>CM028133.1:638285000-638910000 GCA_016271365.2 Neoceratodus forsteri
TCATACCAGTAACTTCAGCCTTGTTCCACTTCCACTGTCATACCCTCCAGGAAGCAGCCCTCACAGTCTTCAAGACTGGAATTGTCACCAGGTGGAAATTCTCTCAGTATTGCTGCTTCATCCACCTCACTGATGGCGGAAGCCTTAGCAGAGCTGACATCTTCATTGTCATCATCATCATCATCACTGAGACACAGTTCATGTAGCAACACCATTGACATCACTGTGTCATGCGGAATGTGTCCTTCATTCATTTTGATGAATGTTATCATGGACACATTCTAGGGTGACAAATTGGTCCTGCAGTCATGCACAATACCCCAGCTGAACTAAACACTCATTCCACACTGACACTGGATGCTGGGCAGCTTAGATATTTAACAGCAACTGATGTTAGTGCTGGCCAATCAGTTGCTTTGCTGCTCCAGTACTGCAATGGCTCATCAGTAATGGCAAGGTGCTCTGTGTCCCTCATGTAGGCCTCCACCATTCATTCTACTGCCCTGAGTCTGGCTGCCTCATCTATCTCCTCCTTCTCCTTTTGTTCCATGTCTTCCACTCCCACCTGATAGAGAACATCCCAAATGGAATTACTTGCCGTTTTCTGCTGTACCTTGACCATTTTGTCAGATTGGGTTGCCTGTGAGCAGGTAGTGGAAGAAAAACCTGTTTTCTGTGCAGTTTGTGTCTTATGTGCCTCTTTATGGCTGTGGGCATAGCCCAGCAGATGTTTTGCATTCAGAAAAGGGCTGATGTCATTTTTGCTACCAAACAACATGGTAGAGTGCTAAAAATAGACTCCTCCTATGACGTTTCATTACTACGCTGCCTGTGTGTATATAGGAAGCTGTAGAGCACTCTTTTTCCTCTGGCTTGAGGAGTTAATTGAATCCACAGAAAGTTAACTCATTATCTTCGGCAGTCATTCTGTGTCAGATAACCAGTGGATAGTATAGACATCATAGAAAGCTGTTGGAAGTAGAATGGGTTAAAAACTTCTTGGAGTTTTCTGCATAACAAATAAGCTCTGCTGTGCCCTCAGGCCTTAGGAACACCTCATTAAGCCATTTGACACCACCACCATCCTAAGAGCAGTCATTCTGTTACTTTGCAGGACATTCCATACCAAAGAGTTGCAGTAATGCCTGTTTCCAAATAATACACCATCTTCATTATCTCAGGAAGGCAGTTCTGAGCTACTATTTACATTCTAATGAATGTTCTTAACCTGCAATTTGTGGCTATAGGTGTTTACAACTGAATGATAGTAACCATATTTGCTTCACTTGCAAATAGGTAGGCATGTGTGTGTCTAATTTTTGTTTGACTTAGGTTACACACAGAATCTGATCAGTTCATAACATGCTGTATTGTGATTAAATTAACTGATAAATAGGGGGTTTGGTTTCTTTTACAAATTCATTTTTCCTGATCATAGGTATACTAAAACAAAAATTTCTCAAAAAAATGTTTAAAAATAAGGAGTTTAGCAATAATTTAGTTAATGTGGTATAAAGCGCTGCTTCCTGGAAAATTACTTGGTTTGGGGGGGTGCTGCCACAAGCAAAATGGGACTTCATGGATGGGGCAGCTCATGGCAGCAGAATAGGCATGATGGCATTAGTAGCTTAATGGTGTGGATGTAGAGGCAGCAATATTTGAGCATGACTTTGGTACAGAGCTAAGTTTGACTTGGGGGTGGGGTATCATCAGGAATTGAGTGAGTCTTGGTATTTTTAGCAAAATGGTTTTCTGAAACGTCAACCTTCAATGGGTTAGACTCTGCATCCATCTGTACAGTATGGGCCAGATATTCAAAAGAGTTGAGCCATGCGCAATAGGGTTGCGCCTGCGCAAGTCCAAAATGTGCCATTCTGCGATATTCAGCAGGAGGCAGTTGCACCCCCCAAATCATGCTTAGCAACAGCGCAATGCTAATGAAGGCATGCGCAACTGAAGGAGGAGGAACCATGCATAAACTGCACAGCCCGATATTCAGCCGGGCCATGCAGAGTTATGCAGGTGCAACCCCCTACCTGTGCCTGCACAACTTTAAGCCAAAAAAAAAAGGATTAAGTTGAGGGCCACCCACAGGTGAGCTGCTGCATTGCAGGGCACAACACAGCAGCTGCCACCTGTGGGTGGCCCTCCACTCATTCCCGGAGGTGGTCCCCATGCCCCGATCGCAGGCTGATGTCCCCCATTAGCCTGATAGCGGGCATAATGTTATTCCCCTATTAGCCCGATCATGGGCAGAGCGTTATTCCACCCCATTAGCCCGATCATGGGCAGAGCGTTGTCTCCCCCTGAGCAGCCCGATCGCAGGCATCAGATGTCCCCTGCCCCCAAAGTCCAATATCCCTGGTGGTCCAGTGGATCGAAGGCCGATCACGGGCATAACGTCAACCCCCAAAGTCCAGTATCCCTGGTGATCTAGTGGCCCCCACCCACCCACCTGCATGGAGCCCCACCACCCTGCTCCCCATCAGCTGGCGGCGGCGGCAGCCCCACCCACCTGCGCCGCTGCCGCCGACTGACAGCTTTCCGGGTAGGGCTGCGCCCGATGGTTCAGAGCAAGAGCCAATGGGTGTGCACTAAACATCTGAAGCAGTCCAGATAGAATGAATTCATTCACATATCTGGACTGCCTTTAGTCTGTGATGGCTTGCACCCATTGGCCTTTGCCTGAACCACGGGCGCAGCCCCACCGAGCTGTCAGTCAGTGGGCGGCAGGTGGTGGGTGCTGCCACCCACCTGCTGATGGGGGAGTGGGGTGGGGCTCCATGGGTGGTAAATACCAGATCACCAGGGATATTGGACTTTGGGGTGGGCTTGACGTTATGCCTGCGATCGGGCTTTGCAGTCCACTGGACCACCAGGGATATTGGACTTGGGGATGTCTGATGCCCATGATTGGGCTGCCTCGGGGTCATAATGTTCTGCCCATGATCGGCTAATGGGGGTGGAATAAGTTCTGCCCGCGATCAGGCTAATGGGGAGGAATAACGCCATGCCCATGATCAGGCTAATGGGGAGGAACGAACGCTCTGCCACAATCGGGCTAATGGGGGAACACTATTTGCCTGCAATCGGGCCGCTGGTTATGCCCCGATCGGCCGCGGGCGCGCCGCTTCCCATCTGCTGCTGCCCAGCAGGCGCCAGGCTAAAGTCATCGGGATAGCGCACCCCGCATGTTATCGGTGCATGTAAAATGGGGCCACTAGATGCAAGTGACCCCCTGTGCCTTGCATAAATTATGGCCCCATTTGCATGTCACCTTTTGAATATCATAGGTTTGCACATGGCACAATGGAACTTGTGCCACTGCATCTGAATGCTCCATTCTGACCACTTGCGGTGGTGCAAGTTCCACTGTGCCGTGCACAGTGGCTGTGGCCAGGGGGCGATATTCAAAGAAGTTGCTCAATAGCGCAACTCCGTTGAATATCGCCCTGGCCACACCCCTGCGCAACTTTTTTGAGCAGCGCAAGGGCTTGTGCCACAGAATGGCGCAGTTTGAATATCTAGCCCTATGTCACTAAGCCACATGCAGTGGGGTATGGGTAAAAAAAGGATTACCAGACCCAGACCAGAGCTGTAAAATGTGGACTGTGCACAGCTTGTGCAATTATTGCTGATCCACTCACTCCAGATGAACTGGTCTGACTTTTACCTATCTGGTATGGTCCTGATGGTTCCATTTTCAACCATGCCAAGGAAGGGTTGAAAAACAGACATCCAGAAGCAGAACAGAGATGTAAAATTTGGACTGAGCAGTGCAGCCAGAATTACCAGACCAGCAGTATTTGTACAAGTTGCACCCAGCATGGGCAGTTTGGAGTTTTACAGAACTGCTGTGGTTCAGGAGTGTCGGTCCTGTTTTTTACCAATCAAGCAATCTTTATTTTATAGTGAAAGGTATGTGAGTAAAAATGCCCATTTACACAAACGTCCAGTTAAGCATAAAAAGAGAACAGAACATCAGGTCAAACAATTAAATAGTAAAATACAGTATAAACAGGTCTAACATAAACAGCTCTGATACAAAGATCTTGAGGGATATGCCGAAGAAAGGGGAAGAAAATAAGTAACATTGACAAATGTATAGCATGGGATATAGTTAAAGGTACAATTCAGAAACATGAACAGTTGGGTGATGCATCAAAAAGAAGAAGTACAAGGCCTGCAGCACCCAGATCCTGCATGTGGATGAGCATTCTCGCTGCGTGATCTGCCTAGGCCCCAAACACGGGGTCAAGGACTGTGCGACCTGCCAATCCTTCAACCAGGCCACACGGATTAGGCACCAGGAAAAGCTCAAAGCCCACTTGCTGGAGAAGCACCTATGGAAAAGGAGCTGCAGAATCTGCAGGAAAAATCTTCTCCAATGCCAGAACCCAAAATGAAGAAAAAGGATGAGGAGAGGCACCAAGTCTGGAATAGGTCTCTGTCCATTTGACGATGACCATCGGGCACCAAAGACACTGGAGAACCTCCACTTCAGTAAGTACCCCTACTGCCAGGTCTCCTAACACTCTGGCAGATCAGATCACAGCCTCTCTGCCTGCTTTACTCACGGTGCAGTCAGGGCTTTTCTTGGATGATGGAACCCCTATTGTACTCCTTAGACCCATATCTTCTTCAGGGTCTATCGCCAGCAGCCAGGTCAATAAGTCACTCCCCGGTCCAACTGAGGAGCACACGGTCACAGCTGGTAAGCTGGACTCTGTTGTCCACTGCTGTTGTCTGCATGGCCCAAGCTGATAAGTCAGACAGTAGCTCTTCTGACGTCTGCATGGTCACGACTGATAAATCACTCCCCAGTTCCTCTGGGAACTGCAGAGTTGAGGCTCTCCCATCAGGGTCACAGGATAGCCCCAACATTGAGTTGAGCCTGCTGCCAGACACGCAACAGTCTTTAGAGGGTTTCTCACTCCTACTGACCCAACCGAACCCTCAGGGCTTGCCTGAAGATCAAGAGCCAGAGGTAGGCACTAATCTGGATGTTCCCCTTCCATAGCCAGGTTAGTCTCTTCCTGGTTCATCCACTTGGCCTATTGTTAATCCCTCTGGGGATCTTCCATCAGGACCTCCTCAACCCAAGCCCCCCACAGCAACCAGGTTCTGCCATCTTGGACTCCGGCTCCCCAGATGACGGCAGATTTTCCATCGGGTTCTACTTACACTCTGACATCAAGTGAACCTTCACCAGATGACCTTTCACTCAGTCAGGGTGTGTCTGACACTCTGGCCATTCCTCAAACACTGGATGGCCTTCCGTCAGGCCCCCAGGCACTGAATATTCCAGTGCCAGACATTCCTGTGCCTGATCCAGTGCCAGCCCCTTCAAATGTCCCTATGGGGCTGATGCCTGGCCTCTTCTGGACCTTCTACTGGGCCTTCAGCCCCACCTCCTGCTGGGCCTTTAGCTCTAGCTGGACCTATGGGAAATATTCCAGACTATCTGCCCCACAATACCAAATGTGCCATTTGCTGGGGTATCCAGCACCTGGTTATCAATCCCATTATGTACCAGGGTAACAGACACAGGGCTATGTCTAATCAAGGGTATGCTTCTTCTGGCTTTCCCTATGCCTATCAGGCTCATGGATACCCTCAATATCAGATGCTGGGCTATCCATTATACCAGCCTCTTCCTCCATCACCTCCTCCTCCTCCTCCTCAGCCTCAGCCTCTTCCTCCACAGCAGCCTCGGGCTGATATCCAGGCAGTGTTTCAAACCCTGATTCAGGAGGCCAGGACTCAACTAGCCTTGGAGCTTGACCATCGGAAACCAGTGGTGGCCTCTACTCCTGCCTTCTTTCTGACCCCTAGATCAGTCTCTCTTGTGGATTCCAACCTTTCCAGTGATGGCGCATCTAGACACCAGGTCAGGAATAAAACCCAGGACACTCCTCTAAAGAGGGTTCAGACCCCCAGCAGACACTCTTTGGACTCTGACTCTGACTCGTCCTCCAGCTCTGGTACACATAGACTTATAGAGCCTCATAAGTATACAAAATGCCTGTGGCTGGGCTATCCAGGAACAGGATCCAAAGCAGAAAAGGCTTGTGGAGCATCTAGAAATGACTGCACAGCTCCTATTCCCATACTGCCTTCGGCTGGGCCCCATGAAGACCTGACATCCACTATCTGCCAACAGCATTCCTCCACTCTGGCTGTTTCAAAAATGGCAGACAGGATGTACCACCACCTCGATGGGGTCATACACCTTACTGGCCATCCTAATGCAGACTTAGTTGTTATCTCAGCTGCCCATGACTGGTCCTCTAGACCTAAACATTTGAACATGTCTCCTTCTGATAAGTAGTCTAAGCAGCTGGACAGTTTTGCTCGCAAAATCCATTCCTCCTCCACTTGCACGCTCAGGTCCCTTAATTATGTGGCTCATATGGTTTGCTACCAGAAATCTTTTCTGACCTCACTTGAGTCCAAGCTGGATGCTATCCAGGACCAGGTGCTTAAGACCAAGATTGCCAAGACAGTGAGAATAGCTAAAATCTCTTGTCGTCATGCCCTCCTGGCCACTTATGACACAGTAGACTCAGTCACTTGTACCACAGCCACTGCTGTCTGCATTAGGTGACATTCATGGCTGAGGATTGCTGGTCTGGCACAAGACATAGAGACCTCTATCCTGGATGCTCCTTTCGGTGGATCCAAGTTTCAGAGGTGATGCCAAGGATATTATCACTGAATTGCGGACCATGGTAAATCCATCCACAACATCCACTTCATGTACTGATGGGGCTACAAAGGCAAACAGCCTTTTTATCAGCAACAGAGACGCCAGACCAAAGAGGCTTCTGCCAAATGCCAGGCCAAATACCGGTATCCAGCATCAGGAAGCCCTTCTCTCCCTGTCAAGTCCCAGAAGCCCTCCGTAGGAGCTGCCGTCTCCCTCTCCTCAGCCTTGTGACTTGTGGGGAACCCCCTGCCACCTTCAGATCCTCTGGGGGAATCAGTGGGGGGGAGATATGCCCTCTACCTTCTGGGCTCACAGAACATAATCATGGACTCTTGGGTCCTTCAGTTAATAGTAAGAGGTCACTCCACAGAGTTCCTAGACAGGCCTCGGACAACCCCCCAGACCTCTCCCATTATCCTCCAAGGCACCTGTCTCTGATAGGGGATAAGATCCAGGCTCTTCTGCAAAAGCCAGCCATAGATCCCATGGCTCTGCACAGAGAGGAAAAGAGTACTACTTCCATTTCTTTCTAGTGTCCAAAAAGATGGGTGACCTAAGACACATCTTGGACCACAGCATGCTCAACCTGTACATCGAGCACAAGAGGCTCTGCATGCTCACCATCAAGGAACTTCTACCCCTGCTTCACAAGGGCCATTGACTTTGTGCACTGGACATGCAGGATGTTTGTTTGCACATCCCATGCTTCCTTCGGTTTGCCTTTCAGAGGAAACATTATCAGTTCAAGGCTCTCCCTTTTGGCCCATCCTTCAGGTTTGTACCAAGTGCCTAGCAGTGGTGGCTGTGGCCCTATGTCACAGAGGGATCCAATTGTGCCTATATCTGGATGACTGGCTTCTGTCAACCCATCACAGAGCAATCTGAGGGAGTCCTTCTCTTTCAACCTGGACCACTTTTCAAGACTTGAAGTAACAGTCAACTATCCCAAGTGCCACCTCTCCTCTCCCAGCACCTACAATTGATTTGGGGTGGTGCTGGATATGGTCCAGGGCAGGGCCTTCCTCCCATTGGACATAGTGGAGACACTTCAGGAACGGGCCAAATTAGTGGCCAACTCATGCTGGACCACAGCTCGGTCAATCTTCTGTCTTCTTGGGTGGCTGATGGCAGCTGCAATCCTTACAGTCCCTCTAGCTAGACTGTATATGAGGGTAACCCAATGGACTCTTCATGCCCAATGGGATCAGCGGCTGGACAACCTCAACTGCAGGGTCCTAGTATCTGGGTACATGAAGAAGGATCTTCTTTGGTGGCAGGAGTTGTCCAATCTCTCCACAGGGATTCCCTTTCAACCTCCTGCTCCTACCATGACCCTTACAATGGATGCTTCATATCAAGGCTGGGGATCCCACCTAGGAGACCATCAGACCCAGGGAACATGGTCTCAGCTGAAAGCATCTCTACACATCAATGTGTTAGAAATGAGGGCAGTTCTGTATGCCCTCCAGACCTTCCAGCTTCTTCTATGTCCGGGAACACTTGTGGTTCAGACCAACAATATGTCTGTGGTCTGATACCTGAACAAACAGGGAGGCACTCGCTCCTTCCCTCTATGCTGTGAATAGATGTGAGTGTGGTACTGGGCAGTCCAGCACAACCTCAGCCTGACTGCTATCCATGTGCCGGACATCAGCAGCATCCTAGTAGAGAGTCTCAGCCACACCACTGTCAGGGCTCATGAGTGGGAGCTAAATCAAGAGGTGGTCAAAAGCTTATTCTACCTGTGGGATTGGCTGGAGATAGACCTCTTCGTCTCCCCATCCAACACAAAACTACCCAATATTTGCTCGCTTATTCCCAGGCGTGGTGTTTTCCGGTGAGACACACTGTCTCTTCCCTGGACAGGGTGCTTCTTTTACACCTTTCCTCCCTTTCCAGTGTTTCAAAGGGTTCTCCTGAAGCTACAGGCAGAAGGGGCTCACATGATTCTAATAGCCACTCTTTGGCCTCATCAGATTTGGTTCCCTCTGCTTCAACAGCTATCGATGGAACCCCCAGTACTTCTGCCTCTCTATCACAAACTTCTGTCTCAGGAGCAGGGCAGACTGGTGCATCAGGACCTCAAATTCCTCCACCTGCATGTGTGGTACCTGTGGATATAGCTGCTTCATGCTTTGGAGTTTCCACCCTAGTGGCCCAGGTCCTCGTAGAGGCCAGAAAACCTTCTTCCAGAACTACTTATGCCATGAAATGGAAAATATTCTCTATTTGGACAGCCTCCAAGGGTTGGAACCCTTTCTTTTGCCCAGTGCCTCAGGTCATGGAGTACCGCTTGCATCTTTCAGATCTCGGCCTCAGCTATTCTTCTTTGAAAGTCCATCTGTCTGCCATTTCAGCCTAAACCTCCCCATGGATGGCAAAACCATAGCTCAGTTGGAAATTTCCAAAACCTTCCCGAAAGGAATTTTCCATCTGAAACCACTGATTTGTAATTCAGTCCTCCTGTGGGACTTGAATTTTGTTTTGGAAAAACTTACTTTTCTTCCTTTTTGCCTCCTTTAGAACTAGCAACAAGTTGTGCTACGTATTATTTGTCTTGGAAAGCACTTTTCTTAGTTGCTATTACTTCGGCTTGAAGAATTTCAGAGCTTCAGGCCCTAGTGTGTAAGGAGCCTTACTTGATTTTCCACAGAGACTGGGTGGCTCTGCGTGCAAACCCTAAGTTTTTACCTAAAGTGGTTTCTGAGTTTACATTGAATCAGACAATTCAACTGACGGTATTCTTCCCTGAGTACTCAAATCAGGGGGAGGCTCTTCTGCACACTATGGATGTGCACAGAGTTCTGCGTTACTACACTAAATGGGCTAAAGATGTTCATAAGTTCAATCAGTTGTTTGTTTCCTTTACGCCCAAAAGACAGGGCACAGAAGTTTCAAAACAGTACCTTTCTAAAAGGCTGGCTAACTGCATTGTTTTCTGTTACCAGAAGTACAATAAACCTCTTCAGGGGAAAGTGAAAGGGCACTCAGCCAGAGGCATGGCTGCTTCTACTGCTTGTTTCAGAAATGTCTCAACCATGGACATTTGTGCAGCTGTAAATCTGCTCTGCAGTGAGCTGTATTTTATTTTATTTTTCTTTATTACCATACATATTATGTTATTTTGCCTATGCACCCACATGAGATGCAGAGCAACTGAACACATCACCTGTTGCCACTGGAATGGTTCTGTATTTGCCCCCCCCTTCATTTTATAGCTATTTCTCTTCCATTTCACTTTGTTTTATTTTTTATTAACTTATTTTCTCTCAGTTAAATTATGTGTTATGTGGAATAACTCCCATTGTTATTATCTTTTTACAAAAATTGTCAACTGTGCAGATGCATTTGTAAAAAATGAATTACAATAGTGAGACTTTTTGAAAAGTTATTTGACTTACCATACTCATACTTGTCTACCCACATACTTAGTCTTCTACTTGTTTCTGTCCTTGTACTAACTAATTCCTGTTGCTTCATATCAAGGGGTTGTTGATTTTTATATTGTGTGTGCCTGGGGTGGAGCAGCAATAAAAGATGAACTATGCAATACCCTCAATAATACACCTACCCCAGTTTACTTTTATCTTACGCCCATTTTTAGGCCTTGTACAGTAAGCTCTTCCTTTAAGAGAACAACTTGTAGTTAAATGTGTAAGATTTACATTGACATTTGGGTATATGTACTTTTATTTTATACTAACTATGTGTGTGTACTGTACAGCAATCTCTAAAAAAATCAATTAAACACATCAATTGTCTTCCTAAACATGTCTCAACATTGTGTTTATCTTCCACCTTGTCACACATATAGTGTTTGCAGTTAAGGTACAGTACCTTCATGTATATGATAGGCTGGTTCTGTTGAGTTGATTGCTATAACTGCATAGAATAAAATGTGAAACTCATAGGTAACTGTAATACAGATGGTGGCATTATTTTTGTGTCTTCCCCTTTCTGAATGTACCATACTTTGATTCAGTTAGTGTATGCAATGGCAATTCATGTTTATGTTTAAACCTATGAAACACCCTTATCTAGTTAATGCATTTACAGCCATAGTGGCTCTTCCAGAACTTGTTCATCTGGGCACCACAAACCCATCTAATGATGTTCTCAGTCAACTTTTGCAGTCACTGATGACCTTCTTTAATTATAGAAGGCAGGCCATGTTTGTAGCATGAATCAAGCATGGTAGTGATGGCAAATTCATCCAATTGCAGAATGCCAAAGATATGGGTATTGCTATCCAGCACATGGAGCATGTGATCCATTGGATCACACCTAGTATGATGCCCCCTTGCCTCCATCTGGTGCCTGACATTCATCAGTGTCTGCCTCAGAACACATATTAGGGGTATGGATTGACTTATACAGGCAGTATCCCCACTCACTGCCTGTGTAGCATGCTTGAATGGATAGAGAATGTGTATTAGTCCATTCATTTGGCACCACTGCTCTGTTGTTAGAGCGATGGACACTCCAGCGCTGTCCCAGGTGGTGTGCACAGGCAGGTATTCTTAAACAGCCTTATACTGTTCATACAGCCAGTCAGTCATGTACAGCATGGAGTTCCACCTGGTCACATCAAGCTTCATATGGTGCTGAGGCAGATGATTATTACGCTGCAGCTCACGTAGATGATCACGGGCTATTGCAGAATGGGCTAAGTGCACAGATGCGATGGGCGACACTCACAGTTTCCTTAATGTCTGCATGGTTTAGAAATGGCTGCACAATGAGATTAAGGCAGGGCACCCTGAAAAACCACCAACGCTAATGCACTTCACTACATTGGAGCCATTATCACTTGCGATAAATCCTGCTGTGAGTGACTGTGTGTGTAACCACTGATCAGTCTTGTCCTGAAGAACATCAACCATTTTTTCATCCATGTGAGAACCAGTAACACTTCACATACTCAGGGTTGCATGCTGCTGAATTCCAGGGGTGCTGCTACCACAACAATTTTGCTTCAGGCAGGTTTTGCCAGGCATAGCCTCAACTACCACACCAGGTACTTGTGCCCAGTGTGCTGTCATGCATAGATATGAGATGCCACTGTTTGTACACTGGTCCCCATATCCATGCTAAGATGGAAATATTCTGATGCAGAATGCTTCACTGCATATCTTATAGAATGAGCAACTCTACCGTATAGCTCTGGCATGGCACGCTTAGACAAATAGGTTCACAATGAAATCTACCATTTGGGATAGGCATGGGCCATCAACCTATGGAATCCAGTATTCTCCATGAATGAGAAAGGCAGCAGATGGATGGCCAGCATCTCAGCAGTGGCAGCATTTAACTTATGTGCAGCAGCATGATTAGGGGGGTACTTTGAGTGCTGCTCAATGATGGTCTTCAGTGTGGGCAGCATCTTTGGGCCGTTCGACCAGAACGTAGTACTTGTGGCACCAATGTTGTTCTTTTAGGGATAACAGTTGACTCTTGGGGATGTGCAGACTGCATGAAAACAGTTATTTTGGTTGATTTTGGGTGTGGTGGTGTATCTTTCTGAGTCAAGGGAGTGGGAGTGACACCTCCACTGCTATGCCCACTACTCAAGAGAGCAAAGGATTGCTCCTCCTCCTCCTTCTCCATTGACCCACTCTGTCCTCCCTCCTCTTGCTGTATTGCACTGCTCTCAGTTACATTTAACTTGTTGAGGGAGATCCCACCAACAGCTCTGGCATCCTTCTGGTGTTGCTGCCAGCACAGCGGGTGCTTGTTTTTCAGGTGGGTGTGTTGGCCACCGGTGTCTATGTGGCTTCCCTTTTTTCCTCAACTAACACGTGCTTGACACAGTTGGCATATCATTCTGGTCTCATCAACTGGATCAAACATGTAAAGTCCCAAACTAGGGAATTTGACCTCTGGACTTAAGATACTGCTGAGACTAGGACAGCTGAGAAACAGGCATTAAAGTTTGTGCTATTTGGGCTGCTTTCATCACTTCCAAAAGACTACTTTTGGGAGGGGGGTGACTTGACTGCTTGGAGGCTTGCTGATAGCCTGATCCACAGGCCATGCATGTAAATGGCCTGCATCACCCTTGACCTTTTTAACCTCTGGCTCCCATGAGGGATCATCCCACATGTCATCACCATCGGCACCAATGCTGCTGATGTCCTGTCCTCCTCCTCCTCCTCTCTATCACTGTCTTCTTGCATGGCAACTTTTTCTTTCTCCACAGCCATCTCCCCAGGTGGCTGACTATCCATATCTCCAGGATTATCAGACTCCAGCCGAATACTATCATCACCACAAGCTCCAGCAGGAACAGAGACAGTCACACTGACAGACTTATCACCCTCCTCCAGGACCACTGTTCCTGTACTGGTGTCAGTGTCTCCCTTCTTCTCACAGTCATCCCTCACTAGCATGGATGCAACAGTTTTGACCATAAAAAAGTGAGACACACATGCCAGTACTTTGAACAACTCCTTTGATGGTGGCTGCTATGCCAAGAGAGCCCACTGAAGACACTGATGCAGACATACATGTGCTTTGGGGAAGTGGAAATTAAGTTGTACTCTCCTCAACAGACTTCTTTGCTGCCTTGTCCCCCCTAACATGTTTCCCTGTACTGGATCATATTTTAGCAGCCATTGTTATATGCTTGTTCAAAGCTTTGCCTTTGTCTGGGAATATATCAAGACTGGATGTATTACTAAGTGACTGTGTGATTTGTGAATAACACCTCACACCTGCAGTACTGGCTTCCAAGTCCAAACACAATCAGGACATGTAGCGGCACTCTGTTCAACTAATACTATAGATGGTAGCCTATTCTAGTTAAAAAAAAAACAGGTTACTTTTTTTCTCTCCCCAAACAGGAATTAAGTAACATGGAGGGAAAAGGGTGCATGTAACCTACTTTAAATAAAATGACAAACAACACCTCCCCCAACACAGATAGGCAGTGTCTCTGAAAAAATAGTGAAGTAGTTGTTAATACAATGACAGTTTCTTGGGTGGGTAATAGTCTGGATGGGTACTGAACAACTGTATAATAACTGGGTAAGTACGGGTAGGGTTAAGCAAAACTGAACTGAAAAACAACAGGACAGAACACCTCACAAAAAGGGTTTCAGATCAGCTGTGTCTGGACAACTGAAGAAATGTAATGTGTATGGTTAGTACTTCCTACTACAATTTTTTGTCATCTAAGAGGGCAGAGGCGACAATATAGAATTAACAAACAAAGGCACCCATGACAATCTGGAATCTGATGGGCCCAGCAGTCTATTGACAACTACTATATTAATATGTATTTTTTTTATATTGCATGGGTCAGTTAGTAAATCAATGCTGTAACAGGGAAAGGGTGAGCAAATTAAACTGAAACAGGAACACTGCAATGCAGAGGCAAGCTCCAACAAGAAAATACAGGGGAGTAATTCACCAATGCAGTGAAACTGTATATGGGCAAGTGGTCAACAATTAGTACTTTTAATATAAAAAAGTTAGAACTGTTGCTTTTCACAGTTTAAGTGACACAAGTTAATAGGAAACATAACTGACTACAAACCAAAAAAAATAAAAAAATAAGGAATCAGCATTGTGTGTTCAAAACTTTAGAATGAACAATTAAATCAGAAGAATGGTATATAACACAGGGTAACAGGAGCAGGAACTCTCAGAAGGAGTAACTTCAGAGAAAAAAATACTTGTCAAGATGTAAGAAAAATAATACAAATAAGTAGAACACCAACAAAAATATAAAGGATTAAAACAAATAACAGTAAAACTCTCACATGTTGTGAGAAATCTGTTTGTAAAAGGTTATAAACTAGCCTGCACTGCTTTTACACACCTATCCTCCCCCACTCAACTCATTCACATACACAGACATAATTCAAAGCTAATTAAACCAAGTATTATGCAAAAATCCACAAAATTAGAAAATGTTTCCTAGCAGCACTAGGAATAGACTGTATATTTGGGAGCAATTAGCTCTTGAAAACAAGTTTTAAAGAGATTTTAAAAGGTTTTTTTTAGGGCCAGCCCAGTGGTGCTGATGGCTGAGGTGCTGGACACCACACCTTGCACCATGCCAATGACCCGGGTTCAGGAACGGACTCGGGACACCAGGGGGTCTGTAGGGAGAGGAGAGTATTGAACATCTGGAGAACTGCTCTCCTTTCTTGGGGTGGGCTGGGGAAATTGACTTACTTTGTAGCAGCCCCTGGTGGAGATCGGGAGTGCTACAAGAGTGGTGCAACAGTTGGGAGCCAAGAAAACCAGAGAAAATGGCATCCCGATTGACCGAATGACGGCTGCCCAGAC
Source organism: Neoceratodus forsteri (assembly GCA_016271365.2). Classification (NCBI taxonomy): domain Eukaryota; kingdom Metazoa; phylum Chordata; order Ceratodontiformes; family Ceratodontidae; genus Neoceratodus; species Neoceratodus forsteri. The sequence goes on from CM028133.1 coordinate 638,300,005, forward strand.
CCTTGCTGCCAGGACCAACCTCAGCAGCACCCAGGGCCAGGAAAGATAAGCCACAAGGCACTTTCCCTCCAGAAGGAGAGAATCCATCTGATGAAGGGATACATATAAACACAAATAAAAAAAATAAATAAATAAACATCAGGTTATCCTGGGTCAGTTGGCTGCTTTATGAGGTGGGTAGTTGGCGGCGGGGACTCCCGGGGAGGTGAGTCAGTCCCTGGTGGCCAGAAGGAGAGGCTGGTTGGATGCAAGGGGTGGATAAAACAGAAAATGAAAAAAAAAAGGGTGTTTTGGCTGTGCTGCACCACAAGCGACTGCTCTCCGACTCAAAAGGCAATAGACTGCTGGAAACAGCCTACTTGTGATATTTGACCTGTATACCCACTTTGCATTGCAAATGTTGCCTTTAGAGCATAATTTCACTGGCAAAATCAAAAGTTACACTGGCAAAATTTTTGCCTCAAGGCAAAATTTAAACATGGATTGGTGAAATTGCTCTCTGACACCACATTACATGAAATTTTGCAAATACACGAAATTGAAAACCCAGGTGAAACCAAATTTTGCTGGGGCAAAACATTTCATGAAATTGAGAAATTATTCAAAATGTTTTGCAGAGCAAAATTTTTGCATTTCGCATACTACCTATCCAATCTCATATCGTGCCCCCTCATTCTTGTACATCTCCTATACTGAAAGATGTCACTCACCTGCACCTTGTTTATACCTTCAAAAGTGATAGGAAACAGTTTTTACACCTCTAGATGCCCTCCAATTGATCTTTTATTGGCTACCCAGTATTCTGACATGCTTTTGACCTTTTTTGTTAAATTACTAATTTAATGTTGTTGCTTTTGTAACTACCCTGAATCCCTCTCTGCTAAGCAGTTGCTTCTCTCTCTCTCTTTTCATACTGCCTGAACATTCTGTGACATCACAAACACCTTCTCAGGCCATTCCAATGAATAGTATGAAATGTGAGTTTCTGATGTTACAGAATGTTTTAGAAATATGAAAATTAAAAGCAGTAGCTGGTGAGGAGAATGGAACTCAGTGAAGATCTGAGGGCACCCCACAACTAGATTATTTATTTATCAAAAAATCATCAAAACATGTCAGAATATATAACTGGCATGGAAAAGAAGATGGAAGGGCAGATAATTAAGTAAAAATAATTTCCTATCTCCTTTAAGATACTTGAAGATTTCTATCATAGCTCTCCACTCCCACCTCTCTTCCAGAGTATGCATAGTGAGGTCCTTTAATCTTTCCTTATATGTCTTCTGGTGCAAGCCCTGCACCATCTTAGTTGCCCTTCTCTGAACCACCTCCACCCTGTCTATGTCTTTATGAAGATGAGGCCTCCAGAACTGTACGCAGTACTCCAGATGAGTCCTCCCTAGTGTTTTACACAGTGGCATCACTGCCTCCCTTCTTTGGCTAGTGATACCTCTCCCTATGCACCTCAACATGCTACTGGCCACCCCCATAGCCTTTGTACACTGTTCAGCCACTTTAGGTCATCTGAGATGATTACCCCAAATTCCTTCCTTCCCTGGTGATGATCATCAGCTCCCCCCCATCCTGTAACTCTTCGCAGAATTTCTGCACCACAAGTGCATGATTTTGCACTTCTTTGTATTGATTCTTAATTGTCACATTTTTCCAGCTTTTCTAGGTCCTTCTCATTTTCTCTACCCTATCTGGAGTGTCTACCCTGTTGCAGATCCTGGTGTCATCTGCAGATAGGCAAACCGTCCCTTCCAGCCCTTCTGCAATGTCACTAATGAAGACATTAAAAAGGAATGGCCCCAGGACTGATCCTTGAGGTATCATACTGGTCACCCTCCTTTTCTTGGATTGAATCCCATTCACCACCACCCCCTGCTTTCTGTCCCACAACCAATTTCTAACCCAGTTCACCACCTTGTGGCCCACACCCAAACTACCCAACTCATGTAAGAGTCTTTTATGTGAAATGGTGTTGAAAGCCTTGCTGAAATTGAGGTAAGCGACATCCACTGCCCCCCATTCACTTCCTTCATCACCCAGTCAAAACAATCGATCAGATTTGTTGAACATTACCTTCCTGCTGTGAATCAATGCTGCCTCAGATCCTGTGCACCATTGGATTCCAAGTGTTCCACAATTCTTTCCTTCAGCAGCACCTCCATAATCTTGCCCACTACTGAGGTGAGTCTGACTGGCCTATAGTTTCCTACCTCCTCCTTGCTTCTACTGTTGTGAAGAGGGACTACATGTGCCTTCCTCCAGTCCTCTGGAACCACTTCTGTATTGAGTGACCCACTAAACAGGACTGCCAGCAGTGCTGCTAGCATTATCTGTAGTTCCTTTAATAACCTAGGGTGTATGCCATCTGGTCCCACTGCTTTGTCCACACTCAGTTTTGTGACTTCCTCTAGGACTCTCTCTTCTGTAAGTGGACTGGTGTTCACCTCTCCCCAAGTTTCTGATGCCTAGTTATAGTCCATGTCCCTCCCCTTCCACAGTGAATATTGAACAGAAGTATTTATTCAGTAGTAACACTTTTTCCAGGTCTTCCTTCATACACTCCCCTTCATCCCCTCTGAGACTTACAATCACACCCTTGCCTTCCTTCTTTCAGTAATGTCTTGTCCCCTGTCTTTACCATCTGTGCTAATCTTTCATCTGTATATGCCTTTGTGCTCATAACTGTTTTCCCTGCTTCCCTCTGTCTGTTTAGGTACACCACCCTATCCTCTTCCTTCGGTGTCTCCTTTAATTTTCTGAAAGCCAACTTTTTGGCCCTTACTTCTCTGCCACATCCTTTGAGAACCATAGTGTTCTTTTTTCCTTTTCTTGCCCTTGTTTCCCAGCCTAATGCACTGGTTAGCAATTAGCAAGATCTGGTTTACCAGTAACCACTCTTGGGAGACTTCAGTACCTGGCTATGTGCTGTTCAGAAGTGACCGAGGTGCAAAAAGGGGGGGTGGAGTGGCCCTGTATGCCAATGAAAATATCAAAGCTGCAGAAATTCAGAATACACATAAGGAGCCAGAAGAACTGTGGGTCACCCTGGAAACAGGAAATGGGACAGCCATACGAACTGGAGTTGTCTACAGGCCCCCAGACTGGGGGGAGGACATAGATACATTACTGTTAGAAGATATACAAAACATGACAGCTAAAGGGAGGTTCTGATAATGGGAGACTTCAACATGCCAGATACAGATTGGTCAATACCAGCAGGAACATCTGCCAGAACTAGACACATAGTGGATTCCCTGCAGGGGAAGGGCCTCAAACAACTGGTACAACAACCCACAAGAGACACGGCTATCCTAGAACTAGTACTGACTAATAGGAAAAGGATCACAGATCTCCAGGTAGAGGGTCACCTGGGGGCCAGTGACCATCACAAGGTATGGCTCAATTTGGCCACTTGAACTAAATCATCCCATTCCAAGGCAAAAATATGGGACTGCAGAGGAGCTGACTTTGATAAGATAGCCAACAGAGTTAAGCTAGCACTGGCAAAAAGAAATACAGGTGAGGGGGTACAGGCAAAGTAGGCAAGCATTAAGGATGCAATACTTGAAGCAACATCCATTGTGTTAGAGTGAAAAGGAAGAGCAAAAGAAGAAGAAGGAAACCACTTTGGTTTTAAAAAACAGTAGCAGAAAAATCAGGAAATATAGGTGAGCACAGTGGGATAAAGATAGGGAGGCATGCCAAACTTCTGTAAGGGAAGGCAGTAAGGCAGGCAAAGGCCTAAACTGAGGAAACACTAGCACAAACAGTAAAAGAAGGTGACAAGACTTTCTATAGATATATTAGTGAAAGGAGAAAGTCCAAAGGTGGTATTGCTAAGATCAAAGGAGATAAAGGGGCGTGTGAGGAGAAGGACCATGTAAAAGCATCTATCCTAAATAGATACTTCTGCTCAGTATTTACTGAAGAGAAGGTAGGACAGGACCCACAGCTCAGCACCATGGACACAGGGAGAAGGGAGGTATGCACTAGTTCCTTCACAAAAGAAAGGGTCCTACAAGAGCTTGATAAGCTCAGGGTGGACAAGGCAATGGGACCTGATGGCATACATCTCAGGGTACTAAAGGAGCTAAGGGTGGAATTAGCAGAGCCATTATCAGAACTGTTTAGTGAGTTTTTGAGCACAGGAGAGGTCCCAGAAGACTGGAGAAGAGCTCATGTGATCCTGCTCCACAAGAGTGGTAGCAGGGTGGAGGCAGGGAACTACAGACCAGTCAGTCTTACCTCAGTAGTGGGCAAGATTATGGAGGCACTCATTAAGGAAAGGATAGTGCAACACCTGGAATCCATAGGAGCACAGGATCCAAGACAGCATGGGTTTACAAAAGGAAGGTCCTGTCAAACTAATCTCATAGATTTCTTTGACTGGGTAACCAGAGTGGTGGACCAAGGTGGAGCAGTTGATGTCGCTGACCTTGACTTCAGCAAAGCTTTCGATACTGTTCCACATAGAAGATTGATTAATAAGCTGGGTAAGCTTGAAGTGGGTCAGACGTTGGTCAACTGGGTGGCAAACTGGTTGATGGGCAGAAAACAGAGAGTGGTGGTAAATGATATACAGTCAGAAGATATACAAATCACAAGTGGGGTACCTCAGGGATCAGTCCTGGGGCCAGTTCTCTTCAATATCTTCATCATTGACATTGCAGATGGACTGGAGGGTAAGGTTTGTCTGTTTGCAGATGACACCAAGATCTGCAACAGAGTAGATGATCCAGATGGGGTGGGCAGAATGAAAAGAGATCTGGATAAACTAGCAAAACAGTCAGAAGAGTGGCAACTGGGGTTTAATGCAAAGAAGTACAAGATCATGCACATAGAGAAGAGAAACCCTGAAGCCACCTATAGACTGGGAGGGGAGTTGCTGGCAGTCACAAGGGAAGAAAGAGACTTGGGCATCATCACTGATGACCTGAAATAATCCAAGCAGACCTCTAAAGCAGTAGGTAAGGCTAGGGGGATGTTGGGGTGTATTAGTAGGGGTATCACAAGTCAGAAGAGGGAAGTAATAATTCCTCTTTATAAGACACTGGTTAGGCCCCATCTGGAGTACTGCGTGCAGTACTGGAGGCCACATCTTCAAATGGACATTAACCAGATTGAGGCAGTCCAGAGACGGGAAACCAAAATGGTGCAGGGACTGTATCAGAAAACATATGAGGACAGATTAATGGAGCTCAATATGTATACCCTACAGCAAAGGGGAGAGAGAGGTGATATGATCGAAACATTCAAACACCTTAAGGGCATTAACAAGGTGAAAGAGTCTAACATGTTTCAATATAAGAAAAATAGCAGGACAAGAGGACACAGCATGAGAGTAGAGGGAGGCCGATTAAGGGGTAATGTAAGGAAGTTCTTTTTCACAGAAAGGGTGGTGGATGCATGGAATAGCCTACTTCAGGAAGAGGTGGATATGAATGCAGTGCAGGGCTTCAAACAGGCATGGGATGGGCATAAGGGAGCAATATATATGAGTATGAATAGATAGGCCATTGACAGAGCAAAGGCAGATGGCACATTTATAAGGTAGAAAAAGAAATGGGCAGATTGGATGGGCCTTGCGGTCCTTATCTGCCATCAACTTCTATGTTTCTATGTTTGTCATCTCCTCTCTGGCTCCTTTTAGGTGTGCCCACTGCTCCTTAACCCCCCCCTTTGCATACTTTCTCACCAGGGCTTCTTTGATACATATCCCCATCCTAGAAAAATCCTACCTCCTGAAATCCAAGACCCTCACCTTTATGTGGCGTGACTGTGACACTGTACCCATATTAAACCACACTGTGTGGTGGTCACTGGACCCTAGGTGACCATCCACCCAGGCTTCTGTGATTCCATCTCTATTGGTCAATACTAGTTTCAGAATTGCCCTGTCCCTGGCAAGCTCTCTCACTAACTGCCTGATACCTGTCCCCTGTAGGGATTCCAGGATCTTTTGGCTCCTGGCTGAGGCAGCTGCTGGCATGGTCCAATCCACATCTGGCATATTAAAATCACCCAGCGGCAGTACCTCCTCTTTTGTTGCCGTCTCATGCATTTCTTCCACTAGTGCCCTGTCCAACTCCTCCCCTTGTGCTGGAGGCCTGTAGATGACACCTGTGCAAATTGCTATGCCATTGCCTGGCTCAAGTGTGACCCATGGTGCCTTGGCCTCCCCCTACTTATACTCTACCATACCCCTTATAATGAGTTTAGGCATACCTGTCAACAACTTGTCTTCCTGCTCTTCCATGCTGGTTTCTCTAACCTATGAAGGTGGGTTGCTTGAATCTCCCTGCTCCCATCCACCCACCTCCTTGGCTAGTTTACATGCTTGCCAAGGAAGCATTTAAATCATTCTTTGAGGACTGTTGTCTCCTCCCTGGATGGATGAAGGCCATTGGCCTTATACAGGCCCACACCTCTCCAGGTAGGTCCCCAGTCCAAAATGAAGCTAAAACCCTTTTCTCTGCACCAGCCCTCTGACCAGGTGTTGAAGTTTCTGACGCGGAGATTACTAGTCTCCCCCCTGCCATGGACTGGCAGCACCTCTGAGAATGTCACATAGATCATTACCTCCCCAAGGCACCTTTCTAACTCCATGAAGCCCTTCTGCACCTGCTCCATGCTGGCCTCATCCCTGGCTAGGTAATTTGTCCCCAGATGCACAGCAACCTCCGAACTGCCCTTGTTACTGCTCTAGTGATCCTCTGGATCTGCTTCCCATCCCCCTGAGCTGTGCATCTTGGAAGGCACTTAACCTCCCTCTCCACCCTGCTACCATGCCCAAATCCGTTCCCTGGACAGTTGAGTCCCCCAGAAGGATTAGCTTCCTCCTCCTTCCCTGGGGTCTTCTGCCTCCCTCTCCTTCCCCCGTTCTCCCTCCTGGAGGACCTGCTCATCCTCCCTGGTCCCAACCTCCAGTTTCCTTGTGGAACTCTCCCACTCCTTCAGGACAGTATAGGAGTTTCTAAGTTGGACCGGATGGGGGCTGTGTCTCTGACCCACCTCCCTCAATCTCCTTGAACCCACCATAGTCCATTCAGCCCTCTTCCAGGACAACCATTGCGGTAGTGGCTGCAGGCATGGTGGCCTCTGGGTAGGAGTGAAGGACCCAGTATTCCAGCCAGCTCAGCCCAGAGACTGGCAACCTCTGCCCTCAACCCAGAGAGGTGCCTGCAAATGAGGCAGCACCACAGTACCCAAAACATCTTCCTGAAGACTGCTGCCCCTGCGCCCACTGCGCTGCACCACTCCCTGCATCTTACCCATTTGTTCTGCCAATGTCACCTCCTTTTATCCTATCTAAACCCTCCTGCTGCTGTAGTTAGACCACTGGTTGTATTGCTTATATTCTGTACCCTGGATACATTACTTGCTCCTTGTGTGCTTAGCCCTCTATCTCAAGTATGACCCCAGGGTGGGTCGGTCTTTCTTTCTTTCTTTCTTTCTTTATTTATTTCTTCCTTCCTTCCTTCCCTCTCTCCCTCCCCTTCTTTCTTTCTGTCTTCTATGTTAGTACTGTACTATTAAAAGAGCTCACCCTTGAATTGCTCTGCTAGAGTATCAGTATCAGAAAGGCTGCATTATCTATTTGTGCTTAGCCTATTCCTCTGTGCATGTAGGAAGCTGTAATCTAGTGGATGCCCAGAAAGGCAGATGAACCCGGGATGGGTAGGATGGGGAGGATGGGTGGAAGTTAGCCTCTGGGTTCCAGAAACAATCACCTATCATCGGCTACAAGAAGAAAAGAAAATCAGGTAAAACTCTGCCTCAGTTTCTGCTGTGAGTATCCCATTTTTTTCAGACCCTCACTGTAACAAGCAGTTAAAAATGAACAAGTGTTAGTAAATAAAAAAATTGAAAATCATCAATACAACGATTCCTGCTGTGATCTCCTAGTTTTTTTTCTGTCTTGTGAAGCTAGGCTGTAATCAAGTCCAAGTTTTCACTGCTGTTCCTTTCCCCAGCTGCTAGGTTCACTCTGTCCTGCAGATCTCAGCAGCTGCTGCTCCTTGAATGCCCTTCTATTAAATGAATGAAAAGAAACCAAAGAGAAGAAATAAAAAAAAATAAATCATGGCACAACACTCTGGGTGGTCGGTCATGTCCACCAACCCACTTCCCTTCCCCTGCATCTGTGGGAAAAGTTGTGTTACAAATGAGGACCAGACTGAGTTATTTATAGCCCCTCTAGTCCTTTGTTAAAGTTGGCACCCTTTTTTTGATGTAGTGATTGGCTTCTATGGGATAACCTCAAGGTTCCAGGAACTCCCCTTCCCCTTCATCTGTGGGAAAAGCTGTGTTCTTCTGCTAAATAGTTCCCTGCAGTTCACCTTATTTTTACCCTTCAGGAACTTGAAGGTCTCGATCATATCCCCCCTCACTTGGTCACCTATTAGAACATGTTCAGTGCCTTTAGATGATCTTCATAAGATCTCCCTTGTTGGCCCTGAATCATCTTGGTCACCCTGTGTTGCATCTTTTACAGCCTGTCCTAGTCCTTCCTTAGGTGAGGATTACAGAACTGAGCATAGTATTCCATGTGCGACCTATATAGTGATCTACATAGAGGTGGAAGTACCTCTTTTTTCGTGATGTCAATTCCCCTTCCCATACACCTCAGCATCCTATTAGCCTTACTATAGGCCTTGTTACACTGGCTTGATTGTTTGAGGGAGTCACTGATAATTACTTCCAGGCCCTATTCCACTGCTGTAGTACTCAGTTAAACCCTTCCTAACCAGTACTCTGTCCTGTTTTTCCCCTAGGTGCATAACCTTGAATTTTTTTTAGAAGTTGAATTTCAACTGCCAAACCTTTAGTCACCTGTCTAGTCTTTGTACAGCAGATCCATCTGCATCTCCCTGATCCATTCATCCCTATCTAACCTATGGCACAGCTTCGTGTCATCTGCACAAAGACACAAGTTGTTCTAGATGCCCTGTCCAATGTCGCTGATGAGCATATTGAAGCAGAAAGGACCCAGGATAGATCCCTGCATCACTCCAGTTGTGACCTCCCAATTTTACCCTATTTACCACAATTCTCTGCTGCCTCTCATTCAGCCAGCTTCCTACCCATCTAACTATATCCCTAACCGTGCCCAGGACATCCAGTTTCTTCAGTAATCTTCTGTGTAGCACCAAGTCAAAAGCCTTGGTGAAATCAAAGTAGAGTAAATCCACAGTGTGGTCCTTAGCTACAAACATTTTTGTTACCCAGTCAAAGAAAACTATCAGATAGGTCCCACAAGACCGTCCTGCCACAGACCCATGTTTACCAGACTTTTGTTCACTAGATAGTCCACAGGGTCCTCTTTGTTCAGTGATTCCATCAGTTTACTCACTACAGAGGTAAAGCTGGCAGTTCTGCAATTCCCTGGTTGCCCCTTGCCTCCCCATGTGTGGCAGGACTATGTCCACTACTCTCCTGTTGTTCTGAACTACCCCTGTCTGAATTGAGCTACTGAATAGCAGTACTAGGGGTTCAGCCAGTTCTGTAGCCAATTTGTTGAGCATGCTTCAGTCCATTTCATCTTGACCTGAGGTTTTATCTACTTTTAGCTCTTCAAGCCCCTTATGGACTTTTTCTCTGGTAAATACTGGCTGCCTCATTTCAGGAATGCTCCTGATAGCTGCCTTGATGCCACTTTCTGGCAGTGGCCCACTGTATTCCCTTGTCAAAACAGAGAAGTAATTGTTATGGACAGGTGCTTTTTGTTCTTCTTCCTCTAGAACTTTCCTCCTTTAAGGCCGTACAATACCCCCTTCCTGCTTCCCTTTTTCCTGAATGTCTGAAGAATTGCTTTGCCCACCCTCTACCCACTCTGCAATACACAGCTCCATGTATTTCTCTGCCTTCCTGACCATCCTCTTTGCTTCCTCAGTTTTATTTAGTACTCTCCTCATGCATCCTCCCTCTGCTTTTCCTTATACCTGATGAAAGACTTTCTTGGCTGTCAGTACTTTGATCCTTTCTGAGAATCTTATTGGTGTCTTGTACCTGTTTCATTTTGTAACAACTCTAGTGGATGGCTGTGTTGTCTTGAGAATGGTCCACTTAATTGCCCCCCATTTTTCCTGTACGGCTATGATGCTAAATGAATTATTGTCACAATTATGTATGACATTTTGAAATCTAAGAGAAAAGTAATCATCTGATTATGGGTAATTAAGGAATCTGGAATTTCAGTCCTGCTTGAGTTCTAGAGCAGAGATGTTGAGGAAGTCATGGCAGTTTATTGCAGTACTGTATATTGCAGTATATCACTCTATATGATAAATACATTATTTGGTTACAATAATAAATTATAATGAGTGAGAAATGTTGTGATACATTGTTATATCATGGCATCTTGATACCCCTATTTTCTGAACAGTCCAGTCCCTTAAGTTCCATAATCATTCTGGTTGATCTCCTCTGTATGTTTTTATTGACCTCAGTAGCTATTGCACAATTAGTGATCAAAATTAAGCACACTATTATAGTGAAAGTGATACTGTCATTGTATGACATTTATTACTTTTGTTATGCTAAGCATAGTCTCTACATCAAGTAAATGAATAATTAGGTAATTGCAACAAGGAAACCATCCCTCACAAGTTGAAAATTGTAATAGGTCATGTAAAATAACATATCCCCCTACTAGCTCAGTTAATGGGGCTGCTACTTCTACTCACCTGGTAGAACTGCTGTGCTATAGCTCTCAAGCGCAGAACTCTGTTACACAATAATTACATAAGGATATATCCTGTGCAGCTGTACCAGCAGAATCAAATAGGTATTGTTGTACTGCCTTATAATTTTCTGAATAAATATTGAAACAATGTGTAAATCCCAGTTTTTGGCATTACATATAAATCCATACTTCATCAGTTTCTATGATGCCAACTCCTCGTAAGCTGAATTGTTTCTATAAAGTAAAACTGGTACCTGGATAAATTATGCAAATTCACTATCTGTACAAGTGAAGTACTCACAGAAGTGTATTGTTCTCCCCCACAGTAAAAAAAAAAACATGATATTATTTCAAGATACATGTGCACATTAGACCATGACAACATGCCCCACTTTTCCAAGAACGTCTTTGAGTAAGTGATTTCTGAGTACCACTGAGATGAAATCTAGGGTAAATGTATAACTATATTTATTTTTGCTGCAGTAGTAGTATATCAAGAAAACAAATGGGATGAATAAATCGCAAAATGCAAACTAAAAAGAAAAGTAACCCATTCGACTACAGATTTGCAGAGCTCAGAGTTATTTTTCATCAGACTTTTTAAAAGTAAATAATGTATTTCATTATAAGCCATAGACTGAAGAAAACCTCTTTATTGACATTTGCAGATGTACTGTTGAACAATGCTTGAAAAGCAGGGCCATCTTATGACTGGCCCTGCTGGTTCACAGTCACTTTATTAATGTCATGTCAACTGTAAATCAATTACTGGAGTAGTAGTCCCTGATATAGTGGGTATTGCCATGAGGTAATTGACCATGCATGCAGTTCTGCATTTTGAGATGAAGTCAATGCTACTTAAAGCATGAGTATTTTTTTAGTCTGAAAAAAAATCATCATATAGATTTTTTAAACAAAAATTTATTTCTTGCATGCCTAGCTTCATAATAGGTATGTTTTAAATTCCCTCAGAGACCTTCAAATACTTCACATGGGTAAATAAGTTACAGGAGGGAAGTATTTTTTGGAAAAAATACAGGTGCTGAAGGACAAAGGAGCATGATAAGAAGTTGGATGGGGGTAGATTCAAGAGAGATATGAGGAAGTACTTCTGCATAGAAAGAGTGGTGGATTCCTGGAATAGTCTTCTAGCGGTGGTGGTAGGGATGAAAACAATGGCGGGGTTCAGGAATGCATGGGGTAGGCATAAGTGAATCTTAGGGAAAGGGAGAATAGGTGGGTGAGTGGGCAGGAGATCAGCTAGGATCTGTAGTGATACTATGGGTAGGCCAGGTGGTCCTTATCTGCTGGCAAATTCTATGTTTCTATATTTAAATAATAGCATATATATATATATATATATATATATAAATAAAAATAACACATGCCCCCACAGTACAAGCATCATGGGCAGCATATGCAAATCACTGGGGTGTCAAACAGACGAGGCATACTGATGAGTCCTGGTAGAGACGAAACACGTGTCTATGTCTTCTGTTAGCACCCTTTGCAAACTGTGTGAGAGGCCTTCGCACCATGCACTCTGGGCTTTTAAGTTGGACCAGTATAACATTCTGTGGTGATTTGCATATGCAGCCCATGATGCTTTGCATTGTGGGGGCATGTGATTTTGTATTTTCTTGAAACTTGGCTTCCCAGCCAAATGCCCTTTGGGTAATCCTTGCCTCAGTGTTTACGCACAGAGGTTCTTTGTCTTTATATATATATATATATATATATATATATATGTATATTATGTGTTTGTTTTTGCACATAATGACATGTTATTAAAGTTCTCTGCCACTCATAATATTTAAACATCTCTTCTGTTATCTTTGGCGTGTAAGCACAGTGGATTCCACTTGTATGCCATTCAGATGTATGCACATTCTGGATGTACAGTATGCACAAAAAATTGAAGTCCCAATTTTTGCCCTATTCCAGCAATGTTAATTATTTTGTTTGTATGCACACAGTTTTTCAGTTATATGCACATTTTCTTCATCTTAACATGTTCACCAGCAGGTTCCCAGAAGGTCTATGTCACCTCTTTGACAGTTGCATTCAATTTTCATTCCCTTGCAGCCACTAGATTGTCCCCATGTAGCTAATCCACTAATTGCCTGACAATTGCCAGAGCCCATTTAAACCTGCCCCCCACACCCACACACCCACACCATAGTGATAGTGATTGCTGTTAGTTTTCGGTTCTGAATAACTAACAGAGAGTGATGGACTGATGGCAAAGGATCTGACTTCAAAATTCATGCGACTCACTGAAAGCCGCATTCACTGTCGTTTGTTGCAGCAGAAGTGGGTCAGCATCAGTGAGTTTTCAGTTTAGGAAAAAAAATGTGCTAAGGCAAAGGCTGTCACTTCTTATATTGCTTAAAATAACATTCAACAGCATTTAAGATGGCTTGGGTGTATGTGTGAGCATGTGAGTTACATTTGTAAATGGGTCCCCATTGATTTCTATATGCACCCATATGGTGTTCTAGTTGTAAGAACATTCCTGGGACAAGCTGAATTTGTGCATACAACCAGAATGTTCTTACAAGCAGAACACCATAGAAATGTATGGGTCCATATAGAAATGCCAAAATCATGTATCTCAGTTCAGGAATGAAACAAAATGAAAAGAAAGAATTGGTATATTACTATTATTGCCAGAAAGAAATTATAATTAAAAGAAATAACATGCTAGCCAACAAATACTGCTGATTTATCATAGGACAAGGTGTAGTTATTTCTATAGTAGGCCTGCACTTGGTCCCTGCCACTCAGATGGAAGCTGGCTGAGTTGGTGAGCAGAGTGGCTATGCAGGTCATGATTGCAGGGAGGGGCTGCCACCTATGGTAAGTTGGGGACCACCCTAGGGTATGCTGGGAGACCTGAGTGGGTGAGATCAGGAAGTGCTTGGACTTGTGATCTGGGGTGAAGGATCACTAGGTGTCAGCATGGCTCAGTTGGCAGCACATCTGCCTCTGTACCAGAAGGTCATGGGTTCTCATCCCACCCCGGGATTGAACTTGCACCTAAAACACTGGCATCCAAGTGCAGTATTAGGGGGGTACTGTACTGCTGGGGTGTGCCATCCTTCAGACGAGACGTTAAACCGAGGTCCCTTCTACCCATCCTGGTGTTTTTTTTACTATTCAACTTTTATTGAAAGTTTTACAATAAAGGAATACATCCAGAAGGAACATAAGTAGCAATGAAAGTACCAAACTTAACAACCAGAACCCTCCGGATGCAGTCCCTTCCCACCCTCCCCAGCCCACCTCACCCCCAGTCACCCACCCTATGCACAGCACTGAAAGATCAAATAATTGAACTTGCTAAAATTGTAGACCATACTACCCAGGTACAGAATAAAATGAGTATAACGAACCCCAGACTCAGTTAAACTTAACCAGATTATTCTGCAAACCGGCTATAGTTCTTTCCGTTCTAAGATTAGCCAGGAATTCTTGTAGCCATTCGCCATAAGAAATCTCTACAGTATCCTTCCAATGTTTCAAAACCACTTTTTTAACTGAGGCAGAAATCAGACCCATATGGTATTTCCTACTTCGGACATCAATCGAGGCCATGTCCCCTAAAATACATATCTCGGGAGTAAATAGGTTTTCCAAACCCAGAAGAGGGTCAAGCTTCCTCCTAATAGTGTCCCATAATACAACTACTTTTGGGCAATACCAAAAAATATGAAGTAGGTCCCCAACCCCTTGTTGACATCTAAAACAGGAAGAGGAAGAAACCATACCCGCTTAACTAACTTTAAAGGAGAATAATAAATATTATGTAACAATTTGAATTGCATTATTCTGAGTCTATCTTGTAAAAGAAATTTGTGACACGACCTCCAAATGCCTGCCCAATCAAAATTATATTCCGTATAAGCTGAGACCAATACTGCTTTGGAGTCAGCACTGTGGAATGTATCCAGTTAGCCAATGTGTTATATATGGCTGATACTGCATGGGCTTTTCCAACCAGTGATTCCAGCGGGCTGCCACATTCGAAAAGTCCCCCGTTAGGGGGAAAGGTGCTCAGTTTCTCCACCAACAGATGCCGAAGTTGAAAAACTTTAAATACCATAACCTGAGGGATTTGAAATTTGTTCAATATGCCAATTGAAGTGAGTAGTTTTCCTCCATCCGAAAACAGATCCCTAATCAATACCTTCCCCAATAATGGTAACCAAGCATCTTTAATGGGTTTTCCATCTATTAAAAATTAGGGTTACCAACTAATGGTTGAGCTGGGTCCATACTATGAAAATATTTTAAAAAGGCGCATAACTGCACATGAACTTTGACCGATATCTCTATGGGGGAATTATGCAAAGACATGGGAAGGGCTTTAGACAAACAGTATAAACAGGCCCCGGCCTAAATCCGAATCAATTATCTGGATATCTCAGTCTTAACCACAAAGGAGTATAGCTATTAATTTGGGAATCATCAATTCCTTAAGCCAGCTAAGATACTTAGAAGCATGACTGGCCCAATAATACAAAGCGAAATGGGAAGTCTCAAACCACCAGACAGTTTAGGGCAGTCAGTTTATGATAAGCCAGTCTAGGTTTCTTATAATTCCAAATAAACATGGAAATAATTCTATGGACTTTTAAACCATTTTAACTGGAAGCCAAATATTTAATATATTGATAGGATAAACAAACGAGGAAAACGCTCATTTTACTAAGTTAATTTTACCCAAATAGAGAAAGGGATTATTGCCCATCTCTGAAGATCAGCCTCAATACCTTGCAATACCGGTCTAAATTTCGCTGGACCAGACGAGAGACATCCCTGGTTAAAGTAAGGCCCAAATACTTGATAAACTCGCATTCCAAGCCAGCCCGAAGGGGCAATATCGCAGCGATGTCCTAAAATTTAAGGAAACCACCGACTTACCAGTGTTAAGCCTATAATTAGCAATAATGCTAAAATTATCAATAGTTTCAAGTAAGATCGGAATGGAGGAAAGACGGATATAGAATTTGCAACAGCAGATCGTCTAAGTATGCAAATACCTTCAAAAATGCTTCTACACCTGTATACCCTGAATCCGTTGCTCTTGTTTAATCCGTACAATGAGGGGTTCAATGTATAAATTAAAAAGAAGGGAAAGTGGACAGCCTTGTCTGGTACCAAGGAAAAGTCTAAATGGAGATGACGTTACCTCCAGTAAGCAATTCTAGCCGATGGGAATTTATAAATAGCATTAACCCAACCACAAAACTGTTGAGGGAAACCAAAAAAATCCATAACCCTGACCAAGTACTTGCCATAGACCCCATCAAAAGCCTTCTCGGCATCCAGGGAAACCAAAACCATCGGATGATCTGAATCCCTGGAAGCCGAGAAGACATGTGCCAAAGCCCTTAAATGATCAGTAGAGGACCTGCCTTTCATAAATCCAACCTGCTCAGGTCCTATTAAGTCAGGAGGACCTACTGATCCGATCAGCTAGTAATTTAGTAAGAATTTTGATGTCCTGGTTCAGAAGAGAAATGGGTCTGTAACTGGATACCAAATCTAGAGGCTTACCCGGTTTAGGGAAAGTACAATTAGGGCCTCAAAAGAGAAACATCGGTAGCAGCACCATCTAAAATACATTGAAACAATCTCAAAAGTGAAGGAATTAACTCCTTCAAAAAAGTTTTATAAAAGTTGGCAGAAAAACCGTCCGGGCCTGGTGTTTTATCCGAGGGAAGGGACTTAATAACCTGGTCTATTTCACCCTCTGTGATAGGAGCTGTGAGTTGGATTTGATCCAGTTCACTCAAGGAGGGAAGATTTAGCCCATTTAAGAAGGTGTCGATCCTTTCGTCTGACGGAGGATCCTTCATGGGTCCGTAAATCCCCTTAAAATATCTTACAAATTCCCCCAAAATATCCTCAGGGGAAGTCTTAAATGAACCCTCTTCCAGCGAGCGAATGGCCGGCACCCACCTGGAAGACTCTAATTGTTTAACCCTCCTAGCTAACAATCGGCCAGCCTTCTCTCCCTGATCCATAAATATTGCCCCAGTTCTGATAATTGCCCATTCAGCCTGTTCACTTAACATCCTAAGGTACGAGTCCCTTAACCAAGTTAACTCCTGCCTGTAATCGTCAGACAAAGAGGCCAAAAGACCACGTTCTTTTTCACGAATCTGAATAAGTAACTCCGACATATGTTTCAGCCTCTCCTTCTTCCTGCAGGAGGCGAGACCTATCAAAATGCCAAGAATAAAGGATTTGAATGCCCCCCATTCAATATCTGGCCTACTGGTGGAGTTATGGTTAAAAGAAATAAACTCTGTTATCTGAGAGGAAATGTATTTAACCAGCTTAGGATCCTTTAATATCTGATTATTAATTTTCCATCTATTCCCTGGTTTAGGTAACAATGAAAAAGCAATTAGGCACGTTACTACAGAATGATCAGATAATGGCCCAGGGACTATATCAGTATTTAACACCCCTGACAAAAGAGTATTTGAGATTAACACATAATCAATTCTGGATAAGGTATTATGTACCAGAGAGGTAAAGGTAATTTCGCGCTGGATGAAAAATCCTCCACACATCACATAGGCCCAGTTGGTCCATCATTTCTCTGATTGCCCTCTGACCCGGAGTTAGACCCTTCTTAACAGAGCCGGATCTGTCCATAACAGGATCCATGACCAAATTTAAGTCTCCTCCATTACAATAGGTAAATTGCCACAGGAGGAGAGTATATCCATAATCTGAACAAAAAATCCTGGGGTATCAATATTAGGCTATAAATTGAGCCTAGGATGATCTCAAGAGTATGCAAAGTGCCCTGACAAAATGTACCTCCCCAGCCTATCCTGAAATGTTTGAATCGGATTAAATGGCACTGATCTACGAACATGACCATCACCCTTTACTTTTGAACTGCCTTCGAGGCAAAGATCTGTCCAATCTGAAGCCTCCGTAGCTGGTTACATTCAGAATTTAATAAATGGGTCTCTTGCAGAAACATAATATCTGCTTTCACATAATCCAGGTGTTTTAAAACCTTGTATTGTTTCGATTTATGGCAAGACCATGCACATTCCAACTCACAATATTTATTTCCTAGCCATTAGATAAAGTAATAATATATTCCGAGAAAGGAAAGACTATAAAACAAATCCTACCTTCTATAAACAAGACTATACATGCTGTGCAAGGGCCCCTACATGCCTCCCTACCCCAAACCCCAAAACACCCCAAAACAGTAATAAAATCCTATCCCCAACAACCCTCCACCCATACCCCACCTGAACTACCAATGAACATGGTTTCAGCTCAATGAGACTCTACCTCTGCCCCATCCACCCAGCCTCTCCAAAACATTAATAATCAGGTCGCTATTAACTGTACCAAACAAAATATTATTCCTAACACCCTTTACCCCTTAAGGCAGCCTACTAATAGATATAACACTGCAAGGTAATACAATTGTTTCAGAAAGATAATTTAACCCACCTATCCCATCAAATATCCACGTATAAATCAACATTCAAACCCAGTTAGACCCCAAAAACAGAATTACAGAGACATCCCCCCACCCGTGAACTCGAATACTAATTGCCTATTATGTGAATAACACATTAACAATCATTAGATAGCAAGCAATGCAAAATAATCTTAGCCCCTTTATAGCCTGCAATAGAGATGCCTATCTTAATGAAACCAAACAGCATTCCCCAAAACACTAAAGTTCAGTTCATGTCTGCCGAGGAGTCCCAAACAGTCTGACAGTCTCTGGCACCATCTAGTGTAACCAAGACAGCGAAGAAAAGAAAGGGAAAAAAAATGGCATCAACATGAGCCCAGTATAAGTCCAGACAGCTTTGCTTAAAACAGGGGAATGCATCTATCTAACCAAAAAAAAAAAAAAAAATTATAAAATAAGGCAGATAATCCCAGCCCCTAGGACATTGTCCAGTAATAATAAAAAGAAAAAAAAAAGGACCAGCCAACCAGTTCCAAACTCGATCTACAGCCCATCAAAAAAGCCGATGCTAGGGGAAGTAACTAGATGCACAAGGTTCCCAGAGAAATTATCTGCAGACATCTTAACGTGGAAGGCCACACGAATTCACGGCAGGAGCATAGGATCCAAACCTGCATCCACAGCCGAGTAACACCAGACCAGAAATAGGATGCCGGACCATTACAGCAGCACGATCAGGATTCTTTAAACAAATCTGGGAAAGCTTGCTTAAGAGCCGTTAACGTGGTCTCATAGCTCTTGAAACTGCGCCAGGTTCCAGCTGCCAAAACTTGAAACCATGCAGGATACCTCACCCAAACTTTATGTTGGCTGCAATTAATTTGGTAATGATAGGGTGATAGGTCGCTCTCTTCTGCCGGACCCAAAGTGGTAAATCCTGGACCACCCTCAGCATTGCGCCTTCCCAGGTCAGCTCCTTAACTTCTTTAACCTTATTTAAGAAATGCTGACGCTCTAAATAATTAAGGAAGCGTAAAATAAAAGTACGTGGAGGAGCTCCAGCTGAGGGTATCGCCCTCAATGCACAATGGGCTCTTTCAATAGTGTAAGAATGCCTGAAGGGTGAGGGACCGGCTATCTTCTGCACCAGACGCTGCGCAAATTTGACAGGCTCGAGTCCCTCCTCTTTCTCCAGGAGACCAATGACCACAACATTGTTGCGGCGACTCCGACCTTCTAGGTCCTCAACCTTGCTTTCCAGCTTTAATATCCACTGCTTCATTGCCACTAGATTGGGTGCCAGCTTCTCGCTCTTGCGCTCAACTGAACAGATGCGGGCTTCATTATCTGCAGTCCGGCGGGCCAGATCCTCCAAGGCATGAGACATATTCTTGACTTCCCCTGCCAGCTCTTTCATCTCATCTTTGAAAGGCTGGAATTCCTTAAGAAAACTTGTTAGCGTAAGCGGCTCCGTATCATAGGCGCCAAGAGCCGCACTAGGGGTTGCTGTGAACTAGAGGCCCTGGCTTTTTTGAGGCCTTCTCAGGGGTTGTCGGTGGCGTGTGTCTAGGCAGGGCTTCCTTCAGCTCCGAATCCATTTTGCGGTACCCGGTGAAGAGCGTTACTGTTTAAAACACCCCAATGTATCCGGAGTAGTAATCAGACCTGATAAGGACCAGCAAAAAGGTAAATTTACAGGTTGGGTGGACGGAGCTCCAAGAGGCAGCAGCTAGCTCATGCTCTGCACCACGTGATCCCCCTACCCATCCTGGTGTTGTCCTGGTGGGAGTCCAGGTGGAAGTAAAAGAATCCAGGGCACTCTTTACAAAGAGTATGGGACATTCCGGTGTCCTGGCCAACATTCTCCTTCCCATAAACTGGTTCATGCACTCATCCAGGCTGTGTGTGGGTGCTGAGGTGCAATATGGCCACCACTACACATTCAGTCACTTCACTACCAGTCTAGCATTGCTTGTAAAAGCACTTTGGGATACACTGTGTATGAAAAGCGCTATATAAATGCTGATTCTTCTTCTTCTAGACAACAGGGATAATTTATTTAAAGGGATGAGGACATCTGAACAGTGATCAGGTGTAGGAGGACCACTAGACTCCGAGGATGAAGCTATTATAGGAAATCATAACATCTGAACAGTGATCAGAGGGCGGAGGCACTGCTATGACACCAGGAATGTTCTAATTGTAGAGATTGAAGGCATCTGCACAATGATCTGGGTGTGGAGAATAGGGATGGTTTTAATAATATAAGCAGGGCATAAGAATGTGGTTTGGGGTGGGGGCTAACTCAGCTCTGCACATTATCACCACACAGTCATGTATGGCAGCATTGTGTAGAGAGCCTAATGCACTCATAATGACATGCAAATGGCCCCTTAGTTCCTTACATTCTTTATGTGCTTATTAGCATGCCAGCAGCTAAATATGTCTCCCAGGGGCAAAGGCATTATCCCATTTGGAACATGCTATTTACCTTTGCCCCTTTGAGTTACTGTCCTGAGGGGGTCTGTGATAGCACAGTGCATAGTCACTGTGCACTGAGCTTCAACAGCTCCTATAATTGGATAGGCAGTGGGTACAGGTTGGAGCATGCTGCCTGTCTAAAAATGAACCTGGGGCAGCTATCCCCTGTCTTATATACATTGCTAAGAGGTAGAGATGCAGTGAACTTAAACTTTACATGCAAAGATAGTGTAGAGTCGGGAATTTCACATTTTACAAAACTTTGTGAAGTGCTGGACCTTTGCATCAACTTGTCATGGTGAAGTTTCAAAAACATTTTTGGAAAAAATATCATACCCACCTACTCAGTTTGCTAGGACCCACCCCAGAACCTTTTAGATTATGCCCTCAACCCAAGTCACCCTCTGCTGTGCAAAACCCACTCTCCTTCTGGTAAAGTTCAAGGCCTCCCTGTTCAGCATCAACAGTTCTTACTATAGTAAAATAACCCTTCCCTCCACCCACAAGTCACAACCCAACTCCCCTCACTTCCTCCTCCCAACCCAACTCCCACGAGTAAGTAAAGTGCCCCACCAACCTCCCTCTGGACCCCACCTCCTTCTTCCCCCAAGCACTCATAACTCTTTTATCTACCTGTAAATAAGTAAATTGTCACACATTGCAAAGAGATGCTTCTCTTTTCAGTAAATACCTAGTGAATGAATGAATGAATGATATATTTGCCTACAGTAAAACCTAACTGGCTGAGCTTCATGAATCAGGGTTTACTATAGGCAAAGACATTCATTCATTCATTCATTCATTCATTCATTCTTCCATTCATCGATTCATTCACTCATTCATCCAATACTTATCGAGAGGATGCTTCTCTACAACATGAGATTGGTTTCTTTTTTACATGTAGATACAAGTTTTTCTGATTGACTGGGGGAGGAGAGTAGTTGGGACCAGAGAAGGGGTTGGGACATGGGGGTTTGACGAAGAGTTATTATACTATGAATATATGATAATGGACTTGGTGGCAGGAAACTTCACAGGGAAGGAAGTGTAACAGGTTGCTACCTGTTATTAGTATACAAACCCTGGAAATAAAGAATAAAGAGTCATATGTGCCACTTCTTGTCCCCCTTATGTTATTTCTTTCACCCCATTCTATCCTCTCATTTTCCTTCTTTTTTCTTTTCTTCTTTCTTTGTCAGGGTGGCCAACCTGAGAAAACCCTAGCCTTTTCTTTGCTGTGCTCTTTTCAAAAAGACTCCCTTGCTGTACACAATAGTGCTGAAAACACTTGTTTTCAAATCTCCTGAACTGGAGATACTTTGGTAGTGCAAGGCGTATTATTAGTAAAGCTCCTGAGTGGGAGTATAAAGAATAAAAGTGCATATCACACTGAGGAACATGCCGAAATGAAAGGCATTGTGTTAGCGCAGGTCACACATTAATTTAAAGAGCTCTTGTGCCCCTGAGTAATTAATGAAACCACCATGCAGTGCAGCAGGTATACAAAGAACTTCCTGAATTTGACACTATGGGCAGGAGAATGACAGTCCTGTAGTGTCCCCAATATTTAAAATAATTAAAACAGTGTTGTGACAGCCCCAGAGAGGTTGTAACTGGGGCTGCCTGAAAAATAAAGGATATTTGAGCAGAAAGGGCCAAATAAAAAGCCCCTGCATGTTAAGGCATGGGATAATATGGAAACTCCCCCATTATGTAATGTCATGGCCAATGGGAACTCCCCACAGAGAGTGATGTAATCCCTAGGGCTATAAATAGGGCTCACCACTAGGGGAGAAGAGTCACGTTGAGTCAGTTGGTGTACTAACAGTGAAGGAGAAGGACCTATATTGTGTGCTGAGTATTTCACACAGATATTTTGGAAAAGAGTGTAAGAAGGATATTACATTCAGGTATTGGCTGAAGTTAAGCCACAGGCTCTATGAGGGAAGTAGAGCCATGGAGATTTCTTTTGTGACTGGACTCATTTTCCTGATTTTCTTTCTGTATATATTTTGAACTTTTATATGAATATAATGATAGGCACAATCTTGCATCTTTTATGCCTATTGTGTCAGGTTTGTATCCCATCATGGTCACAGGGAGTAAGTTACATTTTGTACAGCAGAGGGAAGTTTGAGTGGGGGCATAATTTAAAAGGCTCTGAGTGGTTGGAGGGGTAGATATCAGCAAATTGAGTCGGTTGGGGTGAAATTTAAAAAGAAAGAATTTAGTTTAATATTTAGAAACATTTTATGTAGTTCTATGCAGGCAAAGTGTCACTTTGGCAGGAAACTATACAAAGTGCCACTTTGCTGGCCTGTCACAAAGTGACACTTTATGTAGTTTCACCAGCAAAGTCTGACACTTTTCTAGGTGAAGAACTTTACAAAATGCTTCACAAAGTTGGGAAACTTTACAAAGATCAGCTGAAGCAAAGTTTTCCCAATATCACACATCTTACTAAGGGATATGCAACATTAATGGCTGGCTCTGGAAATAGGGACAATAGTGAATTAAACCTTCCCTGGTGAAGTTGGTATGATGTTTGCCACTTTAATTGTAGATTCATGATATGAGTTGTTTAAATTAGCTGTATTTATCACTATAGCATCCAATACATGTTGTTTTTTTCTTTTTCCTTTTTTTTAAGATTCCTGAGTGAGTTCCATATCTTTAATCAGTACTGTATATCAATCTGGCCACTACTGTTGAGACCCTGACTTCTTTTTACAGAACCTGCCTTACCTTGTTCCTTTATTTCTATGTGTAATACCTAGAAAGGTGTTCAACACTCCATAAATTAATTTTGATAGAGAAGTAGCAGATTATCTGGATGTTTTTAGCATTAACAGATTATCTGGATGTTTCTAGCATTCCAAACAAAGACAGAATTGCTGGCTATACCTATTTTAACCTTTCTTGAAATTCATTGCACAATGCACTTTTTGCCTGAAGAAGGTTGTCTATAATGCATCATTATTTTGTGATGTCTGAGTTGCAAGACCATTTCTTAAAATCTGTTAAAGTGTCCAAAGAAGACCCTTTGTTAGATCTAATCTATTTTAACCCTAATTGAATTATAGATTCTAGACAGAAAGTGCCAGTTATATGACATTATTAAATTACTTAAAACCTGGACCTTCTATGTATCTCCATACTTCCGGTTTTATTTTAGGCTAAATTATTGTATTTTGTGATTAAGTAATGTTCACATCTTTCAACATTTTGTTGGTCTCAGATTTTTCTTAAACATGCTTTTACATTTGATGGCATACTTGTTACCTGTTAGTTTAGCCCATTCCATCAAATCATGTGGAGTTGGAATATAACACTACAAAGTGCTATTATCTCCTTGAATGAGTTCACAAGTTTCTTTCTCTTTTACTGCTTCTATTAAATTTACCTTAATTTCTCAACTGCTTGAGCTTTGCATAATTATACTTTCCTTACCATACATTGTGGAACAGTTATTGTTTTCTGTTCTTTGATTAGAATGGGCTATTCAAAATGGCAATGGTCAGGTGTATACAGCTGGTTGCAGACTGATATGTCTTCTGGCTGCAATATTATTTAGGATGTTCAATCAGTAAGCACTACAGCAGCAACTGAGTACTGGATATGTCTATGCTCACAGCATATGCTGAAACCTCAGCTATGATGTGGTGCATATAGGAGTGTGTGCATGTCAGCCCTTGCCTCGAAATCCTGCTTTCGTGGGATGATCTGAAAAGCTTAAGCTAAAATATAAAATCTTGAACATTGAAGCACGCCAATATTGAAGAAACTTGAATAGGCAATTAAGCCATGAAAATGTATTAGCTGCTTCATTAATTACTTATTTTCAGTGTGTTTGGCTGTGCATGTCTTACACTGTATGTAAGTTGTTGGACTGAGTAAAGAATCAGGTAAGAGCATTAATGGCTCTGGTTTACTAGCATTTCTTTAAACAGAGTGCTGATAGACTCTTGATACTACTAACTCAGTGGCTAGGTGTATGCTTTGTTTTGTCCTAGAAAATGATCCCTCACAATTACCATATTCAGATTTGGTGATTAAGTAAAAGAGAGATCTTTGAGATAACTTCTTGCTTTAGTATAGATGCACTTGGAGTATCAAATAATATGAAGACAACTTCCTCATCAGGAATCTCAGTTGCTAAATGACAAGCTTCAGATTGATGCCTCTCTATTTTTGGAATCTCTGCAAATTCCACAGAAACTTTGAGTTATTTAAGTTCACATTATTTATTTTTCCTAATGAGGCCCTTCTTTAATTTTAGATCAACAGCAGGTGACAAAAAACTTGCCACTCCTAGTGGATACCATATTTCTAGAAAATATTATATTTGGTAGTAAAAAATTAAGAAGTGGTTAAATAGCCTAATAGATGCTTATCAGCCTCTCTTCATGTAAAACCAATAAAAGTGCACTATAGAACAATTTATTTTTTTCTTTAACCATGTGATGAATCCAGAAACACAACTGTAAGATTAAGTTTAAAATTTTAGTAATATTCACAGAGTATCAAAGAAAATGTCCTGCCTTTTTTATCTACAGTACCAACTTCCAGTTATTTCAAACCTGATGCCTTTCAAGTTCTTTGCCTTTGTTCTCTCTGCCCTTGGTCCAGTGGATATTAACGTAGACACTTTATACACAGCATCCAAACCAGTTCAGGAAAAAAATGTTTAGTCTACAGCTTTGAGTTTCCACTTTACTTTAGGTAGACTCTGACGTCTTCATCCTCTGTGGATTTGTCCTTTTTGTGGTTAACATCAGATTAAGGAAACTATGAAGTCAAAGAGGATGGCTGAGCCTTAAGTCAAACACTTGTATGATTGTTTTCAAAGTTCCTTATGCTCTCTAGCAGAGAGATCTGGTATAGTAGTTTACAGAGATGCCACCTTACTTTTGTGGGGGTGCATAAAAGCAAAATCTGTTCAAACTGCATAATGAACATAATTCCTTTTGCTCAACACTCCGTCTAACACTGCATCAGATCTTTTATGTTTTAAAATATATATTGTACAACAGGGTAGCTGAAATAATTTGTTTAAAATTCAGAAACTAGACTAACAGTGTTAAGCAAGATATTAATCATATTAATAGAGTTGTGTAATATATTGTTTTACACATCCATTTCAAAAGATTCAATATTTTGCAGATTAGTGGTATTGTATATTTGCTAGATTTTGTATGATGATGTTTTTCAGATTTTCTCATACATCAGTTTCTATAGTAACTTTCAAAATCAAATCATACTCAAAAAAACTTATAAAAGCATTTGAGAATTTTTTATACTCAAACTTTTGTGCAAGATACCCAGCACTTACTTCATTGTACAGAGTGAATTACCTTCTAAATTTGTGTCTGGATACACCATTATAGCAGTGATATAATGGAACATACTATTACCATTTTGTTAAAACATCTGGGTACTGAATTGCTTAGAAAGGATACTAGGAGAGAGAGAGAGAGAAAATGCAATCTTGAAGCACCTGCAAAAAGTGTAATGACTGTACCCTGTAAAAAAGAATCTATTTCTCTGTTATCTCTCAGTTGCTGTTATTTTCTAGAATTAATCAGATAATGCATACCATGCACATGTCATATAGCTAGTGATTCTGGATTGTCTGAAATCATTAACAGAGTGACTACAAGGTAACTATACCTCCCTTCTCTGCTATCTATCCTACATCTTGAGTAGCCTGTCCTGTCCTGTCCAGATGGACAAGGGGTGCTTATTTACATATTAACTGCAAGGAACTCCAACTAGGAGGACACCATCCAAGGCATAAGGAATCAAGCAATATCCAAGCAGTATTCCCTGTTATTCTCCAACTATACTTCGGTTACAATCCTCATAACCTCATGAATATTAAAACAGGGAAACAAGAATGGGGATATAACTTTTTAATGAATTAAATTAAGAATTATAAATTAATCATGCAGAGATTGCCAAAATTATCATAAGTAAAAGAAAACATTATTTCTGTCTTATTACAAACCCCTTTCCTATCCCCTTTTCTTAACTATCAGATGCTTGTATCTTTATTTCAAAAGAACAGCATACCTAAAATTTAATAAATTACAAATGAATGTCAAATCACCAAAACTTGACAATACAGCATGTAGTGCAACACAGAAAGTGGGCAAGTCTCTAATGATTCCAATGTTGTAGACTCCTAGTATCAAATACTGTAAGTATGTTGAGAATGTTAAATATTAAACTTATACTAAAAATGTTACCTTTGTCATAGCAGGCTACTGCATCAAATTGTAATCTTAAATGTAAGTCCAATCCCACTACAGTGGCATTCTTATGCAATATAGTAGTTCTGTCAATTATAACAAAGGGACATTAGGTTTAATAACACCAGCTTACTCAGGATCAAAACTTCATTGCATTGATGGCATACCAATTAAAATAAAAAAGACCATTACTGTCTTCTCAGTAATTACAGCTAAATGATCACTGTTAACAGATTTAAAGACAATCATACAATGTTCTACAGCTCAGCTCATAAACTCAGATCCTCATTGCACAGCAACAATCAACCACAAAAAATGCAGTCATAGTGCAAGTGATAATTGCACACTGGAAGTGATGTGACAGCTTTTTGCTGCTTCTAAATCTGTGTCATAAATGAAAATGTCAGATTCATATTGGGAAATGACAGGAATCTAAATGAGTCATTGAGGTATGTATGGCATATTTTTCATTAGCATGGATCTTCCCTTTAACTAATCTTCAATTCGGACTACAGGCCACTCTATTGCCCCTTGACTACTCCAATGCCACCAATTCTACCCTTCAAAAATATATTAATAGTAGACATTAGGCAATAGCTACTCACACATTTGGGGCTAGAGACCCAAATATGCTTGGTAGCTCCATATCTAGCCTCTTAACCTTGGTAGATACTAGCTGTCAGGTCTTTCTGTAAAGAATAAGGCATTGCATGACAGGTATTATACCATAGTCACATGCAAGGTGGTAAGTTTACAACTCAAGTTGGAGAATAGGGCTGTAAGCCACTGCAAGGCATGTTATGAGGTATTACACTGGCTCTGGAATATTTTATTTCACTTCTCAATGATGAATCTCAGTGTTTGAAGGGGCGCTTCTATGGATCAAGTGGTCTTGAATGCATAGTATAGTGGCTTTAAAAAGGCTCTGAAATTGTCATTTACAAACCTCTCATTGTTTTGGCAATGAAATGTGGTACACTGGCACTCACAATGTGGGAAAATGTGACTCATGAGCCCTCCAAATCAGGGACACATCATCAAACATTGAGAAAGAAGCTCAAAATACTAAGGGCACTAATGTTTTAATTTCTGCTAACTTTAGCTTGGCTTTAGCATCAAGAAGTATAATATATTTCTGCTTTAATATCTTATTTAACAACACATTCTTTGTGCAGGGCAATCTGTTTAACAAGTGCAATAGATGTGAAACACATCAACTCTTAAGGGTAAAATGAGGGATGCTCCTCTTTGTGCTGGCCAGTTGAGAGACACGGCCCTTAAAGAGGTGTTGCTTACTTAAAGAAGCAAGTTGAAAATGATAATATCATTCAGAGGCTGAACAGGATTTGAGAGGGTTGAAGTCTTCTGTTATATGTGGCAGCAGGTGTTGCGTCAAGGGAGAGAGGCAAGTGACAGCGGTACATAAAATGTGTGGTCAGGCTAAGGTGCAGTGATCAAAGGCACCTTTGCTTTTGTAGGATGAACAATCACAGCTTACACAGCTCAACAGAAGCCTCAAAATAAAAAAAAAGAATTTGACTTATCATGACAATGTAGGAAAGAAGACACATTAAACAGATTAAATTTCCTGAAAGCTGTAGAGAATTAAATAGCAAGGAATCACCTAGTTATGTGTACATGGACAGTTTGTCAGCATGTCTGGCATATCAATATCAGTATAACCAGATGATTATAACAGCAAATTACAGCTGAGTTTCCCTATGGTAAAAAAAAAACAAACACTGCCCAGTTTTTATAAAACATTACACTATACTTAGTGTCCAGTGAAGAAAAATGAAAATGAACATGCAACAGTCAGTGAACATAACTCATTGGCACACTCCCAATAAAAAACAATATTGGACCAAAAATTATAGCCTATAGTGTGCAATCATACTCTGTTTCTTTTTAATAACATTAAAGCTCTATGTGCAAAATTTGCCACATATCAATTATCACAGCACTTTTAGTAACAAATTCTGGTCAGAGCCAAGACGGCTATGGAAAGCTTTTAGAAGCGTCAAGAGTGGTGAAAAGAATATGCATTATAATACTGCAGGGATTACAGTACTGCACATGCGTGATACTCATATATGTTCAGTTTGCTCCAGAGTCAGCCTTGCACAACATGGTGCTCACATAACTACATGTAACAACCCAGTCCCCTCAGGTTACTAGAATCCCATTAATGCTAGTGTTTGGCAGGTAGGAAAGGAAGCTGGTGGGGAGCTCATTATCGGCTTTCTACATAATGACATCATTATTTACTCAGCTAGCCTCAGAGAAGGATGATTATGTCATTTAGAACTCTCACAGCAGCATAACCATTTTAGAGTCAGCTGCTCTTTGGGAGCTTAGAATGTTCATCAGTAAGTTCAAGTGTGGCAGTCAGAGTGGCAGGAAGTCTGCCATTGGGGCTCTGTCAAAGGGAGCCCTGATATTTCTCACCCTAGTTTGGTAAAATCTTCAGTTTGCCTGAAGAACTCTTTAGTTTCACTCCAGGAGGAGTTAGAGGCAATGCAATTCTTGTGGATCCAAGGGACAATCCCCTGAAGTTCCTGAAGTTCACAGCTGCCTTAAGGAAGAACAATGAGTAGAATCTGACAGCTACCAGAAAAAGAAAGATGCCTTTTGTTCTTTCCATGACTGGGAGAAAGGAACAACTAATCTGTGAGTACAGAATTTGAGACTGTTCTCTGAGGGAGTTGTCTGAGATGTGTGTGCTCTAGATAAGGCTAGATCATACTGGTCAGGACCTCTTTAACCACAACTGTGCTGAATTTAAAGTTAAAGTTGGGAGTCTTTAGCAATTCATTGGGAATTGGAGACTCATTTAGTGTAACCCTGAAGGAATGGCAGAGGCTGTTTGGGGCAAAGGGTGGGAGGAATGCCATCTGGAGATTCAAGCAGGGCTAAGTGGTTTGTGGATGGGCATCACTGTTCCCTGGGCAAAGACTATGCACCAGGAGGATTTTAAAGAGTGTGGCACATCCCACAGATGTACACTTTGGAAGAGAGCTAGATATGTTTTGTGGAAGATGGTACTGCCTAGCAAAGTGTCCTGCAAAAGAGAGTGTGCCTGTATTGCAATGACAAACCTTTGGGGGCCCACCCTTTCTTTAAGTAACATCTGTAAATAAAGTCATACTGCAAAATCCTAGTTACTGCTTTGGATGTTCCATTTGTTGCATCTAGTGTGAACATTATTGGGACCCCTCAGCAGCTAGGTCTAGCATATGCCTTGCATCCTCTCCCCTGGACCTGGCTGTAAATAAAAAAGTTAATTTTAATATGTACCCCCATCCTTTAGATAATGAGCCTGGTATACACTCCAATGCTAGGAGTGGTATCATGAGTGTAGTTCTGTGAAAAGAAAATTGTATGCCATGTAGTTGGCAGTAGTTCTTTTAAGGGGTGTGCCAGCTAGACAAAGGTGGAATGGGGGCTATATACGTATGCATGATACTCATGCATGCACACTTTAAGTCATGTAGTGCACCAGGAAGTGAGTATGTTTATGTGGCCCTCAGAGGGGAAGGGCTGCATAAACAGAAACACTGGAAACTATGCTGGAGCACTGTGGCAAAGCATCAGACAGTGGTCTAGTTATGTGCTTCCACAGTGGTCTTACACAAATCTGATGATGGCATAACATCTATGGAGCTTGGCCAATGCAACCATAAAAATCAGACTCAGAAGCAGACTAGTAACAAACTAGAGATCTGGTCTGGGATTTGCTTGCCATCACAGTCATATTCTCATTCTTTTCTAAGCAGTAATTTCTTGTAAATGTACCTTAACCATATTGATCTCAGTGCTGGTAAACTACATCTGGTTTCCCCCGATTGTATTAGGTGGGAGTAATAACAGTCTTGATGTGGTATGTGCAGGTGGTGGCATGCTCTCAAAAAAGTGATCCCCATGCTTGTCTGAACATTTTAGAAATGACCCCTTTCCTTGTTTTTGCTGTAAAAAAACTGACCCCGTTAATGCAAAAATAAGGAGT
Organism: Neoceratodus forsteri; assembly: GCA_016271365.2. Classification (NCBI taxonomy): domain Eukaryota; kingdom Metazoa; phylum Chordata; order Ceratodontiformes; family Ceratodontidae; genus Neoceratodus; species Neoceratodus forsteri. Next base: position 638,330,907 of record CM028133.1, read on the forward strand.
CAGTTATGGCCTCCACCCTCACCCCTTGTCTCTTCAAGTGAGGAAAGTAATTCGCATCAGATGTACAGTGACAGCCATTGATGCATCATATTGTTAAACAGTAATCAACTGTATGTAAAAGTTTGGTTTTTTGAATGTGTGCTTTCTTAATTTCAGTACCAATCCACTCATTTTGTACTGTGCCCCTGGATTTCTGTGCCCCAAATGCATTATTTTACATTTTTGTGTTCAGTAAAAAAGGCTTTTCAAATGAGGGTAGTCACTAATCTAAATTCTTTATAGTTTTTTTTTTAATTGCCATTAGAAATATGAATTTTGTAAAAACAAAAATGGAAATACGGTTACATGTGATAACGGTGAAAGCCTAAAGGTAATCGCCATTATTGAGAAGTTAAAAGTGTAAAACATTTATTTTGGCACTCTGACACCCCAGTGCACAGCAAAACAGCACTGAGATCTTAGTTTTTAAATGTTTTATGAGGGGGCTGCACCCCCTCACCACCTACTTAAGGATTCTCAACTCCAGGGGGTGCATGTTGGGGTGTGTATGAAAACATTTTTTAAGAAAGGTTCGGGCCAGGCACAACAAAAATGCACCAGATTCTGGACCTGAACCCAGTACCCTGCCAACCAATGCTTCCAACCCACCCACCACGCCATGGAGTTGTCTCAGCAAACCCACCACGGCACCACTCCTCAAATTCCCTCCCACCCCTCGCTGTGCATGCTCACTTTTCCCACGCACATATATATAGCAACATCCTGTTGCTGTATTCACCAGCCTCCCATCTAGATGCCCTACCCTATAGTAGCCCTGGAGACATGCACTGGGCATTGGGTCACCATTATTGTAAGTGCCAAATCCCCAGTGCTGATATCTCATGCTACTGGAAATACAGGTAATAAGATGACCATATTTTACAAAATATAAGGAATTCCCCTTAGTGACTACCCTCATTTGAAAGGTCTTTTTGCCCTGAACAACTTTCACACTGGTTGTTTTAGTGTACCTGGAATAGTTTTAAAGATATTTAGATTTGTTTGAAATGTGTACACATTTGCTAAGAATTCTGCGCAGTGCCTTAGGAAGATTCTCAATGAAAAGCAGTTCGGAGTTCTGTCTCCAATGTTCTAAACACACAATGGGTCTGAAAGAGTTAAAGGGGACAGAAATTGATTACTTATGTGGAGGTGTTTGAAATATCTTTATTTTCATAAATTATGTTTCATTTCATTTTATTTTTTATACTTGTAAGCATAATGAGCATATCTGCCGTTTTCATATGCGATAAGTGCACACATAACAATGCACATGAAAATATTACAAAAACAGGTTGAACAATAAAATAGTAGCAACCAGTCAATAAATACCATAGAGTTACTATATCACAAAACAATTACATTCATCCTTATCATAAAGCCATCTCCATAAAAGTTTTTTGAAAGTAAATAAAGAAGTACACTTAACCAGATGGGAGGGAAGGGAATTAAAAAAAAAATATTCATGCTTCTAAAGGATCCTTATTTAACTGTGCCTGAATAAAAGCATAAAAGCTGAAGCTGTTAATTGTGTTATGTTTTGGTTTTAGATTTATACAACTGTTATTTAATACAACAGCTGATTAGGTACATATGGACATATGTTGATACATGGACATATTAGGATAACAGTATCTCAATTACAAGGAGATCTGTGTTAGGTTTGGGTTTTGAGGTGACATAGCCAAAACTCCAAATTATTTGTTCCATGAAAGGAACTGCACAGAATGTTGTCCATACAAAAAAAACAAAAAAAAAAAAACAATTCAAAACACAACTGACAGCTTCAGCTTTTATTCAGGCACAGTTAGATTGGGATCCTTCAGAGATATAAATGTAATTTATGAAAATAGAGACATTTCAAACCATTGCACATAAGTAACCAGTTCCTGACCACTTTAAATTAAGCATGGCAAGAGATGAATAAGCTAGTCTGGTTTAGAATTTCACTTAAATGGCTTAGCAATTTGCAAAACTGAGGCTGTTTTAAAGTGCAATAAGAGTTACTCTAAACAAATGTAAATATCTCTAAAAGTGTACATGTTATAGATAAAAAAAAGTATGAAAATTGTTCAGGACAGAAGACCTTTCAAATAAGCCTACTCATTATGCTGCACTAATTATATATAATGTATGGACAGTTTCTATTAACCCCTGTTTTCAATCAGTTTATAACCTGATAATCCCATTGTTATGACACCAGTATGCTGTAAACCTTGTTTAACTATGTAATAATAATGGGATTACATGAGAGAATGTCATCACCTGTCAAAAGTCTTAGAAAGGAAAGGTGATCTGCTGATTGGGACATTCATTCAAAACACATACATTCCAGCCCAGTGGCACTGAGGGTTGACACGCTGGACATCATTCCTCATGCCATGCCAGCGACCCATGTTCAAGAATGAGTGTGGGCTGCCGGGGGTTGGTGGGGAGGAGATGGATTGAGCATCCTATGGACAGCTCTCCATCTCTGGGGAGGGGGGTAACCTTTGGTCGGCACATGCCTGACCCCTGATGGAGGCTGGGGCTGGATGCTGCACCATCGTAAGACAAGTGGGGCATGAGCACAGCAGATGCTTGGTGGGGTTGCGCATAGGTGCATGTGTGAGCCCACTGAAGGTGTCACTCTTGTGGGGAGAAAGAAACAATTGAGAAAGGGACCCTGGTAGTTGGTCATCATGGCTTGATGGCCATTCCCATCATGCTCTATTCTGGAGGTAACACCCCGAAACTTGATCCGGTCAATGAGTGGGGGTCCCTGCTGCACTGCCATGGGGAGTAAGCTATGGGGGTTACAGGGGTGAGGGCATGAAGGAACAGGGGGCAATGGACAGTGGCCGGATGAGGGCAACTAGGGCCAGGATGGGGGAGAAATAGAAAGCAAAAAAAAACACATACATTCCATTCAGACAGTCACAGACCCACTGCAGTATAGATCACAGTGGCTAATTTCAGCACTTCAGTTGCTCAACATTCAAACCAGGATGCATTCATAGCCAGGCAGGAGAACAAATGCACATTGAAAAAAAGTGTATTTTTTCCCCACAGTGGCTTCCATACACTACAAAATACAATGCCTGAGTAACGGTGTTCAACCTCAGATGTAAGCACACCTTGTGATTGCCATGACAACTGTAAACTTCGGGTGTCCTGGCAACTGCTTTAGGTGATTACGTCATGGTTATCCACTGTTACTTAGGCATTATCCTCTATGTTTTAAACTATGGCCATCTGATTACCTCAGTTTTCATTTTTCATAGGAGTTATGCCAGACAAGTGTAGATATGTCTAAAAGTATATGCGTTACACATAAACCATCAGTATGAAGGTTGTTCAGGACAGAAATACCTTTCCAATGAGCCTACTCATTAAGCTGCACTAATTATATATTTTTAAACTATGGTCATCTGATTACCTGAATTTTCATTTTTTTTCACAATTGTCACGTCTCAGATGTCTATATTTAAAAAAATCTAATGAATTCAGATTAGTGACTACCCTCATTTGAATGGTCATTTTGTCCTGAACAACTTTCATGCTGGTTGTATACTGGTGACTTGTAAACTTTCGAGATATTTATATTTGTTTGGCATGACTCCTACTGTGTTCACTCAGAGAGAAAAAAAATGAGGTTGTTTGGAACACCATATTTTACAAAATATAAAGAATTCAGATTAGTGACTACCCTCCTGTGAAAGGTCTTTTTGCCCTGAACAGCTTTCACACAGTTATTTTTGTGCATCTTGAATAGTTTTAAAGATATTTAGATTTGTTTGGAAGGTGTGCACATTTACTCTCATAGAAAAGCAGCTTGAGTTCTGTGTCCATCATTCTAAAAAGAAAGATGGGAGTATTTTTCAACTGCCATAGGGATTTGCAATGTTATGGAAGGATACACTGAAAACTACAAAAAAATGTGTTCCATAGAAAACCCTTTTCAAGCTAAAGAGATATGGCTGTAGGCTCTGCCCACAGCCATAAAAAGAAGGAATTTTATTTTCTACTCTGTACTTAAAGCATTGGTGAGGTGAATAAGAAGCAAACACCTTTCACTTTCCTTTACCAGCAAATAACTTGAAAAGTACTGTAAATGCAGCACAGTTAACTCAGCATTTATATCACAGGGAAAGCATAGTGTGGTATGCTGACCAGCCAATACCTAACAAGGGATAGTCCCTATTTAAATTCTCCAATCTGAATTTGCTATACACTTTCCTATGTTGATCATTGTTGTTAACAAGTATGTCTCTGTCTGAAACAATATCTTATGTTTCTTAAATAATTTAAAACCTCCTATCTCATTAACTCTGGCTGTATCTCATCACTGGATAATGTCAGTCAGACATTGGACAGCCACACTAATGTAAGTCTTGAGTTGTTTCCTAGCATCTATCATCCAGATTTATAATAAACCAAAATGCACTGGTTTATTATTTCATTTAGAGAACCAAGAAGATTCATGAAGGGAACCAACAATTTCTCCCAATATTTTTTGGCAGTCTAGAATTGGCTACTGTGATTAATCTCTCTCAGTACTTTAAAACCCTTATAAGAGAATGAATCTTAAGGGAGTGTATAACTGTTTCCATATGTAAAATAGCCCTGGGGTGTCCCACTTAAGAGTCACATAATTGTACATAAGAAAAAGTTTTGAACTGGCTCGATTTCAGTTATTTTGCTATGCACACCCCAGACTTCTCCCCATATAAGACTTGGTTGCTTGTAGAGGTGAAGCCAATTAACTATCACTGGTGAAGTTAGTACTAAGTTGGGAACTTTGTGTTACATGTAGTAAAGTTCCTAACTTTGACTCCACCTTCATTCAGCAACATCTTTTTTGTTTGTTAAAAAAAAGTTAAAATCTGCCTCACCCTCTATGCAAGTATCATCTACCACCCACCTACTTCCCTTGTAACTGTCCACTCATCTACCCCACCAGCCCTCTGCTAGGCACCCACCTCCTTCTTCATCCCCCTACAGTCCCAGTGAAGTATAATTGTAGCCACAAAGCTGTATTAAACACTATCCCCAACCTGATCAAAATAAGTAACCAACTTCTCACCCATCCAGACCCCTAACATCCATAATTCAAGTAATCACCCCCCACCCTTCTGTGGCACCCCACCACCACCACCACCCTCCTTCAGCTCCCAAAAGGTTAAAAGATGCAGGGATGGGCTGGCAGTGGAAAGTTCAGAAATGCACTCCTTCATAGGAGTAGTCAGCTCTCTTCACTACTGCTTCATAAAATTATGAAATAAATAAATGAAAATGTCAGTGGTAGTGGTGCAAGAGTTTTCTAAATTTGTGTTAACACTGAACAACACATGAATAACAGGGACCCATATTGAACTGAGATATTATATCTTATGGGACCATTCCACCACTGTATTATACAAAATGTAATGAACTGATTAAAGATTAATACTATTCCTTAAATGTTACAGTATATATTAATGCTTTAGTACTATAGTACCTAATTAGATTGTATTAGGGCAGCCTAATTTTCCCACTGGTATTAGATACTAGTGAATACAATGCAAACAAAATGTATATATTCTATATAAGAATACCATCACCTACCTTGTGCTACATACAGTATTACCATTCCATAACATACTTTATTTTAAATATCATGCACATGGGCCTTACAAAAATGAGCGATACCATAACAGACTCAAGCGTATATGTGTTTAGTTTGATATACAGTATGCATGCCTTGGTTGACAGAAGGTCCCTGGCTTCATCTCATTAGTCATAGTGCATCCAGAGCATACATATATCACATTATGGCTTCACTTCCTGCTGCATCCTTCAGCTTATATGTACATATGCACCTAATGTTTAAAATGAAATGATAGCTAACATAATCTTCTCTTAATAAAGCATTAAAGTGTTAGTGGGTGGAAGACTAGGTTTGCTAGCAAAAGCACCAAGCTTCATCTGAGCTCTTTTCTTCTAGGTTTGCTTGTAAGGACAGAGCAAGGAACAACCTTATCAGTGCAAGCAAAAAAATTAAGGCTTCTTTTGGCTAGACAGATTTACTATGTGTTATTATTTTCCTGTGTGCTTACAGGTTTTGTTACAGTTTTTTTACTTACATTTTACTGCTTTATTATTCTCTGATTCAAATTGCTTTTGCAGGGTATACTTTCTGCTGCATTGTTACAGTGTGTGCCTACAGGTTTGTTACTGTTTTGTGCTTACAGATTACTGCTGTAATCTTCTCTGATTCAGATTGTTTCTTTGCAGGGTATGTTTTCTGTGGACGTGTTCAAGGTTGTGCCTACAGGTGTTTGTTACTGTGTTGTGCCTACAGGTGGTACAGTTTACTGCTTAATTTTTTCTCCAATTTAAATGTTTTTTTTTGTTGCTGGGTTTGTTACTGTTTTCTGCTTACAGATTACTGCTGTAACCTTCTCTGACTCAAATTGTTTTTTTGCAAGGTATATTTTCTGTGGAATTGTTCAAGGTTGTGCCTACAGGTTTGTGTTACTGTGTTGTGCCTACAGCTGTTACAGTTTACTGCTTTATTTTTTCTCGGATAGAAATTTTTTTGCAGGATATATTTTCTGTCAAATTGTTGTACAGGTTGTGCTTACAGGTTGTTAGCTTTTGTGCTTACAGATTACTGCTTTATTTTTCTCTGATTCAAAGTGTTTTTTGCAAGGTATATCTTCTGTTAAACAGTTACAGGTGGTGCATACAGGTTTTACAGTTTTATCTATCATAAGGCTAAGCTTGCAGAGCTAATTATAGGAGCACATATGAGATACAGAGTGAGGGACAGCATCTGCATTTGTTGTTGGTTGATTGTTTCTGCTCTTAACGCCTTGTTTCTTTCATCCATCATTCTTCTTTTTCGCCAGGGGAAGGGCCCAACCACCATCCCCAACCACCTCATGCTACACTCCTTTATAGTGTAGCACAGTCGTGACATTTCCTGTAGCAAAGCAGAAAGAGGAGGATCACAGGGGTATCCACACAGTGACCTCACTTACAAGGGCACAATTAATTTAACTTGTTATAAAAAGTTATACAAAAACAAACATAGAAAACAAACAGAAAAAAAAATCAAACTTTTGCTTTACTTTTATTTCTTTTTTTATTGAATTTTGTTGACCCAGTAGGTCCACTTTTTCAGGGGTGACTGGGGGGGAATGGGGGATACGGATGGTTACCAACTGAAATTGAACCAGATTAAGCTGTTGGTGGTATTTTTAGTGAATTTTCCTTCTAATTACTCAGACCAGGTTAATAAACTCGGTAACTCAACTGCAATGGATATTAATAACTGCAGGTACTGCAGCACACTTTTCAAAAGGGCAGTTATACAGGATTTAGAACACTGTCCTACATGTTGGACCATCAGAGATCTAAGGGCTCAGCTCCAGGCAGCATGGGCAGAGATTGCATGCCTCAAATCGCATATTCAGGAGTAAATATATTACAAGAGTCACCTGCAATTTCCCCAACAACCAATGGAAGCACCTTGACCGCAGAGGGTAGGTGGTCCAGGAAGTTGGCAGGTGGTTAGAAGGGGCAAAGCAGGTGCCCCATCACTCAATGCTCACCAATGTATCACCTCCACAAACCATATAAAAACTACAAACAGGTATCTGCCTCTATCTCTAAAATCAAATGAAAGGGCAGAGGACAGTGCAGAGTAGAACACTGCAGCACAGGAACTAGCACTACAAAACTCTCCCAAAACAGGGACCAAAACAAAAAAGGCCAAAAGGAAATCCAAAACACTTCTGATAATAGGAGACTCCATGATTTGGGGAGATGATACCTACCTCTGCCCAGGGGTAATGTTCAGAAGTCTCCCAGGTACATCAGTGTGGTAAGACACTGATCACAATGCTAAAATCATGCAGGAAGCAGGAGAAAACATCAACATCCTGGTACACATAGGGACTAACAATCTCACCAGCTGGTCAGTTGTGGAGACCAAGGAACACCTGACCAGGCTGGGAGACAAACTGTCATCCATTTCATCCAGCATCTCCTTTTCTGAGATCCTGCCAGTCTGGGAGAGGGGTCAGATGGGAAGAAGGTCAGAGAAGGGAAAATAGGTGAGCTAAACATGTGGCTCAAGGGCTGGTGCCAGGAAAAAGGACACACATTTGTAGGTAATTTTGGGAGTGAAAGTTCTTTAAATTTGATGGACTGCATCTGACTAAGGAGGGAGTCAGTGCTTTGGGGCAGAGGTTAGATGTCTTTGCAAACTATTTAAACTAGCAAATTGGGAGAAGGGTGCAGCACCTGATACATCGAAGGGGAAGAACACTCCTCCACCCTCAGCTAGTGATCAAACAGGAGTTCAGCATGTTTGTAGTTCATTTGCATAGCCATGTAAGGAAAAAGGTCTGGCTCCTCATATGATGCGTAGGGGAAAAGCTGGACCTTGCCCCACAACTATTGCACTGAAATTGGGCCAATGGAAAATCATGTACACAAATGCCCACAGTCTGGGAAACAAGATCCCAGACCTGGAGGCAACAATGACAGAGGCTAAACTGGACATAGTAGCCATTAGTGAAACATGGTTCACCAGTAACCAAACTTGGGAGACATCAGTACCTGGCTATGTACTGTTCAGAAGCGACTGAGGTGCAAAAGGGGGGGAGTGGCCCTTTATGTCAATGAAAATATCAAAGCTACAGAAATTCAGAATACACATAAGGAGCCAGAAGAACTGTGGGCCACCCTGGAAACAGGAAATGGGACAGCCATACAAACTGGGGTTGTGTACAGGCCTCCAGACCAGGGGGAGGACATAGACACATTACTGTTAGAAGATATACAAAACATGACAGCTAAAGGGGAGGTTCTGATAATGGGAGACTTCAAGATGCCAGATACAGATTGGTCAATACCAGCAGGAACATCTGCCAGAAGTAGACATATAGTGGATTCCCTGTGGGGGGAAGGCCTCAAACAATTGGTACAAATCCCCACAAGAGACACGGCTATCCTTGATCTAGTACTGACTAATGAGGAAAGGATCACAGATCTCCAGGTAGAAGATCACCTGGGGGCCAGTGACCATCACTTGGCATAATTCAATTTGGCCACTAGAACAAAATCATCCTATTCCAAGGCAAAAATATGGGACTTCAGAAGAGTTGACTTTGATAAGATGGCCAACAGAGTTAAGCTAGCCCTTGCAAGAAGAAATACAGGTGAGGGGGTACAGGCAAAGTGGGCAAGCATTAAGGATGCAATACTTGAAGCAACATCCCACTGTGTTAGAGAGAAAAACAAGAGCAAAAGATGGAGGAAACCACTTTGGTACTCAAAAACAGTAGCAGAAAAGGTCAGAGCCAAAAGGCTGGCCTTCAGGAAATATAAGTGAATGCAATGGGATGAAGATCAGAAGACATAACAAACTTCCCAAAGGGAAGCAGGGAAGGCAACAAGGCAGGCAAAGGCCCAAACTGAGGAAACACTAGCACGAGCAGAAAAAGAAGGGGACAAGACTTTCTATAAATACATTAGTGAAAAGAGAAAGTCCAGAGGAGGTATTGCTAAGATCAAAGATGATAAGGGGGAGTGTGTGGAGGAGGACCAAGGAAAATCATCTGTCCTAAATAGATACTTCTGCTCAGTATTTACTGAGGAGAAGGTAGGGCAGGGACCACAGCTCAGCACCATGGACACAGGGGGGAGGGAGGTATGCACAAGTCCCTTCACAAAAGAAAGGGTCCTACAAGAGCTTGCTAAGCTCAGGGTGGACAAGACAATGGGACCTGATGGCATATATATCAAGAAACCAAGGGTGGAACTAGTAGAGCCATTAGCAAAACTGTTTAGTGAGTCTCTGAGCACAGGAGAGGTCCCAGAAGACTGGAGAAGGGCTTATGTGATCCAGCTCTACAAGATTGGTAGCAGGGAGGAGGCAGGGAACTACAGACCAGTCAGTCTTACCTCAGTAGCGGTCAAGATTATGGAGCCACTCCGTAAGGAAAGGATAGTGCAACACCTGGCATACATAGGAGCACAGTTTCCAAGACAGCATGGGATTACAACAGGAAGGTCCTGTCAGACTAATCTCATAGATTTCCTTGACTGGGTAACCAGAATGGTGGACTAAAGAGGTGCAGTTAATGTCACCTACCTTGACTTTAGCATAGCTTTCAATACCATTCCACATAGAAGATTAATTAATTAGCTGGGTAGGCTCAGGGTGAGTCAGAAGTTGGTCAACTGGGTGGCAAACTGGCTGGCAGGCAGAAAACAGAGAGTGGTGGTAAATGGTATACAGTCAGAAGAGATGTAAATCACAAGTGGGGTACCTCAGGGATCAGTCCTGGGGCCAGTCCTCTTAGTGTCTTCATCAGTGACATTGCAGATGGACTGGAGGGTAAGGTTTGTCTGTTTGCAGATGACACCAAGATCTGCAGCAGAGTAGATGATCCAGATGGGGTGGGCAGAATAAGAAGAGATCTGGAAAAACTGGCAAAATGGTCTGAAGAGTGGCAACTAGGGTTTAACACAAAGAAGTGCAAGATCATACACATAGGAAAGAGAAACCCTGAAGCCACCTACAGGTTGGGAGGGGAGTTGCTGGCAATCACAAGGCAAGAAAGAGACTTGGGCATCATCATCATCACAGATGACCTGAAATCATCCAAGCAGACCACTAAAGCAGTAGGTAAGGCTAGAGGGATGTTGGGGTGTATTAGTAGGGGTATCATAAGTCATAATAGGAAGGTTATAATCCCTCTTTACAATACACTGGTTAGGCCCCATCTGGAGTACTGGCGTGCAGTACTGGAGGCTGCACCTGCACAAGGATATTAACAAAATGGAGGCAGTCCAGAGAAGGGCAAACAAAATGGTGCAGGGACTGCATCAGAAAACATATCAGGACAGATTAACGGAGCTCAATATGTATACCCTAGAGCAAAGGAGGGAGGGAGAGAGGTGCTATGATTGAAACATTCAAACATCTTACAGGCATTAACAAGGTAAAAAAGTCTAACATGTTTCGATATAAGAAAAATAGCAGGACAAGAGGAAACAGCATGAGATTAGAGGGAGGCCAATTAAGGGGTAATGTGAGGAAGTTCTTTTTCACAGAAAGGGTGGTGAATGCATGGAATGGCCTACCTCATGAAGTGGTGGATATGAATATAGTGCAGGGCTTCAAACAGGCATGGGATAGGCATAAGGGAGCAATACAGATGAGTATGCATAAATAAGCCATTGACAGAGTAAAGGCCTATGGCACATTCATAAGGTACAAAAAAAAAATGTGCAGACTGGGTGGGCCTTACGGTCTTCATCTGCCATCGACTTCTATGTTTCTATGTTTCTATTATGACTCAGTTATTATTATTCCACCTGTAAGTCAGAAACTCATGGGTTCTAATCACATACTTAAATTGTATACCTCTCCAAGTGCTAGCACTCCAGTATAGTTCTGGGGCATATTGCACTGTTGGTGTGTGGCACCATTCTTAGGAAACAAGAAAATTAAAGTCCCTTCTGTCCATTTCTCTTGCTATCCTTGTGGATATTTGTGAGGAAATCAGGCAACCATAGTAATTATCACAAGAGAAGGAAATGTCCTGGTATCTTGGCCAACATCCCATTTCTAATAAAACCAGTTCAGGCAATTGTACGTGCATATGGTTGAGTTTTGATTTGTGAAATGGCTATAACTATATATTCATAGAAAATGAGCAGGTTAAATACTGTGTTCTGATTAGCTGCTGCATTCCATTGGGATATGTTTATGTAAGTAATAAGACCTGACAGGGTGTGGTATACTGGTGGATACCCACACACTGAGGGATGTGAGGCCCAATGCTGCAGGTGGAGGCCCTTACAGTCCCTGGAAGTATGGGTTTCTACCCATACCCAACATTTTAAAGGGTCTTCTTGTGCTTAGACAATGGGTTGGGCAAATGAAAAAAAATCTCTAAAAGATAAAAAGAATACAATAAAATATTGCTCAGAAAATGTCAAATGGTGGTTTCTACCTGTTAGTCATTTGTCTTTCTATACATGCAGTAGAAGGTTTGTTTGTTTACCATGGAACATACGCATTCAATATCCTGCAGTATTCTTCTAATAGAATGCTAACTTCCCCTAGAAGCATGGAGTATTGACATGGAATACATGAATTCAAAATATGAAACATTCCACTAGCATACACTCACACAGACATGCATAGGCCTCATATGGAACCACGGGCTTAATTTTATCTGGAGGAGGATTAGCAGCAGAGATTGCTCTGTCAATCTGGTTAGGTTGTGAGGGGGATACGTCATGGTCATCAAAGAAACACCAGAAATAAAAATGTGAATAGTGATTGATTTTTTTTTATTTGTTTGTTTATTAGAAAGGAATCATGAGTAGAAAGACAATTCAATTGTTAATGATTTGTTTTAATTATGAGAGTTTTATTTTAAGGTTTTTATGTAAGAGACAAGGTGACAGCCATGTTTGTGATGAAAATCAAGAATGAGTGATGTGGTTTATTATTTCTGTATATATTTGTCTGAATTCCAGATCGTATGTTGGACCATTTTCTTTACAGGGGGCAGTGGCACACAAACATATGTCAATGGAATGGCAACAATCAGAATACATTATTTAACTTGTCTATTTTCTAAGTGACAACACTCCCTCTAAAGAAAAAGGTCAAACCACTTGATTTGGATAATCACATACTGACTTCATGAACCACTTCACTCCACCCTGATTTCCATTACAGCTATGGCTGCCACCTTTACTCTTACATAAAAACCTTAAACTAGGCCCTAAAAATAAAATACCTTCAAATTAAAAAAATACATAAACAATCGAAAGCTCATTCTACTCATGAGTCTTTCCATAAAAAAGAAACAAATAATCAAGCACTGTTTAGAGTTTTCACTTCTGGTGTTTCTTGGATGACCATGATCAATGACCCTCATAAGCTAACCAGCTTGGCAGAGCAATCTCTGCTGCTAACCATGCAACAGATAAAATTGAGCATCTGGATTCATATGAGGCATGTGTGTATCTGTGTGAGTGTATGCCAGTGGAATACTACATCATTTTGAATTCATGCATTACATGTAAACACTCCATGTTTGGGGGTGATCATTCTATTAGAGGAATACTACAGAATTCTTAAGTTTTTGGCTTAAGAAGCAAACCTTGTACTGCATGTGTAGAAAGAGAAATGACTGACAGGTGGACAGCATCTGTGGAGGGACTATTTGACATTTTCTAAGCAATATTTAAGTCAATGTATGGCTACCAGTAATGTAAGTGCTTGTGCAATTGTATTTGTGTATTACTCTGGCTAGTCTCTTTCCTCTGGATTTTCACCCTTGGCAAAGGTGCCAGGATAAGTTTCTTGAGGCTAAAGGAAATTGTAAGTTAAAGAGCCACACTGGAGGCATAGCGTTGGAGAAGGAGGAAGGGCTCGAGTAGGTCGTGAAAAACACTAGGCAGAGGAGGTGTGTGTGTGAGTGAGTGGCTTATGTAGGGCACGGGGTGGAGTCTGTCAGCCACCCATTGAACCACAGGTGACACCTCTCAGTTCAATTTGTGGCTGCCTATTATGTAAATGCTTGTGCCACATTACTTTGAGTATTACTTTGGTTTGTCTCTTTCCTCTGGATTTCCACCCTCAGTAGAGGTGTCAAGAAAAGCTTCTTGAGGCTAAAGGAAATTGGTAGGAAGACAAGTCAGAACTGTTTTTGATTAAAGGGAAAAAATCAATAGGGAATGATTCAGGAATACCCTTCCCCTGGGCCAAAGGCAAAATATGATTTCTGCGCATCCAGATACCCATGAAGATATCAAAGCTTTACCACATTAATAATGGGTTACTGAAACAACAAGTTTTTACAGATATTAATCGTTGGCAGAACCTACCCCTCACACTCTCAAACAGAGTGGAGACTGTGAAAATTAATATATTGCCCAGTTATTTATTTTTATTCATGTGACTTCCTTTACCATTTACTGAGAGGGACTGGAAAGAGCTTAAACTAAAACTAAGTAAATTCATATGGACAGGGTGGAGACCTCAGAAATGATGGGAATTGTTGACAGAGTCAAGGGACAAAGGAGGATTAAGTGTACTTAACTTTTATAATTACTATCAAGATGCCCAAGCACGGCCAATATTAAAAATGCTGTCTGCAGACTAGCCCAGTGGTTGGCACTTGATGGAGAAAAATCCCTGTGATTCCTTCCAGATCAGAGATCAGCAAAATTAAGAATCCTAGGACAAGACACACAATAATGGTATGGGTACAAATTAGACAATGTGGGAAATTCTATCTCCAGTTAGGAAATACATACCATTACTGCATTTGCCCCAATTCCCCACTACTGCAGCAGACCAGTGCCTGGTGACTTGGAGGGATAAGGGACTAACCCAACCTAATCAGTTTCTTCAAGGAGAAGTGATCAAAAGTTTCACAAATCTGCAGCAAGAATTTAATCTCTCGCAGAGGGACTTTGATAAATATTTACAGTGCAGGCATTACATAAATACTAGGGTTGGTATAAAAGCACTTACAGATCCTATAGCACAACCTTTTGGCTCTAACATACCAAAAAGCCACACCGGGGACCTGAAGGGGTATATATCTTATATTTATCAAACATTGCAGGATGGAGTGGGTACCTTGGCAATCCAAGCCTAGAACAAAAATGGCAGGATGAACTTTCAATCACACTGACAGAGTAGGAGTGGGGCAAGGTATGGTCTGGGGTATGCAAAACATCAAACTCACCAGTATGGAGAAAGTACCACTGGAAGGTTACCTCCAGATTTTTCATTACCCCAATAATCTTAGCATATTACACACTGCAGGGTTTTAAATAATTGATTAGCACTTTTTTTCTTGGGACAATACTAACTGTACAGAAAGCATTTATATTGGTTTTCTAGAAGTGTTATGTTTGTTAAACACAATAAGGCAAGTGCTATGCATTTTCACAATGTTTTAGAACTTTTATGAGCAAAACACTAATCAATTTTTAGAGTTAAATAAAACCCTGCACTGCCCCTTATGGATAGGTGCTGGAGAAATTGTGGGCAGAAAGGTACTTTTTCACATGTTTTTTGGGATTGCCCACAAATTGTGAATTATTGAAGGGAGATAAATCAAGCAATTCAGGAGATCTTCCAGCTTGACATCACTTTAAATAGAATACATTTAGTGGTAGCCCTCCTCCCAAAAGGGTTTACAACAAGTGGTCAGAAATATCTATAGAATATCTTAATAGCAGCAGCGTTGAAAGCCATTACACAACATTGGTTTAAACCATAGTCCCTTTCACTGGGTTTGTGGAGGACAAATGTGGAATGTATCAAAGAAATAGAAGGAGCCACGGTCCACCTGAGGCTACTAACAGACCCATTTAATTCCAGGTGGCTACCCTTCTATAACTATGTGGGTGATAGGGATGGAACAACAGTTCTAGAACAACTGCTCCCATAGTAATTGGAAAGCTCCTTCACCACCCTTTAAACCTGAGAAGAAACCCCAAACATAGAAGCCCCATACACAATAATATTTCTTGATACTCCAGAACCCAAGGATTAGTTGACTACATAGCTGACCATAATCATAATAAATAAATTTAATCATTTTAGAAATAGAATATAAGACTCCACACAAGTTAATTTTTAATTGAAGGTTTTCTTTATTGTATTTATTGTTGCATAGAATAGTAGATAACTGTTAATTCAACAGTAATAGGAAACAGTCATAGGTGTGATGCTGGATTTGCAGTGTGTGTTGAACAGAAAGAGAGGAACCAATGGTTACAAGAACAGTGAATCACTACAAAATATGGACAATGGGAAATTCAGCTCTTCTCCTTTTTTCAGATAATGGATGAACAGCATAGAAACACACCAAAAGAAAAGGAATATCAACTTGCATGTATTATTGATAATAGATTGTATCCAGTACATTAACTGTATGACTCAGTTTGTATAATGATATGATCAATAAAACATTATACAAGTTCAAAAAAAAGACACCTCCTCCAACTCACAGAATAGACCCAATAACATGGAAGAGAGGAAATCTCCCCTGTGGGGGAAACCTCTGGGGAACCAAGGTTACTGGGTTAGCCTTCTCTTCAGGCTTCTAGATATTATGAGGCTAGCTGTCAATAAGCTTTGCAGAGTTTAATTTTGGATGTTTAGGTTTTAAGCAGGATGATGTGAGAAAACCATGATCATGACAATGTGAGCTGGTATGTGCTTGTGAAGCAGAGATGGCTGTGCTGTCTTGAATGACTGGCTCGTATATTGGTGAGGACTTGAGACCCAGACAAGATAGCAACACTGTGACATAAAGGATGAACCAAGAGGTAGTGTGTAATTGTTTTCAGTACACAGAAAAGTTTGAGTAGAATAAGGATGCCAGTCCATAGCTTGTAGTTGGTAAAGGACATGAATGGGACACTGAGCTGAATTTGTTGTGAAATGGATAATAGGAAATAGAATATGCAGACCCCTTACTACTTCTGTCAGGTTTGATGTTGGTAAAGTAAAGGTAAAGTGATTTCCTGATGCTTTCTTGGGACTGTTCTTTGTTAGGTAAAATGCAGGATTGATGACAGAAGAAGAGGTAAAGTCTACAAGTCTTATGAATCCATGAAATGCTGAAGTCATGGCTGTTCAAACATGAGGATCTGGAGAAGATCCCAAACTCCATATTTTAAGAGGCCCTTCTTTGATGAATATAGGTTACACTCCATAGGCTTCCTTGAGGGATGCTGAGTAGCAGATTCTCTCAAACCTTGAATATAGTCTTGCTTGCTAAGCATGTGGTATCAGGATGAATGAACAACAAGGTAAACCTACACCTGAGACATATTGTTTGATTGTTGGGGACTCATGCTAAATGTCTGAGAGTAGAAGGATGCAAAGGCAGGAACACAAGGATCAGAATATAGCAGAGGGTCTACATTTTGAAGGTGTAGAAAGTAGTGTGTTTCATCCACACTACTCTGAAGGCAGTCTTGTTAATGCAGCAAGAGAATCCCAGATGGTAGCAGCAGCATGTGGTTTAAATATATTGTTCTATCATCTGCAGCTTTTGGAATAATGGAGAAAGAGTCATTTATTGTTGGTGTTAGGGCAAGCAGTTCTGAACTGATTCGAGAAATAGACAGTGTGATCAAAAACAACTGAGGAGAAGACAGTACATTCTCTAGGTCTTAGGAATTCAAAGAAGGCTAAGGTCATGGCCTACTGTAAGAGTTGAATGGTAAGTGAACCAAAGACTTCATCCTGTAAGAGACTTGTTAGTTTGTGATATAAAGACTACACGCTTCCTTGATGGTGGTCTTTCAGGAATACATTTCTTAAGTCTTGAAGGAATGCTTTAACTGCTGGACTGGATAAACTGAGCTAGAATACATGGATTTCAAGGTAAAGTATATGTCCAATACACAGTATATCATCTGATAATATTGGCCAACAGTCCTAATGCTTGACAGCAGTAAATCTAGTTGACAGCCAGCTGCTTGTAGCAGTGTGATGTGGGCAAAAGTCTGATTGCTTGTGAGAAGTACAGTATGACGAGGCTGAAAGGCTGATTGCTTGCAGCGGTATGATGGACCAATAGACCTAACAGCTATGAGATGTAGGATATAGATGACAGGTCTGTCATAAGCAGTATGATGTGTTTGACAGGCAAAATAGCTATGAGTAGTATGATATGGATGACAGGTCAATTGCTTCTGAGCAGTATGATGTGGCCAACAAGTATATGCTTGTTAACTGTAAGATGAATCCAACAGGATGAATACTTGTGAGCAGTATGATGTGGCCGATGGGCTGAATACTTGTGAGCAGCATGATGAAGCTGAAAGGCTGAACAGCTATAAGCAGTATTATGCGGACAACATGCCAATTGCTACTGAACAGTAGGATGTGGTTGAAGGGTTGCTTGTTTGTTTGCAGTATGATGTGGCCAACAGACTGGTTGCTTGGGCACAGTATTGTATGCACATCCCAAGATAATGGAGTAGGAGTCATAACTTTGGCAGGCAGTGGATGGAAGTACTGAAATGCATATGAAGTTCATGTTGATCTTCCCCAGACATTCATCAGGGAGAAGGAAGACTGACCTGCATTTATTACTGCAAAGCCTGTTTGGTTATCTGAATAGAATATGACAGGTTGATTGTTCCAGAAGGTAACCCCAAGTGAGAGCAGCTGTTACAAAAGTATACCATTCCAACAAGGAAGACATGGATTGAAAATGAGGAATCTTGGATTTCTGATGGCCTTGGATGAACAAATCACAAATGCCACAAAATGTTTCAAAACCATAGGCTGGTGTTCCATCAAGGAAAGTTTGAGTGTTAAATTCTGTAGCTGGATCTTTACAAACATGGATATGCCATTCCAGTCTAAAAACAAATGTGACCACATGATAAGGTCTGAACAAGCAAAAGCACTGATGGTAAGGTGATAATCCAAAGCACTTCTAGTTACTAAATGTGCCATATAAAAAAGGATATAAAACTTTCCTCAGGGAATACTCCTCATCACACACTTGAGATGTCTTAGTAAGGAAGACAGTTTCTCATTTGTACTGGATCATTCGGATGAGATGGAAGAGACCAAATCAGAATGTCAAACAGTCTGACTTGAGACGCCTGGATATGTAAATGCAAACAAATAACTAAGGTGGATGACATAGAATAAAATCTGGTGTTGAAGCCTTTATCGAGGCCTGAGAGAAACATTTGACTCAGAATTGCTTCATCTCAAGGAAATATAATATGTTGTCCATTTTATCCAAAAACATTAATTTGTGTGTAAAAATATTTACTCAAACATTGAAGTCTAAGATGAATGGGAGATGGACAGAAGACTGAATAACAAAGACAACAAAGAATTACTGAACAAGTAGTGGTCTTTAGGTCAGGTCTTTAGAGGTGTCACCATGGCTCAGTTGATTCTTCCACTCTCAGTTCCCTCACAGACTCATCATTTGCCAGCACGAGGTCAAGGGTATTCCCTAACCTGGTTGGTTCACTGACCATTTGCATCAGGAAGCTGTTCTGGAAGACATCCAGCAGTACCTGCTTCCTTCTATTCCTGGTTGTTGGGGTACTCCAATCAACTCCTGGCATGTTGAAGTCCCCACAATCATCACTCTACCCTGCTCACAAGTCCTCCTGATCTGTCCCACTAGTTCCCTGTCTAACTCCTCTGTCTGAGAGGGCGGCCTGTA
Organism: Neoceratodus forsteri; assembly: GCA_016271365.2. NCBI lineage: Eukaryota > Metazoa > Chordata > Ceratodontiformes > Ceratodontidae > Neoceratodus > Neoceratodus forsteri. The sequence continues at coordinate 638,350,178 of CM028133.1, forward strand.
CACCACCCCCATCCTGAGATTCCTGTTCTTGGAATCCTGGATTTGCATCCATATTGACTCCGTACTACCCTCCTCCCCTACCTCCCGTACACACTTCAGTCCTTCCCTCACATATAGTGCCATCCCCCTTTCCCAATCACTCTATCCCTATGAAATATCCTTACCCTGGTATTAACAAGTCCCAGTCATTGTATTGGGTGCCCATGTTTCAGTGATGGCCACGATGTCCACCTCTGCCTCTGCCATGAGAGTCTGCAGCTCTGCAGTTTCTTCCCAAGGCTCCTAGCATTCAGGGTGACCACCTTCCACCCCTTTCCCTTCTGCCATCCTTTACTAGCATCACCACTAGTACTTGCCCTTTATCCTTTGTCACTGTTAAGGGGGGATAAGTTCATATGGCTTCTCAACCTGTGGTCTCTGCATGTTCCTTGCCCACTTGTCACCCCCCACTCCTATTTTAAATTCCAAACTACCTCTATGTACTCCTCCATCCTCTGATTCAACACTTTCTTTCCCTCCTTGCTAAAGTGTAGTCTATCCTTAGAATAGAGACTACTGCCCTCCAAGGTCTCTCCCCACCCCCCCACCAGCCCATACCCTTTAGCATGACAGCAGGTTCTTAGCCATTTGTTAAAATCCTTTATTCTAAGCATTATTGCTGTGCTTGCCTGGGCACTGGAAGCATCTCTGAGAATGTTACTGATCTTCCTACCCCCTCACATAATTGTCCTAGTTTCTCAAACCTCCTCTGGACTATATCTACCATCCCATCAGCCAGGTCATTGTCCCCAAATGTATAATTAAATGAGGCTTCTCCCTACCCCTTCTAGCATATTTTAGAACAGATTGACCCACCCTTTCTGCTGCCAGTCCTGGCATGGCCTCCACCCAAATGCAACTATGCCTCTCCCCTTTGCTACCCCACCTGACTCCTCTTAGTATTGAGTACCCCAGCTCTAAGATTCTACCCCTCTTACTAGGCAAGGCAAGGCAAATTTTATTTAAGAGATGGCCATCCTGGAGGCTCTGGGTGCTGAACATGTCAACACTTCACACAACAGTCATGATTAATACAAAACAACATAATATTAAACAATGATATACACTATTCCAGCAATTAACACAAGATTTAGTATAACTACTACCCTCAACAGCAACTAAATTCAAAATAGCCAAAAGCTAACTTAAGCATGAAATTCTAAAAGACAGGTAGGGACTATAAAGCACGGTCCGTGAAGGCCTGATTATACAAGAAGGCCTTGAGGAGGGCTTTAAATACCAGCACTAACTGGTCACTTCCCTTCCTCCCCACCTCTTGCTCCTGGCTCCTTCTCTTCCTCCTGCACAGTAGTTTCCCCCTTCTGCCCCTGTTGTAATTCTCCCAGCAGAACTTCCCTCCACTCCAGTTTCATCTGAACTTCTATTAGTTACTCCTCCAATCTCATCACCTCCCTCCTCCTCATTTCCCTCTAGTACTGCAAAATGATTTTCTGAATACCCTTCTCCTATGCCTGCTTACTCCCTCCCCATACTAGCCTGTTTCTGCCTTTTGACACCATGACAGTTGCCATTTCTCCTCCTCCCCTCACCAGTCCCTTTCTCCTCCTTCCTGTTATCTTTTTTCACTTGACCTGGGTTCTCCCAATACTGTTCTTCTTGGCCTGGGCTCCCCATCTCTGCTTCCCTTCTTTTGACCCTCTCCCACCCCTGTTGGCCCAAATTGCCCTCCCTCCTTGTCTCCCCTCCTCCCTCCCAGTGTTGGGCTATAACCTCCTCCAGTCTGCCTTGTCTTTCTCATCTCCTTCTGCATTCCCTTGACCTCCTTTTTAAGTTTCTCTGTTTGGTAGCACACTAAACATCCCCCCACCCTCCACACAATTGCTAGAAAGACTGGCAAACCACAGTTGTTGCAGCCTACCACCCTACCCATTGCTCTTTTTACCCATCAGTGACCCATCACCCTTCCAGATGAAGAATACCCAACACTCCCCCAAATCTCCCCTCTCCCCCTATCATTGCAAAACATTCTCCTTTTCTCAATTTCCTTTATCCCCTTTGTCATGCATTTTAGATAGATTGAGCAGCTGCATTTTAAGTTCCTATCCCTCCTGTCCACACCCAAAAAGAAACTGTATGCAACTATTGCACAGAATCCTTCTAACTTCTTCCCCTCTTTTCCACCAATGCAAACAGGTAAAAATGAAAGCTCCTTATGTTGCCATTACTTCTCATCCATGGAGATAGCAGTAACCTGTTCTTTGCTGCGGTTCCTCTTCTGGATATCTGCTTCTGCTATGTTGTCCAACTGTAGAGCATTAAGGAGTGGGACAGCAGGGGATGGTGCAGAGAATAGGAATATCGTGACAGGCGCATGTGTGGAGCTAGGGAAACTGGGCATGTGTTTGTCATTATAACCGGCTGGTTATAATGAGAAAATTACATCCCGGTTTCCCTATGGGAAAAAATGAGCACCAGCTATTATAAAAATTTTACACATAAAATAGAATAACAACAAAACAAGAAATGTTAAAATCCCAAACATGTAATTTTAAAAACACTGAAATTATATTATTAAATATCTTACTCATATTGCTATCCCTGAGATCAGCAAGAGTAAATGATGCAACACTATATAAGATTGCTGGATTTCCAGAATTTAAGAGAAATCTTATCTTCTCTATTTGAGATTTGTTCGATAGGGTAATCAGATATTGAGATAGCCATTTGTCTCTAAGCTCATTAAACGTTGGACAATGTAACAGAATATGAGTAGTATTCCACAGTTCTGAGCATCTGCTCTTACATTCTTAAATGTATTCCAATTCAAAAAAACAAAAGAAATACCATAATTTATGTGAAATCATAAATTTGCAATGATTTTTTAATGCATCTTGTCTTCACATTTATTGATATAAAATTCCCTTTGAAGTTTTTTTTTAATTATATGGGGAAAAATTATTTGATAGTTTTATTCTTTCCAAATCCTTTTGCACTGCTATATCTTGTATTCTTTATATTATGTTTACATGATAACTGTTCAGATCATTAACATTGTCCATCATAGTTACTATTTGTAGACCCATTTTTCTTAATTTAATGTCCATATCTTTGAACCAGGACCTTTCTTTAAAGGTCCATTCCTCACTGTGTGTTAGTATAAGACTGTCTTTTCTAAAAGCATATACAATTGCATTAGTTTTTTTAATCTGTATGAATCTTTATCAGATATCTTGATTTGCATTTCTCTTAATTTGTTGTCAAAGACAATAAACCCATTTCTGCCCTTAATAATTTTGATGGGATAACTTGTGGAAGATTAAGAGTTAAATAGATAAATACATTTTGTACGGGTTCCAAAGTCTTTAGATTGTTATCATTACCCCAAATTTTTGTCCCATATAACAAAGAGGTGTTCACTTTTGCTCTCTATATATTTAATAATGAATTTGCCACTTTATTTATATATTGTTTTGAAAATGTGTTATTAGCCAAGACCCTTTGTCTGGCTTTTCTTTTGTTTTCATCAATATGAGTTGACCATGCATTTAAGTTACTAATAACAACACCAAGGTAACAATATTTATTTACTTACTCTAATTTTCCTGCTCAATATAACAATAAAATGTTATATCCCTGGGTTTATTCATAATTATAATTTTAGATTTTTTTATATCTATCTTTAATTGAATTTCTTGTAGGGAAAGAGTTATGTTTGTCAAGGCTTGCTGAAGTCCTTCATCTGTTTTGGCAATAACCACCACATCCTCTGCATAAAATAATACATGGTACCTGCAACTTTCGAGGATCAGTTTCACATTTATCCAATTTTCAGACCACCTGGTCAATATAAATGATAAATACATGTGGGGTAAGTAGGCATCCCTGTTTCACCCCTTTTCTGATGTTATTGGTTTTGTAAGCTTACCATTTGTAGACTAACAGATTTGTATATTAGTGTCCATATATAGCCTTTTAATTATTGTTAGAAGTTTGCAATCATCCCCATGACTCCAAAATCATCTATAAGCTAGATCTTTTTACATTATCAAATACAGAAAAGATATCTAAAAATGTAAAGTATAATATGCTCTTTTTTCTTACTTTTTCTTATCAAATGATCCATAATAAAAAGATAGTCTATAGTAGAATGTTTATCCTTAAAGCCAAATTGTCATGAGCTTATTATTGTGTTTTCTAATATCCAATTCTTTAATTCATTTAACAGAATAGGACAAAATATTTTTGCAGAAATGTTTTGCAAAACGATAGGCTAATAATTTAGAGGACATTGTCTCTCACCTCTTTTATATATTGGCACAATTTCCATCATCTTTCATGACTCATGCATCAGTGTTAATTATATATGTAAATAATTACTGGCCAGCAATTTTTTCTATGGGCTGAACCAGTTGCTATTTGCCGTAATAACCAGCTGGTTATTACGACATTCACACGCCCAGTCACTCAGTCGATGACGCTCGCTCATTGGATTATGTTCGACGTGGGGGTGGGCTAAACTCTCTTACAAACATGGCAGCTCCGTCTTTCATGTCCCATGGAGCCTCCGAAACAAGACGCGTCCATCCTTTTTTTTTTATTTGTTTCATGTACCTGGTTGATCCAGCCTTTTCCCCAGCAAAATATCGGGTTGATCCTGCCGTTTGTCCATTTTGGGACAAAATTACTACAGCTACAAGGGAGCGTGCCAGGGAAGCGTGGTAGACATGATCAGGTCAGAGACTAGCTGTAAAGTATAAACAAAATGGAAACAAAAAAGAACTATGTTAAGGAAGGGAGGTAGAGGGCAGAAGACAGATGAAGTCAGAGATTGTGTGTGTGTGTGTCTGTGTTTGTAAGAGAGAGAGAGAGAGAGTGTGTGTGAGAGAGAGAGAGTGTGTGTGTGAGAGTGTGTGTGTGTGTGTGTGTGTGTGTGTGTGAACACTGAACTCAAGCAGGAGAAAAATTGCTGACCTTTTATTATAAAAAATAAAAGATGGTGAAGTGTGTCATATTCGAATTTAATGCTCACCCTCAGTGTGGGATGCTTTGATAAACCCCTCGGGCTTCACCCTCGGGGTTTATGTAACATCCCACACCTTGGGTGAGTATTAAATTCTCATAACACACACTTCCCCATCCTTTATTCTCTATATAATCTGTAAAATATAGCCCACCATTCAGAATTATACTGATAATGTTCTGCCAGTATACCATCTGTACCTGGTGCTTTGTTCTTTTTTTTTGTGCCATTATTGTTTCTTTTATCTGATCCAGACTCACAGAGACCCCCAATGAGTATAATTTAGCCTTTGGTTCTATTTTTTCTGCCTTATATTCTGGTAACTGTGTTACATCATAATTGTACAGATTATTGAAATACTCAATCCATAGTGTGGCAGGAATATTGGCCTTAATATTAGTTTGACAACCCTTATCTGCTAGGGCAATTAATTTCCCAAAAGCCTTGACTATCTTTACTAAGAATAGTCTCCTGTAAGGTGCACCAAAGGTCCTTATTATAGTTCTCCTTTTTCCTCTGTATTAAATTTCTGTTCTCCTGTCTTAATAAAAAACTAAGCATGTATTATTTTGCACATCAATATTTTTCCTACATAATCTGGTTACCTTGTTTAAAACCTTTTTTAAAGTAAAACATTGCACATCATACCATGGAGCTTTTCAAAGATAATTTGTTTTAGATTTGTCTCTTAAACCTGACTGTATATTTTGCCTTAATAAGTATTATTAATCTTTCAACATTTTCAGACATATGTCGATCATTATTAACTATAACCAGTTTATTTTTTAATTCTAGTGCTTCCTCAGTCTTTAGTTAGTGTGCAGTGTCAGTGGCTCAGTAGGTAGCACACCTGCCTCTGAGGCCGGGAGATCAGAGGGCTGTGGGTTCAGTTCCCACATCTGGCACTTGGGTTAATATCCCAGTACTGACACTGTAGTGCTGCATGAGAGGGGTGCTGCACTTGTGAGGTGCTGTCTTTCGGATGAGATGTTAAGACGAGGTCCCATCTACCTGGATTGGTGGTAGTTCAGGTGGATGTTAAAGATCCCATGGCACTTATCGAAAAGAGTAAGGGAATTTCCCCAGTGTCCTGGCCAAATTTCTCTCAGTCACTAAAAATACCACCAACAGCTTAATCTGGTTCAAGGTCAGTTGGCATTCATCTGTGTCCCCTTCCCCCGGGTTGTGCCTTAAAATAGGCAGTATTTGTCTAGTGCACTTACCCGGTCAACAAAAACTTAAAAAAAAAAAATAATATGTCTATGTTATATTGTGTAAGGGGATCCCATTTTATTCATTTTAAAAAGAACCGTATGTTGCCCAGCTTCCATTTCTTGTGATGGTTTATCAAGTATCTCTCCTTTCCCAATCAGCCTTATTTTAAGATTAATAGATAATGGAAAATGGTTTGAATTGTTTTTATCTAAAACTTCAAACGTATGTATTTTTTTGTAAGAAGTAATGTCTATTAGAGCCAAATCCAATAGAGAACCCCCTTCTTTCATTATGAATGTATAATCACCATTTACATCATTCTTTATACATCCATTTATGATGCATAGACTGATTTCTAATTCTTTTTAATAGACGTATACTTTTACTAATAACTTTTTTATCAAGAGAATTTCTGCAAGGACTATCTGAATAAAAGCCAATATCTTCTGGGTTTGAGAACAATTCATGTTCATTTAAAGTGCCAGTATGTTCATTCCAATCACCTATTAGTACAACTCGATGATATTTCATATAAAAATGCGAATGATCTAAGAATATAGACAATTCATTCAATCGTGTTTCATACTCAACTAGACTCAAACTAGGTGGAAAGTATACATTTACCACCAACAAATTCCTATGTTTCCCAGTCATCATGTCAACTGCTACCTAATGGAAAAAAGGTGACTTGTGAAAAACTTTTATTGACCATTCATTTTTTGTACTAATTAATATCATCAAACCTCCTTTTGCACAATTTATCAATTTAGTTTTTTCCCCTCATAATTCAATCATATGAAAACCTTGAACATTTAGATCTACAAAGCCCTCTAATGTCTCTTGAAGGCAAATAATCAAGGCTACTGTTTTTCGTTTTCTAAAGGAAACTCCGTTAAAATTCCAGAATTATGGCTGCCTGAAAACCGGTAAAAATGAAGATTTCATGGAATCTGGCATTTTCTATCAGATCAGTAAATCTATAAAAAGGTGTGTTTTTCTTTTAATTCCTTCCCGTACTATTTTCAGTTTGCTTTATTTAATGCTCTGTATATTAAGCCTTCTTTAATTCTGATTATGTATGCACATACTAAAAGAATGATAACAGAATCCCAGTAAAATCTGGAAATTAGAGTAACAATCACTGGTGAAATTCTGGAATCTTAAGTCTTGAAAATGGAATTTAATTGTTTTAATCACCGTAAATCAGTGGCCTTGCAAATAATATCATAAGACTTAATTAACTTGTACCAGGATTCATCATTAGTTTTATTATTTATGCCTGCTATATTCCAAGATAAAATCTTATTACATTTATCTACTGGAGGTTTGATGAGTATTAAGTCTCAGTCAGATAAATCTAGCAAGTCTCTATCAGTAGAGTTGTACAAAGTTTCATTTGACAACAGTTCATACTTGTTCTGTAGGTGTATGCTATCTGATGAACTTGTTTTATTATCAGACCCATCAAAGGATCCTGACAGTGAGTCCTCCAGAATTACACTGTTATTTAGGTTTTTTCTCCTTTTTGTTTTCTACCCCTAATCATTTTCTCAAAAATCAGTGAGCCCATCAAGTCATGTTCAGTAACAACTGGCTTTTGTAAAAAATTAACTACAGTCTGTTGTTCCAATGTTGGGTTTTTCTTACCTTGTTGAGAGCCATCTTTTATCATTATATTTCCATTGTTATGAAAATGACTAATTGTTTCATCCAAGTTAATTTCCAATTTACACATTTCATTTTTAATCTTCCACATTTCTTTTCTAGCAATGTAATTCCTCAACATGAGACAAAAATAACCTTTATTAGGATGATCTCTATATCTGTATACTGATTTTAGATCTTCCCAGACAACTTTTGTTTCCAACAAACTTTTAATAATAGCATTCACTGTTATTTTTGCAAACAAAGGTTTTTCTCTTGTTGCCTTTGATATCCCTTTCAAATAAAGTGTTGGTAATTAGTCATCCTGAGTGCTAGTTATTTGTCTAATTTTTTCTGTTCTATAATACTGCTTGTTAGTGTCAAGTGTGTTTTTCCCTTTGGTAAGGTCCTTATCTTTGCTTGCATAATCCCAGTTGTAGGGCACAGTTTGGATACCCTTATTTTTTGCACTGTTTGGATATGCCCTCCTTCAGAAGAGACACCAAACCATGGTCACCTCTACAAATCTCTGGTGCTGTCCTGGTGGGTGTCTATTGGGAAGTAAAAGAACCCAAGGCACTTTTTGCAAGAGTAGGGGAATTTTTTATTGAAGAAAAGATATCAAACAAAAACGGTACAAAATAAACAAAATCAGTAAGGTATATGGAGACCCATGACAACTACACTGAAATCAGAACGATAAAGTTAAAAGGAAAACAGAAATACACACAAAATAATCATTGAAATAGCTCCTAAACATACTAGAAATATGACATAAGAAAATAGGGTGGCCATTCATACCAAACAAGCACACAAGGAATCACTCAGTCAAAAACCATGTACAGTTTTGCCAATACACTCTAAACAAATGAGGCACCACAGTAGTTTTTTGAATGCACATTGTTTGTCCAGAAATGCCTTTATATGCTGAATAATATGCATGCTTGTAAGTTCTTTCTGTTATGAAACAAGAGCACATCTTGCTTGCCATAAATAAAATCTACATGAGGCAAAAATCAATCTAAGCGTACTTGCATGGAGTCTTTGAAGTCAGACTGGATAGGGTCTTAAAACAAGTATGTCATAAATAATAGGGGATAACCCTGGATCATTCCACTCTTGTAAGAACAGAGTCTATGAAATGGTCTGAAAAGGGACAGGTAAGCAAGAAAAGGTTCTGCATTTCCAAAGCAGTGCCACAGGCATGACAAGGACAATGGCTTTATATTTCAAGACCTTATGCACTCCAAGCCTCCCATCACAAGCTAGCCAGCTGACATCCCACAAAGGGAGATGCATTTGTTTGTCAATCAATTGTTGGTAAGCAGCATCAATTAGGCTTTCAGTACGAAATGGAAATTGTAGAACTGAATAAAACCTGTCACATAATATATTCAGGTAAAACTGTTTCCTAGTATGTAAAGTTATAAAGGCTTGTGATATTTGCCATTGTTGTAATTTCATTAAGGTGGGCTTCATGGGTAGGGTAAAGTCCTTAATTTTGGATAGAGATAGCACCGTAATGGTAGCAGAAGTCCATTTTTCTTTCAAAAGGATAAACTTCCAATGATCCTAGCTCTGGAATGCGCTACAGAAATCACTGAAACTGAGGACTCCTGTTAGTCTCACTGTGTTTAAGACCTTATACTCAAAATACATTACAGAAGCCTGCAACTGCTTCCAATTGTCCTAGCTTACTTACACCCCCTTCCACATCCTCCCTGCTTTTCCCATTCTCCTTCCTTCTTGTATCAGTGCATAACTTGTCCCTGAGCCACCTACTTATCTACCACCCTAAATCTCACCTTCCTTCACCCACCTAGTCCTTGTATACCCACAGCATCTCATTTCTTCACTCCTAGTATTATCCCCATTCCAGATCCCCCACTGGCTGCCCACTTCTCCCGACACATGTCTCCCCCTTGATATGCCTGGGTCTTTTTAAACTGACTATGTATATCTCTTTGCTTGTAGCATCCACTTCAACTAATCTCTTCACTGGACTATAATGTCTTTACCTTACAGGATTACTAAACCATGTACTGTATGTTGTTGTATCTGGTATAAATTTTTACTGACTTGCTACCCTATTGTTATGTATACCCTTACCGACTGTCTTTTACCTAAACCCAAATGTATTTTTACTTATCCTGTCTATTACAGGCCTACCTGTACTGTTGTACTCTTGCATCTACTGCCTATTTGTATATAAATGCATTGTTACTTGACTTGTGTAATGCAGGTCCACCTTGTAAATGAGCTTGCTCAATGGTGTTCACCTGGATAAATAAAGAATATGATTGATTGACTGAAACTAGTGAGCCATGATACTGTGTCAAAAAGGGTGTGTCCCTGTAGTAAGCCAAGAAAATTACTATAAATAAAAATACTGTGAAAAAAAGCAATAGGATTAATCATCCAAACACCCACAAAGCAATAATCGTAGCATGTGTACTGTCTCTTAATGGGGTTCAATACGCTAGCCCTAAGCCCATGAAAAAAATACTCAATATTTTTGCTTTCGAGGCAAAAGGCAGAGGATATATGTGTGCAACATGTAAATATAGAAGCAGTGTTTTTATCAAGAAAACTGTCTTATGCTTAGAGATAATGTTGTGCTTCTATTGTTGAACCTGAGTGGCGGCCAGGGAAGCTACAGATTCCCAATTAGTCAAGGCATTGTTTTGTGTGCCATAGCTGATTTCAAGTATTTTAATGGGTTCTGAAATAACAGGAATATTAGCAACATATGAGATCTCGGTGTCTCATTTCATGGATGCAATGTGCAAGCCTCTACATTTGGAGTAATTTAGCTTCAGCACCTGAGACTAATTCAAAAGAGGAGATTATGTGCACTAATTCTGGACCCACAGAGTCATCCTGTACACACTGGCAGTAGTTTAGGGTGAAGTGCATTAAATTCGCTACCCATAGTATTTTGTACTGGCAGACGGGTCATACTATAGATGCTTGAAACAAATAACTATCGCATCCAGAAGTAATTTGAAGCTCCCATTTTTGTGGGTATTCACATTACTTTGGGATGTATTAAAAAGCTTTCATTTTGTTTCCCCAGTGTCTAGTGGCCCCCCACTCACAACCCTGTCAGGTAGTACCCCCATCTCCCAACCCGAGTCGGAGCCATATAAAAAATATTTTCCTTGGTGTCTAGTGGCCCCCAACCCCCCAATCCTGACAGGTAGTACCCCCACCCTGCTCCACCCCAACCCTGAGTCAGATCCAATAAAAAAAAATTATCATTTTCCCTGGTGTCTAGTGGCCCCACCTCCCACCCTCACAGGTGAGGTACCCCAACCCTGCCTCCCTCAACCCCTGGGTCAGAACTGTGTAAACAAAAATTCACTTTCCCTAGTGTCTGGTGGCCCCACCACCCCCACCCCTGTCATGTGAGTACCCCCCACCCCACTCCTCCAACCCCGACTGAAGTGGGCCACTGGCACATCCCTCCTCTCACCTCCATGGCCAGCAGCCCACCTGACTCAGCTCAATGAATGAGTGTGTGCTTGTACAAACATGCGCTCATTCACTGACAAGTCATGGTCATTTTCTGAGCCCTGCATGGTTGTACAGAAGGGTAGGGGGATTTTCTAGTCACTGGTGGGGGCAGCAGGATGGGGGAGGCCTTGTGGATTCCTTCCCCCATCCTGTCCCCCCATGAGACACTGAAGCAGTCCCTTCCCCTTCTGTACATGCCAACAGGACTCAGGAAATTACAGTGATTTGTCAATGAATGAGAGTGTGCTTGTACAAGCTTGTACGTGCTTGTATTGCTAACCATGGAGGTTAGTGGAGGGATGTGCCAGTGGCCTGCTCTGGTTGGGGTTGGGGGAGCAGGATGGGGGTACTACATGACAGGGTGAGGGGGTGGGAGGCCACCAGATACCAGGAAAAGTAAATTTATTTTTAAATGAATCTGACTCAGGGTTGGGGGAAGCATGGTGGATGTACTACCTGTCAGGGTGGGAGGGCCACTAGACACCAGGGATAGATCAGGGATGGTGTTGGGGAGATTCTCCATTTGTGACCTCTACTTGCTTTGGGGGTTTTAAGTGCAATTTGCACTTAAAAAAAACAAAACAAGGCAAAGTCAAATATGGTGAATTACAGATTATTTTGGAAAATTATGCAAAGTGCTACATGGGGCGAAATTGATGACTTCGCAGCAATTTTGCCCACGTCATACAATTTTGCTGCATCTCTAATTGACAGATGCCATCCTCCATAAGCACAGATGTTGACAGATTACTGGTGTTCTATCAACTGTATTTCAGGAATTCTAGAATTGGTGTAAATGTTCCTAATACAGTAAATGGATCGATAACAAAGGTATAAAATAGGGGGCTTAAGGGGCAACCTTGTCTCACCTTCTTCTGTACCTTAAAGGGCACTCCCATCATTCCATTAATGAATGGAACAATGCGAGCATTCCTGTGAATAGTACGTTATACACTCCCATCATTCCATTAATGAATGGAACAACGTGAGCATTCATGTAAATAGTACATTATAGAGCTGTATGAAAAAGCTTCCACTGGAAAAAGTTCTGCAGAAGTTAGACATTTGCTTCCATGAATGTTCAGAAATCAAATTATCAACTTTTGCAGAAATTCTGACTTTTCACTGACAACCTATTTAATACTTCCCTGGTGTCTAGTGGCACCCCTCCAATGGTCACCAATCACCACCTGATATCAAACATATAAGATTTCCCTAGTGTCCAGTTGCCCCTCCACCCCAAGCACTGCCTGGAATAGAAATAAAATTCCTTGGTGGCTAGTGGCCCTTTCCCCATCTGAGCACTTGCCCCATATATGAAAAAATACTTCCTTGGTGGCTGTCAGTTACTTCCCCCACCCAATCACCCACCTTACAACATATGCCTGGTGTCCAGTATAATTCCCATCTGATCCCCCATATAGTTATAAACATTTCCTGGTGGTCTAATGAATCCCCCTCCTTATCCCTGATCCCCAGTATGTGAATTTATAACAGCTATTCTCTGGTGATCTAGTGCACTCTCTATCTTACAACCCAGCAGGTAGTGTCCAACCAACCTGGTCCCTTATCCTGAACCCTGGTGGGTGACTGGCAGAGGCCTCCACTCTCCACCACGGCCAGCTGCCCACTGAGCTGTCAATAAATGAGTGCGTACTAGTACAAGCATGCACGCACTCATTCAGTGACAGCTTGCACTCATTCATTCAGCTCTGTTGGTGGCACAGACAAAAGCAGATGACTGTTCCAGTGGCCAGCAGGGGGTCGGGATGGAGGCAATGATGTGGTGGCCCCCGGGAGTTCACCACACTGTTTTCCCCATCCCGATCCCCCTCACCGGTGACCATAACAGCCTTCCCCTCTTGTGTGCACCGCCAACAGAGCTGTCACTGAATGAGCATGAATAGCCAGTCAATGAATGAGCATGTGCTTGTACTGTACAAGTACATGCTCATTCATTGATAACTCAATGAACTACTGGCTGTGGTGGATAGTGGAGGGCTGTGCTGCTCACCTGCTCAGGTTCTGTATGGGGTAGCAGGGTGGTGGGACACTACCTGCTGGGGTGGGGGTGGGGAATGCACTAGTCCACCAGGGAATAGCTATGTGAATTAATGTACTGGGGAGCAGGGATGGGAGAGTTTACTAGACCACCAGGGAAATATATATAACTTTATGGGGGATTGGAATGGAGGGTTACACTGGACACCAGGACATATGGAAACCACATCAAGTGGGGGGAGGAACTGCTAGCTATCAGGGAAGCATTTTTTATATATGGGATGAGTGACTGGGTGGGGGAGGGACCGCTAGCCACCAGGGGGTTTTATTTCTATTTTAAGTAGAGCTTTGGATGGGTTGGGGGGGGCACTGCACACCAGGAAATGTTTGTTGTTTTTTTCTACTGTATCTGAGCAGAACAGGGTGAAATTTCACCCAACACATTCAGAAGATTTCCAATCAGCTGCAGGTGGAAGTTCAGAAACTTCCACAAAAGTTGTGACATTTTGCAGAAGTTCCACTAAAGTGGAAATCGCACATTTCACACAGCTCTAGTACATAACCAAGAAATGTATTTGACAGGAGCACCATATTCCTGTAAGATACAGAACAGGTACTGGTGACAAACCCTGTCATATGCCTTCTCCTGATCTAAGGAAAGGAGATAACCAGGAAGATTACATAAATTACCCTATTCTTTTAAATCCCTCAAAAAATGCAGGTTGTGGAACATGGATCTATGAGGGATGGCACAGGTCTTTACAAGAGAGATGAAAACCTCTGCTAGCAGCATTAATTGTTTTGCTAAAATGCGCTTAAGCAATTTGTATTCATGGGTCTCCAATTTTTAATCTCAGATCTACTACTTTTTTTAAACAAGAGAATTACTGTAGCCTGAGACATGTCTATAGGAATGAAACCAGAATGTAAAATCTCATTAAAGAGAATGGCCAAAACAGGCAGAGTTGGACAGAAAAAGTCATGTACAGTTCTGCCATCAGGTCATACCCACCATGGGCAGAGTTCCTATGTAAAGCCTTAATGGCCGTGCCAATTTCTATTTCAGAAATATCAGCAACCATACTTTGCTGAACTTGATCAGAGACATTGGGGATCACAATATGTCACAAAAAGGAATCATCCCAAACAGCTTCAGAAGGGGTCCCAAACATGCAAAATAAATAGTCCTGTGCTATATCCATAATTTTCTCAGGACTGCAACAACTATGGGTATTGTCAAATTCTAAGAGGCGGTCAATTCATGTACTTTGGGCACAAGAAGCACATCCCTTAAAAACATTCAAAGTGGGCTTATGTCCCTGCATGCCAAACTGTGCCTCTAATTTCAAAGTGACATCTCTATTATATTAATAGGAAAATGTTTCTTCATTAAGTTGCTTTATTTGAGATCTTAAATTTTGTTTTTTCTCATGTGCTGATGAAATCTATGTTTGCAAACAGTCCCTAAGATGAAGATATTTAACGTATCTGCTTCTCCCTTTCTCAGTAGCCTGCCTGATAAAAAATGTCTTGAAATCATGCTTGGTATCAACCCACCATGCGACAACAGAATCATAAGCTTAAGAGACACTGTGGCCCAAAAAAGGTGAACCCACTTCTCAGTGAGCTGTGAATCAGATAATAAACTGTTGTTCAGTTTCCAGTGTGAATGGAGCAGAGGAGAGGCAGGTGATCCCAGAGTACAGTAACAGGAGACCACAAAGTGATCCAAGGTCTCAAAGGGAATGGTGGAGACCCTATTGAGTGCCAGGTTCCTGGAAAAATAAGACATCTATTCTGGGAGACAGAACACCTTTAAAAAATGTTTTTTTCTCCCTGTGGATGGAGTGCAGTGAAACCATCTTGTAAGTTTACAATGTGAATGAGGTAATTTAAACAAGTCCTGTCACAAAAAATGTTGGAAGTCGCACTGCCTCTATCTGAAAGAGACAGGCTACAATTAAAATCTCCACCAAAGATGAGCTGTCTATCTGTATGGAGAAATGGTTCAATATCATGAAAAAATTCCACTCTCAAACCTATGCTTTGAGGAGCATAAATATTTAACAAGTGAAAGTGCATTTCATTAAAGGTAAAATCCAATAGGAGAGCTCTACCAGGCACAATTTCTGTCAGTCTTTAAACTGTAAAGTGAAATCCTAGGAACAAAATGGCTACGCCATCACATTTGCCTTCCCCTTGGGACCAAAAAGAACTGCTTGATGACCATAACTTCTTAGCTTGGGAAATCTGTTGCATAGTTTTAAGTCTAGTGTCTTGAAGGAAAATGATGTCATTAGATAAGTCTTACAAAATCTGAAAAGTAGTATGGCATTTTTTATAGTTTTTAATACTGTTGACATTACTTGTCAGGGGAATTATGTTTGGTCCCAAACACATGAGGAAGAGAAAAAAAAGAGTTCTTAAACAGTAGTATTTTTCATTTTCACATTACTCCTGGCTCTGTTTGCTTTAGAGATGTCTGACGGGGAATCAGTAGAGCAGTCCATGGTAAAAGATGCAACCAAGGAAGTGTCTGAATCACCAACTTCCTCCTCAGTATCCCCCCACTGCTTACATTTTGACAGAGCATTGAAGTGATTACAAGTAAGGATAGGGTGCGGGACTTTGATATGCTCAGGTTTTTTCTTGAAGCACCACTTCTTAGAGGATTTGACCACAATCGTAGACACCTCCACAGGTGGAGGGGGCATGTCAGCAGGTCGCTCACCACTTGGTTCACAAGAAGGTCTTGTGGCAATATGACTGTCAGAAGTCAAGACAGAGTCAGGAAGAGAAACAGATGAGGCACTCAGACTGGGGTCAATTGGGTCCTGCCTAACTGGAATAAGTTCTGGAGGTGCCAGAGAAGATAAAACAGGCATGGAAAGGTCATGGGGTTCAGCTGCAGGATGAGGCCCTGCTTCCCTTGCTTGCATGGCCCTAACTTGGGATTCTGCGATAAGGCATTCCTGGTCCTGCAGAACCCTGACAAGGTGACTATGAGCCACATAAGGACATTGTCTATATGAATGTCCAGCTTGATTGCACAAATTACACTAATACAGGTTGGGACACTGTAGACTGATGTGTCCTTAATTGAGACAAAGATTACACCTAGGCTTGTCACAGAGAGAGCTGAGCTGAGTACAGGCACCACATTTATGACAGGTTTTGGGATATCTGGGGTAGAAGCAGAGCCCCCTATCTCTGCCTATATGAACGCTGCTGGGCAGATGACAAATTGTTCTGTATTGTTATGTTTTAATTGCACTTTAACCTTCCACCCTCCAGTCCAAATAAAGTCATCATCGAAAACAGGGTTGGGGCACTCCAGAATATAACACTGTTGCCTTAATAATGCACATCAGCAATGTTAACCCCTTCATTCCTAAACAGTATCAAAATGATCTTTATAGTCAGTTTGGTAAGTGGGATAGGAAAAACAGTTGCCAAAGAGGGGTATTTTTGACCAAACTGTACTTCTGCCAAAACTTTTCTAAAGAGCTGACCTGCTTAAAACTAATATCATATGTGGCCTCCCCTTAACATGAATAAAAGCAAAAAGCTCATTAGTCCCCAAACCCATAGTAGCTTTCAACAGGTTATGTATCACACATTTCCTATCAAGAAATAATTCATTACATCTAGTATACTTCAATTTAACAGTATTACATATTTGGGAAGGTTCCCAAACCTTGGAAAAGTGATCAGACATTTTAAATGTTTCAGGCTGTTGTACAAAGTAAGTTTGAGCAGCATGAGTTTGATCACTGTTCAGTAGATGGTTTGAGTCAAGCAGAGGTGAAGAGAGGTCAAGTAAAGCAGCACTCTCTAAAGCAGAATTACTATCCACAGCAGTAGGCTTCTCGGTGCTCAGTAGAGGATTAATGGGTACTCTGGGCCCAATAGAGAGAGTCACAAGCAACTGTAAGCATTGTGCTAGAAAAATCAGCACCTGAGGAAGTAGGTAAAGGCAAGGAAGCTTTAGACAGTATTGAAGGTGTAGGAGAGGTTGGGAGAATGGAGACATCAATGGCAGAAGCTGTAGCCTCTGCATACAAAGTGATGCAGTGAGAATCAGCAGGCAGAGCATTGAAAGAAAGAACTGCAGATGGAGTGACTACAAAGTAAGGTTGAGTCACTAGAGCTATACCATGAGCAGTGGCTATGATCTCCACCATGGAGACCTGTTGGGGTGAAACACAACCCTTTCCATCTGATGTTAGAGTCCAGCCAGCAGCCTGAAGTGTATCAGATGGACTCCAAGCACCAGTCACAATGTTAGGCTGACACAAATTGGAGCAGCCTTTTCTAATATCCAAAGAGCCCCAATGAGGCAGAGCAACATCATAGATAGCAGGGTGAGATGAGCACCCGGTATCAGTATTTAGAGAGAATGGATCATCCAGAGAAAAGTTCAGCACACAGGGTAATTCAGACTGCTCTTGTGTACCATGTTGACAAGTGGAGGGGGGACAGAAGCAGAGTCAAATGTTGGCTGTACAGCCAAGGAGGAATTCTCCTGCAACACTCAGAGCAAAAAGGCTTTATTTCTGCACATCGCAGATTTCAAGAGGAACTCTTTCTGCTCTGTTGGATCAGAACCCAAATTAGAAGGCAAGATGCCACACTCAGCAGCATCAGTTGGCTGAGGCATATTATGCACTTGCAATGCAGGCGATCGAGACACATAGTCCACATTGCTCATCCGAAGCTTTGAATCACATCTGTTACAGAGTCAGAAATGTCAGGTACTGCAGTTGTAATGCCACAACTAGAAGTAGAGAGAAGGAGAAGGGGTCCACCTACAGCACCTCCTCCACTCCATTTGTCAGCAATGTCTGCCATCTTGCCATGACGGACAAGGGTTCCTCCTACTGGAAAGAGTAGGGGAAGGTTTTATTAAAGAAACATAACAATAAGTATACAACCATAAAGAATACAGTAGTCATAATCAAACAGAAAAATAAAAGTAAACAGCAGAAAACATGCAAATTACAGTGTGAACAAAGGAAAATAACAACCTGGAGAAGAAACAAATGAAATAAGACTAATAACAAATGTAAGTCACGTATACAGTAAACAGCCCACACACAGTGGGACAAAAAGAAAATCATCCCTATCTTGTCTTTCATAAAAGGAATAGTCTTCCAACAAGCATACTACTTATCATAAATCAAAAGAGGCTATTCAAAATTACATTGGCATAAATCATGTTCAGTCTTGTCAATGATAATGGAAGGTGGCAAATAAACCTGCTGCAAGACAAAATTTACATCAGACTTGCTATGAATGAAATTTAATCAGTGCAAAGAGAAGTCACACTGCTCCATCATCAAAATCAGTATGTCACAACAAGAAACCACCCACACCTTTAGCATAAGTAACAACACGTCGAAATCCAGCATTCCAACATACAGAGAGGTCTTGCCAAAAGGTCTGTACAAAAGGATACTGAATAAAAAAATGATCCATGGTTTCTTCTTGGGCCACACAAGTCAGTCTGGGGCACATCCTGTCAGCAATTATCTTATGTTTCGCATTACCCTTAACCTGAAGCCTACCATGGCTACTAAGCCACAAGACATCCCATAGTCTAGGGGGATTAGCTTATCAGTCAAACAAAGCTTCTCACAATCATAACAATGATCAGGAACACCTTTGAAAGCAGGGGAAATAGAATGAGCTTGTGACTGTAAACACAAATAGATTGACTTACTAGGTTTGGACAAAAGCTGCGATAGACACAGTTTCCATTTATTCAATTTTTTAACAGTGGACCATAAAAACATAGGAAAGGGTGAAACCAATAATGGCTTTCCCAGCAACAAACACCATTGACTATGTAAGGAACCAAGCCAAGGATCCACATAAAGGACCCACACAGCAGGCTGAGGTCTGGCCAAATCAACAAAATTCTTATAAAAAAAACACTGTAATAAAAAGTAATGGGATTAATACAATTTAATCCACCTTGTACAAGAGGGAGATACAACACATCTCACTTAATTGAGTTTAAATGACTTCCCCATATGACCAGGGAAAACAAACTAAGAAGGGTAGTTTCTGAAGTGAGGGGCAAAGGATAAACAACACTGAGATATAAAAAAATAGGGAGCAAAATTGTCTTGACCAGTGTGACCTTAGCTTTCTTAGACTGTTGCCAGACCTTCCACATTGCAGCACATTGTTTGGCAACCTTGAGCTTTTCACTCCAGTTCAGAAATGCATCATCCCCCTGTCCAAACAAAATACCCAAAATTTTAATGGGACCTTGCTGAAAGGCAATACCTTGTATATGGGTAACAGCAAAGGAAAATGAACCCAAAGAATACAAGAAACTCTTGGATTTGTTCAAAGAGGCCCCAGCTACAACTGAGTAGGTAGCAAAATGTTGTATCACCCTGTGACCCGAGGGGACATCAGCAACAAAAACATACACATCATCAGCATATGCTGAAACTTTGGCACAGACAGAAGAATGTTGAGGACAAATCCCTGAAATGAGGGAGTCCTGCTCTATCACCCTCAACAAGGGGTCTAAACAGAAAACATAAAGAAGGGGGCTCAAGGGGCAACCCTGCCAGACCACTCTACAAAGAGGGATGTGGGAACCCAGATAAACATTAATAGGGGCAGGGCAGAAGCATGGCCATACAACAAAGCAAGCCAGGAAATTAACATATCAGGAATGCCATAGGAGCTCAAAACTTGAAACATAAATTTATGGGGGGCCCGGTCAAAAGCCTTTTCTTGATCAAAGGACATAAGAAACCCAGAGATATCATCAGCCTTTCCCTGTTCCACCAGTTCTGTAAGCAGCAGTTAGTTATGATCTATGGTCCTACCTGGAATGGAACAAGTTTAATTCAAAAAAATCAGGGAGGGGGCAATTTGTAACAATCTAGAGTTCAGGATTTTCATAAGAATCTTGAAATCAGTGTTTAAGAGACTCAAAGGCCACCAATTACAAAGGTTCTGTCTCTCCCCTTTCTTAAAAAGCAAAATTTGTACGGTGACACAGAAATAAAAATCAACAACTTGATTCAATAAACACCAGTTAAAAACAGTCACAAGAATGTCACATAGGAAAGAACTGCAAGTTTTATAAAACTCCAATGGCAAACCATCAATACCAGGGGCAGTATCGTTCTTCAGTCGAGAAATTTCCAGAGTCACCTCAGCACTACTTATTGGGGCAAGCAGGGGAGGAAAGGAAAAAACAGGACAAAGTGGATGGGCAAATGACGAGAGAAATTGTCGAAGACTGCAATCATCCAAAGAAGGGGCAGAATACAAGTCAGTATAACAGTCTGTAACTTTCTGCAAAATGTCAGGCACTGCAGTGTAAATATCACCATCAGGTCCTATAACCCCAGTCAAAACATGATCAGAAGCTCTCTTAGCACAACAGGTGAACACATCCCCAAAACCCTTTTTACCAGGAGAACAAACCCTATGTT
The DNA here is from genome assembly GCA_016271365.2 of Neoceratodus forsteri. Taxonomy (NCBI): domain Eukaryota; kingdom Metazoa; phylum Chordata; order Ceratodontiformes; family Ceratodontidae; genus Neoceratodus; species Neoceratodus forsteri. Next base: position 638,371,040 of record CM028133.1, read on the forward strand.
CATGCAAGAGGGAGACAGCCCTGGAGTATTGTAGGGCCTCCATATCCTTTTTCGCAGCCTGTACTTGGGAATTGAGGCCAAGTCTTTGAGAATTAATAGCAGTATATAGTGTTTCCAAATGAGATCTCAAAGCCAGATACCTCTTATAGTGTGTACTGTAACTGTAGTTGCTTTAGAGAAGGAGGTAGCAAGGTACTTTAAATCTCACTTAGTATCAACCCACCTTGTGCATAAATTATCCATAAGCCCAGCTACAGAGATACGGGCATTTAGAAGGTCACAAACTCTGCCAACAAAAAGGGCATCATCCAGTAAGGTTACATTAAACTTCCAATATCCCCTTCGGTGGAAGCATGATGTCCCACCTCTAAAGTAGTTATTAAGACAACATGATTTGAAGTTTCAGCAGGGACAGTTCTTAAATGAACAACTCGGGCAACTGCAACAACAAAGAGGAAATCAATCCTGGTAGAAAGGCTGCCTTTAAAAAATGTATGTCCACCCTGTGCATGACAAACCCGATAAGAATCCTGTAGTCCACTCACTGCAAGGACATGATTAAGACAAGTGGAGTCACAGAAATCCTTATCAGTATGTGCTCCCCTGTCAGTTTTAGAAATTACACAATTAAAATCACCCTCTAAATAACATGTCTAGTCATAAACAAGTATGGTCTGATAGACAGAAAGAGGTCAACCCTACCTTTCTTAGTAACAGGTGCAAAAACATCAATCAATCTCCAAAAAGTGTGTTGATAAGTGAAATCCAAAAGAAGGGCCCTCCCTGAGAATATCTCAACCAATTTATTAACCTGAAAACCATCCCCACAAAACAGAATCCCAACACCATCACATGTGTCTACCCCTAAAAGAAAAAAGAAGGGCCCCATAACCAAAGCTTTTTTTGCAAAGGACACCAAAGATAGGCTGTTTAGCCAGGTATCATGGAGAAGACAACTATCACGTGCCAAATCCTGCAACAAAGAAAATGTCAGCAGCCATTGATGAGCATTCTTCACACTATTCACACTGAGAGTAGCAACACTCAGTGGAACTGGAAATGTCATGTGTCAAAGAGAAGAGCAACAAAACAAAAAGGGATGGAAGCTATCAAGTAATTTTCCCAGACCTAGTGCTACAACAAAGTCGAATACCAGGCTTCTGAGGTCTGAACAGAGGTCTAGCATCCCTTGACCTATCCTCCTCAGAGTCAGAAGAGAGGATTGTCTGTGAAGAGGTATCTGAGTCACCCCCTAGGTCCAAAGATTGGGATTTACCAGTGAGGACAGCAAATTTATTACTTAAAGGGACCCCTGCACTAGGAGAAGAAGCCTTAGCTAAATTAGACCTAGTTTTAAGCTGTTTCTGTGCCCTTTTCTTACCTTTAACACTTAAATCAGGGGGTGGCATCACCAGTTTGTCTTCCACTAACCCAGTAGACACCGTAGCAGCCAGGGACACAGCAGTAGACACCATGGAAGGAAAAGCAGGCTCAGGAGACAGAGGAACTGCCGGTACAAAATCCAACGCAGACGACTCGGGGGGGATCAGAAGGCTCCACAAGCACCACATTATATTCAGGAGAGGGGGTATCAGAGACAGGCTCAGCAGTAGCTGGGTTGGATCTGGAAGCAGTGATATCCTTCTTTTGAGCCTCAGTAAAGAGGGAATCCTGATTAGGACAATCAGTTCAGTTGTGAGTAGCCCAAGGGCAAGTACGAAACCCATGTCCAGGCTCATCACATAGGTTACATCTCAATTAATTAGTACAATCCTGACTAGCATGCCCAAAAGAAAGACAGAGGGAACAACACCAGCTATCACAGGCAGCACTTAAATGCAAGCCAGATCCTCATTTAAAGCAGGTCTGGGGCTGTCCCACATAAAAACAATGACCCCGCTCTCTGCCCAAAAACAGGCTATTCGGCAAATGAATGGGGCCAACATTATTATATCTCAGCTGCACCCGAAATTTCCACCCACCAGTCCAAAAATGTTCGAAGTCAAAAATAGGTTGCGGTGCCCCCAGAATCTCACACCTCTGTTGTAACCAGTGGGAAATATTATGTACCACCATATTTTCTTTATGAAATAGAATTGTAACAACTTTAACAGCAGGAGGAGTAAGATGGATAGCTCGAAAGGGCAACCATAAAGCAGAATACCATAGAGTCTCATACTTGGTCCAAAACCGGTCCAGGCCCCGAGGGGTTTTAAAACTAATGTCAAACAAAGTGTTACCTGAAATATGAATAAGAGCATGAACCTCATTAGAAAAAAAAAACAAGAACCCTTTATAAGGGTTTTGCCCACATAAATGCAATCGGGGCAAGTGATAAACCACCTAAATACTGAAGAGGAACAGCATTCCTCCTCTGTAATGGAGGAGGGTGTCCATTGAAAGATTCCTTTTTCCTAAATTCTTCCACGTTAGCTTTCTCACGATCTCTGTGGTCAGGAGGCACATCAGGAAGGGGGGAGGCAGTTTCCATACATTCCCCCCATCTAGGGAGCTTAGTGCTAGTTCCCTCATCAGCCGAAGTAGAGGCTGAGAGGAGTGGCACCTTGTCAGATAAATGCAGCTCCACAACAGGAGGCTGCACATCCACAGCATGGAGATCTAAATCCAAATCGGTAGTGAAAGGAACAAGCATGGAGGTAGACTCCCAGTTTTCAAAGTACATAGGGTCAGTGTGGTTGTGCAATCCAGGAATCAGACTATGCATCGGATCAGGTACCCAATGACCTTCAGTTACAGGCTTCCAGCCCGCTCCCTGAAGCAATAGTTCCAAAGAGTGAATGAGGCCCGTCACTTTGGGGGAAAGAGGCATAGCAACCACTGGCAGTGCAGGGACCGAAGCAGATGTATCAGCAGGCTGAGATGAGCACTCAGTAACAGGCACAGAAACTTCAGGAACAACGTTTGAAAGCACAGCAGCAGCAGTAGCCAAACAGGTAGGCTGTGAAATGACAGGAGATAAAACCAGAATCCCCACAGCCACTAAGTCATGCAAGTGGCATTCCTCAGGAGCAAATGCGTCAGAGAGGGGTACAGCAGGTGGGTGACACACCAATGTAGGAGAGGGCAAGACAGTAGAGGACTGAGTCAAAACCACAGGGAGACTGCATGGTACAGATGTAGGAAGCTTACCAGGCCCAGCACAGTCAGCGTTAGTAGAAGTAGAATTGCATTGCAAATCATTTTCTGCAGCCAATAACATCAAAACATGCTGCTGATTAGCAAGAAGAAGCTTCTTGAGCCATGATTCTTCCGCAGGTAGAAAACCAGAATCAGTACCATCCACAGCCAGGGCAGGTGAAACTTCCATATTCTCAGCATTAGCAAACACAGACAAAACAGGCAAGATAGGCTCCACAGCTGGACCTACAGGAGTGGAGCTCTGTTCTCCTGTAGGTACACCAGCACACTGAGCACACTCTGAGGTTGAAGCCATGGTCCAGCAGCTCCCCTACCAAAGAGTAGGGGACTTTCCCGGGTGCCCTGGCAAACATTCCCCTTCCCATAAAGCTGGTTCATGCAATTGTACAAGGCTGTGCATGGATGCTGATGTATGAAATGGCTGCCGCTACACTTCCAGTCACTTCACTACCAGCCTAGCATTGCTTATAAAGCACTATGGAATACAATGTGTATGAAAAGCACTATATAAATGCTGATTCTGATTCTTCTTTAAATACTCATGAAAAGACAAGAAAGAGGGCTGCAAAATGACCCCATATGGATTGGGTAGGGCACAGTGTCAGTAGTATAAGAAATTATTCAGAACCACCCATGATACTCATGATTTAACTCTTGATAGACAGTAGGCATAGGTACTGGTGCTGGAAGTGAAGCCGATTTTCTATTACTGCTGAGATACAAGTCAAAGAATTCCTGCTTTCTGGCAGAGGAAGAAATGATGAGCCTTCAGTACGTGGTGTGCAGACAGCAGCTTGGGAAAAATCCTTTCTGTAGGGCAGAACTGAGATTATGAGGAGGCGTTATGTGAAGAATTCAGTGGATGGCAGACTACCCAGAATTCATGTCCTCCAGGTTTGAACAAAGTTAGTGAGCATGAGGTTTGAGGATGAGAACCAGAAAGGATAAAGATTGAGTTTGAGTGGAGCTCAGGGTGTTGAGCCTGTTATGAGGAGGTAACTGCTATGGGCAGATGACTCCCCCCCCCATGTCCCGAGTGATGCACTGAGTATGGGACCTGTTTCCAAGTACAGGCTAGGCTAGACTCATAGCTGCACAACTGTGCTCCTACAGGCCATTACACTACCCCTACATTGCTTATGTCAAGAGCCATAAGAATTAGTGAAAACAAAATCAACAAAGTCAAAAAACTACTGTGCAAATGAGAGGTCTCCAAATCTGGCTCCCACCAGAGTGTGTCGTAGGAGGTCCAGAGGGAGAGTGACACCACTGGAACAACTGAACATGATGAAAAAAGAGAGGCAGCAACCAGGAACAGCAAGAAATATAAATAAAAGTTGCAAGGCAGACATCCAAAAGCAGCAGGTGAGGGAAAGTAGGCTGTGGCTGAATCTCCTAGGGAAAGGAGAGAGTTGGGCAACAAAGTAAAGCAGCAAGCTAGGTACTAGGATGGGAAAGGGGGCCTGAAAGCAATACAAACAGCAAGGCCCCAAAAGCACAGAAAAGAGGAACAGATGAGCCACAGAAAGCTGCAGACAACAGTCAGCTGGGGCACAAATGCACAAGAATTGGGGCACAGGAGAAATAAGCACCAGAGAGAGAAAGAGCTGTAGCAAGACAGCTGCACAGAAAGAAAAGTAAAGCACAGCAAATGGGACCAGGAAAGAAAACAAAAGAAACAAAGACTGGGGGGCAGGGAGGACAGAAGCTTGGGGAACAAGAAGACCACAGAAAGTACAACAGCAGCAGCTGCAGCAGCAAAGGGAGCAGAAACAGCAGAAGAAGGAGCAAACAAAATAGTTAGAACTGGCAGGAGGGAGGAGACACAAGGAGGGAGATACGAAACAAAACAGCAGAGGAGGCAGAGACTCCAGAGGCAGCACTGAGGAGGTGTGTGAGTGAGTGGCTTATGTAGTGTGGGGGGAGTGGAGTCTGTCAGCCACCCCTTGAATGACAGGTGAAACCCTTCAATTCTATTTTTGGTGGCTTTTTTATCTTTTAGAGTTTTTTTTTTTAATTTGTCCAACCCATTTTTTAAGTGAAATATGATCTTTGTGGGTGCAGATACTGTCAAGATCTTTAAAAAATAAATACTTGGTCAAAACAGCATGTGTGGTTTGCAGTTAGTTTATTTATATTAGCATGGTTTTTGACTGCTCACTTTTGGGGTGTCCGCACAGAGCACTTTTTGACCACGCAGGTTTTGACCTCGCTTTTATCTGGTGGACCCTTGTGGTTATAGTGTATTGAAGGATACCCACACTTCAAGAGACTGTAAGGCCCTCTGCCTGCAGCATTGGGCCTCATTGGTGTATATGTGTATCATCCGATACCCCCCACCCTGTCAGGTCTTATTGCTTACATAGTCACTACATTGACAGTTTGCCTCACTGTAACGTGATTTGGGATACCGTGTGTATCACAAGTATTATATGCATGCCTTGTTTCTTCATTACATTTAAGGTACAGTAGGTTGTTCTTATACTGTATGCAGTATGTAAACTATTTTTTAATGTGGACATTCTTCTTTGCATATGTTAGTGAAATGACACTCCAAGAAATGTACTATATGCATGTTTTGGGCTCAGTGTGAGACACAAGGTACCATCAAGGGCATCTAGCCACCAAAGCTAATCATAATGAATGTCGCACAAAAACTGCACATGCAAGAGTCTGTTATTCCATTACTAAAGCAGTAGCCAAAGACATTGTAGCTATTTCCAGATATTTTGCAAACATTTCTGAAGAGTTTCTCTCTGTTACCCCTACTGTGGAAATGCAGAAAGTAGGAGATATTTCTGGACATATCTGGCAGTGTCTGTGGCTGCTACTGCAATCCCTGTAATATATCAGAAGTGACCATAATGTTTCCAGCCAAACTTTGCAATTATGTATTATCCCTCTGTTCTTTTAAAGCAACCTTTGTGACTTCATAACTCACTATTGCAAATGCCCCTGACTTCTGCCAGCCCCACTAATGTACTAAGTGCAGCTCTATATTTTCACCCTTGTGATTGTCACATATTTGGGACTGTCTAGTACAGTATGCCCTGCAAGCCCATATTGTACCTGTCATTCGGCGGGTGGCCGGGTGGTATGCAGATGGGTTGCAGCCACCCACCAATGATGGGGAGGGGAGCAGGGTGGGCAAGGGAATCTGTGTGGGTGGGAGAGGTGGTGGTTGCCACTGGATCACCAGGGAAGTCTGATCTTGTGATGTACTGTGATCATGGCAATGGATGGGGGGTACCACTAGTCCACCAGGGCTTTATTCAACAGGGCTTTACTACAATCAGGGATCTGGGAGGTAGAGGGCAACCACTAGTCCACCAGGGTTTGGGATCATATACATTTACCGTGCTTGCAGAAATGGGAGGGTGGCCACTAGACTACCAGGGAGCCATGTGTGCTTGTGGATGATGTTCAGGGTGGGCGGGTGGCCATCCACGGTTGGTGGCTGCTGTGTTGTGCACTGCAATACAGTGGCCAATCTGTGGGTGGCCTGGAGTTGTTCCTACACTTCACGGGCTCATCTTTGAGCCCCCCTATGTGGCACACTGCAGGGTTGTGCCAGCATACGTGCCACCCATCCTGGGTTGAATAGTGTGCCACATATGCATGTGCACCCCCCTGCATCTGCGCAGCATACACTTACACTGCGCCCCAGCACATCAGGATTTGCGCTGCGCCAGGCAGCCTTAACAATATCCGCCAGGGCACAATGTGGGGTTGCGCCTGTGCAACTCTGTTGCACCAGGCGCAACTGCTTTGAATATCCCGGCCCAAGTATATTAAACAGCAACAGTACTTATTGTTACAGTGGCAGTTAAAAGTTAACTATGGGCTTATGCTGCATAAGCTCCACTCTTCCACAGAATGAAACTCAGCATTAGGTAATATTATAAACAAACTGTAGAAAGAGCCAATATGACTACAAAGTAATTGGTATTGTGGGCAGTGAGAATTGAGGAAACTAGCAGTTTTTGCACTAACCACTGAGCCATCTAACTGCACTTTCTAATTGTTGTGACACACACACACACACACACACACACACACTGACTAATACATATAAACATATATGCACACATATTCCAGTGTAACACAGTAGTGCACTGTCTACACACATTTTTACAGATTAAAAAAAGACACAGAGGGACCATTTTCATCTTTTTAGGCTCCTAGGGACATCAGAGAGTGGGGGGTTGCCACTAGACACCTCATTTAAATCAGCAATGACATGTGAACATACAAAGAAGCCAGCAGAAGAAGTTAATTTGGTCCATCTAGTCTATTCATATTGCAGGGGACACTGCTTGAGCTACGGTCCCTGCCCCCTCACCTACTCCTCCCTACCCATGATCTTTACCTTCACCATACCTATCCCAGTCTCTCTTGAAATTGCCCACCGTTTTCAGAAAGACCACTTCTTCTGGCAGTGCATTCCAAATGTCCACCACCCTCTCAGTGAAGTGCTTCCTGACCACCCTCCTAAACCTCCCCCCTTTCCAGCTTATGACTGTGCCCCCTCATGTTATGGTTCCCACTCAGCTTAGAGAGACCCACCTGATCCACCTTATTTATCCCTTTCAATTACCTGAAAGTCCCAGTCATGTCCCCTTTCTCTCTCTCCTATCCTCCAGGGAGTACATGTTCAGTGCTCTCAACCTTTCCTAATATGCCTTACCCTGCGGACCCACTGTCATCTTTGTAGCCCTCTTCTGGACCTTTTCCAGCTGGTTAATGTCCTTTTTGATGTGTGGGCACCAGTACTGAACACCATACTCTAGAAGTGACCTCACCAGTGACCTGTACAAGGACTGTATAACCTCCTCTCTCCTACTACTGATCCCCCTAGCTATGCATCTCAGCATGTTTGCCTGTACTGCTACTTTCTCGCACTGCATAGAGTGCTTCAAGTCACTAGTGACTCCCAGGTCCTTCTCCTCCTCTGCTACAGATATCTGGACTCCACCGAGGTAGTACTCCATCCTGGGATTCTTGGCTCTAGTATGCATTACTTTGCATTTCTTGGCATTGAAGCCAATCCGCCAGATCCTAGACCACCTCCCCAGCTTTTCCAGATCATTCAAGAGATCCTGTAACCCTTTAGCTATGCTCACTGTCCTTCAGAGCTTGGTGTCCTCTGCAGATAGGCACTTTTTGCTCTTAATGACATCCCCAGTATCATAAATGAAGACGTTGAACAATACCAGCCCCAACACTGAGCCCTGCAGGACCCCACTGGTGATCTCGATGGTGCAAAATAACTCTCTCCCCCCACCAACTCATATGGCCATCTTATCCCCAAGTTCAAAAAATTCCTTTAGTAAGATATCCATTTGATCTTTTACTTCACTCTTGCATCCCACAAGGTGTCCCAAATAACAATAAAGTGTAGTGGTGGGGTCGCTTCAAATCTTCACACAGGTCAGACAAAGTTAATTTCAAAACTCATTTTTTATTACTTTTTAAAGTTGCCCTGATGTTTCACACTGTATCAATAGTGCTTTTTTAAAGGGCTTTTTTTGTTATCTGAAAACAATTCATACATTTTTTAAATATTTTTTTAAAAGACATTTTTGCATTTCACTTATATTTTGCTTATTTAGTAATCAGAAAATTTAATTGTTATTACCAATCAGTTCTTCTGTGCATATCTTCATTTTCTTTAAACATTTTCAATATTTTATGCCTTCTGCATCCTTCCTAGAAAAATGCAGTATTCATTTTTAATACATATACATTTATTCACTTTTTATTTTGCGCTACCACCACCAGATTGTGTTCACCAATAACTTTATCAACTGCTCACTGAGCCTGACTAACGCCATAGCTGTGAACCATCCAGCCTGTGTTTGCAGCTTTTTGTCTGTGTATGGCCAATCTCGTTTCTTATACAAACTCTTTGTCATTTATTTCTGCAAAGAATTCAATTGTTTTACGTTATTTCTTGCATTCCTTGCCTTTCTTTACTTATTTTTAATTGTAATGTCTCCATATATATTCGTTTGGTATTTATCTTACTTGTCATACAGCGTTCTCTTGTATTTTCAATGGCGCCTTATTCAAAACAAATACTGCTGCGTATAAAGCTGGTGTTTCTCCATCCTCTTGAGCCTGCTCATCCTGTGACCGGTGTAGTGTGGTTTCCCTGTTCTCATGCACCTTGCAGTGCATGGATACAGTTGCTAAGCAACTGTCAACAGCAATGGCTTTCCATTGCTGGGACTCAGGGTGAGTGGGCTCATGCTTCGTGAACATCCTGGTGCAGTGCAGACTTACACGGTTCTACAGTTACTAATGCCTTGTGAAATAAGTTGCTGCTTTTTCTTGGTATGAACTAGGGATTGATATCTATATTCTGAAATGTCTTAATGCTTGTTTTTAAGACATATTTGTAACTTAGGAAATCCCTCATTCTAGACATACAGTATATGGGGGGTCTTACATGTTTAATCTTATGAATTCTACCATCCATAAAGTTCATCATCTTTAATATCCCTTTATATAATTGTTTTGGTTCTGGCCAGCTTTTTTTGAATCAGCATTGTCTCTTATTCACACTACACGAATTCCAAGCCAATACAGGGTTCACCAGCAAGCTTGTCGATTTACATCTTTGTTCATGCCTATATTATGATCTAGTGCTTTAAGCTGAAAAATCCATTTCAATACTGTTTTGTCAAGTTTTTTCTGATAACCTCCCCCTCTTTTGGGAGAGTAAACTGCCTCCAGTCTGCAACAGTGCAAGGAAGCACCCATGTGTCTTGCATGTTTAAGGTGCATTGCTACCTATGATGTTTCATCCTGTCTCCTAATGTCCCCTTTATGCTCTTGTATTCAGACTTTTAAACTTTGAGTTGTTTGCCCAACACAGATCATGTCACAAGGACATTGTAGTACATAAATTACCCATTGTGTCAAGTAATTGATGGGTTCTTTAATGTTAAATGTTTCTCCTGTGTGTGGGTGTTTGTAAGTGTTCTTTCTACTAGTATGTCTACAGACAGAACATTTTCCACATTGGGTCATTCCTGGCTGTAAAGGTCCCAGTAGCAGCTGTTCTCCTTTTTAGTGGGGTTTTAGAACTGTGACTTAACTAGCTTGTCTTTTAATGTGGGAACCTTTTTGGCTGCTGCTATTGGATTTTCTAGTAAGGCTGTCATTGTTGTATTGTCTGAACTTACTAGGTGCCAGTGTTTGTGTATTATCTGTATAATTTCTGGAAGCTTGTGATTGTACTTTGTGGCAAATATCATTTTTTCCTGTGCTGTGCTTGGGCCCTATTGGTACAAGTAGATCTGTTCTGGTCTGATCCTATATTTTTATATCTGCCTGTCTAATGCTTTGTTTCTCATATCCTCTATTTTGAAATCTATCTAACGTGTCTTTTGTTCATGTTAAATTCTTCATCTGTTGTGCAATTTCATCTTACACTAATCAACTGTGAGTAGTGAATACTTTTCTTTAACTTAGGTTGATGGAAACTTCGACAATGCAATAGCATGTTTCTACTTCTTTCTAAATAAACTAGTTTCTATAATTTCATTATTTTGGATTATCATTAAATTTAAGAAAGGTATTTTGTCCTGACTATATTCCAATGTAAATTTGAAATTGTCCATAACATATGAGTATTGATGAAAATATTTAGCTCCTTTTCTGAGCCAAGCCAGAAGAAAAACATATCATCTATATAACGATAACAAACTAGTATTTTTTTTCAAGAAATGTTTTTTTCTTGATCAAGTATATTAGCTTGCTCAAATTGGTACATGAAAGAATTTGCATAAGCTGGGGTCATTGTACTCCCATAGCCATACCACATACTTGAAGGAAAAAGTTTCCATCAAATTCAAAGTAGTTCTCTTGCAGGACAAGTTATTCTAGTTCTTCTGGCATTCATTTTGGGTTTTGTTTGCTCTCCACTAAGATCTAACATTTTTCACATTGCTTCAACTCCCTCCATGTGAGCTATTGAGGTGTATAAGTCTACTACATCTGCTGTTACAAAATAATAATTTTGTGAAATTCCTTGTTGTGAAAGTGTATTCATTTTATTGATCATGTCATGTGTGTCTTTTACGTAAGTGGATGCTTGTTCCACTATTGGTTGCAAATGCATACTGACATATTGTAAGATAGGTTCCATTAGAGACCCTATTGCAGACACAATTGGTCTGCCTGGTGGATTTTCAACATTTTTATGAATCTTCAGCATCCCATAAAAAGTTGGGATCCTGGGGTGTTTGTTAATCAAAAGTTCTGCCTCCCATTCTTGCAGCCATCCCATGACTGTGAATTCCTCAAGCGTACTAGCTATTGTTCATCTGAACTTTGTGGTTGGGTCATTGGGAAGTGGTTTCTAATTCTGCTGGTTTTCTAACAAATCTAAACACATTCAAACACAAGCTGGATGCTTCCTGGCTATGGGGTTAGTCAGGCTCAGTGAGCAGTTGATAATGCTATTAGTGAACACAATCTGGTGGTGGTAGCACAAAATAAAAAGTGAATAAATGTATCTATGTATTAAAAATGAATACTATGTTTTTCTAAGAAGTATGCAGAAGGCATAACATATTGAAACTGAAGAAAATGAATATATGCACAGAAAGATTTCTTGGTAGTAATGTAATTTTCTAATTACTAAATAAGAAAGCGTAAGTGAAATGCATACTTAACTTTTAAAACTATTCTAAAAAATGTATCATGAATTGTTTTCAGATAACAAAAAAGCCCTTTAAAAAAGGACCATTGATACAGTGTGAAACATCAACAACTTCAAAAAGCAATAAAAGATTAGTTTTGAAATGAACATTGTCTGAATCATGTGAAGATTTGAAGCGACCTCACCACTACATTTATTCATCTTATCCCCAACCCTGATATCTGCCAACTTAATGATCAACCTTTTGTGGGGCACAGAGTCAAAAGCCTTGCTGAAATACAAGTAGAGGATGTCTGCCACTTAGCCCCTGATTACTCTCTTAGTGACCCAGTCAAAGAAGTCAGTCAGATTAGTTTGACACAATCTCCCTCCCATAAACCCATGCTGCTTAGCATCATGTGGACCATGCCCCTCTAGATATTCTACAAACCTTTCCTTAATTATGGTCTCCATGAGCTTGCACATGATCAAGGTCAGACTGACTGGTCTGTAATTCCCTGGGTCATCCTTGGGAATGCTTTTGTGGTGGGGCACCACATGTGCTGTTCTCAAGCACTGTGGTAACGTGCCTTACTCCAATAAAATATTAAATAGTTCTGCCATTGGCCCTGCCAGCTCCTCAGCCAGTTCCCTTAGTACCCTTGGATGTACTGTCTCTGGGCCTGGTGATTTGTCCACCTTCAATGCCAGGAGCCCCTCCCTCACTCTATCCTCCTCTAGCACTACATCTGTGTCCCCCCCATTCATCTTCTCCTTACTGAAAGCACTTGTCCGTCCTTATCCATGGTGAAGACAGAACGAAAGTATTCATTTAGTATCTCTGCTTTTCCCTGTTATCCTCCACCCGCATGTGCCCTTTCTTAAGCTTAACAATCCCATCCGTCTTGTCCCTTTTCACACTTATATAGCAAAAGAAGGCCTTCTCCCCCTTTTTAATTCCTTCAGCTACCTGCAGGTCCTTCTGTGCCCTAGCTTGCTGGACTTCCTTACTTGCCTCTCTATTCAACCTTAGGTAATTTTCCCTATCCACCTCTCTCTTGGTCTTCCTGAATTTTCTATAGGCTAACCACTTTTCCCTTACTGCCTGGGCTACCCCAGAATTGAACCAGCTGGGTACTTTGGCCCTTGTGTTCTTCCACCTGAGCCTAATACACTCCTCTGTGGCAATCAGTATTTCTTTGGTCCACTCCTATATCTGCTCTGATGCCTGCCAGGTGACTCCTTAGCACATTGCCTATCTTCCTGAAACCTTTCCCTAAAATCCAAGATTTTCATCTTAGTTGGGATGCTTTCCCTGACCATATCCGACTGGAACCTCAGTGTGCAATGGTCATTCTCACCCAGGGGCTGCCTGACCATTATTTCCTGTACATATTCCTGTTTGTGACCACCTGATCAAGAACCGTCTCTGCTCTTGTTGGTTCTGTGATGCCCTAAGTCAGGAACCCACTTTGAAGACCTTCCAGGATCACCTGACTCCTAGCACATGTTGAGGATGGTACATTCCAGTCCACCTTGGGCAAGTTGAAGTCTTCCACAATTTATTTATTTAGTTTTTGTTAACCAGGTAGGTACACTAGGCAGAAGCTGCCTGTTTTCAGGTATGACCCGGGAGAATTACAACATAGTTAATACAGCACCAGAACAGTTTACTATTTACAGCAACATACAACAGGTTCTCAGATTAAAGCAGACAATATACAAAATGAAGACATTTAAGAATAGGTAAGCAGGTGTGCCATCAAGTAAGTATCACCTACAACATACAAAGTGCTTGATACAATAGAGAAAGATGGACACAGAGCAATACAGCAAAGCAATTATTGTAACACACTGGTAAAAGCAGTAGGATACTAATGCCATCATGGCCAGTAGACTCAAGAATAGTGTTGGGCCCTAATGCCCAGTTCACCTGTTATGGGGACAACTACACATTTGGATGTACTTAGCAGGTGTTTACAAAGGGATTTTTTTAAACTCCCTGCAGCGGTGCAATCCCGAATCTCAGTTGGGATATCGTTCCATAGTTTAGGAGCACAGTACTGACATTCTGTAGCCCCAAAGTTTGTTCTCAACTTTGGTACATCAAGCAGGCCACAATCTGAGGATCTAAGTATGTATGGAATATGATGTGGCTGCAGCCACATAGCGAGTTGTTTCGGTTGCTGTTTCTTAATATGTTGTAGAAGGTGCTTCCTAGTGCATGGTCTCCAAAGCTTCAGGGGGGCAGCCAATTTAACTTTTCATACAATTTACAGTGATGTACAAATCTGCTGTCAGGGAGCACAAATCGACAAATTCTGTTGTAAGTGACATCCCACCACCTCAGTGCAAGCTTAGATGCTGAAGGTGCATATACTGCAACATTTTACATGAGCTTGATCAGCAGCATACCCCTTGCAATAGACAGGCAGGGGTGGTAAGTAAGATTATTTCTAATCCTGTATGATAAACCCAATCTAGAATCAACTGCTTTGCACATTTTCTAAATATGCAGGTTAAAGTCAAGCATGGGGTCCTGCATGACCCCAAGATAGTTAAAGGACTGCACCACATCCAATAAAGTCCCATCTAGACAAGCAATTTGAAGAGGGGCTAGACATTTCCTTAGTGCAGGTGGGAGCCAAACAGCATGGCTTGTGTTTTAGCCACATTTATGATTAGCCTGTTTTGTTTCAACCAGGTTTGAATCCCTTGCAGATCATGTGACAACATCTTGTTTATGTCACTTAAGTTTTTGGAATTGACAGTTAACGCAAGATCATCCACATACAGTATAGGTGAGCAGTTTTTCAGACACTCACGTATGCTGTTGATATGGATTGAGAACAGGAGGGTTCCCAAAATAGATAGTTGGGGAACCCCGATACTGGGAGACCTAGGTTCAGAGACGGTAGCTCATAGTTTCACTTGCTGTTGCTTCTGGTAGAGATAATTCATGAACCACTGAAGGGAAGGGGTGACAGTCCAAGATTTTTTAAGTAATGTGTGAGCAGTCTGTGGTCCACAAGATCAAACGGCTTGGTTAGGTCAATAAACACAGTGCCTGTATATTCCCCTCTATCCATGGCAGATGCAATGCTGTTAGTAAGTGTTAGCAAAGCAGTGGCTGTATTGTGACCACACTGAAATCCATGCTGGTGGGGTGACAGGAGGCTATATTTGGTCAGGTATTCAGTGAGTTGGGTAGCTACCAATTTTTCCAAAATCTTGTTTAGCACAGGCAAGATTGGTATAGGCCTGTAATTGCTGAGGGTGTTATGATCTCCTCTTTTAAATACTGGGACAATATGGGATAACTTCCAAACAGTAGGAACTTCTCCACTCATGAGTGATAGGCTGAACATCCTAGTAACAGCAGGAACAATTTCCCAAGCAGCAAGTCAGAGCAGTTGAGGCTCTAGCCCATCACAGCCAGCCGTTTTAGACTCAGGGATTCTATTAAGCAGTTTTTGTACTTCAGGTGCTTTAAATACTTTGAAGTAGAAGTGAGGGCTTGTAGTGCAATTATGTGTGATTGAGGGGTGGGTCTTTCACCAGAGTTAACTTCAGTGTACATAGATCACAGAATTGAGCATTAAATGCATTTGCTATGGTGGATGGATTGTTACAGTTTATGCCATTTACATTCAGTTCAAGGGGTACAGGGGACTCGGTTTTACCAAGGACCTGCTTGATTTGCTTTCAGTAGCTCTGAGGGGATCCCACTGAAAAGAGAGTAGATTTTTATAATAGGTGATTTTCCTTTGTTTTATGTATTTTTTGCATAGAGTCCAAAGATACCTATATTTTTGCCAGTCATCATTATTTCCCGTGGCCTTGAAGATACCATATTGCTTGTCATAGAAACATAGACTTTGACAGCAGATAAGGACCACTTGGCCCACCCAGTCTGCCCATTTCCCTACCTATTGGATAAGCTGCAGATTCTAGTTAACCAACAGCCTACTTCCTGCAACCCCCCACTATAATTGCCTTATTGTCCCTTGCTTTCATCATTGACAGAACTGTTTGATTAATCCATTTGTTGGCAAGGCCTCTGATTCTCCTGGTCGTGACTGGTACTTACTTATCCTGTAGTTCTCGAAATGTCGCATTAAAGAATGCAACGGCATCCTGAACATTGTCCATGGCCCAGAGGTAAGACCAGTCCAGTTGAGCGAGATCAGCCTTGAATGCCATGTTGTCGATTTCGGTAAAATCTCAGAACTTTATTAGCTTTGGGGAAGGAGACTGAATTTTAACTTACCATACACAGTATGTTGGGAAATGGTCACTAATAGAGTCAGGCAGAATTACAGAGCATGGAATTCTGATGTTTCTAGGAGTTACTATCCAATCCAGTAATGTAGCTGTGGCCCCACCCTTTGTCAGCCTGGTGGGTTTATCAATAATGTGATTAGCACTTAATTTACTAAGGCAAAGCTCTGTTGAGGTCCTTTGATTGCCTAACCAATCAATGTTATAATCCCCTAGCATAATTAATTCATTACCCCTGATCTGGTCAGTTGCTATGTCCGTTAATTGATCTAGTGCTATGATACTGCCAGATGGGGGTACACAGACATAGAGAACATGCAGATTTTTCACCTGTCCAAGCTGGAGCTTAATAACAGTATTCCAAATCTTTATCAGCCTTTGGTGAGCAGCCACCTCTTCTTTCCCTGTAGCTTCCAATATTTGCAAGATCAGTTTCCTGTCCTTCTCCTCATTCTGGTTCGGTGGCCTGTCAACCACCCCAACCTAAACTTTTTCCCTTTATTGGACTGTAACTGAACTCATAAAGCCTGCACCTTCCCTTTCTCCAACTCCTCCCTCATGCAAGTTATTCTCTCCCTGATGTAAACTGCCACCTCTTTCTGACTACCCTGTCCTTCCTGTATAATTTATGTCCAGGGATCGCAAGGTCCCAGTCATGGTGTGGTGTTGCCCAAGTCTCAGTTACTGCCACTGTGTCAACCCTCCTGTCTGATAATAGTGCCTGCAGGTCATCCATCTTGTTTTCAAGACTCCACAGTACAAGTCACATTAAACTGTCTCACCAATGAGTTGGTTTAGAATTGCTTTTCAGAGTTGGCAATGCACTGGCAACTCATATTGCATTTCTTTTGAATGCTTAACCAATTTAAGAGCAATGTTTGTAAAAATGTTTTTGTACAGTAACTCAACTGGAATGCATCTGCATTCCAGGCAAAATGCAATGCAAAACTGAGTTTTACCTCTTAAGAAACAGTTTTGTGCAAGGCTTTGTGTGGGACAAAGAAACACTTAAGCAACTCAATCAGAAATGCTAAAACAACTTATTGGAGGAACCGTTTAATGTGACTTGTACTGTAGGTATTTAGAGACACTACCCTCCACCTAGAATCTGACTTTCTTTCCCTTTTTCTCTGTTCTTCTCTTTACATTTCTCCCCTCTGTATGCACCCACACCTGCCCTTGTTATGTGTTCCTCAACCCCTCTACCCTTTGGTAACTGTTTTCTCACCCCTTCTACCTCCCCCCTCCAGACCTCCTCTATCACTGTTGGGGGGGACCGCCTCCTTTCTGAGTCTTTGGGCCTACAGTCCCTCTGCCTCCAGTAGTATAAATTAAGTGTAGTAGTTATGTAGTCCCCCAGTTTGTCCCTGAGTACTTTCAAGCCCTACCTACTGAGATGTAGCCAGTCTGGTGAAAAGATTGTTTTATTTGAGCAGGTCTCCTTCTAGTCCCCAATACAGATGAACATCATCTCCCTGCACCATTTCCTCAGCCAGTCATTAAAATCCACTATTCTTCTTTTTCTGGCTGTGCTAGCCCTTGGTACTGGTATCACCTATGAGAAGGCCAGCAAACTTGCGTCCTCCCTGCAGATCGTCCCTAGCTCCATGAACCTACTTTGCGCTACCTCAACCTCCTCCCCAGCTAGGTTGTTAGTTCCCACATGTATAACTAAATTAGGTTTTCCTCCAACCTCCCTTACTATTTCCCTTATTCTGGGGACCACCTTCCCTGCTGTTATCCCTGGTATACATATGGCACAGTGTCATAATATCATGCCAAAACTGCGCACTGCAACAATGCTGCATGCAAAGTAGCATGTGGCAAAACAACATTGGCACAACACGCTGACCACTGCAAGGACAGTGCACCCTGAAAGAATAACATAGTTTTTGCAGGGGGTTCCTCCCCACACCCCTGGACTAATTATAATCAATTAGGAGGGGACTGTGGATGTTGGGGGAAAAAAGCTTGGGCCAGAAATATTTTGCTTTTTTTAAGCAAAAAAAAGCCACAGCAGAATGGGACCGGGGAGAATCAAACCATGGCCCCAGGTCCCCGCCGCCGCTGGAGGCAGGTGCTCTAGGCACTCCACCATGGGAGCAGCTTGGCCAGGCACTCCCC
This sequence comes from Neoceratodus forsteri, assembly GCA_016271365.2. Lineage (NCBI taxonomy): Eukaryota > Metazoa > Chordata > Ceratodontiformes > Ceratodontidae > Neoceratodus > Neoceratodus forsteri. The sequence goes on from CM028133.1 coordinate 638,389,254, forward strand.
CGGTAGCATCCTTCACTTTCCTTACTGGCAGACTACAATGACAGGGGTAGTGGTTCTTACCACATGCTCTAAAATCCCCTGTTGCTTTAGAACCATTAGCGCTTCTTACAGTGCTGTATTTCATGCATGGCTTTATCTATGCTATTTTCACCCAGTATCTATACAAAACACCCTCCTGCTTGCTTTAAAGTCTCCATACCTTCCCCAGTGAATACCCCAAATTATGGAGTCCCCTATGATTGCTGCCCTTCCATCTCCTGCACCCGTGCTCCCCATCTTTCCTTTCTTACCTTCAGTACTAGCTACTCCACCACCTAACTGCTCCCCCTGCATGCATGCATAAGGCTGAAACTGATCTAGATGGTGGGGGGAATGTAGACTAGCAATTTTTGCACTAACTACTGAGCCACCCATTGCACTTTCTAATTGTTGTGATACACACACACTGACTAATACATATACAGTATGCATATATATTCCAGTATGACATAGCAGTGCACTGTCTGCACACATTTTTACAGATGAAAAAAAAGACTTTGAGGGACTGTTTTCTTCTTTTCAGGCTCCGAGGGACATCAAAGGGTGGGGGTTGCCACAAGACACCACATTTAAATCAACAATGACATGCACAAGGCTGAAATAGATTTAAATAGTGGAGCAATGTAGACTAGCAATTTTTGCACTAGCTACTAAGCCACCTAACTGCACGTTCTAATTGTTGTGATGCACACACTGACTAATACATATACTGTACACATACAGTATATACATATATATTCTAGTATAACATACTAGTGCACACACAGAGCATTGCCACACATACACTTCCTTATATGGCATTTATTTACTTATGTATCTAACCCTAACTTTTACTGCATCTAAGATAAGCACTGTGTTTTGCACAACTCATTGTACTAATCTATGGCATGACTGGGTAACTAAGGTAGTCGACCAGGGAGGTGCAGTGGATGTGGCCTATCTGAACTTCAGAAAGACCTTTGACACTGTCCCCATAGAAGGCTGATTAAAAAACTGTGCATCATAGGGGTGGATCCTAAAATAGTTCTGTGGGTGGAGAATTGGTGGAATGCCAGGAGTCAGAGGGTTGTGGTAAACAGGGAGTACTCTGGAGAGGGAGAAGTGATGAACAGGGTGCTGCAGTGGTGGGTGTTGGGGCCGGTCCTCTTCAATGTCTTTATTTGGGATATTGCAGAGGGACTGGAGGGTAATGTATGCCTCTTCACAGATGATACAAAGGTATGCAATAGGGTGGACACATCATGGGATGTTGAAAGAATGAGGGAAGTCTTTTAAAAAACTGGAGAAATTGTCTGAAGAATGGCAGCTGGAATTCAATGCAAAGAAGTGCAGGATCATGCACATAGGGCAGAAGAACCCAGGGGCAAAGTAAGAACTAGGTTGGGAGGTACTGACAGTCACAAAATAGGAAAGGTACTGGAAGTTATTATCTCAGAGGATCTAAGAGAAACTGGGCAGTGCAATAAGGTTGCTGGAAAGGCTAGGCAGTTGCTTGGATGCATATGGAGGGGTAGCATGAGCAGAAAGAGGGAGGCCATCTTGCCCCATATAAGACACTCATGAGACAGCACCTGAAATACTGCATCCAGTTCTGGAGGCCCATTCTGAGAAAGAACATAGACAGGATGGAGACGGTGCAATTGAGGGCAACTAAAATGGTGCAGGGCCTGAGGGATATGACCTATGAGGAAAGACTAAAGGATTTTAATATGTATTTCCTGGATGGAAGGGGGACATGATTGAATCATAAAAATACATCACTGATATAAATAGAGTACAGGAAGGAAACATCTTCCAAAGTTAGAGATGCTCCAAGTCAAGGGGGCAGAAATAAAGCTGGGGGAGGAGGCTCAGGGGAAACTTGAGAAAATATTTTTTCATGTAGAGGGTGGTGGATACCTAGAATAGCCTACCAGAGGGGGTGGTTGGGGCTAAAACATTCACAGAATTTAAGAAGGAGTGGTATAGACACAAGGGTATCCTGGAGGCAACTAGAACAAAGTGCCATACACACACACAAACACATACACACACACACACACTCACTAACACACATGCACTGCTTCATGTTCAGAACTGTGCACTGCTAACATATTGAATTACAGACATTTACAAGCTGACTAGGAAAAGGTTAATGTGCCAGGAAAGGATCAACTGAGTGACACAGGCACACACACACATTAACTCTTGTACATCTCTCTGCTGAACTGATAGCAAAACACAGCTGTTAATATACTGAGTACATCCACTGACTGTAATTTGAGCTGGCATGAGTATGCTCCATGTAGAAGAGATTTATGAATGAATCAAACAGTTTCAGACAAAATATAGGGCTGCCACCTTTGGATGAGGTGAAAACAGGACAATAAACCACATCCCAAACCCTGTCCCTAGCTCCACTCCTTTTAATAAACAATAATATTTCAAATTCTCAGGTTTCATATCTTTCAAATTGCTATATTTGGCCTCTGTCTACAGTACCCAGTGTCATTATTTTGTCATGCACTCTTGGATGCCTTCCATTATGGCTATAAAAAATTGTACCGTACAGATGGTGGGGGGTGGTGTTTATGATTTATTTATCCAATGGGATCTTGCTGCTATCTATTTACTGAGTGGACTGGAGCATGAAGAGGTTAAGAGATTTGCCCAAGGTCAAACAGTGAATATTTTGCTATTGTAGGGTCTGAACCTTCAATTTCCTGGTCCACAAGTCAGTGCTGTAACCACTACACCACAGGCATGTTACAGTGCACAAGCTTTGAGACTACAAAGATCCCAACATCAGAGGTCTGAGATTATTGTCCCAAAAGCTTTAATGCTATGCACAGTCTATATTATGTTGGTCCAATAAACTATCACACTTCTTAAGTGCAGTATATATACAACAGTTTATCAAAGACCACTACTGCTGTACACATTCTAACAATATTTCACTACATATGAGGTTTATTCAATAGTTCCTCAAGTCTAATGGCTAACTGTAACCACCAACAGTACTCCAAATCAGGAATTTAAAGCAGCTTCTATATGCACTAAAAGTTCAGTTTGCCATTTGAAGGGGAAGACCATCTCCTTCACCATGAACAATCTACAGTAGGCATTTCACTTGACTGCTATACATACAATCAAAAAGAAAGCCCCATTCAACAATTTTGATATCATGCTGTTAAAACTCAGGAGGTATTTTTTTATCATTTTTGGTAGCCTTGTTGTATAGTCCACTACCCTCTTAAAAATGAGCTGGTAGGCAGTTCACTAGCTGTTTTACCCATCCAAATGCTTTTATGCTTAGAATAAATATATATATTAAAGATACCTCCAGATTGTCTTAAAAGTACAATAAATTGCAGAATACTGTAGTTTTTGAGCATTCCAAACTGTGTAGGGAGGTCCCCCTGCCACACACATTAAATCTCCACTATCATCTGACCCCTTCAATTCCACTGCTGCTGTTGCTATGTTTACTTACAGGCCATCATTCATGGGGCAGGGGGATGTCACTACTTTAGATAATTGAAATACCTTTAGGTAATAAAACAGGCAATAAACTCTCCTCTCAGACTCAGAGGCCAGAATGTGTGTGTGGGGTAGTGAATTTGGCATCAGTTATAGGGAATGTTGCTGTTTTCTCCGAATGAGCTGTATGATGAAAAGAGTTAAGTAGTGCAGTTCCAACCCTATTTATCTGCCTTTGCAAAAGTAGAACATTTGATGTCCCACTGATACTTAATATGGATGATGGGATGGGAGTACAAAAAACAGGACTGTCCCACATGAAATGGAACAGGTGGTAATGCTACCAAAATATTGTGGAGTAGGGATACACCAAAGCCAAACTGCTCTAGTGCAGTAATTTTAATTTAACTTTATGAAGTCCATTAGTAATCTGGAAAGGCCACTTTCTCTACAGTGATAGCAACATGTCTGCAGGGCTCTGCCCACTGCAGCCACAAAAACAGGATAAAAGTAACATGGTTAAATGGGTAGAAGCAAATGCAAACTGGGTTAAAACGAGTAATGGCACTTCTTGAAAGCAGATTTGTTGGAACCAGGGAAGAGTGATGCTGTGTAGGAAAAATCTTCAACCTCCCACCACAGTCTAGAGAAAAATCTCAGACCTGTGAAAATGTTATTTTCAGCATTTTACATGCACAGGCAGCATTTTACTTTTTTCTGCATTTGTGAAAAAAAAATACTACATCTAATAATACCTGGCATATCATTTTTTTGTAGGTATGCAAAACACATATGCGCAGCCTGACATAAACTGAACAGATTTCGAAAGCACAACTGTTTTAAAAAGTGAGTGAATGTGGAAAATATGGGGAAACCCTCCCTGCATTTTTTTTTTTTTTTTGCATGTGTCCACTTTTTCCATTTTTGAAAATCTGGCCTCTGTTATTTACATATTTCATTTCCTATAGACTGCTATTCTAAAATCTTTGTACCTGCCTAGCACCCTCACTAAGCAGATTAAAAAAGCTTCAGTAAACCTGTTTTTAAACAAGTGTTGAGGTACTGCTGGCATAATTTTACATATGGTTATTTTTATATATTGTCCACAGATATATTAAGTATATATTTCATTTGTTAAACATCCTAAAGAGTGCAGATGAGTGCTATTTAAATATACATCTTATCTATGAAACTAGAGCTACTTATAACACTTGTGTTTGTAGATGTTGCATAAAGGGTGGTCAATACATTAACTCTAAGAAAGCTAACAGTAATCTACAGCATCCTTTGTAGTGTTATATCTGGCTGTGGCCATCAGACTTACCTCTGTGATCTCTACATACTGTACAATTAGGACTACTCTCCTTGGAAAGACAATATGAGCTACAGTGAGTTTGCTTAATTTACAGATTTGTGCATAACATGTACCCCGACTACCTTTACAAAAATTCAGTCCTAACCCAAACTTAGTGCCTAACAAAGGGAGAGTCGCATGATTCCAGAGACAGGAAAAAACAAGTGGTCACGCAAGCTTGTCTCCTTTGATCTTTGCAGATGCATCCATCAGCTGCTTTACTGGAGCTGTAATTAGACTGAGTATACAGTGATGTTTTATTTTCATTATGATCTTGGCACTGAGCAGACGAAAAACTATCTGTGATACTAACATCTGGGAACCGAAGCATCAGTCAACTCACCTGTTGATGCCACACATACTACTTGTTGTTTGTTGAGTTGATGACTATTACACCATCTAAGCTCTGTTCTTATGACCAATAATATTAACCTCTTTAACCTGTTGTTTGTTGAGTTGATAACTATTACACCATTTAAGCTCTGTTCTTATAACCAATAATATTAACCTCTTTAAACCCATTGGGCTGGATTTTCAGAGCTCTAAAGTTGCCATAAGGTACACCAAAGTTATGGTGCACTGGACTTGTGGCAATCTAATGGAATTTTCTATCCTGTATGACAATTCAAGCAAGTTAGACCATCTTTTTGTGGTTTAGCTTGCACCAATCCTAGGGACCATTTTTATGGAGCTTACACACGATATTTGGCACACGCTGCCCATAAATCAGGAAAACTGTTGCAACTGCATCTGACCTTTGACAATCAGGAGCAGTTGTGGAAAACACCATTGGCATAGCAGTGATTTTAAAGTGTTGTGGCATAGGACTTGATGCAAGCCCTATGCCAACCTTTGAAAATCTGGCTAATTGAAACTAATTTAAAAAGACTCTGTAGTACTTCATCCAAGAATACTCCCTAGCAGCTTGTGCTCCCTACTCACTGTCACTACTCCCCGCGTAAAAAAAAAGTATTTTCTGACATTTCCTCATATACTTCCCTTCTTAATCTTAGACTTTGAATCCTTGCCTTTTTATCCTTTAATAACTAGAGCAGCCTACTTTGATAGGTCTTACTACAGATGAGATAAACTGAACTTTTGCTAAGCCAAGGACTAGACAATCTGCAGACGAGTCTGACCAAGGTTTTTGTGAGACGTGGAATCTTGTGATTTTTTTTTTTGCTTTGTAAATTTTTATTAATTTTCTCAATAAAGGCATGCATGAAATTTTACAGAAAATATAACAAATTGACACAGGATTATAGTAGCAAAACAATATCAACTAGTAAAAGAAATAATTACTATATGCTGCTAAGAGTTATAATAAAATGAAATAATTCAGTATCTTAACAAGTAATTATATAAAGCTTGTTTCTTAAAACCCAGTGCAAGCCATGCCAAAGGTGGCTTGCACTGATTGACGTTGAGCCAGAAACCCTGTGCCTGATTCTCTATTTGGTAGGGTCTCAGCAGCGATGTCCCATGGCTTGTGGCAGCTGTAGCTATGTGCCAAACAGAGGGCACACCTGTGCAGGTTGCTGCAGTCTGTGGGTGGCTGTGTGGCAATGTATCTAAGTAGTCAATGGTAGTCTAGCAGCTCCCCTCCTGATCCTCATAGCATTGAATTAATGGTTCTCTTGTGGTCTAGTGGACCCCCTCCCCCAGACCCGATCCCTGATGCATAAATTGTAACACTTTCCTGGTAGTCTAGAAGCCCCACCCCAAGCCCCAATCCGCATATTAATAATATAATCAGTACTTGGTAGTCCAGTGATTCCCCAACCCCCACCCCTACAGTTAGTGTCCAACACTCTGCTCCCCCATCCCAAATGATATCCAGTGACCGGCACTGCCCTCCTCTCATATCCATGGCCAGATGCCGACTGAACAGTCAGGGAGCATGTATTGTATATAGTATGTGCTCATTGACTTACAGCTCAATTTGAGCTGTCAATCAGTAAGCACATACTTATACAGTATGCGCTACCTGACAGTTCAGTCAGTGGCCAGCTGTGGTGGTGAGTGTCATTGGTTCATGTTTGGGATAGGGGGATTGGAGTGGAGGGCACTAACTGCAGGGGTGGGGTCCACTACACCACCGGGGACCGATTATGTTATTGATACAGGGACCAGGGCTTGGGGCAGCTAGACCACCAGGGAAGTTGTACAATTTATACATCAGGGATTGGGGCTGGGGAGGAGTCCATTAGACCACCTGGGACATCTATATACATACAAGGGGGACCCAGGATGGGGGGGTCCACTAGACCACCAGGAACTTCATTAATGTAATAAATGGGGATCGGGGCTTAGGGGGTTCTGCTAGACCACTAGGGACTTCATTAATGTAATAAATGGGGATCAGTACTGGGGAGGGGAAACCATAGCACACTGCCACATGTTGCTCAACTGTTTTAGAGGGCACATTTCAAAGTACCCTTAGACCAGTCTTGGCTGGTCTAATGGTACTAGAAATCAGCCCTCTGGGAGAGTTTTGAGGTTCCCAAAGTTGGGGATTGACAGCCTGCATCTGCCACAAGCCCCTATTGCCATGTCACATGCCCATATTTGGTGCATAGATGGTGCAAGGCCCCTTTGGTGCACACAGCCTGCAGTTGACACAGACTGTGCTTGAGAATCACTCTCAGCACATATTTTGGTGCAAGAGGCACTTTGTGCCATTCCTTGTGGCACAAACCCCTTGCACCATGCTGGGAGCTTTGAGAATTGGGTCCATAGTGTTGTATTTCATGTTACTATCTCTATCATATAGGTTTAAAAGGGGAGTCCAAGTCTTACTAAACAGATATAATTTTATCTATTGCTAAATGACTTATTCTTTCATTTATTGTCAGTATGCTCATAGTGTCTAACTGCTCCTTAAATGATGGTAAAGTATTAATGTCTTATTCTCTTTGAACATGATGTCTTTTTGACAAAAAGCCAAAGGAAGAAGCCACAGCTGTTATGCTCTACTAAGTGAGAAAAGGGATGAAGGGAAGGAAGGAAGGTGTAAGAAATATATGTGTGAGTAAGGGGTACAAGTGTTTTATAGTTAGGTTTTAAAGCTACATCCTATCTGGATGAACACTATGAGCTAATTTAGTACTTGTCTGTAGACAAGACTTACAGCTATACCCTATCTAGGTATAGCTGCATTAGTTAGTTTAGTACTTGTGTTATAGTTGGGTCTTACAGCTGCACTCTATATAGGTGAGCACTATGGGTTAATTTAGTACTTGTGTTATATTTGAGTCTTACTGTTGCACCCTATATGGATGTAGCTGAATGAGTTAATTTAGTACCTGTGTTATAGTTGGGTCTTACAACTACACCTTAGCTAGGTAAACACTACAAGGTAGGTTTTATCCATGTTTCCTATGCTATAGCTGAGCCTTACAGCTGCACCCTACCCTGATGAGCACTACGAGCTGACTCAGTATTTTCTTACCTGTGAACCTGTTGTAGAACATCAACATCAGCTAGGATTAATCTCATTCAGTGGCCTATATATGTATGGGGTTCAGAGGGGAAGCAGTCAATTGTGGCGACTGTGTGGTGCTCTTCTCTGGGAATATGCCCTGGAGGAGGGGGCACTGCTCCATCTGCAGGACCATGGCAGAACTCTAGGCTCAGCTGATGGCAGCAAGGGTGGAAATAACTCAGCTGACTCACCAGCTCAGCCAGAACCTGCCCACCACATCCCCATTCCCTCAGAGACCCACTGGTACAGGGGATGGAGACTGCTGGGGAGTGGAAGGGGGGGAAGGGGTATACATAAGGAGGTTGGTTGGTCAGCCCAGAACCATCCAGATAGTAAACTGTATCACACCCCTAGAGGAGACACAGGCACAGGCACCTGACTCTGCTGTGGAGGACTCTAAGTCAGTCAATAGGAAAGGACAGGACAATGTGATGACACCCAGGGGAGGAACTCTACTAGGAGACTCTTGGTGGTTGAGAACTCAAAGATTCATAGGTTAGAGAGGGTGCTTCAAGGAGGTAGGATTGGGGGGGAAGATCTGGTGCCTTAGTGGTGCATTGGCCATAAGAGATTTAAACAGTATAGGGAGGATGGTAGAAAGGGAACAGGGGGAGCTGGGCGTGCTGGTATACCTGGGTACCAATGGCATGGTGAACCAGTCGATAGAGATGGTGAAGCAGAACTTTTGTAGACTAGGGAACAGATTGGTGGCACACAGCCTCCTTGGCCTTTTCTGAAGTCCTCCTTGTATGGGGCAGGAAGGGGAAGCAGGATAGGATAAAGAGTGATGTAACTGAGGAGTTTACCTGGCGGCTTAAGGGATGATGTCAGGAAAAGGGGTATCATTTTGTGTGGCATTAAAGGGACTTCTGGGATAGGAGACTCTTCCATGGTAACCAACATCCCTGACAAGAGATGGGGCCTGCATGCTGCAGCAGAAGTTTGACATCTAGAGCAGACATTTAAACTGACAGCAGAAGAGACTAGAACTAGGGGAACCATGGTGGCAGATGAGAGGAAGGGGAGCCTAGCTAATACTCCCTCACATCTGCTGGCTTGCAGCAACACAACGGCTACAAAGGGGGTTGTGGCTCCAACTGGACTAGGTGAGGAGACACTAGAGAAGGGTATTGCAAAGTATGCAAACACCAAAAAAAAAAAAAAGATAAGGAAAGCACAGAGGTAGTGGCATTCAGGGGTCAGATGGATGGTGGTGTGCCTTAATGCCAGGAGCCTAGTAACAAAATCAGTGAGCTCCAGGTGCTGATGGCTGACACTGCGGTAGACCTAGAGGCCATCAGAGAAATGTGGGTTTGGAAAATAATGACAGTGACCTGACAGTCCCTTGGTAGTCATTGTTTAGGAGGGACAGAGGAACGGACAGAGGGGGAGGAGTAGCCCTTTTTATCAAGGAGGGCATCAAGGTCGTGGAAGATAGGTGCAATAGGGGTAGTAATGAAGAGACTGAATCACTGTGGGTGAAACTCACAGCAGTCTCAGGCAAGAAACTGCATTTGGAGGTGACCGGTATACTTCTGGGGCAAGAGGAAGAGAGAGAGAGACAGAGCTCAGCAAATAACTTGAAAGAGGGGTGGCAAAGGGGGAAGTGGTGGTGATGGGTGATCTGAACCTGCCAGACATCGATTTAAATATTCCAATGGCCAGAAGTACCAGAAGTCTGGCCTTGCTGGACACCTTCCAGAACTGTTTACTGGTACAACTAGTTGAGGATGCCACCAGTCAGACAGCAATTTTCTATGAGGTGCTCACCAACTCAGAGTTGATTGGAGCTGTGAGAATAGGGGAGACACTTGGGAACAGTGGCTATCATTGCATTTGTTTGGAACTTGCCCTTGGGTCTGGAAAACCCCAATCAATAGCTAAAGTCCTGGATTTCAGAAGAGCAGACATCAAAAAGCTGGTCAGGGAAAAGTTAGGATGGACAACATAGGGGGTGGAAGAGAGATGGGGGTCAACTAAGAGAGCCATTATTGAGGTATTAAAGTTATGCATGAGAATGGTAATGAAAAAGAACAGATTCAGGAGACTGTTAGGATTCTTGGCAAGAGTGTGAGAAGCAGTGAGGGAAAAAAAGAAAAAGGTCTTCTACACGTTTAAAGAAAAGCAGAGGAAGGAAAATTGGGGAGAATACGTACTGAAAACAGGGAGGTAAAGACGGTAGCTAGGCAAAAGCAGGCACAGAGCTGCATATTGCAGAGGGGGTCAAGAATGAAAGAAAACAGTTCTTCTGATATGGTAGGGAAAAAGGAGGAGGAGGAATCAAAAGATTAGTAGGGGGTAGGGTGGCAGAGGAGGATGGGCAAAAGGTTGTCATCCTTAATGATTGCTTTAGCTCAGTTTTCACTAAGGAGAATGGTGAACCTTTGCCAGAGAGTAGCATCAAAGCAGCCACTAAAGGGGTTCGGGAGATGAGGCAGTGAATATTTGCAAATGAAAGGATCCAGAAAGGCCTGTCAGCACTGAAGATATATAAAGCCCTAGGACCAGATGAGTTGCATCTGAGGTTATACAGGGAGCTGGTAATAGAACAGGCTGAACCCTTGATTGGTGTATTCAACAGCTTTCTAAGGACAGGGGTAGTTCTGAAGGATCGGAGGGTGGCGGACATAGTCCACTCCATAAGGGATGGGGGATAAGGAACATGCGGGGAACTACAGAACTATCAGTTTGACCTCTATTGTAGGGAAGCCGATGGAGTCACTGGCCAAAGAAGTCCTTGTAAATTGCTTGGAGAGCAATGGGCTCCAGAATAGTAAAATGCATGGATTCTGTCAGGGAGGTATTGCTAAAATAACTTGATAGTTTTTTTTTGACTGTGTGACAAGTGAATTAGACAGAGGGCATGCAGTGGATTTGCTCTACTTTGTCTTCAGCAAAACATTTGACTCTATGCCTTACAGATGCTTGCTGAAGAAGATGAAGGATCTGGGTGCAGCTAAGATTATAAGAAGCTGGGTAGGAAACTGGCTAAAAGAGAGGAAGCTGAGGGTTATAATCCAACCAACCAACCAAACTTTATTTCTGAAATGCTATTCCACAGCAGATCATAGCGTTTTACACAATAGAATCAAATAGTATAAAAACATTCATTTCTAAAAACATAGCAGTAATCCAAATATTAGTGTAAAAATGCCAGTTCATATTAATAAGTATTCAAGGCAGATTTAAAGGCCTCAATGGACAGGCATTCTCTTACCTGACGAGATAGAGATTTCCACAGGGTCGGAGCAGCAAAAGCAAATGACCTGGCTCCAGATGTTGTCAAACAGACCCTGGGAATCTCTAGCAATCCCTCATCAGCAGAGCAGAGAGGGTGAAGGGGGCAGTAGGGACAAAGGAGCTCTTATAGGTATTGTGGTCCCTGTCCGTGTAGGGTCTTATAGGTCAGTAATCTGACTTTGAAGGTGATCCTCCACCGCACCGGCAGCCAGTGCAAAGCGCGGAGCACAGGTGTGACATGATCAAATCTATGTAAACCTGTCATCAATCTGGCAGCCGCATTCTGCACCAACTGCAGGTGATGGAGGTCCACCCCCCTGTAGCTTTAGGTATAGGGCATTGCAGTAATCAAGGCACGAGGTCACCAAGGCATGGACCAGTGTCAGAAGATCATCAGGTTGTACCAGGTGCTTTATCTGAGTGACATTCCTCAGATGGTAAAATGAGGACTTGACAATGGCTGACACCTGATTCTTAAGTGTCAGACCACTATCAAGTATGACACCAAGATTTCACACCCAGTCAGAGGTCATCAGCTGGTCGACCCAAACCAAAGTCTGGATCACTGCTCAGCTGATAATCCCTCCACCTGGCGACCTGGGTCCACAATCAACACCTCAGTCCTATCCGGATTTAGCCTAAGCCAGCTGGCACTCATCCAAATCCTGGATCTCAGAGAGACAGTTGTTAAAATATGTAGTAGCATCACCAAGCCTAGGCACAAAGGACAAGTACTGTTGAGTATCATCTGCATAACAGTGAAAACTCAACCCGTACCATCTAATAATGTCTCCTAATGGCAGCATATACACCGCAAACAACATGTGGGAAAGTACAGAGCCTTGTGGCACCACACATGGCAGGGAGAGAGGCTCTGAGGAAAATACTCCAGACTCCACTCTCTGTGTCCTGCTAGTGAGGAATGAATGGAACCATCTGAGGACTGTGCCACTCAGCCCACAGAAAAGCCACAAGCACTCTAACAATATCCCATGGTTCACAGTGTCAAATGCTGCAGAAAGACCAAGGAGGACCAAGATGGAATGACTCCTCTGATCCTTCGTTATGAGGAGATCATTTAGTACTTGGATGGACCAGCGCTGTCTCAACACTATGTCTCTTCCTCAAACCAGACTGGAGAGGATCGTAGATGTCATGGGGTGTCAGATGATCCTCGAGCTGCAACGCAACTGCCTTCTCAATAGCCTTTCCTGAAAAGGTAGATTAGAGATAGGCATGAAGTTTGCGAGACAGTCGGGGTCAAGAGAAGGTTTTTTCAGAAGATGGTGAACCATTGCCTCCTTAAGGGTGTCTGTAAACACCCCGGTCTCTAAAGAACACCTAACTCTCTCAGCAAGGACTGGTCCTGTTGCCTTTATGCACCCCACTAGGAGGCGCATCAGACCCGGATCCAAGCTACAGTGAGCCGGTCGCAAGCACTGGATCATCTTCACAACATCATCAATCACCAACTGAGCAAAGTCCAACCAGACAAACTGGGTTCAAGTATGCAGAGAGGGAGGTCATGACTGGTCCTCTTCAATATGTTCATTAGCAACATTGGTGAAGGTATCTGGGGTAGGCTGTGTCTCTTTGCAGATGATAAAACTCTGTGGGAGGGTAGACAGTGACAAGGCAATCAAGGAAATGTGGAGTGATGTACAAAAGGTAGAGGGGTTGACTAAGGTTTGGCAGATAAAATTCAACATCAAAAAGTGCAAGGTAATGTGCTTTGAGAACAATAACCCCAGGACAAAGTACTGAATGGGCGGGGTGAGACTTAGCACTATGGCTGAGGAATGGGACTTAGAAGTTGTCATCAGTGACTCCCTCAAACAATCAAGTCAGTGCAGTAAGGCATATAACAAAGTGAGTAGTGTGCTGGGATGTATCGGGAGGGATATTGGTAGCAGAAGAGAAGAGGTAATACTTCCCTTATAGAGATCCTTAGTGAGGTCACACCTGGAGTACTACACCCAGTTCTAGAGTCCTGACAGACAGAGATAGGCCGGAGATGGTGCAGCAGAGAGTAACAAAAAGGATTCAGGGTGAACAGAGAAGGAACTATGAGGAGCATCGCAACACACTGAACATGTACTTACTGGAGACCAGAAAGAAGAGGGGAGATATGATAAAGACCTTCAAGTTCCTAAAAGGAATCAACAAGGTGACCTGCTGTGTAATATTTAACTTGAATACTTGTTCACTGTCATGTGGATGTGAGTAGACTAGAAACTGACAGGAGGGAGTCTCATAGGGACATGAGGAAGTATTATTTTACAGAAAGGGTAGTGGAGCCATGGAATGGTCTGCCTACCAAAGTAGTGGGTACTAAAACTGTTGGTGGGTTCAAGTAATGCTGTGATAGAATGAAGGGTTAAGTAGTTGCTTGAGGCAGTAGAAGCTGGGAGGCGAATGGGGGGGATAATAGGGAGGGTGAAGACTCTTGAGAGACAGTAGGTCCCAGGGATAAATAGGGAACCCAGGCAGACTGGATGGCCTATTGGTCTTTGTCTTCTGTCATTGTCAATGTTTCTGTGAACTGTCTCCAATAATTAAAATTCTTGTGAATTAACACGTATGTGTTGGACCAGTGAAAGGTTTCACACCACCTATTGTACTTGTAAATAGAAGAAAGATCAGTCTTACACTATGGACACTTCTGCTGGAAAACACTATCTTAAAATATTAAAAAAAAACTGTTTCTCACTATCTGTACTTAAATAAAGGCTTTAAAATTATCAAAGCATATCCTGCACCTGCTGTAAGTAATAGGTTTATGTGTTATATATCCATGTGTTTTTCCCTTTTTGACATTCATTTTTATTAGTTTTGTACTAATTCACACACACACACATATGCACACACATGCACACACACATACACACACACACATATACACACACACACACACACACACACACACACACATACACACAAACTCTAGGGAGTCATTTAAAGGTTGGATTCTTTGCCATGTTCATCCCTTGGCACATGAAGGGTTGGAGGGAAACTATTTGAAAGGCCTGGAACTGTATTGCAGAAGTGGAGAAGAGTTTGGAGAATTGAGCATGAGTGAGGGGGAGACCAACCTTGTTGAGAGGGGGTTGGTTCTCACCCAATTGTGATTGGCAGTGCCACCAGTTCTAGTTCATGGACTCCAGAATAGGTACATATCTCTGGCGGGGGAGGATGCAGGCTTTGAGGATGTTAACTTTATTTGCAGCACGAGATAACTGGCCCTCATGTCACAGCCTCTGCAGGCCACAAAGGCATTCATCTTTCTGCAGCAGCCAGGCAGCCATCTGGAAGGTATTGTAATTGATAATTAGCCTGTGTGTGTGTGTAGGGTTTCAAACTCATCATCTCATATGGAATTTGTCATGTGATATAATGAACTCAGCATGCCCAGAGAGAAAGTGAGGAGACAGATTTGTGTTTACATGAAGCCACCCTTGTGATCTCCATGGGGTGGGATGCTGATGATAGGGACTGTGACATCCTCATTTAACATCAAGTTGCTCTTGTATTAGCATTTAAATATGTTCTACCTGTGCTGATTGCTGCCCTGTGTGACAAATGTTCCCCT
This sequence comes from Neoceratodus forsteri, assembly GCA_016271365.2. Lineage (NCBI taxonomy): Eukaryota > Metazoa > Chordata > Ceratodontiformes > Ceratodontidae > Neoceratodus > Neoceratodus forsteri. The sequence continues at coordinate 638,404,419 of CM028133.1, forward strand.
ACCACCCTTGTCAGCTAGCTGATATAGCTTGCACTTTCCACCAGACCTCACCAGCATTTGTTGACTATGCTTTACTCGCCACTCTTCCATTTCATTTTGCCCCTTCTGTGCCTTCTATTCCTTCTTTCTCTCCCCCTCACCATTCCCTCTGCCTTACTCTCCATCTCTCCCCTTTAACTTCTCTCCTACCTCTCTTCACCTTTCACCCCCTCCCTTTCCTAATTCACCCTGGTCTCCTCTCCTCTCCTCCCCCTATCTCAAGCTTGATGATCTCCTGTGTTCTTTCTCTCTTACTCCACCTTCCACTCACCACTACCCCCCTTCCACAGTACCTGCTCATAGGCATAGGACTCACACATTTTTACTCCTCCTAACCCTTCTGCTATTGCTGGCAGGTAATATGGAGCCAAACCCTACCCCACACCCCCACTCTTTCTCATCCACCAACCTTCCATAAGGGCAGAGTGTTTCAGGAATCTACTCTCCAAGCTTGACTAGCTAAGACTGTAGGCTGTGCACTAGAGGTGACAAAGTCATCAAAACTCACTGATGTTCATGCTTTGCCTAGTTATTCACCCAGCAAATTGGCTAAGTTTTTCACAGTGTATCTATGTGAATCACCAATTCACATTCAAATTAGCAAATTTACATAAGTTTGCCATGTAAATTTGTGCAATTGGATGACAGAAAACTACACAAATTGCATATGAACTGTAAGGAAATGCCTCCCCCACCCACAGTGCTGTAATTATGCCCATGGCACCTCCCAAAAATGTTGTGGTCATAAAACCCTCTCCCATTTCCCACTGTCACTCTCCTGCCCCCTGCTTTGGTGCATTTCAACTAAAAGTAAGACATGCAAGATTAGTTCAATATACCCTTTCCCCCCACCCACATACCAAAACACTCCCTCATGTTCCCCCACCTAAGTCACACCACCAGATTCATTAATCATAACACCCCCATCCATAAACTCTCTTTGGCACTTTCCACCCTCCTCCCCCCACTGGCACACAGAAAAAAATGTGGCATGTAATAAAGAAAACGGTCCCCTGGTGCAGAGCTTTTGCTCTTTTCCATACCCATCTCAATAATGGGCCCAGCATGAATGAATGGTGACATAGTTTGCTCCTAGAAAGACATCACCATTCATTCATGTGCCAGCACCATTACTGAGATAGGCACTGAATAGATCAGACACTCTGTGCTGAGGGAGCATTTTTTTTTATTACAGGTTGGGTGTGGGGGTTTGAGACTAATGGACCTGGTACTGGGACTCAGGCAGGAGGAGGAGGAAGGAGAAGTGTGTTTGGTGTGTGGGCAGAGGGAAGGGCATATTGAACTTATGTTGCTTATATTTGTTTTAGTTGAAATTTTCCAGGGCAGAAGGGAAATGAGGAGAGAGGAGGGTCCCAGTGGGGTTGGTGGGTATATGACTACAAAGGTTTTGGGAGGTGGTAGGTGATATTACAGCACAGGGGATGGAGAGGGTTTTTATTACAGTTTGAGGGTTTTTTCAAAGTAAGTTGGGCAGCAAAGTTGGTACAGCTGCCAGAAAATTTGCAAAGTGTGAACTTCTGAAAATTTGCACCTACTTCGCTGGTGAATTAAAACTTTGCTGCATCTCTACCCTGCACTGCAGTCTGATGTGATGATTTTTACTGAAATGGCAGCTTAGATTCAGTGCAAAGAAGTGCAAAGTAATGCACCTGGGAAACAAAAACCCAGGGGAAGAGAACACAATGGGGGGGTACTAAAAACAACAGAAATGGAAAGGGACCTGGGGGTAGTCATATCAGATGACCTAAAGGTAGGCAAGCAATGTGAGAAGGCAGCACAGAGGGTTGGGGGATACTGGGATGCATAGGGAGAGGCATCACCAGTAGAAAACAGGAAGTTGTTATTCCTCTATACAGACAGTTGGTGAGACCCTTTCTGGAGTACTGCATGTAGTTCTGGAGACCCCATCCCTGCAAGGACATAGACAGGATGGAGGCAGTCCAGAGGAGGGCAACTAAAATGGTGCAGGGTCTGCACCAGAAGCCATATGAAGAAAGACTAAAGGAGCTTAATATGTATGCCCTTGAGGAAGGGGGGGCATGATAGAAACTTTTAAGTACCTCAAGAGAATCAACAAAACCCAAGAGGGCAGCATCTTTCAGAAAAAGAGATGTGCAAGAACGAGGGTGCACAATTTGAAGATGTGGGGAGCCCTGCACTCCTGTGTATCCATAAGTATAGAGCGATTGTAACTGACCCTCATTTATGGCCCTGTGCTCCCACTCCCATCAGTCCGTAATGGTATCCATATGTCCATGTGGGAGCACAGGACCCTCTGGGCCCTGTGTTCCCATGAATGCATATTGTAATTGTCCCTCATATCCCATCATTCCATAATATGATCCATATATCCATGTGGGAGCAATCAGACCATAACGGTATCCATATGTCCATGTTGCATGCATATTGCAATTGTCCCTCATTTACATGTAGGCAAAGCAGTAAAGATGTCACATTGTGACTACATGGCACAATATTTATTTACTGATTTACTGGCAGGCATTGACAGCGGTGGTTGTGGCGGCAAAGTGTGGCAAAGTGCTGGGGAGTTGGTGGGACAGTGGCAGACCCCACTGACTGCTGTTCAATCTACACTTTAATATCATCTGTGTCTAAAAGAGTACATTGACGCGTGTGTTTCCCGACCTGCTGCTACCCATGGGCTGTAACCCTGAGTGACTGTGTGCAAAATCCTGGAACAGCCTACCTTTATTTGAACATTAAACTTAAGGCAGGAGGTGCTTCTTGAAGTATCCAGTGGTTGAAGTACTAAACTGCTGCTATTCTGTTACTGCCTATGTTTTAATGGTCTGAGTTGTGCACTGAGCACTTTTGGATTTTATTGTTTTCTTGCTGAACTACTGCCGAGTATTTTGCTGCTGTCTAACCTTTAATTTATACTGAGCTTGCCTTTTGATTGCTGCTGTTTGCTACTTGCAGTGTGCAGTGTACTTTAGCCTGCCTGATGACTTAGCTAATCCACCTGTGCTGAGTGTTACCGAGTATTGCCTGGCAACTATGCACATCCTAATCACCAGCCCCTAGCAGTATAGCCCCCCCGATTGGTCATGGCAACCTGGTCTGACGAGAATTTGGGGTTTAAATCTGCCCACTGCTAGATGTGGTGGCATCTGACAGTGGGATTGTGGTGACGAAGTGCATCCAATTGCTGGGGAGTTGGTGGGAGTCAGTGGGGGCAGTGGGAGATAGGGTAGGAAGTCCAAGGTTTACACAGTTTGCTGGAATGTAAGAGCAATAACAATGAAATGCAATATATATGTAATATGTTGGGTGGGATTACTTTATGGAAGTTATGTTTGAGGGGATTATGTAGGGGATATGTATTCCCGTGATGCCTCCCAGCACAATGTAAATGTGTCTGACTACTCAATGTCGAAAGTACTAGTTGATTCAGTTACCCAGAGGCATATTAGTTTTTGCTTATCTTCTAGGCATTATGAATTGCGTTTGTGTGGTTATGTGTTGCAAAATGCCACCTTGTATCATTGTCAGGTTTTGGTATGGAAGTCTTCTCGATTATATAAGATGTGATTATTACTTCTTATTGCTGGTGACGTGGATCCAACTCCAGGCCCTCTAATTGGCTCCACTCCCTCTTTCCAGTTTGTAAGTCATGGGTTTAAAATTGTACATTTTAATGTGAGGAGTTTAATTCCTAAACTGGGTGATTTGGAATGTTTCGTAAATCAATATCAACCTGACATTTTGGCACTATCCGAAACTTGGATGAAACCTGAGATTAACTCTAATTACTGTACTTTATCTGGGTGTGAATGTGTTACTGTTGAACTGAAGGGAAAGAAAAAAGGTGTGTGTGTGTGGGTGCAGTTTATTATAGAACACATCTAGAAATTTCAGTTTTAGCTACTAGTGAAAATTCTGTGGATTCCTCGGATTGGTTATCTTTAAGGTTAATTTTAGGTGGATGTAAACATGTGATTTTGGGATGTTTATATAATTCCCCATCAAGGTGGCTAAGATTGCTTTAAAGGTTACCTAGATGAGCTCTCTTGTTATACTTCCACTAATGATGTGGTAGTGGTTGGGGATATAAATCTAAACTGGTTTCAAAAAGATATCCTTGGGTTGGAAGCTTTTTTATCAGCCTTTGGTCTCTTCTGGATAATTAGCGAAACAACAAGCCAAAATGTTCAGACTTTAAACCATAACATTTTGGATTTGGTCCTCACTAACAGGGTGGGTATGATATCCTCCTCCTCCGGTGTCATGCCTGATTCTGTGAGTGATCATAGGGCAATTCTTTGCACACTAAACTTTAAAAGACTGAGGGTCCCCACTCGTATCTTTAAGATATGTAGTTTTAAGAAGACTATCCAACAGGAAGCTGATTTTTTTATTGTCCCAAATAGATTGGTCCTATCTCAATGTAAGTTCAGATGTTGATTGTGCACTTGATTTCTTTGTTAGGCAATTGCTTCCAATCCAGGATACCTGTTTTCCATTAAGAACTGTGCGACTAAGAGGTACGCATAATAAGTGGTTCACAGATGAGATCAAGTGTCGAATCCAATTGCAAAATAGAGCATGGGTTAAGTTTAAAACTAGTCCCTTTCTGGATACTCTAGCCTCCTATCGGTTTGAACAGAATTGTGTCACTGAGTTGGTGAAGTCTGCAAAAACCTCATTTTATCGTGAATAGTTTTCTGCTACTTTGTCAGATTCTAAGAAATCCTGGGAAAATGTGCATACCCTGCTGTCTCCCAAAGTAAATAAGATGATTGATAAGTTGTTGATTAATGATGTTTGTTACTGACCAAGTGAAAATAGCAGATTTGTTTAAAATTACATTTTCTGATTACTCAAGCTATAGGACTAACTTGTTGAAACCTGATAGTGAGAAGGAAGGTAACTCTAAAACACTAGCATGTTAGTATAGGGTGGTTGATGAAATGGAGATTGTCAAACTCTTGAGTTCCTTACCAAATAGGTTCTGTGACTGTAGTGAGGGGTTAGACTGCCAATCTTTGAAAGTTGCTATATTACATGTTGTTAAGCCCTTATGCTACATTTTCAACTTGTCCCTTGTCACAGGACAGTTTCCATCACAGTGGAAATGTGCAAGAGTTGTCTCCATCCCAAAGAAGTCATGTGCTGTGCAGCTTAAGGATTTTAGACCCATCTCCATATTGAATCCTCTGAGTAAACTTCTTGAAAAGGTTATGTCTGCACAAATTAAGAAATATCTGGAGCCATATGAAGTCCTTTCTCCTCAGCAGCACAGCTTTAGGCATGATCATGGGAAGGGTACTGCCTTTGTCAGGTTCAAGGACACCATCCTCAGGGGCTTTGATAGAGGCTTTATGACTGGGGCAGTGTTCGTGGACCTGACCAAGGCACTTTATTTGATAGATCATGATTTGATTTCTCTCAAACTTAACGTCATTGTTTTTTCTTCTAATACTATGGGGTGGCTTTCTGATTATTTAACTCATCATCAGCAATATGTGAATTTTGGGACCAAGGTTTCTGGGACTTTTTTCTTTGTATCGTAGGGTGCTCCAGGGGTCTATTCTGGCCCCTCTTTTATTTTCTTCATTTATTAATTTGCTGCCAGATCAATGTATGTCTAGCAATACTTTACATTGATGATTTGATAATTTTTCCTCAAGCCAACTCTTTGTCTAATTTGTCAGAGTCCTTAAAATCTGATTTCAAGAATGTGTGTTCTTGGTTTCAAAATAATGCCTTGGTGTTCAATTCTGAAAAAATAAAGTTTGTGGCTTTTGGTACTCCTGTTATGTTAAAAGACAATCTTAAGCTGATGTTATTTGATTTTGTGGGTGCTTTAATTGAACATGTTATGCTATTTAAATATTTAGGTGCATGGCTTGATGCTTCCTTAACTTACTTTCACCAAGTCAAACAAGTTAGCAAAGCTATAAATCAAAAAATAGGTGTTCTCTACAAATTGCGCTCCTTCTTCTCCTTTGAGACTAGAAAATCTATTGCTGTGGGCTGTTTGCTTCCTCGTTTTGATTACATATCCTATTTGTATTTAAATCTTAATTGTAATGAGTTTAAAGTTTTGTCTATAACTTATAATAACATCTGTTGGTTTATTTTCACTGCTCCCTTTAGAACCCATCATTGTGATCTTTATTTACAATTAGTCTGGTTATCTCCTAGAAGTAAGATTGATTACTTTTTAGGTTGCTTCATCTATAAATATGTATCGTCTCTCTGCTATTTTCCCTTGTCTAACTTGGTGGAAGTTCGGTCCAGTTTTTCCAAGTTAGGATCTGCAGTAGTATTTTACTAACTACAATAATTCACAGAAAGTGGTGTGGATTGTGATTCTTTTAAATCGCAGCACCCTCCTTCTAGAATACTTTGCCAGTGACTCTTCACCTCTCCCTATTCTCAGTTGCATTCAAAAGGAAGCTTAAGTTATTATTATTGGGAAATTCAATTAGTGCCTGCTAAATTACTGTTTTCTTTTATTGTTTCATGTTGAATGTTGTTTACTCTTGTTATTGTAACTGTCTCCAGGTCAGACCTGAAAAAAAGCCTTGTTCCAGTGTCCCAACCTGGTTAACAAATTTATAAACAAAAATAAAAAAAAATTGTTTTCAGATTACAGTACCTTTGAGCCACAGGCTCATTTACAGAGGTTCCATGCTGACAGAAAAAAAAACAATATGATATAACATTATACAAGATAATACCACATTAGTTCCAGGATGTTACAATAATAAAGGCTACAGTGATCAGACAGGTACTATATGGTAGACAATAGTAAATAATATATTTTAAGATTGAGTATAAAATCACCCTATACATTAAAATATCCCCTGCAGCTGTAAAGAAGGCCTGGAAACATGCAAAACAGCTTAATGCACCTTAGCTAAAAGTCACAGTGAAACCGTATTTTGAAGCTTTTTCGAGATGTAGCTGCCAAAATGGACCCCGACCATTACAATGTTATTATATGGGAGATTACGAAACTTATAATTGTTATAACTATGCAGCACATGAAAAAAGTTCTCACCAAACCAGCAAAAAGGCATATCTGTGAGGCAAGCCCGACATACCCTATAAATTTCAGCCAATAAGTGCAAATGGATTCACGATGGGTGGTTGACAAATTTCCCATAAACCGCCCCGACAGCGAAACCGGCAGGTCGACCGCATTTTACAGTCAGCTGCCGGTTTCTAGGTGGTGGCTGAGTTTTCTTCTGGGGCTTTGCCCCCGAACCCCCCACACCGGGGGGCTGTGCCCCCCTGCACCACCCCCACTTAAGGATTATCAACTCTGAGTCAGAGCTGATTCGGAGGGGTGCAGGACCCCCGACAGACAGTGCCCAGTTCCAGTGGGTCCCCTACAGTGGCATGGCACTGTAGTCACTGTGGGGGACCTTGCTGTAGAACTGTCACTGTCGGGTAGGTAAACGAGTGCAAACTATTTGTTTGCAATGAAGTGACAAAGAATCAGACATTTTAAAAAAACAATAGTGTCACAAATTGCAGCACAACCTCTTTGTTTCACAAGAAAGTGCTGCAATTTGCCACGATTTGTGTCAAAACCCCTGATGTTTCATGAAACAGCGCCACAATCTGGAGCAAAACTCAATAGTTTTGAAAAAGTATTTTTTCAAATTGCAGCACATAGTACTGCAATTTGTGAAAGCAAAAATGGCACGATTAAAATAAACATCTTTCTGGGCATTTTTGGGGCAAAGTAACCACGGAATGTGATTCCTTGGGTCCAGATTAGGTAAACACAAGTGTTGGTGTTTACCAACTGGCAGTAATTTTCATGTTTTTTAAGTTTTTCTGTGTCACTAACTGAAAACAAGATAGCAGAATCTTGACACTACATTCTACACTTGCAAAAGCAAAAACCCCTTTCACAGCAACAAACTGGACTTTCATATGGCACATCTCATTTTTCCCATAGGAAATAATCGTAAATTTTAAACTTTAATAACTTTTGAACAGATTTATATTTTTTCACCAAACCTTTAAAAGGCACATCTGTGACCCAAAATCACATATACCCTAAATATTTCAGGCCAAACCCCCAAACTGTTTCTGAGAAATGGCGTGACAAAAGATTTACACAAACATGGTAATTTTCAAATTTTTTGACACCCCACATCTTCACACCTGCACATCTGACCAGAATGAAACTTGCCACATCAAGAGATCTTTGGTCCCCAATGGCACATGCAAAGGTTCATGCAAATCAGTCGAAGGTTGCAAAGCTATTAAAGTGCAAAAAGTTTGGGTTTAACGTAGAACTGACCATTGGACTCTAATATAGGGACACTATCAAGTATATATAATATTCTACAGAAAAATGCTTGGTACAGTGCTATTGCACAAATTGCGTGATAGTGGTATACAGGTTATTCAATGGGTACGCAATTGCACACCACTTTCGGTAATAGCTGCGCTACCATGCAGCAACTTTTCTGTAGCAAGCACTGGATATACATATATATTGTATATATATATATATATATATATATAATTATACAGGCACAGATGTGCCTGTGTGTTAGGGGTTATGGCACTTCTATATTAAACCCAGATTTTTGTACCATAATAACTTTGCCCCTGCTCAACCAATGTAAATGAAATTTGAAAGCACTGTCTCTGTGCCAGGATCTCTAGATCCTATAAATGTCATGTAAATCGTTCAGGGGAGGCAAAGTTACAGAGGTGTAAAAAAACACAAAAATCTAATTATTTGAACATTTTAAGACTTTTTTTGCCACCCGATAACGTAAAAAATATGAGGCTTTGAAACCTGAAACTCTCAGGTTTGATAGAGGTTGGTCCAAGGTATGTGCTTTTGTGTTTTTTAGGTCCCACACTTCAGTAGTTTTTGAAATATTTCATGAAAATGTAATGTTTTTGAGCATGCACAGTTAAAAAAATTAACGTTCTATACATAACTGAATTTTTGCGAAAGCAGCAGTTTGCACTATGTGACATAGTTGTCCTTAATATATGACAACTCTGTTGTATAGTGCAACTACTGCTGCTTTCACCATTTGTAGGTCAGGGAGGGGGTTACTGTTGATGTAGCCCCACCAGCCTGACTGTGCTGTGCCTTAAACTGTGCCTGCACATGGGGGGTGGGGAGGCAATTTTCCTTGGCAGTGTATTTATTTTTATTTTATTTATTTATTTTTGTTTGTTTATTATTTTTTCTTCACTGCTGACATCAAAGATCCCAATCCCTATGTCAGCATTCACCCAGCAGTGTTTAATAGTCCTAGCAAAGAAAAAAACTGCCCCTGATGTCTATTGTTTTTGAACCTAAAAGAAAAGAAAACTGTCGCTTGTTATCCCCTCTCACATTATGATCCTGTCACTTGCACTGCACTATATTTCACATCTGTTATTTAATAAAGACAACTGTGTCATATAGTACTTGCACTATATGACACAGCTGTCAAATAAATGACAAATTGTCATATAGTGCAACTACTATACGACACATCTGTCTTTAATAAACAACAACTGTGTCATATAGTACTTGCACTATACAACACAGCTGTCATTTGTTAAAGACAGCTGAGCCATATAGTGCAGGTGGGTTCCTGAGGGTAGTTGCTGTTAGCACACAAGGTCAGGGATGGGGCTACTGTCATTGTAGCCCCACCAGCCTGACAACAGTGACCTGTTCTCTGCACACCTGGGAGTCCACCCCAATGTGCCAAAATTGCTTATTATGTTTTATACAACACCAGGATGCCCACTCCTGGTGTCAGATGCCCCCCCTTCCTCAAACCTGTATCTGATTGCCGACATGGTGGTGCCCAATCCCCATGTCTGCATGCAACACCTCATAACCATGTGGCACACTGGCAGCCAACCCCAATGTGTCCATATGTATTTTTAATATTAAACCTGTAAAAATACAGAAAACTGACCCCTGATGTCTTTTTTCTTTATTTTTTTCAGAAAAAAGCAGTCCCTCATTGTCTCCGGCACCCTTCCCCCTTCCTGACCCGCCCTCTGTGCACCCACCTCCCCACACACCCCCCTTATCCCATACTTACCACCAGAGATCTGGCGGTCTCATCTTCTGTTGACTGGGACACGTCTGTACTCTTCAAACTTGAACCGCAAACTGAGGAATACAGGTAAATGCCGTGTAACGGTAAATAATGTTTTTTTTTTAACTTATGTTACTATCTCAGCCATTTCTTGGAATTTTGACCTCAAATTTTCAACATGAGGTTCTTGGGACCCCACCTCATGAACACTGTCACTGTCATCTCATTTCTCGGTCCTGAAAGGTGATTTCGTAGTCACTGCATGGAATCACCTTTCGGGACTGATTAATGAAATGGCAGTGACACTGTTCATGAGGTGGGTTCCCAGAAAGCCATGTTGCAAATTTCGTGAATCTCAACTAATGACATGCTATTTAGTGTACATTGCACAGTTTTCTACGAGAATGGTGTGATTGCTGCACAAATCAACTTTTGAGGCAGATTAACAAAATGACAGTGCCAGTGTTCATGAGGAGAGGACCCCTAAAGCCCATTTTGAAAATTTGGTGAAAAAATTCAAAAAAATGGCTGTGTTACGGGCATGCATTGCACACTTTCTACGCACACCCCTACTGTTGCCAATTTTTCATATTTTCACTCCAGATTTTCAGCATTGCCATTTTCTCACACCTCCTTATGAAACGAACAGCTGACATTTCTCATATGTTGCCCAAAATGTGTTTTCGCACATGTGGCATGGAATGCTGTAGTCACAGCATGGAATCACCTTTTGGGATGGATTAATGAAATAACAGTGGCAGTGTTCATGAGGTGGGTTCCCAGAAAGTCTATGTTGAACATTTGGTGAAAATATTCTAAAACATGGCCATATTATCAGTGTGCGTTGCATGATATGACTGTCTCCAATGTTATGCTTTCTAGACCTGTGCAAAATTAGCATACTATTCCAGGACTGTCTCCAATATTGTAGTAACCTCATTTTGTGCAGGTCCTGAAGGGATCCGCACAAAATGAGGATACAGTTCCACCATCACAAAAAGATGGGGAAATTAATTGCAAAAACTCCGTTAATGCTTATATTAGGGTTGAACCACAAAAAGCAGGGAAATCAAAACAAAATTATTAGGGGTTAGGTATATATGAAATAGGATATCAGTCCTGTGAAGCCTTTGCTTCTGATAAATCTCAACCCTAATTCCTGCCCACCCTCCAGCCACCAACAGAACCATTCCACCTTCAGTGCAGCTGTGTGTACAGGGCAAGTGCAGCAGGGTGTCTACATTCTTTTTTTTTTTTACATCCAGATTTGGGATTTCTGGGACTGTTATTGTGGCCCACACTGCAGTGTCTCTCCCTTCTGGATGTCACAGCCACACTGAAGCCAGGAAAAACATTTTTTTTATTTTTGATTTCTTGGACTGTTACATTTATCGTGGGCCACCCTGCAGTGTCCCTCCCTCTCTACTCTGGATGTCATAACATGTCAAAGATTTATTTGGCCATCCTGCTGCCCATACCCTGTACACAAAGCCACACTGAAGCCAGGAAAAAAAAAAAACATGTTATTTGGCATTTCTGGAACTGTGACATTTATTGTGGGCCATCCTGTAGTCTCTCTCACTTTCTTACTTCCATCTGGATGTCACAAAAAAATAATGCTGACACCCTACTGCCCTTGCCCTGTACACACAGCCGCACTGAAGTCAGGAAAAAACAAATGTGCTTACTCTATAGTGTTCTTTCTTCATGCCATCAGTTTCCAGTTCTGAATATTTTACAGATCATATGGCACAATGCATAACTATTGCTTTATCTACATTTCAGTAAGGTATGACTGTGTATGGCATGCTGAGCATCTGCATGTTATAGTTGGAGCACAAGTGTATTTTTTTGTGCAGGTACAGTGGTTCTGTTGGTGGCTGGAGGGTGGGCAGGGATTAGGGTTGAGATTTATCAGAAGCAAGGGCTTCACAGGACTGATATACTATTTCATATATACCTAACCCCTAATAATTTTTTTTGATTTCCCTGCTTTTTGTGGTTGAACCCTAATATAAGCATTAACAAAGTTTTTTGCATATATATATATATATATATATATATATGTATGTATGTACAACCTACAGTATGTGTTAGGATAAATAGCAAGATAAAATGTGTTATCTTGACCCAGCATAGCAAGATAATATAATATTATCTTGCAAAGTAGGGTATGTCACAATGACCTCAACATAGCGAGATAATATTATCTCAGGACTATATTATATGTTTTGCTACTGTTCTGTAGCTCTTAATATGATTATCAAACTATATACTTCTGTAATTTATATTATTCTTCACCCTGTACGCTTGCTGTCACTGTGATTTTCTGTACTGTACTGTCCTAACCAGGACCTCCTTGTTAATGAGCTCTGCTCAATGCAGCTTTTCCTGGTAAAACAGACACAATGAAAATGTAATTTTCTTTCAAAGTAGGGTATGTTGCAATGTATATGGAACCATCAGACTGCAGCCTTCACAGTGTTGATGACACCACAATAGCCAAGGGCAACACTGAAGTCAGTTAAGTAGAATCAGCAAAAAAGGGTGGAAAATTAAGTTTTGTTTCTTTTTCACTTTTTTGATGAACAAATGTGAATAACTTTAAAATGAAAAATTATAAGCATGGTACTAGGAGCACAACAATTGTTCAGCACAAACATATTCTCAAAATGAGTGGTGTTTCATTTATACTGTAGATACCTTTTAGATTTTTTAATAATCTGCAAAAAACAGAACATTCATTTTTTCACTTTTTTGACAAACAAATGTAAATAACTTTAAAATGAAAAATGATTGCATGGTACTGTAAGTGCGAAACTTGTTCTGTCCAAATATATCTACAAATGAGTGGTGTTTCATATATAGATCTCTTTTAGATTTTTTATAATCAGCAAAACATGGCAGAAAATTCACAGCTCTCTCATTCTTTGATGTTCAACACTCTGATCTTCTAGTACAACATTTAAACATACCACCAAACTGTACAGGGAGAACCATGACCAGGACACATTGTGAGGTGGGGGGAACCACATAAAAAGCAACTGGGGTGGGAGGCAGATAAGAACACCTACTGGACAAATGGACTGCTCCACTTAGTAGAGAAACAATAACACTGAATTTATTTTTATTTAAACATCCTCCCACACACAAAAATCAAGTAAAAAACTATTTAACTTTTTTTATTTTCTATTTCTGTTTAAAAACTAGTATTTGTATAATATCAGTAATACACCCCAGGGTGTGTGTCATGTGGGATGACAGCACTTCTTGGGTGTTGAACACACTCGACCTGCAGCCTCATGCATCAAACACCTGAGGCGTGATATTATCCCAGCACAACACACACCCTGTTGTGTATGATTGCTTAAATCTTACATTTATACATTTTGTTACTATGTCAGACCAAGTTTATTCAAATAGGGATCCATTCACAAAGATTGGATGGGCTGTGCAGGCTGCGCAGAGGGAGTGCTTGGAGCACTACATCGATGAGGCATGCAGTGCATGCCTGGACTTTATGCACAAAAAGTACATAGTGCAGTGCACCAGTGTCTGGTGTACTTGTGGGGCCATGTGGCATGGGCCATGTGGAGGGGCAGTGCTGCATAGTGTGCAAATCACCCCCTGGCTCGTGCATGCATGACTGCACCTATGATGGTAAGGCATGTGGGGGCACATGCGCAGAACTAAGCCAGGTCAAAGGCAGCTGTAAAACTCAGTGTGCAGTGTGCGATGGGGGCCTGGAATGGGTGAACACAGACACAGCCCATGCTGCGGCCCCCCGGCCTCAAACCAAGACAGCGGGAATGCATACCGCCAGTCACCATGCACAACAGCCACACCCATACAGGGTGCCACATGCAGCCACACCTAGGCATAGTGCTACACCCAGGGCCTGCAAGTGAGATGGTTCTGGGTAGACCATGCCACCCACCAGCACACAGAACATCCAGGTACCCAAGTGGCCCAACACCCATGCAAGGGTGTGCCCCTGCCCTTGGCCCAAAGGCATGGTGAGCACCAGGTGAACACAGACACAGGATGCAGTGGTGTCTGAATGCCTTCCCCCCCAGCTGTACTCCCCACAAAGCCAGCTGGAATGATAGCAAAGCCAGCTGGAATGATGGCACAGACACAGGGTATATATTCCACATACTGTACCTTTAATATAAATAGTGTGGTAAAACATTGCACATGAACATATATCTAATAATCCCCCCTCAGATTAGTCCCCCAAGGACAGTGGTGGTGTGCTCCTGGTTGAAGGGCAGACGGCCTGGACCATCCAGTGCAGTGGACTGGTGTACCCCTGCAACGACACATGAGACAGGACAGGTGTGTGAGTGACAGACCTGTGCAGTGACACTTCCACCCACATTACACCTGCACACCATGTTAGACTCACCATGGATGGCTCCTCTACTGCCCACATTTCCTCATCATCATCCTTGTAGTACTGTCCCTGGATTCAACTCTGAGGGACAGTAAGTCCGGTATGGCCTGGGGCCACCTCCTCCTCCCCCTTGCCACCATGTTTCCAACCACCCTTTGTCCCAACTCCCTCTGCTCCAGTGTCATCTCCAGCAGCTTTCTACTGAACTCCTGTGGAGACATAGACAGAGACAGGCCATGAGCCACATGCAGAGCTATACAAAGCACACAAAACACCATCCCTATATGACCACGTACTTATCCCTACTGGATCTGTCACATCCCAGATGTTGCCACCCTCCTTCTGGTCCTGGTAGATGAGGGTGGCCCACATCCTCAATTTGAGGGGGTAGCCCCCCAATGCACTCCATACTGGCTGTGGTTCTTGCTGGTGCCTCTGCCATACTGGACTTCAGAATGAACATCACCACACAGATGATGCCGTAGCATGCCACTCCACATGCTGGCATGCACTGGAAGTGTAACATAAAGGCCCAGGGATCACTGCAGCATGGACAGACTGTATGGGCAGTACTCACAGCCACACTGTACAATACACCTACACAGCACGACATGTGGTGCAGCACCCATAGGTGTGCCATGTGTCCAGGGGCACTGATGCTTGATGAGGAAATTGCCCACTACTGGCAGTCCCATGCACAATGGCAAAAGGAGACTGTTCTGGGACAGGCTACTCCTGGAAACACTCAGGGACACACACTGCATACAGCAGTTCAGGCTAGACCATGCCACCATTGCACAGCTGTGTGACATTGTATGGACAGTTGTCACACCATGCACCAGACGGACCAGGGTGATGTCCATGGAGACAAAGGTGCTGTGCACATTAGTGTACTACAGCATCGGCTCCTTCCAAAAGGTGGTGGGGAATGTCACCAGCGTGAACCAGCCATCCATGTCCCATGCCCTGCACCAGGTCATGGATGCCCTGCTGTGCCATGTGCATGCACACATCACCTTTTTCAGACACCCCAGCCAACCTGCAGGCCATGGCATGGGCCTTCTTTGACATGCAGGGCATATCCAACATGATAGGTGCCATAGACAGCACACATGTCACCATTGTGGCCCCCACGATGGGGGAGGAGGCATACCATAACCAAAAGGAGTACCACAGCATAAACTGCCAGTTCATCTGCAGTGCAGCTGGCATCTTAACAAATGTGTGAGCAAAATACACAGGCTTATGCCACGACTCCTATATCTTCAACCAGTCATGCCTGGGTGCCTTCCTTGATGGACACAGTGATGGGGACTACTGGTTGCTTGGTAGGCACCAATGAATGGGCAAGGGGGCCATGCCTGTTCCACCACACACACTGACAATGTTTCCTCCCATTATAGGTGACAGCAGGTACTCACGGTGACCATACATTCAGACTCCACACCTGGTGTCACAAGGGCATGCTGAGGAGGCATACAATGCAGCACACAGCAGGACACAATCGGTGTTGAAACACACATTTGGAAGGCTGAAGATGTGTTTTTGGTGCCTAGATCACACAGGTGACGTGATGATGCTTGCCCCTGCAAAGGCATGCAGTTTGGTCATGGCCTGTGCCATGCTACACAACATATGTGAACAATGCTGCCTGCCCATGCCACATGATGTCCCAGTGGACATGCCACCTGGGGATGATTATGATGACCCTGCACATGGTGGCAGAGATGAGACCCTGTTTGGATGTGCCCTACATCATGCAGTGGCACATGATGCATTTGGCCAGTAGATTGGGGCCAGGGTGCACCGTGATGATGTACCTCTCTGAGTGCACCCATGCCAGCAATGCTGCATGCATGGGAATGGTGCAGACAGTGGCTTGCTGTATTGCCACCTTCACCATGCCTCTATCTGACATCACATATGTGCCATGCATATAGGGGGACATGTCAAATGCATGGCCATGTGTATCCATGGGTGTTGACCTGCGTGGGACCCTACTGCCTATGTGATGGGGATGTACTGTGGTGCAGTCCTGGTGGTGTACATGTGAGGGCCATGTGATCCTGTGTAGTGCATGGTGGACGTTATGGAGATGTGCAGGGTACTGTGATGTGAATGCGTACTAGTGTGTGTCCACTGATGTATACTGGGTATCTCTTGGTGTGGCATGGAGTGCAGCACTCATTTTCATGCTCAGTCACCATCATATATGGTGCGCCATGCATGGGCAGACACCTCTGTGGCGTGCTGCTCATGTCCACCATTGGTCCCTCCCCACCCATCCTCCAGTGGGCATCCTGTTATCATGTCTCTGGAACCCTGGTGGCCTGCAGTGGTCTGTGAGACACTGGTGCAGCCTTCTGTCTTCAATCCCTCCTGCCACCATGTGTGCCTGCTGTTCTCTGGCCAGGGGTTTCCAGTGGCTCCCCTGTTTGGCTGGCCTATGTGGCCATGGGGGCAACACATGGTGCTGGCATGCACTCTGCCAGCATCTCCAGGATGTCACCAATTCTATCAATTCCCCAGCACATGCCCTGCACATTGATTAGGTCACGCAGTGCCCCTGTGGTGTCCTGCTGTGCCACCAGGTAGTTAAGCTGCCACAGGTCTTGATAATAGGTCTGCAGCATGCCTGTCTCCATGTTCCACCTGCTGCGCTATGTTACCAGTCTGGGAAACCCCTCATCCTCCTCCTCCACCTCCGCCACACTGTTGTAGCCATGGCAGAGGGACACCCTTGCGTCTGGTGTATGATGCTGATTGGTGGTGCCTGCTGTTGATGTTGCAGGGGTGTTGCCTTGGTGTTGCAGTGTAGGGGCCAGGTGTTCCATTTCTGCATACCCACCACTGCGCACAGGCATGCCAATGGGTGGTGATGTGGCACGTGTTTGTGGAGGTGTTGGTTCAGAATGGCTGTTGTGGGTGTATGCTGCACCCCTCAAGGCCACATCCACCCTCTGTGTGTCATCTTGGGCTAGCACACTGTCCTCCTCCATCATCCTGGTCTAGTCTAGCTGGTGACCTGTGGGAGACATGGTGTGTGGTTAGTATAGGATGTGCTACATGTATGGGTACTGTCACCTGTGTGGCATCCTGTATATGCCACATACTGCCCACGGGTGCATGCTTCATGGGGGGCTCCACTGGTGCACTGTTCCATGCTACTCCCATTGTCTACCATGCTGTGCCAGCAGGATGAATCATAGGATGGTTAACATTGGCCCAGTAGTTACACAGGCATCCTACGCTGTCCATGTTGTCCCATATACCTGTCAAAGTATGAATGCCCATGCCCTCCCTGTGGCTGACCATGTCAGGGATGGTCTCCAACACTACCTTTCTAATGGAGCTCAGGATGGGCACCTTGGGAGGTGGGCCTCCTCTGTTGACTGACTGAAAGCAAGAGACAGTGGCCAGCTTGTGCTTGACAGCAGACAGGAGGCCATGCCACTTGTGCTTTATGGCACTCAATGTGCATGCCTCCAGACCTGCAGCATTTACCACTGCCTGTATGTCAAGTCACAGGCATGCCTTCATTTCAGCAGGGACCTTCAGTGTGTCCACTCCATATAGTTTGGCATAGTGGGCATGCATGTTGGTGAGCAGGGTGTCCACCTGAGGTACGGTGAAATTGGTCCACTGGGGTCACACCATGGTGGTGGATGGCCCGGGTGTACCTATGTCCCTGCTGCCATGGCCCTCCACCTGGGGTTCCAGACATGGTAGCTGCCTTTCTGCAGCTGTCATGCATGTAGGTGCTGCAACAGTGCCGTCACATTCCATTTTGGTATTTAGTTCTGCATGTGTGCATGGTAGTGCATTTGCCTATATATGATGGGGTCACAGGGCATGGCCGCATTCACAGACCACATCTGTTTCTCCCCCACTTGCCTCTGTATGTGTTAGCTGTCACTGCCCATGGCCTTCTATGTGTTCCACTTTTGGTTGAGAATGCAGTGCTTTGGAACTGTCCTGCTCGCCATGTTCAGGCACTCAGCTGCTACATCCCATTCCAGCGCAATTCTCACACATTAGTGAATAGAGCCAATGGTTAGTGTGTAATCGTAGGCAGAGCCCCCCACCACCACCACCCACAGGGCAGCTGGCACCTCTCCACACAGTTTCACTTCTGTTAGTGGTCTCTGTAATGTGTTTCTTCCCCATCATCTACCTGGATTTGAGCACTTCACCTTGCCAGTAGCCACTCTCAGTGACCACTCATCTTTCTTTCTGCATTGTTTCACTGTCCATCACTATTTCCCAAAGTTATTAAAAAAAAGAAACCATGACTTTCTGGCAGTCACCATGACTGACTACCTCTCATGAGCCGCCAGCATTGAATTTAGTGAGACCTATCACCTACTCCCTTCCCGACACAAAACCCTTTCCTGTGCTGCACATAAAAATTTCAGACTGCAAAGTGACTTTTTAACTTTTCAAATGAAATCCATGGGGGGCGTGGCCTGGCTCCAAGCAAGATGGAAGCTTAGATTTTGAGCTCTTCCACACAATTTATATCCAGCATCATCTTACTTCATCTAAGTTAATTTCTTGCTGATATTGAGGTAAATAACGAACAATTATACCTCCGCTACCTAACTGATACTTTTTTTCCGCTCTGGATAGCCCTGTTCTTCTCATATAAACAGCACCTTAATAGTTTCTGTGATTGCTGCATTCAATCATGGCCCATTCTAACAAACAAACTGATTCTTTAAAAATATCAAGTAATGTTCAACAAACTAACATTGGATATGCAAGAATTAAAATCTGCCAGTCAATTAAACACTCAAACTATGGAAACTATCGGTTCTAGGCTTTCCTTTACAGAAAATAAAGTTTGTTCTAATGAAGACGTAATACAGGAACTAAAATCTACCATCAGATCCCAAGATCGTATCATCAAAGAATTACAATCTAGAATCGATTATTTGGAAAACAGAAACCCAGAGAAACAACCTTAGAATCTTTGGATTTCCTGAAGATATGGAAGCTAAAAATACCACTGCATTTCTACAGTCTGTGCTGCCACAAATTCTAGGTCTTCATGCCAATACAGAGCTTATTATAGAGCGCTCCCATCGATCCCTATGCCCAAAACCTTCTCCAGATCACAGATCGAGACCAATCATTGCTAAATTTTTAAATTATGCCAGCATTGAGCTCATCACGAGGAAAGCAAAAGAAATCAGACAACTTTCCTGGCAAGGATTTAATATTTACATCTACCGTGACTTCTCCAAGGAAGTTTCAGACAAACGGAAAGCTTACACTCCAATTCGACGTATCTTGCACAAAATGGGTCTCCGATTTTCACTTCGGTATCCTGCTGTTATGAGAGTTTACCTTGATAATCTTTTCAAGACTTCTGCAATCCGAATCCTCTCTGCTTTTCTCAGCTGTCATCCCGCATATGGCCAAAATTATCCCGACTCAAATCATCCCCAACGCTGCGTTGACTTTCATACGACTACCAGTACCGTTACAAACAACATCATGGTACATTCAGCCAACGTATCTGCTGTTTCTGACCCTCCTAAAATAACTTTACCGGAATCCTCAACTAATATTATGCAAGCCTCTACAATTCAAAATGATCCTTCTTCCAAACCGGACTGTTCTTCCAACAGTGCAGTTTCTAATACCTCCCACAACAGTGCTTCTACTGCTTCTGGTGTTGCTTTATCCAACAGATACTCACCCCTTCAAAATTTATCCACCTCGGGTGACTTTAACGATGGAAATCCTGCCGGTTTGTTGGATATGGAGGAAGACCGAGATTTGGAGGGCCACTCTTGGTCTTGCAGCGTGAGCAACTCTCCGCTTAAAGCAGCTGAACCTCCAAAAAAAAGACGTCGTGGGAAAAATCGACTGTGGGGGTGACACTCCTTGCAAATGCTAGCGAATGCAGATACTGAAGTCACTGAGGCGCTTATTGATCTCATGAGCTGGAATATTTATTGTTTACAATTCAATTCATAACGTGCCATCCTTCAAGTTAATTTACTTTGGCAGCTCTTCTCAAAATTTCAGTTATCTTGAACCCCTTACAGCTTTTCTCAGCTGTCATTTTGCATATGTTTATAGTTTCCCCGACTCAAATTAACCATAATGCTGTATCGACTTTCATGTGACTACCGGTGTTGTTTCGGATGGCATCACGATGCATTCGGCCAGTGTATCTGTTGCTCCTGACCCTCCTAGGGCGGATCTGCCTGAATTTTCAACTGATATTCAATATGCCTTTATAGGTTAGAGTAGTCCTTCCAAACCGCATCTTTTCTCAAGTGTGCAGTCTCGAATGCCTTGAGCAATGTTGCTCCTACTGCTCCTGGTGTTGCTTTGTCCAGCGTCATTCACCCTTCAGGACTTACCACCTTGGGTGACTTTGATGTTGGAAATTTTGCTGATTCGTTAGTTATGGAATGGGTCCGAGATTTGAGAGCCTCTCTTGTCTTGCAGTGTGGGCAGATCTCCGTTTGAACAGCTGATCCTTCAAAGAGAGAAATGAGAAGGACGTCGTGGGAAAGCTGACAGAAAGGCGACATTCCTTGCGATGTCTGTGGTTGCATCTACCTGAGTCATCGAAATACTACTGATCTCATGATCTGGAATACACTGCTCTCAACTCATAACGTTCCATCTGATATTAGCATTCTCCATCTATTGCACATTACGTATATTGGTGCAACTATTATGATGTTTTATACATAGCCAACAATATTAAAATGTATAATGTTAGCTTATGCAATTTAGGGATCACTATTCTATTCCTTTTTTATTCCTAACTATGTGATCATAGATGTATAAATCCTTTTTTTTTTTTTTTCTTAAATATAGAACATGATATGCCTTTATTCAGTTAAACCTAGCATAAACTCTAACCTACCCGCAATTATCTTAGAACATTTAACTATTATACCATAGAATGGTCTTGTCTATTAGTTTGATATTATCACTTTTTATTTTATTGTATAACTTATATACTTTATTACTTCCTTTTAGATATATATATAATTATATATCCATATTGTAGGCTACTGGTCAGGATGTTTCTGCATAATTAATCCAACGATGTGACAATTATACTGACTACAGTATACACTGCTAATAACTGTGCTGACGATGTCAATATATGGTTTCCTACTGCTAAATTACTGAATCCTGATATTTTCAATTTTTATATGACCCCATTAGAATTTTAATAAATCATTATAATGCATAATTGTCACAACTTTTATCATCATCGCATAATAGCAGTACACCCCACCAGTAAACAATATATATTATCATGTTAGATTCCTAGACAACTGACCCTTTACCCCTTTTTTTTTTCTTCTAAGGTAGCAATTAGCTATTCCTAGACTATTGATCTCAAATTATTTTAGTCTATTATCTATTATGCTGGATTTAATGTGTTTTTTTGAATCTCAGACTTAATTAATAAGGTCAACAGAACCTTATATATCCCATCCCACTTTGGGGCTTTGTACTTATTACTATAATTTGTATATTTTATACATTTTTGCTATATTCTGTCCTTGGGAACCAACAACTCCTTTACAGTTTAGCTATCCTAGAGAACTGAGAAGTGGTCTTGGTCCTTCCTGCTATTCCCTTTTTTTCCTTTCTCTTCCTTCTTCCCTATACCAGACCGACTTTACTTCTCAGTCCATCCTAGATGATATCTACTTTATCTTGTTATTATATAATCTTATATATTGTTGTGTAATTACTATATTGTTAGAAGTGAGCTGCACAAAATATGTCCAACTGATGCTTATTTACTTTTTTATTTAATTTTACTTATAGCTCTGCCAGCAATTTACTCTTCGGATATATTTACAATATACTGATCTCTACATCTTCATCCCATTATTACGGTGCATTTGAGCCCCCTGACACCTTCACTGTTTCACTTCCTATTAATATATTTATATATGACAGTTAATATATCATTATGTACTTGGAATGTCAGGGGGCTCAACACACCAATTAAATGCAAACAAGTATTTAACCACCTTAAAAAACATAAAGTTCAAATTGCTTTATTACAAGAAACTAAATTGTTGGATGAAGATAACTTTAGACTAAAAAGTAATTGGGTAGGTCAAGCATTTTCGGCCTGCTGCATCCAAAAAGAGAGGTGTTGCTATACTGATTCATAAAAATTTGAAATGGACACCTACTACTATTCAGAAAGACTCTGATGGTAGATGGCTTATTATAACCTTCGATACCCCTTAGGCCCTATCACTATAGTTAATATTTACGCCCTAACTCCGATGATCCTCATTTTTCCAAAACCTTTACATACATTAATCTCATCAAATCTAGTGAACTCCTCCTTATTGATTGGTGGAGACTTTAATCTTACCTTGATATACATATGGATAGGAGCAATGGCTCTAGATAGTCACCCTAGAAGCTTTGCTATGGTATCCCAATAATGCAAGATCTCGGATTAACAGATATATGGAGAACTCTCCACCCCAGAGATAGGGAATACACATTTTATTCTTCTCGACATCAGACTTACAGTAGAATCGATTATCTGCTGACATCTCCTTCAATTACTGCTAATACAATCGACACTGAGATTCTACCGTTAATTATATCTGATCATTCTCCTGTTAAATTTTTGTTTACTTGGGGCTCCTCCTCCACCAAACCTCCTTTATGGCGTTTAGATCCCCTCTTGTTAAGGGACCCAGAATTTTGCCTTGGATCAAAGAACAAATAAATGAATATATGTCATTTAATGACCTACAGATACTTCTATGGGCATTACTTGGGAAGCACTCAAAGCCACATTACGTGGTAAAATAATTGGATTTGCAACTCATAGAAGGAAACTCAGGGAGCAACAAATTAATAATCTTGAAAAATTACTTAAACAAAAACAAACTGATTACTTAAATAATCCTAAACCCGATCCCTCCTCACCCTTACACTACGAAATTTTACAACTACATATGCAAATCAACGAACTTATTTCCAGGAAAACAGAATTAGCATTATTAAGAATAAAACATAAATTTTGGGAAGGAGGAGAAAAAAGCAGTAAAATTCTTGCTTACAGACTTAGAATGCAGCAAGTGGAACGTCACATCACTGCTCTAAAGGACCATTCAGGGAATAGCTGCACTAGTGAACACTCTATTAATAATATTATGACAACCTTTTATAAAAACCTCTACTCTTCTCCTCCCATTACAAATTCTTCAGACATTTCCTCATTTTTAGATGAGCTTGTTTTTCCCCGTGTATCAGAAGAAGCTATACATTCTTTAAACACACCACTTACTACAGAAGAAGTAAAGATAGCTATTTCTCTCTTAAATCTGGTCGCTCTCCAGGTGGAGACGGTTTCCCTGTTGATTTTTATAAGATTCTTGTTGATCAATTAGCCCCCTTGTTATGTAATGTTTTTCAAGAATCCACAGAAATTGGACAGTTACCTAATACGATGACTGACGCTATCATAATGGTTATTCCAAAAAAAGAGAAAGATTCTACCATCCCGGCTAACTATCGTCCCATATCACTACTTAATACTGATGGTAAGATTTTTGCTAAAATTTTAACCAGCCGTCTAGAACCATTAATATCTAAGTTAATTCATAGATCCCAAACCGTTTCATCAAAGGAAGAATGGGCTCGGATCACTACGCTCTTTAATTAATCTAATACATAAAGCAAAATCTCCCTCCTGCAGCTGCCATCTCCATAGACTTCGAAAAAGCATTTGACTCATTAAGCTGGAATTTTATCCGGTGCTTTCGCTTCGGCCTTCCTGATCACTTTGTTCCTGGATTCAACTTATTTACACTAATCCTCATGCGAGAGTGCTTACCAATTCTACATTATCTCAGTCATTCGAACTCAGAAAGAGGCACGCGCCAAGGCTGCCCCTATCTCCATCTCTTTATTCTGGCTCTTGAAACTCTCGCATCTCCCTTAGACAAAACAGTGATATAAAGGGTATCTCTATCGGTCATAGGCAATATACATCATTATCATATGCAGATGACATGCTTATACTACTAGAAAACTTTAAACTATCCCAACAACCTCTTTATAATTTACTTAACCGCTTTCTACACTTTCC
This sequence comes from Neoceratodus forsteri, assembly GCA_016271365.2. Classification (NCBI taxonomy): domain Eukaryota; kingdom Metazoa; phylum Chordata; order Ceratodontiformes; family Ceratodontidae; genus Neoceratodus; species Neoceratodus forsteri. Next base: position 638,429,041 of record CM028133.1, read on the forward strand.
GGGCTCAGTGTTAATTTTCAAAAAACTGAAATACTCCCATTAAATGATCATTGTGACACTGTCACAAAAAGTCATCTTCGATTTCGATGGGCCTCGCAAAGTATCACCTATCTAGGCATTAAAATATCATCTGATTTGAATAAGATCTGGGATCTAAATATACAACCATTATTAACCAACATCAAAACTAATTTAGATAGATGGAAAGGTCTCAACCTATCTTTCCTGGTAAAATATCTGCAATTAAAATGAATATCACACCAAAAGTTCTATACTTATTTGCTTAGAGTCCTCACTTAAAATTCCCTCCCATTTCCTACACAAGATTGATAAAATGATGGGAATTTTTATGGGAAGGACATATACCTAGATTCAGTCGCATAAAATTAAGATCTCATTGGACTCACGGAGGCTTCGGTTTACCCTGGTTTACTGCATATTTTTGGGCATTTAGAGCTTCACAAACGGTCAAATGGTTTCTCAAACCCAACTGTAATGTCCCCCTATGGTATGATATGGAAACATCATTATCTTCTGGTCTAACCCCTAATTGTTTCATTTATTTCACCTCCGTATCTAAGTTTAAGAAAAATCCTGTTATTAATTCGTCTATATATTATTGGCTTAAAATGCACAAATGGCTTAATATTGACCCGGCACCTATACATTACACTCCTATCTGGGGAAATCCAAAGCTTACATTGGAGAATAAACCAATATATTGTAAATCTTGGGCACAAAAAAACATTCTCTTTTTTAGTGACCTTTTAATGGATAACAGTAATATTCTAGATACCTTTTGTAACTTACAAGTCAAATGGAATATCCCTAAAACAGAATTTTGGAAATACCTACAGATCAGATCCGCCATAACCCCTTTTTCCCAACAACCCTATAACTCGCTGGGAATTCATTCATATATTAACAAATAGATTAATACCCTCATGGCTTAACCAGTACTATTTATAAATTAATTAGGATAAGCTCCCAAATCAGTCTCTTTGGCCAGAGACAAATGGAACTGGATACTTAATACTGACATATCCGATTTCCATTGGAACAAATGCTGGAAACTCTGCCATGACTCTTTCAAAGATGTACAAAGCAGATTAATACAATGTAAAATCTTACACCTTTTGGTAAAACTCCAGTTCATTTGCATAAGATTGGTTTACTACCTAATAATAATTGTTATGATGTAATGCCCCTAATGGAGATCTTTTATATATTATGGTCTTGTAAATCCATTTCTAATTTATGGCAAACTATTCATCAACTCGCTACTAAAATTATTGGCAGAGTTATTCCATTTGATCCTAAACTATATATTCTTGGTATCATTGATAGTAATATAACTTTAACAATATATCAGCATAAATGGCTTCAGATATTGTTCATGCAAGTCAAAAGACTGATCCTAATTGTTGAAGTCTCAATTAACCCTAATCTGACTGATATTTTAAATCATTTAACTCGCATCTCCTCTTTTGAAAGAATCTCTTATTTAACCACTGACAGACTCAATGAATATTACCTTTGCTGGCAGAGCTATTTGAATTTTCTCCAATCTTAAAGAACATATACACATATTTTTTTTTTTTTTTTAGGTTCCAGACGCGATCTCTTACTGCTACATATTTGCAGCTCCTTCTCTCTTGTTGTTTGATGTTTGTGATTATTACTGAAAAAATCTTTTTCTTCTCTTTACTATATTATACCTTTAGCTTCGTGTGGCACAGTCAATATCACATACTATACAGAAATCAGTATAATACATAGCATTATTATAATCTTGGTATACATAACATTTCCATCAGGTTACTTTTTCTTTATTATTATATATTATATCACAAGATCTCAATATGTATAATTCTTTCTGTGCTGTGCTATGTCATGTTTAAGCAGTTCCAATAAAAAGATTAACTGAAAAAAAAAAAAAAAATGAAATCCATGATCTGGCAGACATATTCCTGGTTTCAAAAGTGCTGTGCTTGCCATCTCTGCTCCATAAACACCAATGCCATCTTTGATTTTTTATTTTTGGGCAAGAGCCCCTGGATCCACCAATGAGCGACCTTGTCAGTGTATTAGCATTGATGTCATGATTCCGTGTCCATGGTGACAGCCATGGAAATGAGAAAGCAATATCAAGGAAAGGCACTATTTCATCAGAAAGTACCACAAATGTTCCCTAATAAAAAAAGTAAAATATTTAAAAACAAATGCTGTAACAAATAATGTCATTCCTTATTTCATATCTATCTGTCTGTCTATGTCTGTCTGCCTATCTATCTATCCTTAACAAAAATGCACCAGTTAGGGTAAAACTTAATGCCACAAAAGTAGGGAAATGTGTCATTAGGGTTTCCAACACTAACTCCTCACCCCCACCCCAAGCAGCAAAGGAACAAAAACATTATAGTTTTGGGTCACAGGAGTCTTGGCAAATCAGTGGTGGGATCTTCCTTGGGGTTGTCAACCATAATGTTCACCCCCCAAGACCATACACTCCTGTTCTAAGCAAAAGCTACAGCCACAAGCCAGTGCCTCCTAGTGATACAGTCTTCAAAGGAAGACAGCTATGTCTCGCCACATGTTGCCAACACAGTCTGTTGTAGCTTTCTTCACTTAGGACTCTGCAGGCCCTGCATGAAGAAAGATCACGTCTGATGTTGTTTGCTCAGGATTTGGGGTGGGCATTAGGTTTGACAACCCCAAGAAAGACCCAATCAGTGATATGCCAAGACTCTGGAGATCCAAAACCCTAATTCTTTTTTCTTTTGCTGCTGGGAATGTGGCATTGGGGACTTAGGGTTGGAAACCCTAACACCAAATTTCTTTACTTTTGTTGTGTTAAGTTTAACCATAACTTGTGCATTCACAAAGGTTTTGCCAAGAGTTTCCTTCCTTTTTGAGATAGTGGAATAATATCCTTGTTCACACAAGTCCCTTTGAGACCTGCTTGAACAAATGCAGATGTGCAGGGCCCTTGGGTCCTACATCAAGAGAAGACTTTGTCTGCCTACAGAAGTGCAATGATGGATGTCAAGAGTTCAGGAGGTTGTCTGGTGAGCTGTGGAAGTGCAGGGTCCTCTGGTCCCTGCATTTCCATGTGGCTGCAGATACAGATGCACAGGGCAAAAAGTCCATCTGCCATCTGATGCACTGGGCCCTCTGCCCCTCACAGGTGCAGAGATGCAGGGCCTTTTGCCAAGAGGACAGTTGTCTTCCCTATATGGTACCTATGCCCATGTGGACAACCCCGTAGCTTTCATTCCCTGACTGGGTGGGAGTGTTGCATAACAGCACCATCCCCCAACCCTCACCTCATCCAGCTGGGTCACTGAGCTGGTCCCTGAACATAGCTCACCAGCATGGGATAACAAGGCATATTTGCTGGGGTCAAGACTGGCACTACACACTTACCTAGTGGCATGGAGAGTTGAGGCACTGGACACCTTGCCTCCTGCCATGCCAGTGACCCAGGGTCGGGAACAGACTCGGATTGCTAGGGGGTCAGTAGGGCAAGGAAGGACTGAGCATCCCAGGATATCTCTCCTTCCTTGGGGAGGGTGGTTCATGTGACACTCTGCTTGACTGCCACCCAATGATGGCTGGATGGTATCACATGTGCATTACCACATAAGGGAAGTGGAATTTGCGTTCAGGATGCCAGGGCCATCTCCATGGAGGTGGAGCTCATATATTGTGTCCCTTGCATGTCCATGGGTCAGAGGGGAGAAAAACAGTGGACAAATACAGAGGCTGGTCTTAATGAAGCCCTCCCCAAGAGCACTAACACCCCACTCAGTCACTGGAGGTGGAAAAGAGAATCAGACCTGCCAGTGACCATGGGACAGGCTGATATAGCCAACCAGCCTGCCAGGGAGCAGAAAAACCTGTATGGAAAAAAAGACTGTCACTACACAAGAAGTTTCTTTACAATTATATATTTTTTTTAATTTTGACCCCAAATTTTCAAGATAGTCATTTTATGACTCTTTTTTTAAACACGACATGCAGCGTTTATAGTATATTGGCCGAAATGTCATTTCACACCAGAAGTGTAAAAAAAAATCTAATTCAGGATTTGAAAAAATGGCACCTGTCACGTTTATGAGGTGGTGAGGAAAAATTACTCTGGTGAAAGTCTGGAGTCAAAATATTAAAAATTAGCAAAGTTATGAGTGAATGTTGAAATACTGCAATATTCACTCATAACCTGGGCATTTTACTATATTTGTACACCAAGTTTTCAGCATAGCCTTCTTATTATGCCACCTCATGAACAGAGATGTTGCGAAATACAATTTCACTGGTGAAATTGCTGTGAAATTGGCAATTTCGCTACGTGAAATATTTTGCAAAATTTTGCAGCTCAGTGCCCTACTGCTGGTGCCCTTAAGCATATCCCATTCCCTGGTGTCAGTGGTCCCACCCCCCCAGCCGATCACCAGCCCAATTCAACAATTCCCCATCCCTCCACAATGAGTTTACATCTCTGGTGTCTAGTCGCCCCCTCGGTTGATCACTGGCCCAAATTGAATAATTTCGCCCTCCTGAGATTCAGTATAATAAAAAAAAACACAACTCTCTGGTGTCTAGTGACCCTCACCATCCCCATCATGTCATCAGTTGTTGCTTTTCTCCCCAGTGCCTGAGCAGGCCACTGGCACAGTCTCCACTCACCTCCATGACCGTCAGCCTGACTGAGCACTTCAGTGAATGAGTGCATGCTTGAGCACGTGCTCATTCATTGAAGCACTCAGTCAGGCTGCCGGCCATGGAGGTGAGTTGAGGGCTGTGCCAGTGGCCCGCTTGGGGTACTGGGGGAGAAGTGGGGGGTGGGAACTATCTGATGACATGATGGGAGGTTGGGAGGGTCCACTAGACACCAGGGAAATGTGTTTTTTCCTTTTTATTCTTATACCGAATCTCGAGAAGGGGGGAAATTATTCAGTTTGGGCTGGTGATCACTGGGGGACCACTAGACACCAGAGATGTACAGCTCGGTGGGGAGAGATGGGGAATTGTTGAATTTGGGTGGATGATCTGCCAGGGGGGATGGGAGTGGTCCACTAGAGACACCAGGGATGATTTTATCATGGTAAAATTTTACCCATGAGCAGCAAATTTTGCCATTTTGCAGGCGAAATTTCACCCCAGGATGAAATGTTGCATTTCATGCTTTGTAAAATATTTTGTGAAATGCGCGGATTACGGAAAATATTGTGCGGAGCATAATTTTTCAATTTTGCACAACACTACTCATGAATCTGGTATGTGAAAATTTTAAAATTCCCACCAAAACGTCATTCCACACAACCAAAACATCATTCCAAACCACAGGTGTGAAAACACATTTTGGCTAGGATTTGAAAAATTACAGCTGTTGCATTCATGAGGTAGCAGAAGTGTATATGTATGTTGCTGTGTCTTCTAATACAACCAAGAATGTTATAAACATTTTTTTGAAGTCTCATCATACTGTCTCTGAAAGGAGAAGTCATCTGTAATGATAATTCCCAAGTCCCTTTCATCCCTTGTCTTTGCTAGCTCCTTTCGTTTTAATGTGTTTTGCTTTTCTATTAGATCTGCCCAAGTGCTTGACCTTGAAGTTTTCCATGTAAAATTCCAACCTGTGCTAGTCTGCCCATTCCTCCAATCTGTGTAATGCCTTCCTTACGTTTTCTATCTCATCTCCATCACTGACTATTGACCCTAATTTGGTGTCATTGGCAAATTTAGATAACCATACTATGCCCTCACAAGTCATTGATGACACATACACATTAAATAAGCATGAACCCAACACTGATCCCTGCGGCACTCCACTCGCCACCTCTATCCAAAATGAAAGTTTGCCTCTCAAGGAGACTCTTTGTACTCTTTCAGTTAACAATGGCTCTATTTCACCAGCCTTCCATCTCCTCCCATGATCTCCAATTTAGTTATCAATTCTGAGTGTGATACTGTATCTCCTATAATCCAAGATGATCACATCCACTGGCATTCCTCTGTCCAGGGCCCTACTGACATTATCATAAAAGCTCAGAAGATTAGTCAGACATGACCTACCCCTAGTAAAGCCATGCTGGGTTACATTCTGTAGTGTGCTTGTACTTCTGAAATTTTCAAATTCCTCTTTCACTATCCTTTCTAATTCCTTGCACAGAATCGAGGTCAGGTTCACTGATCTGTAATTACTACACTGTCCTTTGCTTCTCATTTTATAAATTTGGATAATTATTGCCTTCTCCAACTTGGTATACCCTCTCCTGAGTCCAATGAGGCCTGAAATATTCTAGCCACTGGTGCAGCCAGTTTATCTGCCAGTTCTCTAAGTATATGTGTAAGCAAATCATCTGGTCATTGTGCCATATTAGGTTTAATGTTTCTTAACTGTTCTTTAATATTACATTCCTTGATCAGTATTCTCCTATACTTACCACTATCCCACTTCTGTATTACCCTGATATTTCTTGGTTTGAATATTGTACTAAGGTACTTATTCAGAACTTGTGCCATGTGTTTATCATCTGTCACCATGTTACCATTATTGTCTTCCAGTGGTCCTACTTTTTGCAAGTCACTTCTTTTATAACTGACACAGTCCAAAAAGGATTTGTAATTGTTCTTAACCCTGCTTGGCAATTGTATCTCTTGCTCTCTTTCAGCCTTTCTTATTCTTTTTTGCATTCTTTAACATTTTCATATGCTCCTCCCATATTACTACATCATTCCTTTTACAGGCCCTTCCATATGCTCCTTCCTTCCTCCTTATCATCCTCCTTACCACTCTATTCATCCATCTGGGTAATCTCCCTTTTGTATTATATTTTGTTTTTTCTGAGATGTGCTTAATTAACTCATTTAGTTTCTGTACCAGTTTTTCCCCACATCTCAGTGAGAAGTGTATCCTCAAATCACATCTCCCAATCCCATTCTTTCAATGCTGTTCTCATTTTATCAAAATCTGCCTTGTGAAAACATTTACTCTTGGTTTTGCCCCTTGTTTTATAGTTCATCCCCAAGATGTTAAACATAACTAATCTGTGATCACTTACGCTTAGTGGTTCCATAATATTGCAGCTGCCTATCTGACCCTCTACATGACTTAATACTAAATCCAGAATATGGTGTTCTCTCATTCCTGATTCCACTAACTGTTCCATTCCTAAATCATTTACTATTTGAACAGACTCCCTTTCCAGTGATGGCCCTCCTCTTATTTTTGTTCTCCGGTTAATACTTGGCATACTTGGCATATTAAAATCCCTCATAACTACAATCCTGTCTTCAGTGTCCAGATTATTTAAGGAGTCCAGCATTTTTCCATTCAATTCACTGTTCTTTGAGGGTGATCTGTAAATTAATTCTAACTAGGTCTTCTTTTCCTTTTCTGGATAGATTCATATCCATATTTGCTCCAGTTCAAATTTCTCCTTAGGCTGCACTATCTCTGCTGTTATCTCTTCTGCCACATATATTGCCACTGGACCACCAGGGATATTGGATTTCTTTTTTTATACAGATGCCCACGTTCAGGCAGATAGCGGTCCACTGGACCACCAGGGATATTGGACATAATAGTTATTTTTTTACTACAAATGGCCGCGATCGGGCTGCAGGGGGCGTCGGTCCCCGATGGCTGCTGCTTGGCAGGGCGCCAGGTGCAAGTCATCGGGGATTGGCGCACCTGCATGCAAATGGGGTCATAATGACATGCAAATGGCCCCATGTGTGCCTTGCATACATTATGGCCCATTTGCATGTCAACTTTTGAATATCGTGGTTGCTGTGCATGGCGGAATGGAACTTGCACTAGCGCATCCCCATGCTCCACTTTGGCCACTTGCGCTGGTGCAGTGCCACTGCGCCATGCACACTGGGGGTGGCCAGGGTGTGATATTCAACACTGCTGAATCATGGCACAGCTCCGTTGAATATCGCCCAGTCCACACCCATGCGCAGCCAAGTTGAGCTGCGCCTAAGCTTGCGCCACAGCCTAGTACAGTTTGAATATCTGAGCCACTACTGGGTTCATGAGGTAAGGTTATAAGAAGGCTTTATTGAAAATTTGTTGTACAAACATGGTAAAAAGTCCAACTTTTGAGAGACATTGAAATATTTCATTGTTCACTCATAACTTCACTAATTTTTAATATTTTCCACTAAACTACCAACATAACTTTTTTTGGGACACCACCTTATGAACAAGGCAGCAGAATTTTTTTAAATCTGGGCCAAAAGGTGATTTTTTCACTCACATGTGAAATCACATTTGGGTGGGATATGAACATTTTCACATACCGGGTCCATGAAGTGGCGACATAAGAAGACGATGTTGACAATCTGGTATAAAAATATGGTGAAATGACCTAGTTATGAGTGAACATTGAAATATTTCAATGTTCACTCATAACTTCACTAATTTTAATATTTTTGACTCCAAACATTCAACATAGCCATTTTTTCCACCACCTCATAAATGTGGCAGGTCTCATTTTTCAAATCCTGGATTAGAAGTGTTGTTCCACTTGTGGTGCAAAATGACACTTTAGCCAGTATTTTATAAATACCACTTTTCATGTTTATAAGGAGGAGTCATAAAATGACTATCTTAAAAATTTAGAAAAAAAAAGATTATTAATAAACACATGCAGTGCCAGTCTTTACCCTAGCAGGTAGTGCTTTGTGATCTCCTGCCCATGAGCTGAGTTCAGGGGTGAGCTCAGTGAGCAAGCTGGATGGGCTGAGGCTGGTGGGATGGTTCTGTCTTGTGACACCATTCTCTAGCCTGGGAAGGGGAGGTGTATGGTTGCCCACATGGGCCCAAGTACCATATCCTGAAAATAACTCTTCTTTTGGCATAGGGCCCTGCACCTTTGTACCTGTTGATGCCAGAGGGTCCTGAGCTTTGGCTGAGAGATGGACTCTTTATCATGCATGTCTGTAGCCACAGCCAACCAGACAGTCCCATGAATTCTTGACATCTGTTGCTGTATGGAAGTGCAGGGCCCACTGGTCCCTGCACTTCCATATGCAGATGGAGTCTTCCCTTGGCACAGCACCCGGAGGGCCCTGCCTGTCTACATCTGTTTAGGACCTGTGTGAATTAGAATATGATACCACTATCTCAAAAAAGAGGAGATTCTTTTTGCAAAAAACTGTGTTAATGCACCAGTTAGGATTCAGCATAACACTGCAAATGTAGGAAAATGTGGTGTTAGGGTTTCCAGTCCTAACTCTCCACCCCTCACCTGCCAAGCAGCAGAAGGAAAAAAACATTAGAGGTTTAGGTCTTTGCAGTCTTGCCAAAACAGTGGTGGGGTCTTCCTTGGTATTGTCAACCCTGATGATCACCCCTCTCCCCCTTGCCCACAGCTTCCTATCCAAAGTACAAGGTACAGCTCCAAGTCAGTGCCTCATAGTGATACTCTCTTCAAAGCTCTTCAAAGGTAGAGAAGTATCTCTCACCACATGTCACCAACAGAATCTGTTGTAGCTTTCTTCACGCAGGACCCTGTGTGAAGAAAATAGATCTTTTTTGATCTTATTTTCCTTGGGGGGGTGGGCATTGGGGTTAACAACCTCATGGAAGACCCCACCATGGATTTGCTAAGACTCCAGAAACTCAGAACCCTATTTTTTTTTCTTTTGCTACTTAGATGGGGGGGTGGAGGTGGGGACTTAGGGTTGGAAAGCCTAATGCCACATTTCCCTATTTTTGCGGCTTTATGTTGAATCCTAATTGGTGCATTAACACAGTTTTTTGCAAAGAATATATTATCTATATCTAGTCATTGCAAAAAAAAATGACATTAATACAGACATTAGGGCTGATGAATGCAAAGTGCACAATGTAAGGAAATTAAAATTTTAGGGTTTAGAGTCTCAGGAGTCATGACTAATCTCTGGTGTGGTGTTCCTTGTAGTTGCCAAACCTAATGCCCAACCATATGTAACACCCATATATAATAAGTGTGCTGTCAGCACAGCAACACCCATACAGCAATGACAATGTGGGATCTGCAACCCGATTGACAGTCATTTCATTGATCGGGATTTTATAGCATCCACCATCTTGCTGTCTCATGGGTGTTGTGCTGTTTCCCCCCTACACCTCTGACCTGGAGGTGATTATCTTATTGTCCAGAGGGTGCAGAGCCCCCTGCATTGATTGTCGATTGTTTTCACTGTGGTGGTGTTTTCCTCCCGTCGGCTGATGGTGTAGGGGCTGTCGGGATGAAGTTGTTGATGTAGTGTTCGTCATGGTTTTTGTTGTTGAACTGGCTTGGTGGAACCTATATAACATGGGCTTCAGAATCCTTCGAAATCCTACCAGCTTCATTGATCTAAACACATCACCTGACCTTTCATTAATCTCTTTTATGAAATGGGTAGTAAAAACCTCAGCACATAATTGGTCAAATAGCATTACCTGCCCATTGATTAACTCTTCTATTTAATTCACAGTAAGGCAGCCCAATTTCTTACCATTTTGCTTAGAAGTCACATAATAAAAGTAATATCACTACACATTTCTGAGTCATGCTACAGTTTATAAACTTTTACAGTGTTTTCATGTTCACAGCACATGTTTTGATGTAACAGTTTACAAACTTTTACAGTGTGTTCATGTTCACAGCTTATAGTTTGACTATTAGTTTAAACAGATTACTTTATCTGGTGGATCAATACAAAATACATTTGTCATGCTTTGCATTTAAAAAAATTACTTTCTTCGAATATGTTTAATTTTACCATCAAACCAATTTTATAATCACAAATAACCCAGTCCAGGGTATGGGGGTTATGTTAAATGAATGCACTTTGTAGATGCTGGAAGACACTCAGCCTTCAGCCTCATGCCTCACAATACACCTAGGGTGTGCATTAATTACCATAACTCCATGCTTTGTTGTGGGTTATTGATTACATATGCCAACAGTTTGTAACTAACCTGCCCTAATCTATCTAGCAACAATATAACTAAATAAAAATAAAACCTTTTTCCATTACAATAATAACTTCTTGGTTTTTAAACCCCAAATCTCATAACAGAGCTTTGGCTTCTTTTTTGTAATTAATAGTTTTTATTGTTTCAATATTTTAAAGTTTGACAAGCATTTAGCAAACTGGTATGGCACATACCATTTGCAGCATTGCATGAAAACAGTCCTGGCTGGGTAAATACCCTAGGATGAACAGGCTAAGACAGATAAGAAAATCAGGCATAAATATAACTCAGATATATTGAATAAACTACAGGTTTTAAAAACTCTCAAACAACAGTAGTAAAAACAGATGAGCCATGTAACACTTGAGCAGCTATAGGGTGAGGCCCCAAGCCTATTCTGTCACCATCAAGGGCATTTGTGATATTTGTGCACTATATCATCTTATAGAGTGACCACACTGTCCCTGATTCTACCCCTACCCCTACCTATGGGGGAGAGGGGGAGTACTAGTTAAGTTTCTAAGAGTGATTAGCAGTGATTACTAATGTGCGATGCTCATTCAGGTGGCCATCCACTTTTGGGATGTGGGGTTACTCTGTGGATTAGCATGTTCCAGTATGACCTTTCCAAACCTATGTCGGTGACAGAGGGGACACACTAGATTCTGGTAGGGTGAACAAGGGGGATGTCAGGAACCCTCACCATGTGTCCTGGCACTGGGGAAACTTATTCAGAATAATGTGGTGGTCCCCTTCATAGCTGGCCAGTTTCCTCAGTTCCTGAATCCATTCCTTAGGGTCTGGAGGCTGTGTGGGTTCTTCCAGTGTCTGAGTATGATCCTTTTAGCTGTGGTCATTGCTCCTAATAGCCATCTCTTTTCCCCCTGTGGGAGGCCAGGTCCTATGGCTAGGGGTAGGTAGTAATTTATCATCACCAGCAGCACAGAGAGAGGTGTTTGGATTGTCACTATATTGTTTAGAGTGTCCTGAATGGAGTTCCAGAATGGGGGATAGAAGGGGGCATTCCCAGGGAATGTGTGTAATTGTGCCACCAGCTGTGAAGCATCTCCAGCGTTTGCCTGTAGGTGAAATACCCCAGTCCAATAGCTGTTGCGGTGGTTCTGTGCCATCTGTGTAACACCTTGAATTGGGTGAACCTATTTTGGATGTCTCTGGTGGAATTTTTTACTGAATTCCAGCATGTATTCCACATTTCAGCAGTGATGGGTAGGCCCCAACTGTTTGGATCACTTCTACTTAAGTCTGATTGATCCATCTGGGAGTAAGTTTAGGATGTGACCATATATGGTACTGCTTGGGGGGGGGGCAGTACTTTGTCTGGCCAAAGGAGAAGATCTAAACTATTTTACTTTTTACTCCAGATATGAGGGCCTAAGGTGCTAGTTATTGCATGCCTAACCTGGAGATATCTCCAGAAGTGGTGCTTGGGGAGGCCATATCTAACCTGGACTTGTAGGAAGCTCAGCATAGCAGATGGATCTCTTTGTTGGAAGTCTCTGAGGTAGTTCAGACCCTTACTGGCCCAAGTCTTGTCCACCATCAGTTTGTCCCCAATGGTTAGGTTTGGGTTCAGCCACATCAGGCAGTACTTAGCCTAGCTTGGGTCCCACTGGCTTAATTTACAGTAGGCCTTCCAAACTGCCACCATACCAGCTATAGTGGGTGGTACCTGTTGGCCTCTAGGGATACCTAGGGATTGCAATGCCAACAGCAAAGTCAGGAAGTTTCAGGCCTCCATTAAGTAGGGAGTGTCTGAGTTTCGCTCAACTTATGCATTTTGATCCCTTGCCCCAGAAGAATGAAGTAATTCTAGAGTGTAGTTGCTTAATTATCTTTGGGTTTATGGCTATGGGGATATTATATAGTAAATATTGAAATTTTGGGGCCACCATCATTTTAAAAGCCTGCGCCCTACCCCAGTGGGAGAGGTGTAGCAGTTTCCATCTCCTTGTGTTTTTATCCAGTTCCACCAACAGGGGTAGTATATTGTCTTTTGCTAGCTGTTGAAGGTTCTAATGGAATTTACCCCCCAGGTATGTGATGTCCTGTGGGGCCTGAAGTAGCCCCCAAGGGTAGTCAGGATCTAATCTAATTGAGGGGTTTGAGGTGATGAATTGGGATTTGGCTATATTTAACTTGTACCCTGATAGACTGCTGTATGTGTCTATCAGTTTAAGCAGGGCTGGGATAGAGTTCCCAGGGTTCCAAAGGGTGAGCATGATGTCATCTGCATATGCTAGTGCCTTATGTTCTCTCCCCATTACCACTCCCTGTATGTTTTTAGAGTTCCTAATAGCCTGGAGCAGTTGTTCCAAGGCTAGTATGAAGAGGATTGGGGAGAGTGGGCATCCCTGTCTGGTGCCCCTGTGTAGTAGAAAGGGCGTGGATGCACGCCCATTTGTGATGACCTCTGCAGAGATCACAGAGTAGAGAACTTGGACCCATGCTCTGAAAACTGGGCCTATGTTAAAGGCTTCCAGCGTTTTTTGGAGGAACCCCCACTTCACCCTATCAAACACCTTCTCTGCATCCAGTGAATCAAGGGGGACTGGGTGGGGGAGGCCTTCCTGGTTTTCCACAAGAGGTTCACCAGTCTTCTTGTGTTGTCCATTCTTCTGCAGCCCAGAACAAAGCCTACTTAGTCATAGTCTACCAGTGATGTGATCAGGTCCTTCAGTCTGGTAGCTATGGCTTTTGCCCACAGCTTACAGTCAGTGTTGATCAAAGAGATCGGTTGGTAGCTCCCACAGTTGATTGGGTCCTTCACTGGCTTAGGGATTAGTGAGATCTGTGCCACCCTCATGGATGGAGGAAGGGTGCTGCTTCTTCCAGTGACTCCATTAATGGAGCTAAAAGGACCTCTTGGAAGGACCCCAAGAATTCAGCTGGTAGGCCGTCTCCCCCTGGGGCCTTCCCTGGGGTTGTGGAGGCTAAGACCTGTTCTAGTTCTACCATGCTTAAAGGCCAGTCCAGTCACTCCAACTTTTCCTGGGTAAATTTTGGAAGGTTGAGGCTATTGAGAAACTTCTGGGTGGCTCCTTCAGCTGGTTGAATTTCAGATTAGTATAGGAAGCAATAGAAAGTTAGGAATTCCGTGTTTATCTCTTCTTCCCCTCTAATTATAGTCTCATCTTTCTTTTTAACTGCAAGGATTCTGGAACATTCCTGCCTTTTTTTAATTGGTAAGCTAAGAGGCGGCCAGGTTTTTCACCAGCTTCCCAAAATGTTTGTTTCAGGTGGAACAGGGCATATTCTGCCTTTTGATGCAGGTAGGTATTACTTTTGTATCTCAGGCCTATAACTGAGGCTCTGATTTTGTCTGAGGGGCTGGGGTGGTGTATAACTGTTTCTCTAGGGTGGCCAGTTCAGTTTTTAAATCTCCTAAGATTTTATCCCTTTATTTGTATAAGTATGAGGCATGACTGATGCACTTGCCCCTAATAAAGGCCTTAAGGGCGTCCCACCTAATGGCGCTGTGGTGTCTCCTGGCTTGTTGTTAATCAGGAAGTCCTGAATCTCCCCTTTGATTTTGGCACAGAACTGGGGGTCGATCAGCAGAGAAGTATTTAGTCTCCATTTGCCCCTACTCACCTGAGGCTCTGTGGGAGGTAGGCAGGAGAATGATACTGGGGCATGGTCGGAGATTAGAATGGCACCAATACAAGCTTCTAGTATGTGAGGGGTCCCTGCCCCAGGTGTAAGCCACACGTCTATTCTGGAGTGTGTTTTCTGTGGTGGTGAATAGTAAGAGAAGTCCCTCCCTGTGTGGTTAACTGGTCACCAGATGTCCACCAAATTAAGTTCTTGTGCCAGTGTTCTAAGGGCTTCTATAGATCTGGTCAGTGGGCCTAGAGAGCTTGGCTTCTATTCAGTAGTTCATCCATGGTAGCATTCATATTTCCCCTCCTCCACTATCAATTGGCCCCTTTGCGTTTCTTGCAGGGACAGGGAGAGGGTCATGTAGAATGAGGCATCTGTCATTAGGCCTGTATACGTTGCGTAGAGTGACATCAACACTCAGTAGTTCCCCTTGCAGTATTAAGAATCTCCCCTTGGGGTCACTTTTGGTTAGATGTGGTTTGAAGGGGATTTGTTTATTTATTAAGATTGCTACCCCACTGCTTTTGGAGCTGAAGGAGGCTCTGAAGACCTGTGCTACCCACCCCTGCTTAAGCTCTTGGGTTTCCCCTTTGGTCAGGTGGGTTTCTTGTAAGAAGGCTATTCCTGGGCCCTGTTTCTAGAGGTGATCTAGGAGTTTCCTTCTTTTTACCTGGGATTTTATCCCCTTTACATTCCATGACACCCATTTAACCCCAGAACTAGCCATTTGGATTAGTGTGGCGAGCAGGAGGGTGGTTGGTATATTTGAGAGAGAGATGTGGGATCCTATACCCAGAGGTTGGTGCACCTGTCCAGTTCCCTGGGGCCCTGTGTCTGGAGTAAGTGCACCTTCTTGGGTTTGTCCCCAGCTGAGTTGGTGTGCTCCTGTGAGCCCAGATGAGCCAGCTGTAGAGTGTCTGGTGTGCCTGGGGCATGTTGTCCACTGTGTACCAACTTTGGGCTCCTGTCCCATAACTGAGAATCTTTTCCCACTCTTGAGGGGTGTGCCATATCTTGTTCTGCCACTCTAACTGTCTGCCTTGCTACCTGGTATCTCCCAGACTGATGGTGTAAAGATCCCTCTTCTAAAGAGTCCAGGAAGATCATTTTAAACTCAGGGGAATAACATCTTGTATAACAGAACACAACAAAAACAACAACAAAAAAAAATACAGTAAATCAGAAAAACAGTGCATTAACCATATGAATCAACTTTTTCAAACTTTTTTCCCTTTTTGGTGACTGAGAGGTCCAGCATGGGGTAAACTGCCCCAATTCTAGTCCCAGTAACCATGTACATGGCTAAGTTGGAGGCCTTCTCCATTTGGTGTGGACCACCCACCATTGCCTTGTGCCTATCCAGAAATCCAGATGGGTAGGGTTGTTCCTACCCCTTATATTTCAAGGTGTATCCGTGGTTAAAGTCTTAAGTTGGGGGGGGTGAATTCAAGCCAGGGAGAGGTGAGGAGGGACAGAGGTGGTGTGGGGGGAATCTGTCTGGGTTGGAGACTTCTACATCTTTGGTTCAGCCCCATTCCCAGGGTGGGGGTGGGGTCACTCTGCTGCGGGGAGGGTGCTTAGGAGAGTGTCCTCCTTTTCAAAATAGCTGTCCCCAATTTGTGTTCATGGGCTCTTCGCCCTGAAGGTGTCCCCATCAGAGGAGTTTGCAGGATAAAGGACAGAGGTGAGAAGGAAAAAATCTGTTGGTCCAATCTGCTTGAGTCATCCCTGGGCAATCTAGGTACAGTTGGGCTAGCCAGCAACACAGGCCTGAGGGTTTTTGTGGTTTGTGTTATGGCAGGGTCTTCCAAGCACATTATGTGCAGGAGAAAGTAAGCCATACCGCTCAACCCTGTGGGCAGTGGTTTCTATGCAGCTCCTTTATGGCCATGTCATCCTCTTGAGCTGAAAAGAAAAAGAAAGGAGAGAAAGAATTTTTACCCCTTCATTCCTTTGCCACCAGCTCACAGCTTCCGAGAACAAGTGTTAGTGTGCTTGTCCTATGGAGCTCCCCTGTGGTTACCTGCAGTGGGGGGTAGGAGTGAGATTCTCTCCTCTTGCAAGTTTGTGAATGCTCCTCATTGTTCACCTGCACCTCATGGCTGTTGTGCAAGCATCTTGGACAGGGGCATACATTGTAGCCATGAAGTACATTTTGTGCCCAGGACCAACTACCAAATTAGCTCACTTCCCTCCCACCTCCATCTTGCAGCAGAACAAATTGCTAAGAGCTGTATCTGATGGACTACAAGCCCATATAAATGTTGCTTACCTGGGGGGGCCTGGAGGTCCCAGTGTCACTCCTCTGGAAGGCTTTGGTGGCTGGAGGTGAGGGCATTGGCTCACGTATGCATCTGACACTCATCCATATGTTGCACAGCCCCAGCATGCTGGTGCGATCCACGAGGGGCCCTCTCCACAAGACAACCCCAACAAGAGCATCCCCAAGCTTCTCCAAAAGCTCCTGCAGGGCCAGCCCCCTGACACTGGTGACCTAACAGCCTGGGTGCCAGTGGTCACACAATTTACAAGCAGCTGGACCCTGACCACATCCCCACCCCACACAGAAATTAACCAGAGCAGAGCTGTACCTTCCCTTTATCCCATCCCTGACAGTTGCTACCAGGTGGCTGTTTCGGGATGTGTTACTTCTGCACCGTGTATACAGTTTTCTGCATTGCTTCCCCGGTCCCTGCTAACCCCTGTGGCTGAGCCCCAGCTGAAACAAGCTGTGCTTCTCCAGCAGGAGACTGGAGGGGCTTGGACTAGGTTTGAGGGGAACAGTGGTGGGTAATTCTGTTGGGAGCCAATGTTGGCATACAGGGAATTAGTGGGGGTGACCTGGAATGCCCTGGTAGGGGAAATAATGAGCACTGGAGGCCCACTTTTACAATATAGGCAGCCAGTAATGGGGGTTAGGAGAGAGGGTGAGGGGAGGTGTAGGCCAGCCGGGGAGGACATCGAACGGGAGGGGGAGGGAGTGTAGGGGAATTCAGGTACTCACGTTAGTTACTGCCAGCAGGTCTGTGGAACTCAAAAGACAACAGTCCCTGGAAATCAGTTTATTGAATGGTCTGAGAGATCAAGAGTCCATGGCATGTATCTGTCAGTAAATGGATCCCATTCATATGCCTCATATCTGTTCTTGTCAGGCTGCAGTTTGGTGGGGTGCTCCAATACATGGCAGCTTCTGGCAGGGGTGGGTCTGGTTCTGAGCCGTCGGGGTAAACCTGGCTCACCGCACCAGCCCAGGAGTCAATGATTTCTTTCTGTAGGAGGCCATCTTCTTCTCGTTGCTGTTTGCTGGCAAACCCAGGGGCTGACTGACTGGTTTCCTCAGGATCCGAGTTCGGGTCTTGTTCCTGCTTCTTCAGGGCTGGCTGTTCCAGTGACTCGGAGCTGGTTGTGGAGGATGCTCTGCTTTGCTGTCTGGATGGTCTATCATGGGAGTTGTCTTTGTTCTCCTGTGGGCTCTTTTTCTTTTGCTGTTTATGCTGCTTATGCTTATTCATTGTACTGGACCATTCATCTCATCTCCTGGACGATCATCAGCTAATACGGCAAATCAGTTCTGCTGGTCTCGGTGCTGCTGATTCTGTGCTTTTGGAGGATTTTGCTTCAGGGGGGTCATGGCTTGCTGTTTGTGTTGGGGGGTGCGAGGTTCATTGTAGGTTGGCCATTGTCTCTCAGTGTAATCCATTGTTTCTTTGGGAGAGTCAAAGGAGTTGTATATGCCATTTCCTAGGATCTGTAGTTTGGCAGGGTACACCAGACAATACTGCACCTGATGCTCTTGCAGCTGTTTTCTCGCCTCAGTAAAAGGTTTGCGTTTTTGGGCTATTTCATTGGAATAATCATTAAAAATGTGTATTCGATGTCCCTGCCATAACAGATAGTTCCTGGCCCTTGCCAAGCTCAGAATCTTTTCCTTCTCTGGGAAGCACAGCAATTTGGTCAGAATGGGCCTCAGTCTGCCCCCTTCTTTCGGTGGTTGTGCCAGGGTACAGTGTGCCCGCTTGATTTCGAGGGTCAGGCACCACTCGTACTGCAGCAACTTTGGCAGTTCACTTTGTAGAAATTTAGTTACAGCATGCCTCTCTGCCCTCTCTGGAAAGCCCACAAATTGGAGGTTATTCCTCCTACTCCTATTTTCGGAGTCTTTGGCCCCGGACCATAATACCTCTATCATGCGTTCGAGCTCTTGAATTCAGTCCTCATGTCTGGAATCCTTCTCATTGATATACAAGAGATAAGTTTCAGCATCCAAGGTGCTGTGGTTCAGGGCTTACACTTTGTCTTCTAGGGTTGCCTCCAAAGTCTTGTAGGTTTTTACCTCCATGAGGACCTGTTGCATCAGGATTTTGATTTCTTATAATTCTGCCAAGCTGATTGTCCCAGTCTTTGGATTTGGTGCAGCTGTGGCCATTTCTTTCAGCCGCTTGGAGCTCTGTGCAATTTGTAAAACTTTGTTGATGGATATTTCTGCTCCCCGGTCTGCTGTAAATCCCAAATTAGCAGGTTTGTTAGCCCTGAAGTCCCCTAATGAATAAAGTTAGAACCACAGTCAAGCATGAGCTGGATTTCAATATTTCGGATAAATTAACTGGCGGGTGGAACCAAGCTAACAATTAAGCTTCCATTCACTTTCCCTGCTCATGCATGCCAGGACATTGATTTCTACAAAATAAATGCACTTCCCTAGTTCGTTCAAAGGCATGCAGCCTTTGCTACCAAACTCACACATTCTATCCAGCAACAGCCTAACTAAAGGAAAATAAAACCATTTTCCATTAAGAAAAACTTTTCCCATTTTACAAGCATATTACAAAACCCTTAGAGTTATAGAGCCACAAACGTCAGAAAATGTGGCATTAATGTTTTCAATGCTAACATCCAACCCTTCCTCATCTCCTACCCTGTTACCCAAGGACAACCTACATGTCTGGGTCCATGCCTCATGGATCTGCTGCTGCTTCTAGCTACAGATACTATATAGTGCCATGCCCCACCAGTGCCCCATAGTTGTCTTATTTGATGTAAGGGTAGTCATGGTCTGGGACTAGTTCTGGTAATCTAGGAAGGGGCAAGAGTTTTCTTTTTAAAGCCTTTTTTTTGTTTCCCAACTATAATAACATAAATAATGAACTGAATAGTGAATATAACCTATTATTCAGTTTGAATAATATATAGCTCATTATTTGTGGTATTATGGAAACATTATTTGTTGGTTTCACACCCTTCTATATGCATATTATATGTTGACTATATACGTATTGACATTTGCATTGAAATACACCACAATCCAGGAAATGCTACAAATATAATGACCATAACAGTTCAGGGTGAGGGTAAGACAAAATACAAAATATGAATAAAATAAAATACTCCAAATGAGAATTTCATACTGATGCATTATTATAGTTACCTATTTAAACATAAGGGCTCCATGTATTTTTAGGAACCCATGTAATCAAAACAAATAATCATTACCTCTTTGTATATACAAAAAGTAATCAATATTAACACTTTCTGTTTGACTGTATATATAATACTATAACAAAATAATTTGTTAAATAACTGTAGCTATCACTTTAGAGAGTCATTCCATAGAAATGTCAACTTCCAGCCATTTATGTTAGAGATTGTGGAAACAGCTTTCATGTCTTTGCTTTATGATCTGATAAATTCCTTCCAGGTGTCACTGTCAGAGACTGTGCAATGCTTGATTAAATCCTACCGATTTTTTTTTCGTCACCATCACCACTTCCTTGCAAGTTCTCTGAGTAATTTGATTGTCAAGAATCTGCTTAAATAAACACCAACACCCCTTTTTCCTTCTGTGGAAAAACCTTTTTTTTCTTTAAATATCTCTTTTGCATTAAATTTACTGGGTGGGATATTCAAAGGGGTTGCGCTGAGTGCAACAGTGTTCGCCATGCGAACCCACTGATACACCCTGCACGAATTCAGAGGGTTTGTTGCACTGCGCACTTCCCATGCACCAGGGCACACCAGTAATGTATGCAGCACAAGTGCAGGGGGGCATGCCCATGCATATGTGACACATCCCGATATTCAGCCCGGGATGTGCTGTGCATATGCAGGCACAAACCCACCTTGCACCGCACTGGGGGGTGCAAAGATGTGCCTGTAAAAAGTAGAAGCATGTCAGGGGGACACCCACAGGTGGGCTGCCATACTGCTGGGTGCAACACAGCAGCCGCCTGTTGTGGGGGCCACCCGATCTCCCCAGACACAGGCTGGATGACCCCCCCCTTGCCGATCGTGGGCATATAAATATAATATCCCTGGTGGTCCAGTGGAGCCTAACACATCACCCAATCATGGGCAGAGGTAACACAATCCCTGGTGGTCCAGTGGACCCGATCCCCTGCCTGATCGCGGGCATAGATTGTAATTGAACCCCTGGTGGTCCAATGGACCCGATCCCCTGCCTGATTGAGGGCATAAAATGGAATTCAATTGCAAATTGGGCCATAAAGACATGCAAATAGCCCCAAATGTGCCTTGCATACATAATGGCCTCATTTGCATGATCACATCTGAATATCGCTCTTGCTGCGCCTAGCACAACTGCACTTGCGCTGGCTTAGCCCCTTGCTCCTCACCTGCCACTTGTGCTGGTGCAGTGCCACTGGGCCGTGCACAGAGCGGGCACCCCCAGTGCCATTTTCAATGATGCTGGACCATGGCACAGTGCCGTTGAATATCGTCCGGCCCATGCCCTGGCGCATCCCAGTTGCACTGTGCCCAGGCTTGCGCCCCTGCCTGGCACAGTCTGAATATCCCACCCACTGTACCTGTTGTTCTTTCCTTCTGGGACCCTCTTGCTAACTAGGCACTGCACCTACTGTACCTGAGGCTACATAGGGTGAAAAACTTTAAACAATGTGGGTCCAATGCACAAACAACAGATCAAGGTTGAGAGAAAGGGTTTCACAATGAGCCTTAATTTCACAGAGGAGCATAAGTAGTGGTTCATGGGAAGTGATATTGGTTATTTACTTAGTTTTTCCTGACCGGGAAAGGAGGGCTATGTCATTCAGGTTATAGTTGGGAGGGGTACAGATGCAAACTGATGCACTGAATCAGGTTAAGTTGTAGATTGCATTTTGTAGTGAAAGGAGGGGGGACACATTTGGCCAGGACACTGGGGAAATTCCCCTACTCATTGGTAGGGAGAGCTGCTGTATGCCAGGATGGCCACTGTGTCCCAGGCTTTGGAAGAGGAGGAGGTGTGCGAGGAGGGGGAGAGGATCTCCTCCCTACCTTGGTTATCTTAGAGACCCAAAGTGACTGTATTGACTTTTCACCGAGAATGTCTGGATATGCTGAAACTACCTGTATTTTGCAGGATGTCAACTTGCTGGTCGGTTTGAATCTTGTCCATGAGAATAACTGCAATCGGGACAGCAGGAGTCGTGCGGAGCACAGTTCAGAGTCGGGGAAAGTCATAGAAGGAGTTTTGATGGCACCGTTCGGTGTGAATCCACGACATGGTGCTGGTGTGTGCACCAGAGGAATGGAGAGTGTGCTGGTGCCCGGATGTCTGGGTGAAACAGAGGTTGTGGAGCCAATTTCAGAAAATGCTGATTCACAAAAGTTACCATGTGATTTAATGAACATCAGCCTACAGAAGGGCGAGAAAAGTTAAATAAGACATTGGGGCTGGTGCACAAGTGTTTGAGAGGGAATTATGTACACCATGCTAAGGAACTGTAAGGCTGGCTACCGGAGGCAGCGTTAGTAGCCGGGGGCTGGGTCCACACAGAAAATGGCTGGCTACCTGATCCACAAGACCCAAAAGTTCAGGAATATAAGGTAATGCAGATTACAGATACTGGGAAACTGCTTTCCACTGCACAAGGGTTGTTTCAGGATTCAAGTGACAGTGCAAATGCTGGTGTCAAGGCTAAAGAGGATACCACTACAAAACCCAAGGATTTATCCACAGTGAGTAACAGTCCTGTTATTGACATGGGGAATGCACCCAGAGCTGGTACTAGAGGAAAAATGAGGGGGTACTACTATTATATCAGAAGCACGACTACTTGAGGGGGAACCTGCTTTGCAGGAAAATAATGACACTTTATCTGTGGGACTGGGAATAGACATCTTGCAAGACCCTACTAAACACAAAATGTTCAAACATTTGCTACTTATGGCTGATTTATTCAAGGCTAATACTAGAGAACCTGCTCTTAGATGGAATACTATCCATCTGATGTATAAAGGAGGCCTGGAGAACCTTCATGACAGAGTGTATGTTGGGAGGAAGTTATTGAAGGATTCTCTGAAATTTTAGACCTCAGAAGTTTTTGCTTTAATTCATACTGATGATTTCAACTATGATGTAAGTTTTAAAACTGTGAAGGCTCTGGACAGATTTTGGGTTAAATATAATGCATTAAAAGATACACCTTTGTGGGCCCCCTTTCTGGCGATTCCCATTACTAAGCCAGCTGTATGGAACATTACCATTCTTTTTAAAAATGAAGGAGTTGATATTGTGGATATTTTATATTGGCTCAAATAACGATGTGAGGTGTTGGAACATCCTACCCCTGTGATTGATTTTGAACAGTTTTGGACAGGGGGATGGAGGGTTGAATGTAAACTGTTTACAACCAATAGTGGTATCGCCCACCTCCCTAGTTGTTTTTTTCTGGGAAAAGATAGAGGTGCCTTGTTGTATCCAGGACAGCCGAAGTCTTGCCATAAGTGTGGTTCTTAAGACTACATCTCAGCAATGCATGTGACATGCCTAAATGTTCTCATTGTTTGGAAGTTGAACATTTTTCCGCAAACTGTAAAAACTTGTTTCGCTATAACCTTTGTGAGGAACGAGGGCACTCATATATTAAATGTCCATGTGTCTCCCATAACCCAGGAGATAGTCTTTCCCATGAGGCTTTAATAACTCAGGCCCAGAAAAAAGGATGTGCCTTGGTGTCTGAGAAGAGGATGCAGGACATTTTAAAGGAGAAAGAGCGCAGTAATAGAGCACAGGATGGTACTACAACTCAGACGGAACAAACACCACCTGAAACAGCCAAAGAAGCTGGGTCCCTTGAGGGAGACGGAGTTATGGGGAGGAGGGCAACACAGTAATACTAAACACTCCTGAGGCTGTGGAGGTTGTGGACAGTGAGCAGGCTCCCTTGTCTAGGGTGGAATCTCAGGATAACGCTCCACAAGACATGATTATTGAAGCAACAGAACAGGAGATTGATAGTGATAGGATTGTGCTTGAGGGAATCAATGTAAGCCACAACTCACGGATGATGTCAATACCCCCCAAACTAGATATTGAAAAACCTTTTAAAAAAGTGACATATAACAAAAGGACGAGGGAAAAAAAAAACTAATTTACCTCCAGAACCTAGAGGGAAAGAAAGGAAAATTACAGAAAGAAAGGGGAAATTACAGTCCAATCGATATGCAGGTCTACCTATTGAAACACCTATGGTGGTTACTGAGGGAGAGGATTCTGGGTTGGATTCATCCTCGGTAGCTTTTTCTAAAGAGGCTTCTTTGAGAATGGCGGAGAGTGCTTCAGGGAAAAATGATGGGCTACCAGATCAAAGCTATGATTTGTTTATGGGATCTCCTAGTCTTTCCTAATCTTTCATGTGTTTGTTTTGTATTTTATCTCTAAATGTTAATAGCATTAAGAATGGGATAGGTAGAGATATAGCTTACACTGAACTAGGTTTGCTCAAGACAGATATAATTTTGATTCAGGACACTCAAATCAAAACCTTTCAAGAACTTGCTCAGTGTAATGCTAAATGGAAGCAGGGGGTCACCTTTTGGTGTCAAGGTCAGGATAGGTGTGATGGCCTGGGTATTTTATTTTCCAATCTGGATTTAAAGGTTTCTAAGCTGATAGATTTAGATCCTGGTAGGGCCTTGATTCTGGATATTTCTTATGGCAGGAATATGATTTGTTTAATTAATCTTTATGCTCCCCAGGGAATAGCTTTGAGGGTAGACCTTTTTTGGAAAATTCAGCCTTTTTTGTGTACTTCCTGAACCATAGTTTGGGGAGGTGACTTCATCTGCAGTATACAGAAGAAAGATAGTCAAGAACTAATAAAATCTTCTGTGACTCTAATGCTTTAAAAGACATCATTGTCACAGCACAATTGACTGATGTATACCGTAATTTTCATGATTCTGGTGGGTTTACCTTTCAAATAGGTTCTTTGAGAATGAGAATAGATAATTTTTTTGTCTCAAAATCTTTAGAGGTCAAAAGGTCAGAACTATTGGATCTGGCCTTTTCTGACCATTCTGCTGTGTTTATTGATTGTCAGTGGGACAATCACCTTAATTGTGGGAAACCATCCTGGAAATTAAATGCCTCATTATTACAACAGGAAGGAATCATAAATGAAGTTAATAAATTATGGGAGGCTAGATCTTAAGTTCAGTGTACGTACGATTCCCTCGGAGCTTGGTGGTTAGATTCAAAGAAAGATTTTCGTTCCCTTTTTCAAAAAAAGAATAGGGAGACAGAATAGAGATAAATATCTTTTATATTTGCAACTTTGGAAACAATTACATAGATTGATTTCTTTATCTGAAACGACAGGCCACGATTTTTGTTCTCAAATTCAACAAATCAAAAAAGACGTGTCAATTCCAATATGATAGGGCTAAGACATTGCAACAAGAATTACATTTTGGTACAGTTGGTAGAAAATTGACTTTTGACCCTTTTAAAGACAGCCAACAAAATTCTAAGAAAAAAATGATTTGGAAGTTGAAAGATGAAACTGGGACTATATGTAGAGATAAATCCTACATAATGCATCTTGTAAATAATTATGTAGAAAATTCCTTTGGTTTAAGACCAGCTATACATAACGTGGACAGATATATAGGTCGGTTGGAAAGGAAAAACCTTGCCAAAGAGCAAGAAGTGCACCTCATAGCACCTATTACTGAGCATGAGGTAAAAGGGGTGATACAGCAGCTTAAGACTAACTCTACCCCTGGTCCAGATGGACTTCCAGCTGAATTTTACAAAGTTTGCAGTAGTTTTGTTTGTTTGGATCTGGCTAACTTGTGCCATGAGTTGTTACACACTCAGGATATTCCAGGTTCTTTAGTAGAAGCTAATTTAATCTTATTATTTAAGGAAGGAGATAGGTCACACTTACTAAATTGGAGGCCTATTTGTATTATGAATACAGATATTAAAATTTTGAGTAAGATCTTGTCCAATAGATGAGCTGCTTGTACCAATACCCTTATTTGTAAGGAACAGGGGTGTGCCATTCCCCAGAGAGGGATTCAGGGAAATTTAATACAGTTAAGGGAATTGTTTCACAGAGGCCGAATGGGGGTGGAAACAGGGTTTGTCTTAAGTTTAGATCAAAGAAAAGCCTTTGATTTTTCTGTCTCAGGATTATCTATCTAGGATTATGTTGCAATATTGCATCGCTCCTCAAAATGTTAACTGGATTAGAGGGCTTTATAAAGAGGCAGTCGTAACTCCTTGTTTGAATGGCTGGAGAGGTAAGGCAGTTAGGGTCCGTAGGGGGGTAAAACAGGAATGCCCCATGAGTCCCTTGTTGTATGTTTTTGGTATAGATCCTTTACTTCAAAGATAAGAAATTACCCTGGGATTTAAGGAATCTCCATGTCAAATACCGCCCCTCCATTAAAGGTGTTAGCATATGCGGATGACGTGGTCATTATGGCACATGACTCTGCAGAAGAATCAGTGATACAGAACCATTTACAAGATTTTCCTGAGGCTTCAGGTTCTAGTATTAATAGAAGCGAGAGTGTTGGTTTTCGGTTGGGTACTGATGACCAGTCAATGAGCTCCTTTGCTGGTATAGCCCTAACCAATGACTCTATTACCATCTTTGGTATAAAATTTGGAAATGACAATTCAGCTATTTTGAATTAGGAGGAGCAACTGAGGAAAGCTGAAGGCACATTGAAGTATTGGGTGCATGGCATAATATCTAAAGAGAAAAGAATCATTTCGATGAAAACTATGATTGTGCCCATCTTTCTTTATGTGAGTTGTATCTATCCCCCTCCTAAGATACTGCTAACTAGACTATATAGTCTTTTTTAGAGCTTTGTACAGGAGCAGATTGAATCTTATCAAAAGACATATTATGTACAGAAGTATTCAGGAAGGTGGTATTGGGATGATTCATCCAGTGGCATTTTATTATAGTATGTTTGTCTGCTACAATATTATGGAACCACTTCAGAACCACAAGAAAGTATGGTATAAGGCATTAATGGAATGGGCTGCTCCTTGTCTGAGGGCATGGGAACTTCAGAAAAGTAGACTGTTAATAAAAATTCACCTCATTCCAAATGAAGTGAAAGAAATGTTCCAACAAATTATCACGTGGAAGGTACAGTACGATGTTACATTGTTTCAGAATAAACACAAACTTTATGGTGGAATGGTCAAAGCACAATACATGGAAGACATAATGTTATCTTATTGTGTTCCTCAACAAAGTAATGAAATATTTCAGCAACTAAGGAATAAACGACTGCCAGTGTCCATGTGGGATGTGTTGTGGTTATCAATTCATGGCAAATTACATGTTAAAAATAATAATAAACACAAGGCTCTTCAGGAAAGGTACTGTTTATGTCCTTGTTGTCATCAGATTCTGGAAACTCAGGAACATTTGTTTTTGGACTGCATGTATGCAAAACAGTTTTGGGATCTGATAGCTGACCACTGGAAAATTCAACATTTTAAAACTATTACATATACTGATTTGGTATATGTTCTGCAGTCTCATGGCTGGTGACAGTTTACGTTAGAAATTTTAAAAGTCATATTTTCCATTTTAAAGTATTATTTGTGGCAAGCCAGATGTAAATGGGTTCTTCAACAACATTCTGTACATCATGAGGTGTTGTTACATACCATACAGGTGGTAATATGACAAGTATATGAAAAAGACTTGGAGAGGTGTTCAAAAACACAGTTGCGTTATGTTTGGAAAGGATGTGACAACATTTTATGGAAAACTTAAGATGTTTCTGAAATGACAGATTGACTGAGTTGCTTTAAGGCATGAAGTGTCTCTACAGTGACGTATGGACTTGATCAAGGAATATTACTCCCTTCTTCCCCACAAAATTCTCCCTACTGAACTGTAGGGGGCCTTGCTAGCTGTGAGCATGGCCAGTCTGCCTGAGGAGCTGAAGGTGCAGAATGCTGTGGAGTTTCAGGGTATGGTCTCGGCCTTGTCCTCCCTTGAATCAGAGACTGAGATTCACTTTGATGCAAAGGATCCGAAGGAGGGTGTGAGGATGCCTGACGCCAAGGAACTGGATATAGATTGTGATAATATGGAAGATAAGATGAAAGATTCTCTCATGGAGAAATCCACTCCGGATTTACAAAAATTGATATATGCAGAGGAATTTTTATTTCAAGAGAGATGAATGCGACCACAACAAGCACTAGATGAGGCTTCTTCTAAGATTGCGGTACCATGTACGGAAACTAATTTTCTTGGGGATGAATCTGATGGCCCATCAACTTCAGCAACCACTGCCCACATGCAGGTAAAGCCTACCTCTATTATCTACCAGACATCTGCTCAGATGCAAGGCAAAGCAACTGTATTTACTTTTGATAGCAACCGAGTAATTACTAAAACTGCACCTGCTAATGATAATTTGTTGATAAACTTACCCAGTGTGTTCTTCTCAGCAAAGCCATGGGCAGTGGGAAAGAACAGCATAGATCCTGTTGTAGAACACCTAAATGACACTGCAGCCCATATTACTACAGAACCACAGGTAAAACACCCAGTAATAAATACACAGCAAGTTATTGAGTATGAAAATACTGTAAAACCCCCTCCACAAACTCCTACACTCCCTACAGCGGTAATAGAAGATGATAATCCTGAAGAAGTACCTCTGTTGCCTGATGAACTACAGAAAGACTTGCCTCGGTGACCACTTCTTTTAGGACTTTTTAAAACAAATACAACAGAGCCCCTACCACGACGCCATTCTGTATGGCTGAAATATAAAGGCGATCTGGACACACATCCTGACAGGTAGTATGTTGGAAAAACTCTTATCAAAGAGTCTTTAAGGTTTTACCCTGTGAATCTGTTTGCTTTCATCCATATGTCTGGTGAGGATCTCTTCAATATTAGTTTTTGATCTGCTAACCTTCTGGATTTTTTTTGGACACGTTATAATCAGGTGAAAACATCTCCATTATGGATTCCTTTTACAGCTATCCCATTGACTAAACCACTAACTAAATCTGTTATGATTATGTTTCACAATGAGAATGTACCTGTCAGTGACATCAACCACTGGCTTCAACAGAAATGCCAGGTGTTAAGTGCCCCGGTGGCCATTATGGATGAGGAGCAATTTTGGATGGGGGGGGGACATTTCAGGTAAAGCTACATCAAACCAAGGATGGTATTACCCATATACCAAACTGCTTCTTTCTAGGCCGTGACAGAGGAGTGTGCTATTACCCAGGGCAGCCCAGGGCATGATATCGGTGCAGCTCCAGAATGCACTTATCCAGTGTGTGTGATAAGCTTCGGTGCAGCTTCTGTAATGAGGTGGGACACATTAATTCACACTGTACAAACTACTTTGGTGTAATCTATGTGAGGAACAGGGGCATCTCTAGAAAAATTGCCCATGGGCTGCAGTTAACAAAACACATTCCCTAGACCCTGAAGATTTGATTAATGAAGCACAAGCTGGAGGTAATTCAGATTTTAACCCAGGATTTTCCAGATATAAGGAATATACCTGATACAGTACTGTCCAAGCCTAGGATGGGGGAGATGACCCCCCCCCCAGATCGTGGTTTAGGTCCCAATGAAATGGGAGGGCCAGAGAAGATATCCCTACTACAACTGATTAGTTATGCTGACCCACTAGTCCAATCCTGTAGTCCTATCAAAATGGAGGTAGTGACCCCACCTACAGAATTTATCCCTGTTACACAGAGAAGATCATCTAGAAGGCTGCTTAAGGAAAATTTGACTCCAGGAGTGGAGATGAGAAATCAGTATGAAGTATTGGAGCACGGGCCCTGGGGGGACTCGGAACCTGAAGATGACTCTAAGGAAGTGATGGAGGTGGGAACCACTCATCC
Organism: Neoceratodus forsteri; assembly: GCA_016271365.2. Taxonomy (NCBI): domain Eukaryota; kingdom Metazoa; phylum Chordata; order Ceratodontiformes; family Ceratodontidae; genus Neoceratodus; species Neoceratodus forsteri. The sequence goes on from CM028133.1 coordinate 638,458,791, forward strand.
CCAATTTACAGAAAAACTATATACAGGGAAGAAGAAGAAAAAGAGATGGAAGGATTAACCATGGGACAATATAAGTGATTAGTGACTCTATTAGAGTGGTATCAATTAATTGCCACAGTCTGTTGAACCCGTCAGGCCATGTTTCAACTGTTCCTTGACCTTCTGTTCCTTGACCTTCTGGCAGATATTATTTTTGTTCAAGAAACATGGATGACTTCAGTTTCCCAGCTCAAATTATGAAAGTCAGAATGGCTTTGGGGACCATCTTATTGGTCATTTGGGGTAGAGAAGGCAGATGAGGTTGTTATCCTCTTTCATGGGAACCGTTTCTCCTTGTTCCGCCTACTAGATTTTGTCCCAGGGAGGGCTATTATTCTAGATGGTTATATAGACAAAGACCCATGTCAACTAGTTAACATTTATGCTCCACAATTAAAAGCAGATAGGATGACTCGCTTGTCTCAACTATGCCCTTATTTGGCTATGGCAAAATTAATTATATTTGGAGGGATTTTAATTGTAGCTTGTCCTTTCCCAAATGAGAACAATATGGTGCTGAGGTGTATTGTGATTCTATTGCCCTTAAAAAATGTATTACTTCAGCTGATCTCCAGAATTGCAATGCCCATATTCAGGATCCCCATTATTTTATCTATAAATGGGCACAATACATTACCATTATAGACTATCTTTTTGTGTCTAAGCATCTGGCTATTATCTCCACTGAACTATGTCTGGTTGAGTTTTCGGATCATCAAATGGTCTGTACTACCCTGAGCATGGAATTATGTCATCCTGTTATAAAAATATGAAGGCAATTAAATGTTCAGACCCTTCATGACCCATTTATAAAATTAGGCATTAAAAGATTGCTTGCTACAAGGGCTACAGTCGTTGACCTGTACGGTGACATGGGAGACTGGTTGCAGCAGACTAAGCAAGATATCTCCTAGTATCTGCAACACCATGGTAGAAACAAAACAAAATCTCAATATTTTAAATATCTTACCTTAAGGACAAAATTACAACATTTATTATCTTGTTCTCCAACAGCAAATAATGATCTTCATGCCCAGATTCATAAAATTAAAGTAGAAATGCAGGCATTACAATACAATAGGGCTAGTACTATTCGAGCTGAGCTCTCATATGGGACCCAGAAATCACCAGTCTTCAACCCTTGTGATATAAGTACTACCCGGAGATGGGCAGCTTCTACTTCTAGCCTACTTAACCATAAGGGTATGGTGGCGACTACAATTCCAGATATTTTTCAGGTAATTATAGAGGCACACAAGAAAAATGGCATTTCATGCCCAGAAAGTAGTTCTCATCTTTCCACATTGCAACAATATGATATCTCCTCTCAGGAGTCCAACTCCCTTACAACAGACATTACGTCACAGGAAATCTTTGATGTCATACAAACTAGGAAATTAGGGGCTGCCCCTGGAGTGGACAGCCTTCCTTATGAGTTTTATAAAACATTTGGCCCTGAACTGATGTTATGTTTAGAGAAGATTTTAATTTTTTCCTTTTTTCATAATTTGGTGCCGAGTTTGTTTCTGAAAAATTTGACTATATACATCTATAAATCTGGGGATCGATCCTTCTCCAGAATTGGAGGCCAATTAGTCTTTTGAATGGAGATTTTAAGATATTAGCACAAATTTTACATCTTCAATTAAGAAAAAACTGCTGTACAGATTATCCATCCCCTGCAATATTGTAGTCTCCCAAATAGATCTATTCATCACCCTTTGATCATACTGAGAGACATTTGGGAATATTATCATAAAAAACATCTCCCAGGGTGGGTAATATCCCTTGATCAACAAAAGGCTTTTGGTACTGTGGACCATAATTTTCTCTTCAGCATCTTGAAAGCACATGGTATTTCCCCCTTATTTATTAATAAAATACATCTATTATATGCCACAGCTAGTTGGAGCCCATATATACAAGGAGTAATAGGCCCAGAGAGGGGCATTAGGAAGGGCGTCCGCCAGGGGTGCCCTTTAAGTCCCCTATTGTATATCTTTTCTCTCAACCCTCTTCTTCAAAAGATTACAGATAACTCAGTAACACAAGGCTTGACAGGGGACTTTCCAGGAGATGTTAAAATCTTGGCATATGCTGATGATACTTGTCTTCTTCTTAAGGATATGTCTAGTATCCAAGCAGCTAGTAAAGAACGTTGAGATTTCTTGGGGACATCTGGAGCTCAGCTGAACATTTCTAAATTCAAAGCATTTCCTTTGACTATACAGGGCACTCCTCCTCCTCATAGGGTGGAGAATTTTCCAGTAGTAACTGACTCCATTAAAATTCTGGGGATAACGTTTTCATCCCAAAATATAGCATACAATAACTGGATGATGACCTTACAGAAATGTGAAGTGAAAGTAAACACCTGGAAAGGCTGGAAAACAACTAAACTTAATCAAATAGCTATTATCAAACAATTTATAATTCGTAGCCTACAGTACATAGGTTCTATTTTTTCACTTCCATTATTGTTAGAGACAAAATTGTACAGTCTATTTTTTAATATGTTATGGGGCAGTCGCCTTAACCCTGTTAAACGAGGATTTACTTATTTGGCAAAAAACAAAGGGGGGGACTTGGGATGATAGATCTGGTCATTTTCTTTCATTCTCTTTTCTGGGTCCATTCAGTCAAACGTCCATGGACCATGCTGCATACTCCGGTTAATTTATGATTCCGGAATAATTGGAATATTTTTATGTTAAGATGGGATGAACAACCCCTGAAACTTGTACCTTCTGTATCCCTGCCAGAAGCTTAGAGACCCTCGGTTCAGAAACTGTTCAAATAGCATATTTCTAAACCTGTGTTTGTAGCATCCTCCAGAATACAGTTATATTATCATGTGTTAAATACCATACGCCCCTCTGCTCCTGATTTTAAGAATTGCCTCCCACAAAAGCAGGAATGGTTATACAATTACAAAATGAGAAAAGGATCCCAGAAAATATGTGGGAAATTGTATGGTTGAGTGTGTATGGAAGATTATGTGTGAGGGGCAGCAATAAACATAAGCTCATAAAGGAGCACTCCTGCCCATCCCTGGGATGTGGAGCCCCGGAAGAAACTATGGAGCATTTTTCATTACATTGTATCTATTCTCACAACCTGTAAAGTGTTCTTGGCTACAGTTTGGAAGATTCCTTGGTTGCAAAATATTACCCGTGAGGCACTGGTGCTGGGAGAGTATACTAGTCAATTATTAAAATATAATTCAGGGTCTTTATCTGTTTTTTTTTTTTTTGCTGTGTTAAAAAATTATTTATGGAATGCCCGGGTGCAGTGGGTGCTTAGGCAACAACAAATGCCCTTTGTGGTATTTAGAGTGATTTGTGAAAAAACACTACAATCAGTCTGAAAGGCGGAAGTAGAGAAATTTGGAATACATGTCACAAATTTGGGATGGAAAGGGTTGTCTTTCTTTATTAAATTTAAATGAACCTAGGTTTTTTTAAGCATTAAGATAACGTTATTATTTTAGGTATTTTGTTAGTACAAGTTTTTTTTTTTGAATAACTTTATTCACCTTCTTAAGTAAGAATTAATTGTCTCTTGTAGTAATGGATTAATGCTTTTTGCTATATGTATGCCACATGTGTCTTTATCATGTTTGTTGCTGTCTTTGTATGCACAATTTTTGAGTGTATCCTTTATTTTGTTTTCCTTTATTGTACTATATATGTTACTGTATTCATTAATAAAAAGCACCCATACTCTTGTTGTAGGGGGCCCTGCTGTCTTGTGACACAAGAGGGTGAATCTGGAAACAGAGAGCTGCAGCTGCTCCAGGTAAGTGAGAGCTGGCCCCTCCCCCTGTGCCTCTGATACTGTGGCTAAAGATGGACTCCTGCACCTGCCTGATGCACCAGTGCCTGGCTCTTTGACCTCTGTGGATGTGGTTGGCTTTTTCCTTACTGTTTCAATAGATTCTGTTTTGCTCAATGTGTGTGTGCTGCTGACCTGTGACTAAAGGATACACTGCTTCTAAAGAGGAGACACCTGCTTTCTTTGTTGGCAGAGGATGAAGTGGCATATCTCTGTGAAAAGGAAAAGTCATATCCCTCCAAGGAAGTCCTCCGTTGATCGTGCAAGGACCGCCTGCTGCTGACCAGCTCCCCGCATCTGAAGGAACGGATACTGTTGCTTCAGAGGAGATGCTTACTCTGTCGGCTTCCTCTGGATTGTTTTCTGAGCTGCTGGTTCCTTTTTTTCAGCTGCCAAACTTCCCAGCTCAAGACTTGCTCCCCAGCATGCGATCTGCTGCTTGTCTGGCTGCTATAGACATGTTTCCTTTGGTGACAACCTCTGTGCCCTTTTTGTCAACCCCCACTCAGTTTCCTGTCTTGCCTGCCAATTCTCTACCCTCACTCCTACTTCCAGGATCACCTGCCTCTGTTTCAGATGGGGCCATTGTATCCTAGACTGATAGGGGTACTTGGATTTTGTCTTCCACTTCTATGGCTGTTGCTCCATCTATACCAATGAACAAGGCTGCTTCTTTTTGGCCTGTGGATTGGTCTCCAGATTGGTCATTGGCAGAAGCAGGCTGGACATGGGACATGATAGGACAATGGCACCACTCTCCACTGATTCCTCCATCAGTGGTGCCACTGTTTATGGATCCCAAGAGCTTGACTTCCTCATCAGGTGGGTCTTCTCTGCCTCAGATATTGCTTATCTCTACCCCGTGAGTACTACTTCAGTGCATGTATCCTTGAATGCCACTGTTATGGATGCAGTGCCCCCACCCCCATGAATCTGTGGCATTGTTTACCATGACTTGTCTGGGATCAACCCAGCCAATTTCACCCGATGCAAAGTTCTTTTCAGCCTCTGCTGTTTCTTCTCCTCTTCCCACTGGGGATTCTATGATTATCACTAAGCCTGCTGCAGTTGTTCAGCTAGACTGTGATGGGAGTTCTTCCTCCTCTCTTGAGAGATTGGAAAATTTGCTGATTGATCTCTCCTTTTGGCGCAGGAGATACGTCTGCTGCCTAACCAGCCTTCCACCCACAACTTGTCATGGATAGAGACAATGGAGCCATTTGATCCGATTACAGTAGATCCTCCCCAGCCTACAGTGCCCCCCTGCCTCAGCACACACCTCAACATAGGCTTGGATAAATTTTAGGAATACAGATGTCTTTACTAAATCACTGGTTCCAGCTCAGAGATGGCACACTGTTCAATTGTTGCATACTTGGGGTCTGGATCCCCCTGATAGAACAAATATGGTGAGGTCTCTCATTAAAGATTTCCTCCACTTCATGCCTAAAGAGCTTTATGCTCTTCCTCATGCTCCCATTGATGGGTATTTTGATTTGAGTTTTCATACTGGATCCTACTTGGACAGATTTTGGGCATCTTATAAACCCTTGCAGAATACCGCCCTCTGGCTACCTGTCAAAGCAATTCCTCTCTGAAGTCAGCAGTGCATACCATCACCATTATGTTGAAAAATGAGGGTGTGAGTGTTCAGGATGTGAGGTATTGGCTATCCCAGTGTTGTGATGTACTCAGTGACCCAGAACCTATCCTAGACTTGGAGCATTTTTGGACAGGTCAATGGCATTTCATGGTCAAGCTCAGGCACTCAGATTCCATACTTTAACATCTCCCAGGTGTCTTCTTCTTGGGTAGGGATTGTGGACACTGTTTTTATCCTGGACAACCTAGACTCGTTTCAAGTGAGGCTCAGATGACCATCTCAGCAATGCCTTTGACAGGCTTCATTGTACTCTCTGTTTCGACCTAGGCCATCTGCTTACCCAGTGCTCAAACCTGCCATGTTGTAATTTATGTGAGGCCTCTGGACATTCCTTCTGGACTTGCAAATGGGCTTCACACAATAGAGATGAAATAAATCCTCAGGATGGTCTTTTAGTTAATGGTTACAAAACTTCACAGCAGAAACAACATAAGGAATTGGTGGATTCATTGGCCCAGCAAGAGGACCCTGACCCTCTTCCTGTTCCTGTCTTGGATCCCTGTGTGCCAGCTTCTGACCAGTCTATTCCCATGCCAATTGCTCCCCTAGAGCCTACTTTAACAGCCCCCTGGGTGTCTCACCAGAGGTGGCCACCTTGGATACCTCTGATGTGGTGTCTCCAGTGGTTATTGACATGCCCTTACCCCAGCACGACAGTGGTCAGTCATAAATGATCACTCCATTCTAATAAACCTGGGATTCTCCCTCTTAAGCTTGTTTATTTAACCACACCTGTCCCTTTGGAAAATGAGTATAACATTTTGGTTGATGAAGTCATGGACTCTGATACAGGTCAGGTCTCAGACACCTCTTCCCAGGTTTCTTTCAGGTCTCCATTTGCCTCACATGTGGATGAGAATGTTATTAAACCTCTGCTATGGAAGAAGTCCCAAAAGAAACTCAAGATGGTTACTCGTATTACACGATGAGTGAGGGATAGTCCCTCTTGATTTAATTTCTTTCCTTCTCCCCCTATTCATGGCTCCTACATTGCACCTTGCTTCCATCAATGTTAATAGTATAAAGAATGTTACTAGGTGTACTCTGCTTTTTATGTTATTCAGTATTGTTTTTTCCTGCAGTAAACTAGGTTCACGTCATCTGTGGATATATTACAGGCACAAAAACAATAGTGCTATAGCCCCTCATTCTGGTCCTTTGGGCCAGATTTTTGTGATAGTGTTGATATCTTGTTTAAGGGTACTTCATTTCAGGTTTCCCACCTGGAGGACATTGATCCTGGCAGGGGTCTCCTTTTCGATCTCCAATATCAAGGGTTCTCCTTTCGACTCATTAACATTTATGCTCCCCAGATGAAGAAGGCTTGGGTTGATCTTCTGAAGCTTATTTATCCTTTCTGATATACAATCAGCCATATGTTTTTTTGGGGTGACTTTAATTGTGACCTTGCTCTCTCTGATCGAGGAGCTTGGACATCAAAATTGTTTTGTGGTATGATGTATACTCTTCATTTGTTGAAGGAAACTTCCATTATAGATGCCCATAGATCCAGCCACCCTACTGGAAATTTCACATATCACAAACATACCCTGGCTACTAGGATTGATTTTTTGTTTATTTCCCTCCATCTCCATACAAATGCTGTCAAACTGATTCAGAGTAAAACTTCAGACCATCAGCTCCTTGGGAGGATCTTCGGTGAGCAGCCAACCTTACACACTGGAAAAAAATATTGGAGGCTGAACAATTCCTTGTTGGTCAATAGCTGTCTATGTGATATGGTCACAGACCTCCTTTATGCTAGACAGTCCCTGGCTTGTCTGTTTGACAATTTGGGTACTTGGGTGGAGTTGAAAACTGATCTTGCAAGAATCTTTAGGACTGATTCCTGCACTAAATCAAAAACTGCATATATAGCCTACATGACTTTATGCTCCCATATGTCTAAAGCACTTACTCTCATGCACTCTGGTTCAGGGGAGTATAGCTCCCTAGTGGCATGACTTAAAGAGCAAATGAAAGCCTTGCAATATTTTATTTATGTACTTATTTCAAATTTGATAACCAGGAAAGGCACCATGAGCAGATGTTAATTTCCAGGTGCAACCCGGGGACAGAGGTACAAAACAACAGAGGGGAAACAAAATGAAGTTACATGGTAATACAGTTGACATAAAGGTAGTTTGTACAAATGACAAATACATGTAATGTACAGTGAGTATTTACATTAATATACAATATATTACTATATATACACAATAATGGATTGCATAGATAAAACAGCAGATGAACAGTAGGAAATCGGCTATGCAGGGTAAAACATAAAGGGAGCCTGCTGATGCAGAGATGGAGAAAAGCCTGCTGATGCAGAGATGGAGTAAAGGAGAAGCAAGCCAGGGGCAAAGTGAGAAGAAGCATTAGGGAGGGGGGGACACTTGCAGGATGTGGAAGAGGTAGGTCTGAGTAAGTGCTTAAGGGCAGGAAAAGAGGGAGTGAAGCGGGGTTGGGGGAGAATGCTGTTCCAGAGGGAAGCAAGCCTATAGGAGAAGAACAGTTTGCTGGCTGAGGTGTGAACATGTGGGAGGGCAAAGAAGCGGGCGCTGATTGACCGCGAGTTATACGGGGAGGGGGTGGCAGGTTTGAGGAGAAAGGCAAGGTATTTAGGGAGAGTCCTGAACCAGAATTTAGATATGAAGGTGGTGCAGTGGGAAAAGCATCTCTGGAAGAAGGATTGGAGGGATAGGGGAGGAGTAGAGGTAACAGTGGTGAGTCAGACAGGGAGAGTTTGAGGTGAACCTACAGAAGGCATGATAGAGCACATCAAGCTTGGAGAGGGAGGTTGCAGGGGCAGCACTGAAAACAATGTCAGTGTAATCAAAGGCAGGGAGGATCCATTTAACCAGTAGGTCATGTCTAACAGAGAGGGGAATGATGGTAGAGCAGCCCTAATTTAGGTCGCAATTTAGAGTGGAGGGTGCTAAAGTGGGAGAAGTCGAGTGAGGGATCAAGCCAAACTCCTAGGTACTTGTAGGTAAGGAAATTTTCAAGGGGAGTGGATGCTCCAGAGAAGAAGGAAGGTAGGGCATGAAGCTTAGCCAGTTTTTGCTTGGTTCCGTATGTCATAGCAACAGTTTTTTTTATATTTAGTTTTAGACAATTAGCGTTGAACCAGGAGGTAACAGCTGAAAAATCATTTTGCAGTGGTGTTTGAATGGTTGAAATGGATGGGCCAAAAAGGAAGAGGACAGTAACGTCTATATACATATGGATCTTTGCATGGGAGCAGGCAGAGGGGAGGTTATTAATAAACAGGGAAAAAAGAACAGGCCCGATGATCAAGCCTTGGGGTACACCAGCAAGGATAGGGAGGGGGGAGGATAGGGCATTGCTGACTTTTACAGATTTTGAACGGCCTGTCAGATAAGAACTGAACCAGGACACAGAAAATGGAGAGAGGCCCAGGGCACTTAGTTTATTTAGGAGGAGAGGGTGGGACATGGAGTCAAAGGCCTTCGCAAGGTCAATAAAAATGGTAGAGGTGATCAGAACTTGGTTCATGGCAGAGTGGATGGCATCGGTAAAGCATAGAAGGGATGTAGAGGTAGACTGATGCTTCCTGAACCCTGATTGGACAGGGGATAGAGTATTAGAGGCCAGGAGGAAATCATTTAGCCTAGAGAGGACTAGGGACTCTTGTACCTTGGCAAGTGAAGGGAGAAGTGATATAGGGTGGTAGATGCCAGGGACAGTGGCATCACCCCCTTTGAATAGGGGAGAATCATGGTGAACTTCCAGGCTGAGGGAATGGTAGCGGACAAGATAGACAGATTGAAAATAAAGGTTAAAGGGCTGACAATGGAGGGAGCAGAGGTTATAAGGAGCTTATGGTACAAGCCATCAGGGCTGGATTTGGTAGGGCTGAGGGAGACAAGAGCTTTAAGGACTTCAGAGGGGGATACTGATGGCAACTGGAAATCTGGGGATCACGGGGGTGAGAGAGGTGTGCGGGATAGGGAAGAGGAAGGATTGTGCTGAATGGCAGAGGTTGTGAAGAACTTATTTAGAATTTCTGCAACAAGGGTGGGGTCAGAAACAAGTGATCCTGCCTTGCTGAGAGTGGGAAGGAGGGATGCGCAGGAAGGGTGGAGGAGTGATTGGATATCATGCCAGAAGGAGGAGGACAGAGTGCTGCTTGAGGCTTACTGGTGAGATTTGAAAAATTCTGACTTGGCCTGTTGAATGTGCTTGGTGCAACTGTTATGAAGAATACGGTAGGTCTAAAGGTCAGCAGGATTGCGTGAGGTTTTAAAACGAGACCACGAGAGGACACGGGATTTAAACATGGTCAGGATTTCAGGGGTGATCCAAGGATGATGAGAGTGCTTTACTCCAATTGATTTCAGAGGGGCATAGGTATCCCAATCATTTAGAAAGATGGATGTGAAATGTGGGAGTGCAGCATCAACAGAGAGGAAGGAGAAAACAGGTAACCAGTTGGCTGTTGCCAGGTCTTGAAGCAGTTTGCTCAAATCGAGGGATCTGAAGGGTCAGTACAGGATATATTTTGGAGGGTTAGGAGGAGTATGGATCTTCCTGATATAGAGGGTGGGGCAGTGGTCACTGAATGCGTGTCAAGTAGTATGCCAGTAGAGCAGATGCAGTGGGGGTGAGTTGAAAGCACCCAGTCCAGCAGGGAATGAGACTTGGAACAAGGATTAGGGTGTGTGGGTTCTTTTATTAGCTGGGACAAGTTTAAGGCTTCTATCTGTTGACAGAAGTTGAGCGATGAGTGTGAGAGCCAGTCTAAATTAAAGTCTCCAAGGAGGATGAGTTCACCCATTGAAGCAAGGGAAGAGGCAGCAGTGACACACGAGACAAGGGAGGATGGTGGAAGTTTCAGAGAGGCATACAGGACACCCACAAAAATGGACGTTGAGGAAGGAAAATAGAGAGAGTGGCTAATAGGAGTTCATGTGTACAAGGGATCACTTCCAGATGGTGTCAAGGTATGACAGAAGTCAATCCCTGCAGTTTGAACATAAATGTTGAACACAGGGTTCTAAGGGGCTGAGTGATCCCTTTGCCAGTTGTAAGCTGTAAGGCTCGAATCCATTGGCAAACTATTTCTAGGGTGGTGGCCTCATTGGGGGTGGAGTACACAGATGGACAGACCATTACTGCATTGGTTCATGACCATCTTACTCAGCTGTTTGGGACTGTGGTAGATTCTCTTCCCCCTGACAAATTTTTAAGTTCAATTTCCATACCGGCTATTCCTTCCCACATGGTGCACACTCTGACCACTCCAATTTCAGTGCCTGAAATGGCACAAGCAGTCTTTCACCTTAATACTAACATTGCACAAGATCCAGATGGTCTAACGGCTGAATTGTTTAAATCTTTCAATTCCATTTTGATTGACATTTTGTTGGTGGTCTTTAATTGGATGTGAGAAGCTGGCTCAATCCCCACTCCTTTTGCTGAAGCTATCCACATTTTACTTTATAAGAAGGGTACCTAGGTAGATTTGAATAACTCAGATTTCAAAATTTTGAATAATGTCCTTAACAGTAGATTGTCCCTGATTTTGAAAATTGTCATTTCCCCTTCTCAAACTTGTTTGGTTCCAGGACACTATATTTCATATAATTTAATTTTACTATGAGAAGTAATGGGTTTGGGTGACCATAATGAGGCTACAGGTTATGTTTTATTGCTTGATGAAGAAAAGGCATTCGAGAAAGTGTCACATCTGTGTTTATTTGCTGTTCTGGCCCATTATGGTCTGCCTGCCTCATTCTGTCATTGGCTATGTAAATTGTATGCTGCGGCCTCCATTCTGCCTTTGGTTAATGGGCATCTAGGAAGAAGCATACTCCTCGTTGCTGGGGTATGGCAAGAGGGACCCTTAGTCCCCAACTTTATACTTATTGTATTGACCCTATATTATGTACGATTCAATCACATCCTCAGATTTGGGGTATTGCATCTCCGTCTGACTCCTGTGAGATTAAGATCACTGTTTATGCAGATGATGCCACTTTGTTAATGATGTCCAGTCTGGATGTCTCGCCCTTGATGTTTTTTGTTCTTTTTCTCCTCTAAGTTGAATTTGCACAAATGGAAAGGCCTGATTGTTGGTACTGCTATGGTGGATAATGCCTCTATTGGCAATATTGCTGTGTCCTCCATGCCACTTAAAATCTGAGGGATGACTTTTGGACCCGGGGATATGGCTTTATTTAATTGGGAAGAGCAGCTCACCTCCTGTGCTGCAAAAATCCTGATTTGGAAATCATGGCAATAGTCCAAAAAGAAAAAGGTTGCAGTTTTAGAAACATTTGTTCTACCCATTTTCACGCATCTCAGTATGGTCTTCCCCATCCCCAAATCCCAAGAGGTCAATTTTCATAGTTTATTTTTCCAGCTAGTTTGGGGTAGTTGATGAATCCTATTTTTTTTATTTAGTTGTTTAACCAGGTATAGCACACTAAGCTGAAAGCTTTTTTACAGGAGTGACCTGGGAGCACAAGGAGGTTAGGTTACTTGATGAGGGTCACACAGTATGCAAGTGGAAGCTGTGGGATTCAAACCCTGGTCTGGTCTGCTGGATGTCACCAGATTAGCAAGAGGAATGTTTTGTACCTTTACCTATGCAGGGGGGTACCAGGTCAATACCGTACAAGAAAAATAGCATGGTATTAACCACGCTGTGTAGAGAGTGTATGGGTTTACAGAGATGGGGTGTAACAGTGGTAGGGAATTACTGCTACCCCTGTCGCTGTATGCTATTCTATTAAGGGATCAAGTTGCCATGTGCTGGGTGCCTGGTCGAGCCACTCCTGTGGTGGAGTGGCTTAGGCACCAGCACACGGCAGAATGGGAGTCCTGGGACCCGTGGTTCAGTTTCCCCAGGTCCCCATACTGCAACTTTTGTAGCTTTTTGTTAAAAAAAGTTTTCCCCCCTCCTGAGTTTCTCCCCATCCCCAAATTCCACACTCCTTGGAGTGCCCCCCACATCAGGTGTGCTGTGGGTGAAGCCCCCTGCAAAAAACAAGGAAGCCCATGTTTTCCAAGGGCATGTGCTATTTCTGAGGTTGTCGGTGTTTTGGCCAATGTTATTTCAGTGCATGCCCTTATGGTTGCAGCATTGATTACCGTGCAGTTTTTGTTTGTGACGAGATGACCACATGCCATGCAGGGGAGGTCTGAATTTGGTTAACCGCCTTGTTTTTACTTTCTGTATTTTTTTGTCTTGAAATGTTTCTCCATTCCTTGCTCCTGGTTTCAAGATTTGCAGATCTTTTATACACAGTTGGATGACCCTGTTATTGCATTCCAGGAACTCTCATATCTTCCTCCCTCTAACTCACCATGCCTTACCTTACGTACACATGATGGTTGACAAGATAAAGAGGTTTACAGTCCCTGCCCGACACCTTGCACCCCTACATAGGAGACACCTTTATGCTGACATTATAGATGGTCATTTTGCTGAGACTCCCTTCTACCCTTGACTTCCTGTGACTGTTTATCAGACTGTGCATTCAGCATTGACAGATGCTAGAACCCCTCCAAAGATGTGGGTTGTTCTCTGGTTGTCTTGTCATGGTCGATTTAGTGTGAAAGCTAATGCAATGCACAAAAGCCTGGACAAACAGAACTGCCCTAGGGGGTGTTGTTTCCATCCTTTAGAAACTATGACACATTTTTTTCTTGACTGCCCTTATGCCCTGACCTTTTGGTCCACCCTAGCGCATAGCTGAGGGGGACCTGAGCTGGACACAGCTCTCATATCATCATGTTATTGTGGGATCCTCTCCATCGATGCAGTCTTATGATGCTGGTACTCTCTAGCTCATTATTACCATGATTAAGTTTTATCTCTGGCAATCTCACTGTGCATATTTGTTTCAGCAACAGGAAATTTCTTCTTGGGCTTTATTACATGATTACCCATGAGTCTGAGCTCTTATATTGGGCAGATAGTCGGCTGCTTTGTCCACCAACCCTTGCTACCTGATGGCATACTATTAAAGATTTGTGGTTATAGGTTTTGGTTTATCTACTCCACCCCCACCCCCATCCTGAATTTGGGGACAGTGCCCTTTCCTTCTTTATTGTTTTTCCTATTTTTAGTTACTGTGTTATTTCCTAATGCCTGTACCTCTACTCTTATTGTTTTGCTGAGCAGTTACATCAGTACAGGGAGATGATTTCTTTTGGTACCTTTTTTGGTTACCTCCGCTTTTTGTTTGTTTTTTATTATTATTCATTTCCTTTTTCACATTTTTATTGTGATTTGACACCTGTACTCATGTTCTGATGTTTGTTTTCTGAACCTTTGTTTGATATTTTCTTGTTTAGTAAAAATTCCCCTACTTTTGTGGTAGGGGGTACTGCTGTTCTGCAGTCCATGATGGTGGAGATGGTGCCACTTCGATGGCAGCTACTCCTGGTACAGAAAAGTAGCCCCTTTCCCCTCTGCTGAGTGCAATCGAGCTGAAGATACAAGGACTACAACTGTTACTGCAGACCACACACTGCTTGATGCATCTACTGAACAGTTATTGGAACTGCTGCATCATGCTAATTTACAGTTACAGAATGCATTGAAATTGAAGACAACTTATCTCATGGGGTTGCTTGCTGAAGAGGAGGTGAACTACCTCCATGAGAAAGCGCGTTTGTTCCAACAACAAGGTACTACTCCATTGATTTCCCATGGACCTGGGGGTTTACAGCGATGCACCCCTATGCACAACTAATCTGTGAAGGTCACTGAATCTCAAACACCAGATGATGTTGCCCCTGATGTGGGCCGACCTGCCTTTCTGATTCTACCTCCTTTGTTCCCTGCAGTGGCAGCATCTGATCCACTAATCACTCCCAAATCTAGGACTACCACTCTCTTGGCTCCTGATCTGTCTGCTCCTTTTCCTGAATCCTGCACTCATGCTCCAACCACCACATTGATCCCTCCTCCTCCTCCTCCAGCAGGTATGGCTTTGGACCATCCATGGATCCTGGGGCTTCCCAGATCCTTGACCTCACATCCTGTGGCTCAGCATTACTCATCAGGTAACTACCCCCTGGCGGGTTGGTCCCTGGTATGAGCCCTCACTGAAGTGGGCTGGTCACGTGACTCCATCAGACATTGGCATTCTGGGCCACCGGTGAAACTGACATTCTCAATTTTTGCTGCTGCCATACCTTCTTCTTGTGCCCCATCTGATGCTTTGCTTCAGGCAGTTCAAGACTGTCCAGGTGGTGATTTGTTGTGAACACCGATCATTCAACAGGAGCCCCTTCAGTCCCTTGACATGCTACCCATTGCTCAGCTTTCCACCATGGCAACACTGGGAGCAGTACAGACCATACCAGCAAACCTGCTGACCTGTTTATGAAGCCCACTCCTCTACCAGAGACTGACACTCAGTCAGAACTACCTGTGCCTACCACTGCAATTGACAATGTATCTTCGGATGCATGTGACATGGAGAGTGCACAGCCCACTGCCCAACCCTCTCTGTCTTGGGCTGACCATGTTGAACTCATGGATCCAGACTCTAGCCCCCCCCTCCATTATTCCCTCTGTGCCAATGACAGACACCTCAGCACAACGCTGGGTCTGCTTTCGACAGACAGATGCCTTCCCAAGGGCTCCAGCCCTTGCCCAGCGTAGGAACACTGTATGACTGCTGTACAAAGGGGACTTGGACCAATCCCCCACCTGATCAAACCTATGTGGGTCAATTCCTACTTAAAGAATCTCTTCTGGTTACTCCTGATGAACCATATGCATTCTTGCATTTTCCTAACCATGGCTATTTTGATTTAAGTTTCCAAACGCCAGTCTACCTTGATTGGTTTTGGACATGCTATAACACACTAAAGTCTACACCACTGTGGTTACCCTTTCAAGCAATTCCACTGACCAAGTCGGTGGTGTTTTCTTTGACAGTGATGCTAAAAAATGAGGGGGGGGGGTCAATGTACGGGATATGTGATTCTGGTTGTCACAATGCTGTGACATCCTGGGGGACCCAGAGTCCATTCCTTTCGAAGAGTGTTTTTGGATGGGCCACTGGGAGATTTAAAGTGAAACTGAGGCATTCTGCATCAGGTCTGCAGTACATCCCCAGTGTATTTTACCTTGGTTGCAACAGAGCACAATGTTTTTATCCAGGACAACCTAAAACATATTTTCGCTGTGGCTCAAATATGCATCTTAGAAATGTGTGTGACATATTGTGATGTACCTTGTGTGTATATATTTATTTTTTTTTATTTTAGTTTTGTTGACCAGGTAAGTGCACTAGACAAATCCTACCTTTTTTCATGCATGATCCAGGGGAGGGGGATACAGATGAATGCCAACTGACCTTGAACCAGATTTTGAACCAGATTAAGCTGTTGGTGGCATTTTTAGTGAGTTTGTCAGTGGGGCATGCCAGCTCCCAATGCTGTAATGAACTTTGTTGTAATCTATGTGAGGAAACAGGACACTCCTACCGACAGTGTAAGTGGGCAACTTATAATAAAGATAAGGATCATTCCCAGAATATTCTCTTGGAATGAGCAAGAAAGGTCATCCAGCAGAAACAACGACAGTCCTTGGCGATGTCATTGGCACACCAGGAAGATCCAGAAGCCACACTCCTTTTCCACAGATTCCCATGGAAGACATTCCCACACCTCCACTGCAGCTGGGCAGAATTTACGCCAGTCATAGTCCCTCCGCCCTTGCCACCTGATCTACTCCAAGACACCATGGAGGTATCCTCTCTGGGTTTCCTTGATTTGCCACCACCTGACATGACGGCTGTGAGTAGGATGAGATCTTTCTGCTCCCACAAGCTCAGCAAGCTGCTTCTTCCATTTCCTTCCCCATGTGCTACCCTCATGGTGGAAAACAAGTTCACAGCCCTGGCCGGGGATGGCATGGACCCAAAAGCAGGCATGATTCAGATGTCTCCCCTTGAGCTTCATTGAAAAACCAGGCTACAACAGATACCGAATAGGAGGTAGACCTCCACCAGCTGACACCGAAGACAAAACAGCAAAAGAAATTGAAGGTGAACACATGGAGTAATAAAACTGAATCTGTGATTAGCATATAGTTTTCTATTTTTAATTGCTTGTTCACCACTTTACAGCTTTTCATGGCCCCACCTTGCGCTTGGCCTCATTTAATGCGAACAGTATCAGGACTGTTGCCAGGAGGACTCTTCTCTTTTCAATACTCAAGAACCTGGAATTGGATGTTATCTTCTCACAGAAAACTCAACTTGTCAGTATCACAGGTCTCTTGCAAACCAGGGCCCACTGGTGTTGGTGATCCTCATATTGATCAGTAAGGCATGATAAGTGTGATGGGTTGGGAATTCTGTTTACTGGCTGAACTTGTAATGTGCAGCAGCTGGTGGATATAGAACCAGACAGATCACTTATGTTAGATGTTTTATATCAGGGTTCTCCATTCTGCCTCATGAACTTAATGTATATGCCCCCAAAACAAAGAAATCTAGGGTGGACCTTTTTAGAGCTCTCCAACCCTATTTGCATACCTCTCAACATGTGGTTTTTGGTGAGGATTTTAACTATAGTTTATCATGGACAGATCGGGGGGCTAAAACTACCAAGCAGTTTTGCGACACTACTGCCCTGGCCAAAATGATGAAAGAGTCCTCCTTGCTGGATACATATAGATTACAGCATCCAACAGGAGGTAGCACATACCATATATGTACACTAGCAACCCAGATTGATTATTTGTTATTTTCTGCCCACTTTCACCCATGGAAGATGGAGTAGATCCCCACAGAGACCTTGGACCACATGCTTCTGGGAGGTATATTTGAGGAGGGCCCTACATTCCGCACAAGTACAGGATTTTGGAGATTGAATAATTCCCTCTTTGCAGGTCTGTCTGTGCACCAACAGATAGTGGATCTTCCCTGAGCATGACAAACCCTGACCTGCGTGGAGGACGGTCTGGGTATTTGGTGGGAGTCCACTGAACATGAGCTAACATCCTTTTTTGCTTGCCGCTTCCACTTTCAGTGTCAGAAAGGTTACATTGAGTACCTTTCTCTCTGCACACAACTGACTAAGGCCATCTAGAACATGAATGAGGGATGGGGGGACTGCAGCTTATTGGTAACT
Organism: Neoceratodus forsteri; assembly: GCA_016271365.2. NCBI lineage: Eukaryota > Metazoa > Chordata > Ceratodontiformes > Ceratodontidae > Neoceratodus > Neoceratodus forsteri. The sequence goes on from CM028133.1 coordinate 638,476,456, forward strand.
AATCCTAAGGCACAGGTGTGCATGCTTCAGTAATAGGAGCCACTCCTTGCTCCTGGAACATCATGCTAGAACACAGGGTTTCCATTGTACAAGTGACCCATTTGAGAGTTGTAGAAATAGCGTACGTTGGAGAAACATTTGTAAGCTCTCAACATGAGACGTTCACGTCATAGATAAAACAGGCATTTTATCTAAAGTCCACACCCACTTACAAGACATGTTGGATCATCCACCCCCCACCCCACATCCCCACAGTCCTTTCTGTCTTCCATCATGATCCTGGAGATCCCACAACCAGACTTACAATGTTTGATCACTCGCATTACTGTCAGTGAAGTCCTCCTTGCTATTTCCAAACTTCACTTGAATGCTTCCTCAAGATCTGATGGTCTTACAAATGAATTCTTTAAAGTCTTTCAGGACCCACTTGGGGGCATCCTAGCAGTGGTTTTTAATAGTATATTGCTGGTTGGTACACCGTCTGAGGCATTTACAGAACTTGTCCAAATCCTCCTGTATAAAAAAGGAGGCAGTATAGCACAGTGATTTAAGGCTCTGAGCTGCAAATCTGGTGACATCCAGCAGATCAGACCTGAGTCTGAATCCCACAGCTTCCACTTGCAAACTGTGTGACCCTAAGCAAGTCACTTAACTTCCTGTGCTCCCAGGTCGCACCTGTAAAAAAGTTTTCAGTTTAGTGTGCTACTCCTGGTTAAACGACTAAAATAAAAAAAAAATTAAAACAAAAAGGACTTGGATCTCAGTAACTGGAGACCACTCTGCCTCCTGAACAATGATTTGAAGAGTTTAATGAATGTCTTAACAAGCCATTTGGCTCATATTTCACAGACTGTCCTGACACTGTGCAAACATGTGCCATACCGGGGCAACACATAGCAGACAACCAGATCCTCCTCCATGAAATCATTGGTGCAAGGCATAAAGAGGCGTCACATGGCTATATCCTGTCGCTGGACCAGGAGAAGGCCTTCAACAGACTGTCCCATCATTTCGTATTTACTGTCCTTTAACACTACGGTATCCTGTCTTTATTTTGCTCTTGGCTCTGGGCTTCATAGGCCTCAGCTTCCATTCTCCCATTGTTAAATGGACACAAATGAACCCAAATTAATTTATGCTGCATAGTGAGACAAGGTTGTCCCCTGAGCCCTTTGCTGTATATTTATTGCATTGACCCACTTATTCGTAAAATATGACAGCATACCCAAATCCACAGCATTACTAATGGTATGGGTGGGAGTATGGTAAAGAAAGCTGCTTATGCCAATGATGTGAGCCTCTTTACCCAGGATGGGATATCCAGTTGCCTAGCCCTGAATCTTTTTCACTCTCAGACTCCTCTTTCAGAGATTTAATAAATCTTCAGAAGCAGCAGGGTATAACTGTGGGCACCCCTTTAGACTCAGTGGATAACAGGGGTAATTGATGTTACCTCTCTTTAAAAAATGTTGGGAGTTACCTTTGGCATGGGTGACATGGCCCTGCACAGCTGGGAGGATAAAATTAGTTTGTGTGACTAGGGTTCAGCATGAAAACAGTGGTGTCAAACTAAACTGAAAAAGGTGGCCATTTTGAAAACGTTTCTTTTGCCCCTATTTACACACCTTAGTATGTTTTTTCCCATACCAAATAAATTGGAAAACCATTTTTATATTCTTTTTTTTTTAATTTATTTGGTTGAACCATCTTAATCCCATATGGCAAAATATTATTGTACCTCCCTGTTTAGAGGGGTGGTCTTAATATGATTAACCCACTGGTATTTACTTTTAGCCACTTCCTTAAATGGAATGTTTTGCCCTACTTTCAAGCTGTGGAGAAGATTTGGATCAGTTGGGTGGTACATTTTTTGACCCCTGCTTACTAATTGGAGGATAGTAAAATTCTCGACTTCTCTTACTCGACATTCCTTACCATTTGTTATACTGGTGCTTGACAAGATCATGTGCTGGAAGGCTGACCCTTCACTGTTGCAAACTCCGGTTCCACAACACATATATTAGTCTACTTTGTTAGCTAATTTTTTTGATGTCCTAGACCAGTGGTTCTCAAATGGTGAGGCCAGCCTCCCAGGGGAGGCCCCAAACTGTTCCAGGGGAGGCCCAGTCAAGTCTGAGAATGTACATTATTTAAATTTTAAGTTGTGGATGTTTTGTGTGAAATGATGTAGTAAACTAAATATGGATAATGGCAGGTGAATTTCTTTACTTATGTACAGATTTGTGACCAGGAAAGGCCCATTGAGCCAAAGCTTGTTAAAGGTGTATTCATATGTAAATTGGTGACTAGACGGTAGACTGAGTCAAGGTTTGTTTGTATAGTAGGTGTTTATATGCAAAGTAGTAATTGGGAAAGGTACACTGAGTCAAGACTTGTTTCTGCAGTAGATGTTTATATGCAAATGAGTGACTGGGAAAAACACATTGAGATAAGGCTTGTTTCTACAGTAGGTGTTTATATGTAAATTGGTATCTGGGAAAGGCACACTGAGCCAGTGCTTGTGTCAGGTGTGACCTAGGGATAAGGGTATAGTAAGTTGCTTAACAACAGGGTAAGAGAGGGAGTGGCTAGGTTAGTTTTTCCAGATAGAGAGGAAACATTAACAAGGGTTCAAGAGTCATAAAAGTAGCGTGATAAGAACAACCTGGGGTGTAGGGTTGGGGGTGGAGAACACTAAGTTGAATAAAAAGAGAATATACTCAGTCAGCTTTATTGATCTCACTTGATTCCTGGTGTACTGTGCAAAGTATTTTTTTTCTATGGGGAGGCTTAAGATTTTTTTCAAATTTGAGGGAGGCTTGACATATTTTCCATGGCTTGGGGGAGGCTCACTATCACAAAGTGTGAGAATTAATGTCCTAGACCATCCCAGCATTCCCCTAATGAAGCTCCCAAAACTCCAGTCCTCTCTGATGGATGGTAGAACCCTGCCTAAAATGTGGAATGTACTCTGGCTTAGCGCACACAGTAGACTGAGTGTCAAAGCTAACGCCAAGCATAAGAGTGTGGTTGACCGATATTGCCCTAGAGTGGGATGTGAACAAGACCTAGAAACAATGCCACATATTTTGGAAGACTGCCCTTACACGACAGCCTATTGTACACTGTTACACTGTTAGCTCATGTGAGGGGAGATGCAGGATGGTCAAGCCTCACATACCAAGACATCATCCTGGGTACCTCCCCATCTGCACATAAATATGACACAAGTACTCTCCGTCTACTTTTGATGGTATCTAATTATTATTTATGGCATTCTTGTCATTTGTTTTTATTTCTGAGACATCCCCCCCCCCAACAACCCTACTCCAGATGGTAGTCTCTGAATTGACTTACCTGTATCATGCGGACAGCCATAGACTTCCATCCATAGAATGAGTCACTCATTGGCATATAATCAGTGCATTCCTGGGGGATTAGTTTCCTCCACTTCCACAGGACTTCCTGTTCCCCTGATTTCCTGAGCTGGAATTTTTTTTTCTTTTCTCCCTTTTATACTATGGACCATCTATATAGGCCAAGACATATATATATTTTTTCCAGTCCTGATGATCCTTTTATGATTCAGCATTACTTGTTTTATTTTATTTTCTGTTTCTTAGTCAGTGATTGCTAACTGCACAGACTTCTGTTTTTTCTTTTTCCCCATACAGATTCCCTTTATACAGTATACCATCATTTGTAGTCTACTCTCCAGATGTTGGTATCTCATGTAAGCCCCATGACTGCTGAATGGGTCTTCCCTTTTGTTTTTCCCTTTTACCCCCCTGTACCAACTGGTATTATGTTTCTGTTTTTTGCTTTTTACAGGAGAGTTCCATTGTATTTTTTTTTTTTTGGTTTCTAGTTTACCTGTATGTTTTCTTTTAAATAAAAACATCCTTTCCTCTTTTTTATATCGAGATGGTATTCAATTGATGTGATTGATTTTCTTTTTATGTTTCCAATAGAATTCCTCTGTTCATAGAAACATAGACAATGATGGCAGAAAAAGACCAACTATCCATCCAGTTCCCTATATAGCTCTAGGACCTACTGTCCCTTGAGCATCTTAACCCTCCCCATCCTGCCCCCATTTCCCTCCCAGCTTATGTTGATCCAAGCAACCACTATACCTTTCATTCTATCACAGCCCTGCTTGAACCCACCAACAGTTTTAGCACCCACCACTTTGTCAGGCAGACTGTTCCATGGCTCCACCACCCTTTCTGTAAAATAATACCTCCTCAAGTCCCTTCAGAACCTCCCTTCTGTCAGTTTCCACTCAAATTCATGTGACTGTGACTAGTATTCAAGCTAAATATTTCTGCACAGTTCTCCTTACTAATTCCTTTTAGGAACTTGAAGGAAGGTCTCTATCATGTCTCCCCTCTCCCTTCTAGTCTCCAGTGAGTACATGTTCTGTGCCTTGAGGTGCTCCTCATAGGACCTACCCTGTTGGTATTTTTTTTTAGAAGCGTCATGGGATGTTTAATCACCACCTGAACAACCCCCACAGTAGGCAATTGTGACCTTGTTTTAACATCTCATCCAAAAGAATTCAGCACCCACTCCTGCTGCACTAGTGTCAATACTGGGATTTTATCCCAAGTTACTATTATGAGGTTAGAGCCCACAATCTTCTCATCTTCCAGATTCAGAGGTGAGTGTACAACTTGGATATCCACTGACAATGGGTTTAAAATTGTGTGGGACAGATAAAGAAAGCTTGTAGCACCAAAAAGAGGGGTAAGGAGAGAAGGAATAGAAAGTTGAGTGGGCCAGTTTGGGAAAAGGAGTGGTAGTGCTCAAAGCAAAAACCCATTTTCAACAACTGGTCAAGCTGGATAGGTAGGAAAACTGGATAAATCTTGGCTCTTTTTCTGCCATCATTTTCTATATTTGTAAATTGTAGAAGGCAATAGAAGTTACTCAAGGTAAAAAGTTAGTGAATACATGATTAAGGGTGCAGACATATAGGGCGCTATGCACCAAGTGGGCATGGGTACACAATAATGTCATGTACCCCACCTGCGGCCCTGTGTTCCATGGACAGGTGCACCCATACCAGCATTCTCCAATGCTGGCCACCTGTCTGAGGCTTCTCCTCCCCAGTGCACAGGACTCTGCAGAGCAGTTGAGGGAGGAGTCATTGTCCTGAGTGGGCATCCAGTGGAATGCCCCCCCAGGACCCTTAGTGGATTCCACGCATAGGTTGGCATGGGTCCAGGGCTGTGCATGCTGATTGCAGACACCTGGACCCATGTGGTACCATCCTGTCCTGGTGATGCTGCTCCCAAAATTGCTGGGTGCTCACCCTTCCAGCTGCCTCTGCCACCTCCTGCTGCACAGTGGTCAGTGTTAGCATGGTGAGCCCCATCCCGGTCCCTCAGTGACTGGAGGCCTGTGTCTGTGGGGGATGCAGTGAGTTACTGCAGGGTCCTTGTGCTGTAACCAGAGCCCCATTCCACACCTATGCAGCCAGCACTATGCAGGTTTGTGCATACCAAATAGTGCTGGCATATTCCCAGAATGCCCCCAGAGCGGTGCTGTCCACAGACACGGGGGATCAGATGCAGTGGGTCTGCACATACCCCTGTCTGTGCATCTCATGGGAGAGGCACAATGGGTGCATAGTGGCTACATGCCCCAGATACAAGCATGTAGCCACTATGGCCCATTTGTGCATAGGGCCCATAGGTAGGAATTGGTGGAGGTGGGTGAGAGAAGAACTACATAGGTTACAGCAGGTCATATTTCTGAATGGCAAAAATATGCAGTAGATTTGCATATTTCTGAATGACATTCTTTGTCCCCTACAGCTGAAAAGGGAAATTATATTTTAAGTGGCAAATTCTCATATGAATTTTCTTCATTTCATAAGGAGGCAGTATAGCGCAGTGGTCTAAGGCTCTGAGCTGCAAATTTGGTGACATCCAGCAGACCAGACCTGGGTTTGAATCCCACAGCTTCCACTTGCATACTGTGTGACCCTGAGCAAGTCACTTAACCTCCTTGTGCTCCCAGGTCACTCCTGTAAAAAAGCTTTCAGCTTACTGTGCTATACCTGGTTAAACAACTAAATAAATAAATAAGGTGGCATGGGAGTGGGCTTTGCAACTTGCTTGATGTTTTAGTGAAGTTAGATTTTGCTGACTGGATGATGAGCCATGAAATGAGGTCTGTAATATGGGGTGTGTAAGATGTTAAATAAGGTCACACAAAGGCAAGGATAAAAACTTATTTATCAATCAATTGATATATGGATGCCTATGGCAATGATGGACTGCAATTATAATGTTTTTTGCTGGTCAATACTTTGCAGTGGAAGGGAATAAATGCGTTCTGGCTAATGAAAAGGCTTTAATGATATAAAGAGGACTAACTCTTAATTGATTGAAGTGTTCAAGCAAAAATATGCAGTAGATTTGCATATTTCTGAATGACATTCTTTGTCCCCTACAGCTGAAAAGGGAAATTATATTTTAAGTGGCAAATTCTCATATGAATTTTCTTCATTTCAAGTTATTTAAATATTCATGCTAAGTAACATAAGTAGTTACCATGCCTTATGGAAGGATGGAATGGTCTTGAGATAATTTTAGAATAAGTAGCTGATAAAATTAATTTAAAGAATACATCTTATTTACAAAGACAGCACTTTGAATAAATATACTCCAGGGAGGGTTACATGATGATGACTGTAAAGAAAGCCACTGAATAGGAATAAAACTTTCAGGGAACTTATTTATTGGACAGTAGAAACGAATAGCATATGCTCAGCTCTGTTATGAATGCAATAACTAAAGCTATATAAAAATCTTCATCATGTTTTGGTAACAACAAACTGTTCAACAGTGTTTATGATTTGATAACTTCAGTATATAAAATCTGCATTAATGACCAACATGAGACATGCTACAGAGCTTTTAGCTATTGTAAAAACAAAACATCGAATGATACATTTGTATATGGAAAGCTATCAATTTCTGTTTGTCTTCCTTCAAATTTGAGTGATCCAACATTGAAGTTTAAAGTAATTTTCCAGTTTTCTGCAATGCACTGACAGTTGGCATCAGCAGGATTTCCATCGAGTAACATTACAAACAATTATGAATCTCTGGACATTCCATTCTTTATTACCAAAGACATTTGCAGGACATTAGGATACTTGCAAATTACCTGGAAATGCTGTCTGTCCCTCCACCTTTCATGCTTTGTCATAAACTTCTAATGACATCACAACCTGTTGCAATAGAAAAGATGCATATGTCACAATCAGAGGATTGACTGGGGGTGGTGAGGAAAGCCAATGGTACAGTAGCGGAAGGTGAAGAAGAATTAGCATTTATACAGTGCTTTTCATACACAATGTATCCCAAAGTATTTCACAAGCAGTGAGAGTCCATTAGTGAAATGACTTTAAGCATGTATTGGCAGCCACTTTGCACATAAATACCTACACACAGCTTTGGACAATTGCATAAACTGGTTTTATTGAAAGGAAAATGTTGGCCAGGATACCAGCCTCTATGAAAAGTGTCTTGAGTTCTTTTACTTCACTTGGACACCCACCAGGACAGCAACAGAGATGAGAAGAAGGAATCTTGGTTTCATGTCTCATCCAAAGGATGGCACACCCCAATAATACAGCACCTCCCTTGCATTGCACTCTGGTGCCAGGGTTGATGGTATGAGCCCAATCCCATTGTGGAACTTGAACTCATAACCTTCTAGTGCAGAGTCACATGAACTAATAACTAAGTTTGGGGTCAAAGAGGCCATATTTGTAATAATAAAAAGATCCAGTCGAGGCCAGGCATCCAGTACTGGACCAGAGAGGATTCGACACCAGATTCAGGTTGCCTACTAAAGTACAATTTCACCTGCTTATCTTGAAGCTTGGTTGCTTAAGGTGAGTGTAAGCAGACGTTTTGGCTTTACTGGTGAGTGGTGTTTAAGTGGTAGTGTTTAAAACAGAATAGCAGACAGAATTTGGCACTGTACCACCTGCCATTTTGTTAACCTCCATTTATCAGTTTTGTTTTGGGGGTTCCTTACTGTTATTGATATTTTAGACAAGCACAGCACAGTGCAGATGAAACTTTGTCTAACCTGAAACACTTTATTACTTGTACAACATGGTAGAATAATCAGATTCACTGATGATAGTTTCTCTCTCTTTCTCTCTCTCTCTCTCTCTCTCTCTCTCACACTCTCTGAATCTCAGTATTCTTAAGATTAAATTAAACACCTTCAAATGGGCTATGTAGTATCATCTTCTTAATATTGCTTACTGCCTGACCTAATTTAAAATATTTCTTTTCTAAGTCAGAAATTCTCTAGCAAGGAATTTGTTGCAGTTGCTGGGTTATTATGTTATTTATGATCAATTTTATTTACTATTTCTGTTCTGAGTTGTTATGTATATTTTGTACAGCACCCTGAGCCCTTGGGAAATATCATCATATAAATAAAATCTGCCTTGTCTTAGCACCACCTTAGAGCTCCTTTAACACAGTACAACACCTGACTGTTGTTAACAAGTTTGCATCACATAAAAGTTCTAAACTTCCTGGCAATTCAGCAGTTTAATAAGTTTAACAATGTATTAATATTAGAGATGTTATGACATTTTTTTTCACCAATAAAGATATGGTGACTAGACAGGGGCCATACTGAGAAAATTTGCTTTGCATAAACAACACTACCAGTAGTGCAAAGTGATACTTTGCTCAGTTTTTCAAGTGGCAAAGTACAGTACCCACATTGCTGGACAAAGATTTCAAGAAGCGGCACTTCACTGGCAAAGTGCCCACTACAGTATGCATACCACTTTATCCAGAAAACTATCCACTTTTCCAGGTTAGGAGGCACTTCATTGAAGAAAGTGTCACTTCATGTAGTCTTTCATGAAGCTGTTTTTAAATAACATTTACCTTCCCCAACCTTGCAGCACTGTTACCACCCTCCCCCTCCTCCTCCAGCTCTGACTATTCAGACTGACCTGCTAGCATCCCCCATGCTAGTAGTATCTTTGCCACCCTCCTCTCCCAGAGCTGGCAAAGTTTAAGCATATTGCACATCAGCCACTGTCACTGTATAATACAAAATCACAAATACCCTTCCCCCACCCTTGTGCCGTAATCCCCAAACTCACCCTCCTCCCCTCAACCTGACCTAGTTCAGGGGACTACATCCCTTCCCTCCAGCCTTGAGCCACACAATACCACCCCCATTGCCACCCTTAGAAAGTATACATCATGATTCAGTGGGTGGCTTGAGCAGACCTTCACAACAACCTCAGTCAGCCACTGTCTCAATGAATCAAACTGCACCCTTGCAAATAGCAATCAGGTCTTACTATGAGTGAATGCATATTTTTAGTCCTTGGGGGAAGAGTATAGCTGATTATTTTTTAGGGCTGTGGGCAGAGCCTACAGCCCTACTGTCATCAATCAGATTATAGCTCTAAAATGGCTTTTCCTGCAACTACCTTTTTAGACATTTGGATATATTCCTCCATAGCTTCAAAGTAGAGCACTCCCCCTCTGATTGGTGCTATTTGCTATTTGCTGCTCTATGTTAAAGGCATCTGAAGGGAGGGGGATGCTACTCTATTGTGCCTCAAAACTTCTTACGATATTAACAAAAAAAACTTCTTAAACTGCTGTTTCTATCATCTGTCCAGCTCAGTCTAATAGAAGTATTCTATTTCTTTCAGCAACCTAGGAGTTAACTCATTATATGATGTCTGTAGTCTACAGTGTCAGAGCACCCCCGGCGCATTACAGTCCGCATGGCTGGGGGAGCAGATGTATTTCAGCTGTTTGCCCCCCCTTGGTGCATCCAGTACAGGGGCACAATGAGTGCAGAGTAGCTATGTACCCCAGATACATGCACGTAGCCACTCCGCTGCATTCGTCCATAGGACCCTATGTGCTCAATATTCTCTAAGTTTTCTGAATAAGGAGTTAAAAATGCAATTCTTTGCTTAGTGTCCATGATGTCCTTTCTTTCAGTACTCACAAGGAGTTCCCTCCTATCTGTCTTTTTTTTCATTAACTTGGCTTGTTGGACAGTCTGTTGGTTGTAAATTCTGACGGCAAAATGTTGCTCCATTTCAGGTATATTGTTTGTAATTTCTTTGGATGAAAACTTGTTGCATGGGATAGAGTTTCTATCTGTAGCCTTATGAAATAGTCTAGTGCACAACTTAACATTCCTTTTGCATATCTCAATGTCCAGAAAGTTTTTACAGTCAGAACTATGGTTCCTAACGAACCCCAAATTATTTTCCCTACTGTTCAAATAGCCATAAAACTCCTCAAGTTCTTATTTTGTGCTCCTCCATTTACAAAAATACCATCAATGAAGCATTTTCAAATGATCAAATTATTCACAAATAAATGTTTTTGTTCATTAAAGATAACTTTTCTTTCAAATGCATTCATATATATATATATATATTATATATATATGTTATTTGCAAAAACAACTGTGTTAATGCATTATTTTAGGTTAAAACTACAGTGACAAAAGTAAGGAAATGTGATTTTAGGGTTTTCAACTCTAAACCCTCACCACACGCCTAAAACAAATCAAGGGTGCAGTCTTTCTTGGGGTTGTTAACCTTACACTCCAGAAACATACACACCTAATGTGATGAGTGCTAGGGTTGATAACCCTGAAGAAGACTGCACCCCTGATTTGTTCCCTACTTTTGTTGCTGTAGTCTTAACCCTAAACAGTGCATTAAAGGAGATTTTGCAAAAAAGAAGTTCCTTACTTTTTGAAATAGTATAATTTTATCCTCATTTGCTTGTGGGAATGCAGGGCCCTCTGGGCCCTGTGCTCCCATCGCTCCATAGATGTGGACATGAATGTTGCTGTGAAAGTGCAGGCTGTGCTTGCATTTGTAGCAAAACAGCAACCAAATTGTCAGCACAGCTGTCTTATTACCCTTCTTCATAATCCCAGTACAGAAACATTTAAGATCCCCACCAAAATAGTATTCTGCACCTCCAGAATGTGATTATGCACAACAAGTGCGAAAACACAGTTTTGTCAGGATTTGAAAAATGACATCTGTCATGTTCATGAGGTGGTGTAAAATAAATGGCTATGTTAAAAAATTGGGGTCAAATTATTTTAAAATACCAAAATTATGAGCAAACATAGGAAAATTTCAGCAGATGTGCATAACTTTACCAATTTTAAATATTTTGACCTCAAATTTTCAACATACCATTCTTATTACCCCACCTCATGAACAAGGGTGGTGAACATTTTCAAATCCTCCTTAGAAGGTGGTTTGGCCAAGTGACAATGAAATCACCTGTTGGGCCAGATTTACATAATTCCACTAACATTGTTCATGAGGTGGGGTCCCAAAAAGACCATGTTGAAAATATGGCCTCAAAATATGCAAAAATGGCAAAGTCATGCATCAAAGTTGAAAACCCCATTGAAATACATTGAACTGTACATATCTTAGTTTCTCATATCGCAGTCTACGGTTCCAGCAGCAAGACATGTCTTGGATCAGAGAGTGGATTATCATGTTGAGACATGTTCAGGTGACTTGAGGGTGTGTGGGGGGTGTGGAGTGGTGGGTTCTGAGTGGGAGGTCAGGGTGGTGGGGTGGATCACTGAGGGACTGTTTTCTTTCTTTCTTTCTTACAGATTGTAAAATAAAAAGACACAGAGCCACTGTTTTCTTTATTTTACACAGGATGGTGATCAGAGGGTGAGAGGTGCCAATAGACACTAGGGGAAACAAGGCAAACAGGGACAGTGATCAGAGGATGGGGTGGGGTACTGCTAGACACCAGGGCACAAATACATTAAGTATGGGGATAGTGGTCAGAGGGTGGGGGTACCACTAGAAAAGGGAAATACTTTATCATTACAGGTACAGCAATTGAAAGGTGGGGAGCACCACTAGACACCAGGGAAATATAAAATTAATAACAGGGATGGTGATCGGAAGGTGGGGGGTGCAACTAGACACCAGGGAAACAATCTATTATTATGGGTATGGTGATCAGTGGGTTGGGGTGCCACTATGCACCAGGGAAATATATAAGAACTATGGGAATGGCAATCAGAGGGTAGGGGATGCCACTAGACACCAGGGAAATACAAAAAAAACTATGAGGATGGTGATCAGAGGGTGAGTGTACCACTAAACATCATGGAAATATATAAGAGCTATGGGAATGACAATAAGAGGCTGTGGGTGCCACTAGACACCCTAGAAAAATAAAATTAATAAAGGGAATGGTGGTCAGAAGGGTGCCACTAGACATCAGGTAAAACATTTAATAATTACAGGGATGGCAATCAGAGGGTGAGGGTGTGCCACTAGACAACAGGGAAAAATAACACTAATTATGACAATAGTGATCAGAGGGTGCCACTAGACACCAGGTAAAAAATTAAATAAATACAGGGACAGCAATCAGAGGGTGGGGGTGTGCCACTAGACACCAGGGAAATATAAAATTAATAATGGGGACGGTGATCAGAGGGTAGGGGGTGCCACTAGACACCATGGAAAAAATTAAATAATTACAAGGACAACAATTAGAGAGTGGGGGGGCAACTAGCACCAGGGAAGTATTTAGTCATTAGGGAGTGGTGATTAGTGGGTGGAGGGCACTACTAGACACCAGGAAAATACTTTATGATTAGGAGAACAGCAATCAGAGAGTGGGGGTACCACTAGACACCAGGGAAACATTACAGAATTAGTGGAACAGCAATTTATATGAACATTTTCATATAAGCAGCCATATGAAAAAAAGCAGAAGTGAGTCATGAAAAAGTAGTAATAGTAAAATGTTTTACACATAAAATTTTTAGGCACCAGGATTTACTCGATTGAGCCAAGGCTCATTTACAACGAGGTCCCAAAGCACAAAACGATATCATATTACAGTTCCATATTATCTAAAACAGTACATATCACACAATAGGTTTGCACTTTACAAAACATGGATTCAACTGTACATTACACATTACAGTAAGTGAAGTTACACACAACAGTATTGTCATAGCATACAACATACTCAAGACTCTATTGCCTTTCTGTCAACCAGGCTTTTATGTCTTTCCATCTATGTCTCCCTATTAAAGTTCTTATAGTGTAGGGGAATATTATTTCATGCCAGTGACCCTTCATAAAAAAACAGAGCTTCTCCCTATTTCTAAAGGGTATCCTGGAACCACAAGGTCAATACAGGTTGCAGATCTCAATGATTTTTTTTTTATCCTATAGACAAGAGTAGTGGATATGTACTTTGGAAGTTGCCCTCTAAGCCCATTGTACATGAATACTAATAAGTGTTACTATCTATCTTATTTTGATCTCTGCCAGCCAGGATTGTCATACAACTGGCAGCTATGTGCAAAGTGCGGAGCATCAAGAATGAACCTGGCAAGTCTACCATGACAAACATCAAGTCTTGCCAGTCCCCTCTTGATTCTGAGAGTTAAAATTAAAAAAAAAAAATTGGGGTTCATTTTTCCTACAATGAAGTGCAAAATCCAACTAATGGAGTCCCGATGAGCAAGATACGTGTATTAGAGACTCTGCAGGATGTCATTTTTGTGGGTTTTTAATTTTTTTTAATGGACAAGAAACTGGTGGTAAAGAAAAAAGGATTGGTGCAATACAAAAAAGGATTCCTTTTTCGTTTCATACAGCTATCTTGAAATGCTTACTGAGCATGCTCACAACCAACATTTCCAAATGAAATAACTTTTGAATGGATTAATATATTTTCATCAAATCAGCAAATGGCACAAATGTAGGCTAGTCACTTTCTACCCTGAATGTTTCAAACCAGAATTCTAAACTATCTGATACTAGACAAGTTAAAAATACATTGCAAAAAGAAACAAACAAAAAAAATGGCAAAACACCCCAGAAAATTCACTTTTTTACTACCTGGAACTCAGAATCCACACATTCAACCAGAACAAAACTCTGCACATCTAGATATCTGCCCCACGAGAATACTCATGCAAAATTGCATAGGCCTTATAGAAGTATACTGATATTGTGGGACTGAGGGGACAGATGATATATACCATTTGCAAATTGTGATTTGAGCACTTGTTTTTATTTGTACTCAACTTGGAGCCCTGTATTCCAGATACAGGAAACAAGAAGAGGATAGTGTGAACACTAGGTGAAGTGACACCTACTAATAGCACTTTTTAGTGATACACTTTTAGTTTTAACAACTTCTAGAGCCTAATATAACAGTATTGGGGCTTATAACATATTTAGAAGAGAATTTTAAAACTTTGGGGCTATGATCATTCCTGCGACCTCACACAGCTACTTCTGGGTCACGGGGCCCATAAAGCTCACCCCTGCAGTGAGCAGGGCGAGCATGTTCAGAGCGCATGTCATTGCATGCAGAAACGTGCGCATCTGTGCATGTCTGCTGGGACTGTGGGACACAGGGCAAAATAAAACCAAACAACCAAGGTAGTAAGTACCATTACAAAAGAATAACAAAACAAGGTTACACTTTAGCTGTATTAGACAAATTTACAACATGGTTAAAACAAATCTAAAAAAAAAATCACAAATCATGTATATCCTGCAAAATGTATACTGAAGAAGAAATTGTGGTAGAATTTATATGTGATAAATGTATTCAGAACCAAGCCTTGCAAACTGAAATTGAACTAATACAGAGGAGGACTGAAGGCAAAAATCAAGCAGGAACACTAGAAGTACAGAAAGAGACTGGTGAACTAGAAGCTTACATAGACTCATTTATAGTAGAAAATGATTTAAACCAATCAAGAGAAGGGGTCGTACAACAGTCTTCAGCTGGGACTTTAAAAAGCCATGGTGAAAATCAATGGGTGAATACATCTAAACATTCTACAAAGTTAAAAAATAAAATTCAGGTGTCAGAACACTATACAGATCTGGAAAATAGATATATTGTACTAGACCAGGATAGGCAATGTATGCAAGAACTTTCAGAAAAGATCCCCCCAAAAAAGGAGAATGTCCGAAGGGTATTAAACATGATCTAAAAGCTTATAGTAAAGATAGAAAACAGTCATTAGACAAAGAGAAATTAAAAGAAGATACAGAGTATAAGCAGGGAAGTGCCTGTCAAAATAAACAGGAAGCATTACTAGCTAAAATAGATCCCATAGTAGCAAAAGAAACCATAAAACAAATAAAAGAAAAATATATTTTAATAATAGGAGATTCCATAATTAGAGGGATTGATTCTGTAGTATGTAAAGGCAGAAAAATGCACACAACAGTGAGCTCGCTACCAGGGGTAAACATTTCAGATATTGGTCACCTACTAGATGGACTGATGGAGGGACTACAGGATCTTTTAGTCATAATACATGTTGGTACAAATGATGTGGGGTTCCATAGCATAGATGATATCATACAAGATTATCAACATATTGTGAAAACAATGAAAGAAAGGGGATGTGATATAATTATATCAGGTTTGATTCCAGGACATGGGAGGTATGAGTTCAAAAATCCAGGACTAGAAATGCTAAATAGGTGATTAAGAAACTTTTGCAGTTATAATAACATTGGTTTTATGGACAACTCAGGGACATTTAGAAAAAGCACCCTCTTTAAAACTGATGGATTACATTTAAATAGAACAGGTATTAGAATATTGAGTACGAAGGTAAACAATGTTATTTTGTTCCATTTAAACTGGAGAAAGAGGGAAGGGAGACACATAACTTAACACAGAAAACTGCGGATCCTCTGGAAGGATGGAGATGTACATTAATAAATGAACGTAGTTTAGTAAATACATTTGAGGAATTACAACATTCACTACATGATAATAAGGTACATATTGCACTTATTACAGAGACTTGGTGGACAACTGAAGATAGATGGGTTAAAGAAATAACTGGTTACAATTTATATTACTTATCTAGGGAATCAAGAAAAGGAAGGGGGTATTGCAATATATATATGGAGCATTCAATACAATGTGAGGAAATATCCAGGACTAAGGAGGCCTGGAAATGATCTGGATAAAGATTATACCCAAGGGACAATCAAAAATAAAATTAGGTCCAATTTATAGACCTCCTTCAATGAGTCTGGAAGGAGAACTAGAATTATTAAATACCATCAGAAATTTAGATCCATCAGAAAGAATAATACTGACTGGGGGGGATTTTAATTTCCAGATATTGACTGGACAAAATCTGAGAGTAAAAATAAAAAAAGTAATTTCTGGAGGCAGATAATCAAATAGGACTTGTTCAACTTGTAGTTGAAAATACTGGGGGAAAAAACGCTCTGGATTTGATTTTAACAAATATGGGTCAATTAGTACATAACGTACATACAAGTAACCTATTAGGAAATAGTGACCACAAATCTGTCCAATTTTTAATTAAAAATGTGGAAAAAACACCTAGGGAAGGGAAAACTACAGTCCTAAATTTCAACAAGGCAGATTTTCCCACTATGAAGAAAGTTCTTGAAAATTGGAATTGAAAAAAGGAATTTGGAAGTCACACAACACATAAAATGTGGAAATCCCTGGTCAACAAGCTACAAAGAACAATAAATGTATGTATACCCAAATACGCAAAGTACAAAAATAGTAAGGATACCCCCAAATGGCTAACACTTAGACTTAAAACACTAATTAATAAAAAAAAAAGATGGTTTAAAAAAATCAAAAATAACTTAAATATACAACCTAACTTACAGTATAGAAATCTTGTGAAAAGAGTCAAATAGGATATAAAAAAATTGAAAAAGGACTATGAACTAAAACTGGCATCATTAGTTAAAGATAATCACAAGACCTTTTATTCTTATATAAATAATAAACAAAAAAGGGGCAACATCATTGGACCCTTTAAAAATGATAAGGGGAAATACTTAGTAATAAAGAATGTGCAGGAATTCAAAATAAGTATTTCTGCTCTGTCTTTAACCCAGTTACCTCATCAAAGATCAAGGGTAAAATTAACTCCAGACCAGGGGGTACACAAATACACCAACAGGATGTCCTTGACAAATTAAAAGCAGTACATACAAATAAATCACAAGGACCAGAAGAAATTCATCCCAGGGTGTTGTATGAATTAGCAGATCAACTTGCACTACCTCTAACCCACATTTTTCAAAATTCCCTGAATACAGGGCAAGTACCACAAGGCTGGTGAGAAGGGTTGGTAATGCCTATATACAAAAGTGGATCTAAATCAGAGTTAAAAAATTATAGACCAATTAGCCTGACATCAATCGTGGGGAAGATAATGGAATCTATTTTAAAGGATCATATAGCTGAATACCTCGAATCAAGTGGATTGCAGGACCCAGTGCAACATGGTTTTCAAAAAAAAACATTCTTGCCAGATGAATCTTTTAACTTTCTATGAGAAGGTTGGGAAGGCCTTGGATGCAGGAAATTGTGTAGATGTTATCTTTTTGGACTTCTCTAAGGCTTTTGATAAGCTTCCACATCAAGAGCTAATAAATATTCTTAAACAGTACGCATTAGATAATGATATAATAAACTGGACAGATGCATGGTTGGGTGGAAGAAGGCAGAGAGTGGTGATTCAAGGAGAAAAATCAGAATGGGAGACTGTGACCAGTGGTGTACCTCAGGGGTCGGTTCTTGGACCATGTCTCTTCAATATTTATATAACCTCCTTGAAAATAGTAAATAAGGATATTTGGTTAACAAAATTTGCAGACAATTGCTGAATCAGTGCCATAGCTAATGCCACAAAAAATCAAAATGACTTACAAGAAGTATTGAATATTATATATAATTGGACTATAAAAAGTAAGCTTGAATTGAATAAAAACAAGTGCATAACCATGCACTTGGGTAAAACAAAAAACAAAAATAACCTTCCTTATAAACTGGATAATACAGTATTAAATAACATAAATAAGGAAAGTTATTTAGGCATTACAATTAGCTCAGACCTGAAATTCATTTTCAATTGTAATAAAGCAGTAAGAAAGGGTAACCAGATATTAAATTGTATCCTTAGACATATATCAAGTAGGGATAGGAAGGTGTTAATGCTCCTCTATAGTGCCCTGGTTAGACCTAACCTGGAGTATCGCGCTCAGGTGTGGTCCCCTTATAAAAAAAGTAGATATTTATAATACAGAATTAATACAGAAAAGAGCGACTAAGTCAATTGAAGGGTTAGGGGAAAAGACACCCTGAGAGATTGAGAGAGAGTTGAATCTGTATACCCTGGAGTATAGGAGAATTAGGGGTGATTACTGTTTATTATTCAGGTGTATACAAAATCATGCACCACTGTCAGAACTAGGATTAATTTGGAGAAAATCTAGATATGAATCTAGGGGACACTCCTTTCAGTTTGAAGTTCAAAAATGGCAAACTTTACCATGTAACCACTGGTTTAGTAATAGAATTGTGGCTGGATGGAACTCCCTACTTATATCGAGCACGAGTATGGATTCTTTTAAAAATAAACCAGATAAATTTCTTTTGGATATATAAACAGATTAATAAACTAAGTGGCAAGCATTATGGACAAAAGTCTAATTCAGCTTGAAATTACCTATGAACCTATGAACCTAAGTCCATTGAACAGTTGCAAAGTTATTAAAGTGCAATAATTGTGGTTTAACATTAAACACTCTGCTCAGCCTGAACTGTAATAGCATTTCCGCCCTCTGTAGGGGGCCATTGTGGACCTCATCGCTGTGCCCTTTCTCTTCCAATAAAAACAGTTCTCAAACAAAAGTAATTTTTTTTGTCAGGACTAGTGCTGTGCAAAAAAAAAAAAAGAAACCTGCCAATGGAATTTGCACAAAGGTCAGACTTTCGCATCTGTGAAAGTTCAGAAATCATTTTGTCAACTTTTATGGAAATTCCAACTTAGAACAGCAGAATACTGTAAATGTATGAACTGTGGTTTAACGTATTAAACTAAGAAATTTCCGTAGAATTGATCACTGTCAGAGGTCAGTTCTGTGGAATTTCTTTTGTCAATTTAAAACATTAATCCGCAATTCATTCCACAATTCAGTGAGTCACTGAACTGTGGAATGAATGTAAGAATTGTGTATTGCCAGCCCCATATTAATTTAATGTTTTACTCCCTGTTGCTTAGTAGCACCCCCACCCTTTGATTGCCAGCACAATATTAAATTAATGTTTCCCTATAAATATATGAACATATGAAACAGCCAGCAGAAGAAGGCCAAATTGGTCTATTGAGTCTGCTTGTTAGTAATGCAGTGTCCCTGGCTTACACCATTGACTCTGCCCCCCCCTCCCCAGTCAACCCTTCCTTCATAACTCCCCCAGCACTTTCCCATGGGTTCCCTTTATGTCTATCCCAGGTCCTATTAAAGTTGCCCACCATTTTTGATGAAACTACTTCTGGCAGTGCATTCCATGTGTCCACCACCATCTTCATGAAAAAATGTTTCCTAACATCCCTCCTAAACCTCCCCCCACTTCTTTCAAACTGTGCCCCTAGTGGATCTGTTGTTACTTCGCTTGAAGAGACCTTCCCTATCTACTCTGTTTAGTCCCTTTAAGTACTTAAAGTTCTCAATCATATCCCCCTCTCTCTCTCCCCTCAAGGGAGTATATTCTCAGGGCTCCCAACCTCTCTTCATAAGACTTCCCCTACAGTCCCCTGATCATCTTGGTTGTCCTCCTTTGGACCCTCTCTAGCAAACTAATGTAATTCTTATGATATGGATGCCAGTACCTTACCCCATATTCTAAATGTGATCTCACCAGTGACCTGTACAGGAGCATTATAACCTCACTCCGCCTACTGTGCTGAATCCCCTGGCTATACACCCCAACATCCTGTTTGCCTTCTCTACTGCCCTCTTGCATTGAGAGGAATGTTTCAGGTTACTGGTGATCAGTACCCTAGATCTTTTTCTTCCTCTAATACTGCATCCTGGACCCCCCCACCAGGTAACACTGGGTCCTAGAATTTCTGGCCCCAATATGCAACACTTTGCATTTCTTAGCATTGAAGCCACGTTCCCTGATCCCCGACCATCTCTTAAGTTTCCTGAGGTCTTCCCATAGGTCCTGTATCCTTTCAGCTGTATCCACCCTCTAGCAGAGTTTGGTGTCATCCACAAACAGGCACATCTTGCCTTTTATGCCTTCCCTAGTGTTGTTTATGAAGACATTGAACAATAACAGCCCTAGTACTGATCCCTGTGGTACCCCACCAGTGACCTCCTTGATACTGGACAACTCTCCCCCCACTACCAACTTCTAGGTTCTGTCATTAAGCCAGCCATCTACACACCTTGTCATTTTCACTCTGACCCCAAGATCCTTCAGTTTGCTGATTAACCTCTTATGTAGCACAGAATCAAATGTCTTGCAAAAGTCCAGGTAAATGATGTCCACCACTTTGCCCCATGCAGCACCCCGGTGACCCAGTTGAAAAAGTCAGTCAGGTTCATCTGACAGGACATTCCCCTCACAAATCCATGCTACCTCTTGTCCTGGAGACCATTCTCTTCTATGCACCTTATCAACCCCTCCATGAGTATGGTCTCCATGAGTTTGCATATGATTGATGTCAGACTGACTGGTCTATTGATCCACAGATCATCTCTGAGCCCTCTCTTGTGCAGAGGCACCAGATGTGCCAATTTCCAGTCCTGCAACATCACTCCCGACTGCAGAGATTAATTGAAGAAGTCCTTAATGCAGTCCCATGAGCTCTTCTGCTTGCTCTCTCAGTATCCTTGAGTGTATGCCATCTGGTCCAGGGGATTTGTCTGCCTTCAGTACTAGTAGTCTTTCCCTCACTGTACCACTTTGACCACATCTGTGGACCCTCCCTCCTTCTCCCCCTAGCAGTACATCCCAACTTTTTCTCTAGTGAAGACAGAAGTACTCATTCAGTATCTCTGCCTTGTTCATTTCTTCCTCCACCATCATCCACTTCCTCAGCTTAATTATCCCATCCTTTCTGTCCCCCTTCTTGTTTATGTAGTTTAAGAAGGCCTTCTCTCCAGTCTTAATCCCTTCTGCTAATTACATTTTTTCTGTGCCTTTGCTTGCTGCACTACCTTGCCTGCAACTTTAGCTAGGCTCAGGAATTCCACCTTATCTGCTTTGCTCTCAGTCCTCTTGCTTCTCTTGTAGGCTGGTCTTTTGTCCCTCACCATCCTGGCCACCTTACAGTTGAACCAGATGGGTGATTTGGCCCCCCAATTTTTCCCACTAAGCTTACCAGAATCTGCTGTGACTGCTAGTATTGCATTCCTGATGATGGCCCATTGTCTGTCCACACCATGTGCACCTTGATACCCTCTAGTTGCTTCCTTAGCACCTCCCACATTTTCCCAAAATCCACTCTCTGGAAGTCCAGGGTTTTGGTCTTGGTGGGGAAGCCTTCCCTTCCCATATCCAGAGTGAACCGCACTGTGCTGTGGTCACTACCTCTCAGGGGTTCCTTGACCATTATCTCATATATGTGCTCCCCACTTGTGAGCATTAGATCAAGGATTGTCCCCTCTCTGGTGGGCATCATAACTCCCTGGGACATGATCCCTCCCTGTATCACTTCTAGGATCACTTGACTCCTGGCACAGGATGTGGCTGGTGTACCCCAGTCCACCTTAGGCAAATTAAAGCCTCCCACCATTACTACCTCCCTCTTTCCTGCTGCTTCCAGCAATTCCTTGCATAATTCTTTGTCCCTTTCTTCCTCTTGGTTGGGTGGTCTGTAGACCACTTCTATTCTGACCTTCCTCCCCCTGTTGGTCTGGAGCTGGATCCATAGTTACTCCACTTTCCCCTGTTCAGTCTCCTCCCTAGTGTACATTATGCCCTCCCTGATGTATGCTGCCACTACCTCTTTGCCTAATACTCTTTTCTGATGTCTAGTGACACCCCTCCATCCTCCGATCACTGGCCCCATATTAACTGAATGTTTCCTTGGTGTCTAGCGGCACACCCCTGTCTCTGATAGCTGGCCACCATTTAACTCCCTGGCATGTAGTGCCCCCTCAAACACACTGCCCACTCCAGGTTGAGAATGCCAACCTATCACCACACCATTTCATAATCTTTGGTGCCACAGGGAGCCCATATGGCAGTTGGATGAGGTGGTAAGAGAAGGGCTGTTCTGGTTGCTGTATGGGCTCCCTGCAGCACCAAAGACTATGGAAAGGGAGAGTGGCAGGTTAATGTACTCAACCCAGCATGGGCAGTGCAGGGGGGGCCCAGTAGATGCCAGGGAGTTAAATGGCAGTGAGTGATCAGAGGGTGGGGGTGCCACTAGACACCATGGAAACATTCAATTAATATGGGTCTGGCAATCAGAGGGTGGGGGGATGCAACTAGACACCAGGGAAACATGCAGTTAATATAGAGCCAGTGATCAGAGGGTGTGGGGTACTAATAGACACCAGGGAAACATTCAGTTAATACAGTGCCGTCAGTCAGAGAGTGAGGTGCCACTGGATACCAAGTAAACTTTTTTTTATCTGTGTACCAGGAACGGTGCAGAACTGATCACTGAACTGAAGAATAATTACATGAATTGTGGATTAATGTATTAGTTCCACAGTTCATGTGTATTATTCCACAGTCCAGCATGAAAATGTCATGGAACAGGGTAAAAATGTGCCAAACACATTTAGAAGATTTCCGATATCACCAAAGGTGTAAGTTTAGAAAATTCATCAAAAGTAGAGAAATTTCATGAAAGTTCTGCTAAAGTGGAATTCACAACTTTTGTCCAGCTCTAGTCAGGACTATCTCTGCCAGCCTCGCCAGATATTCATTGGCAGGTGTGTGTTCTACTTGTTTTTCTATTAATATGTCTTTGAGTCCTTGTAACCCACCCTCTTGGGGTATAGAAGTATAGATTTCCTTAAAATCACAACTTACTATAATGAAATTCCTTATATCTACCTCCCCTATATTGAGTTCCTCCAATGTTTTCATTATGTCAGTGGTATCTTTTAGATACACATGTGTGGACTCTACTAGGTCCTTAATGTGATAATCCACAATGGTTGACTGCAGTTCCAAAATTCTTCCAATGCCTGCCACTGTGGGCCTACCTGGTGGGTTAGTAGGACATTTGTGTATTTTAGGGAGAGTATAAAAGACTGGTGTCATAGGGTATGTACACATCAATGCTTTGCACTCCTAGTTAATTAACCATTTCCTATTTATACTTTCCTTTAAAATAGTTTGTATTACCTTTTGAATCTCCTCAATAGGATTCTTGTCTGCTTTAATGTAATTTTATGTGTTGTTCAACTGTCTCATACATTCTTTTTTATAGTCTGAGTAGTTCTGCATTGCAATAGCACCCCCTTTATTTGCACTTTTAATGACAATATTATTATAATTCTGCAAGTTTCTCAAAGCTCCAAACTCTGATGCAGAAATAAAGATTAAACTTCTTTAGTCTTCTGTTTAAATATTTTTGATTTTTTAGATATGCTTCCTCATCCTCTACAAGGTTAAAATACGTCTGTATGTTAGCAGAAATTGGGCCTGGGGGTAAAAAGAAGGATTTAACTATGAAGTGTGCCTATTTGTTCCTCATTTTTAGTGTCAAAATAAAGTCTTAACCTCAATTTCCTGTAAAATCTTTGTTGATCCAATTTCTGGCTAAACCGCTTCACAGTACAATGGGGGCTAAATGTCAAACCATTGGATAGAGTATCTATCTCCTGTTGGGTCAGCACTCTATCTGACAAATTAAAAAACACTTTATAAAACTAACTGAGTTGCATAGCTGGTGACAGCAGCTCTGTTTTACAGTGCATGAATAGCTTGGAGGTCATGCAGTATGTATGTAGATAACCAGCCTCTCTCTCTACACTCATCTTGAGGCTGGTTACTAGAGGGCACTCAAAACATTAAGATTGACCCTAACAGTTGTTCTCTAGTGGGGATTCTGTTTGGTGACAGGATGTCTGAGTGTTTGTACTGTGGGTGGCATGATGTAGCTAACACTGGGAAACACCAGCATGAAAACTCAGGGTCCTGCACTTCTCCTGAAAGACTACAAGAGGAGAAAGCAAGTTGTGGGTGAAAGCAGACAGAAGAGGAAGAAAGATCAGCAGCAACATTCAGCTGCCCTGGCTGTGGCTAAGATGAGGGGGTCTACAAGACCAGGGATAATGGTTGGGTCCCTGCATCCAGGTGATATTGGCCCCATCTTGTAAGATCTCTGAAGGCTGAGAACCCAGTCAGACCTGCACTAGGAATGACAACTCCATGGCTTCAGCTAGGAGGAGGCATAGTACAGTAGTCTTTCTTAAAGATCTAGAAGATAGATACAAGTATGGCATGACAGGGAGTTGTGGAGGGCCACCCCTCAAGGGAGGGTAACAGGATCCATGAAGAATATGCTCCCACTATGAAGTATGTCTGAAAAGGGGGCACTGCTGGAGAGAGAGAGAGCACATTTGTAAGTAGGTCTTACTTTAACAATGCTCTATGTGTGTGAGGGAAAACTTATACTTAGCTACTATTTGGCTTGCTCCTGCCTCCTGTACTTGCTATCCTTAGCTAATATGTCTATTATGTAGTTGACTCCCCCCTTGTATGTGCCTTGTATTCATCACAACACTGTATAGTCTATATGTTTATTATTATATATACCATCGGCTGTATCTGTATGTACCTCACAAATGTGGAGCTTTTAAATGCTGTACAACTTATCTCTCCCTTGTAATGTCATTGATATGTTAATGCACTCTACTGTATACATTTTGCACTTCTGGGTAGCCCCTGAAAAAGGGACTGTAATTGTCTCAGTGGATTTACCTGGTTATCAAAACTCAAATAAATAAATAAATAATAAACAAAACTTAGGTAAAATGTGTAGCTGCGTGGCATGGTCGGTGAATGAATTGGTTGTAGGAAGGAGTGTGGGCCTGGTAAGAGATGGGGTTGGTAAGTCCCTGGGATGGGGCCAGGTAAGGGAGCCTCTTCTTTGATCCACTAGGGCTTAGGGCTATTTGTGATGTAGCCAGAGGGAGCCACACAGGGCCAGACCAACTAGTTTAGAATTAAAGAATGGATTATAATTTGACTTACATGTTCTGAACTGATGCCACTGACTGGTAGAGTACTGAGCACTGGCATGTTTGCCACTAAGGTGATTCATGCCCTGCCTGGGAAGGGGCCATCTATGCACTGGTCTCGGGAGCACCAAGGCTCTAGGGGTCCTGATCATTCTGTGACAAATAGCAGCAGAAAGCCCCTTTATATCTGAGGGCAGTGACCTAAATTGCTAACTGTGGCAACAGTGCAAGTGTACCAACCATGGGAAGTTTAGCATAAATTCTACTACTGGGTAAAGTGAAGGTGTACTGATTGAGAGAAGTCCCTGTCCCAAATGTGAGATGTATCAGCAGTGGTTGGCAAAGGAATCCACTTCATTTGCTGTGTGATAACAGAACAGTATAATAAATGCATACTGCTTGATCCAGCTCCAGTTTGGATCTCAGTTTGTGTGTGATCTCATGTTATTGGTGTCCTTGTATGGTAAAGGTGCCCTGTTCCCCAATGTCCTTGACCCTAAGTAGTAAAGGTAGTGGTCAAAGTAATGGTTTTTGTGGCATAAGGTGAGTGCTCCACTGATGAAAGATGCCACCTAATACCCCTAGACACAGGGGGGTGCCCGACTCTTATATGTAAAAAGCTGATCACATGGCTAAATTAATGCAGGAAGTACTATACAGGAATGAAAACGTGACAGCATGCAGTCCTAGCCTGTTGGGGAAAGAGTAAGATATGTCTTTATTGTGGTGCCAAAGCAACATTTATTAGCATGTTTTACATCCCACCATGGGCTGCTGATAAGGGATAAGTCTCATTCAATTTTCATCTTTATAGAAGGGAATATTATTATTAGGTGATCCCAATATTGATTGGCTAGATGTTTCTGACATTAGGGTTAGGGATAAAATTCAGTTTCTCACTGTTGCACAAGTTATTTATGATCTTACAAGGACTAACTACTGTATAAAACTGGCCATGGATCTCCTATTGACTGTGTATTGACTTCCAACCCTGCCAGAGTAAAATCTACACTTCTTTATCAGACTCAAGGAGTGATCGCTACCCAATTCTTTTTCTTTGGAATGCTCAAAAGTCTTGCTCTCCTCCAATTTCAATTTACTCTTATTTAAAATGTTTTGGTGCTGTGCAATTCAAAACAAGGACAGCCTTAACTGGTTGATCTTTTCTAACCTCTAATCCATATGTGAATTCAGCTTAGCATTTACTAAGTATGGAAATTGGCAAAGTATGTGATGCCCTTGTACCAAAATGTAACACAAGAATAAAGAATTGTGTAACTAGGATTAGATTACCCCTTAACTATTTTGTCTCATGAGGTTTTATTATAAGGCTTGGCTAGCATATAAGAAAAGTAACAATGTGAATTCTTTACATCTTTATAAGAAACTAGAGAATAAATGCAAAATGGAAGTGCATGGCCAGTTTCTATCTTTAGAATCAATACTCCAAAATTGCCAACATTAGCAAGTGTTGAACATCACTGAATGAATTGTTAGGGAGAAAAAATTTCAGATGCAATTACTTAATTACAAACATTGAATGGTGAATTAACTCCTTTATTTGATATTGCTACTGAATGTAATTCCTATTGTTGTGATATGGCCAAATGTATTCCAAAAGAATCTTCCTGAGCTTTTTCTAATAACCTCACTTCTTTTTATAATAAACTGCCTCTTGTTCATACTTTTCCTTTTTAGAAAATCAATGAGAAAGAAACTCTAACTGATCTGAATAGCATGAGTGTTAAGACCAGAGTGGAGGCTGGATGACATCATTGATATTTGCATCTTACAGTATCTTTAGTTAAAGATATTGGGCCCTATGCACAGAGATGTGGAGTGGGTACACACCTTGTAACATTGGTGCATAGCCAACTCTACACCCACCCAAGCTCACTGCACCCCCTGCCCGGCATGCACCATTGGAGGTACACCCCCCTTCACACCGGATCCCCAGCGAAGCATGGAGCTATGCATGGGGGCAGACCAGGGGAGGTGCAGGGGGTGTACCAACACTCTGCGGAATGCATGACCATGCAGAGTGACAGGCACAGGTGTCAGCACTTCTACCATGTCAGGGCAGTCATAAAGGTGGGGGACAGTTATACGGCCCCCCCAGAAGCTATAGCCGTGGGCTGCAGCAGTGGGGCAGGGTCATGGGCACCCCCTACATGGAAGCCCCAGCATGTGGGGCACACTAGGAGCCAGTGGGTGGATATCTGGGCACCTGACCCACACACCGCATGTGATGCTGTATGTGCCGACTATAGTCCTAGCACCCACAGGTGCAAGTGATCCTCCATGGGATCTGGGTTGGGCAGCTGATTGGCTGCCCACCCAGATCTGCAGCTCTGTACCTGACCATCTCCATGGGCCTGCACACCAGGGGGCAGGGCCACATATGGGAGTCATGCAGTGGCCACTGTTCGTGCATGTGGCCACCCGTGGATCTCCCACTGACGCGTAGCTGTGCAGATGGGATATGCACCTCAGGCACGTATTACCCACCCATTTGTGCATAGGGGCCATTATGACTTATCCTACAACAGTACATATGTACATTGCTTAATCTACTATATCTCTGCTCTTGTTCAGTTCTAGAGCTTTTGAATCAGGTGTCCATGGTACCCATATTTAAGTTAGATGATAGGGATTCCATGAGTATTTATCAGCCTCCTGATTATAGCCACTTTCCAAGGTCTTAGAATTAGTTGTCTTTGAGCAACTGACGGCACATCTGGAAATTAATGAGTTATTTAGTCATTGCCAGCATGGCTCATGTAATCAAATTACATGTTTTTTGTGCACTGATTTGTTCACTGTATTGCATTGTTTTCATTATTGTTTAAGTCTGTAATTGTTGCATGTAAAAATGGGCATATTATTCATCTGCTAGCAAGTATAAAAAATAAATGAAAACTGACATCAGAGTTGGTCACAATACTCTCTCCTCCTTTGCACAGTTTGCAGACATTATTCATGGGACTTTTGCTTTTGGGATATAGCTACAGCTCTTTGCCTAGACTTATCAAAAGCATTTTAGGGGGTTCATCATGGCGAGGTCTAGGTCCTGTGGTTAATCTGTCTTGCTATAAATTAGTTTAAAGAAGGAAGCAGAGGTAAAACTGAACAATATTAAATCAGACTTTGCTGACATTTCAGTTGTGCCCCCAAGAATCCATTCTTGACATTTTGTTATTAAGCTTGTTTCTCTATGATATGCTATGTGTAGCTAATTTTGTTGGTACCATTCCAAATGCCAATGGCATTGCCCTATACACCAGGGTCTCTTTTCTGGAAACAATCACTTCAACTTTAGATGGGTTTTGATAAGGTTTAGACTTGGGCTTTTATAGACTCACTTGGTATAAATTTAAAGAAAATGTTAAAGTGGTGTTGTTCAGGAACTCTCATACCAAACTTATTTCCCAGCTGCTCCTGTTGATCAGGACTTTGTCTCTTTAGTACATAGAAGAGGATGACTACCTTGCATATTTAGGTTTTATTTTGAGTAATATTTTGTAATTCAATATTCATGTTGATTCTCTGTAAAAGTTGTTCACTCCTGCCTTGGTCGATTACATAGACTCAAGGTTTGTCTTTTGAGTCAAAGAAAGTTGCTGTGCAGTTCATAATTCTTTCCTTGGTGGACTATGGATTGTCAGCATATTCTGCTACCTCTGAAATGTAATTATAATAATAATGATAAGCTTTATTTAATTAAGCGCCTTTCAAATTTGGCAAGGTGCTTTACAAAAATGAATAAAAACAATGACATAAAAAACCAATATAACAGACAGTCAATAAAATCCAATGTTCAGTATAACTAACTGGAAAAGGCTTGGCACCATAAATAAATTTTTAGTGCCTGTTTAAAATCCCCCATGGTCACGCACTCCTGGAGCTGATGGGGTAGAGAATTCCAAAGGTCTGGGGCCATGTACATAAACGCATGGGCCCCTGAAAATTTGAAAGAGACCCTTGGAATCTCTGGCAACCCCTTGTCAGCTGAGTGGAGCCATCGCTTGGGGCAATAAGGGGACAGAAGCTCTTTCAGATAGTCTGGGCCAAGTCCATGTAGGGCTTTATATGTCAGTAATCTGACTTTGAAGGTGACCCACCTCTGAGTCGGCATCCAGTGCAGTTCATGCAGCACCGGTGTGATGTGACATGACCAGGATGTCCCCGTCAACAACTGGGCCACAGCATTCTGCACCAGCTGCAAGTGGCAGATATCAACCCCCAGTAGGCCTAAGTAAAGGGAGTTGCAGTAATCAAGGTGTGAGGTCACAAAGGTGTGGATCAGCATAGGAAGGTCACTGGATGGAACAAGGTTCTTGATCCTAGCGATGTTCCTCAGATGGTAGAAGGATGACTTGATGACTGCTGACACCTGAGATCACAGAGTCAGCCTGTCATCAAGCATCACCCCTAGTGTTAATGAAGATCTTAATGGTATTGCATCTGACTAAATGGCACACTCCATGGAAGGGAGAGGGGAGTAGGAGGGTTTGGGAAGGGAGATGGGGTGGGAAGAAGCAGGCAGGAACATTGTTAGAGTTGTCACGTTCATTCCATGTACTTTGTTATGTATGTTTCTGTATCTAAACATTCAATAAAACTTATTAAATAAAAAAAAAGCATCAACCCTAGGTCCCACACCCATTCAGAGGTAAGGAGCTGGGACCCCCCCCCCAGAAAAGGCCCCGTAGGCTGACCAGCCCCAAACCCCCCATCCAGCAACCCGGATCCACAACCATCACCTCAGTCTTTCCCAAGTTCAACTTTAGCCAGCTGGAATTCATCCAATACTGGATTTCTGCGAGGCTGTTATTAAAAACTGAGAGTGCACTATCCTGGTCAGATGCGAAAGACAGGTAGAGCTGAGTATCATTAGCATAGCAGTGAAACCTCAACCCATGCCATCTTACATTGTCTCTGAGGGGCAGGATGTACACCACAAACAACATGGGGGACAGCGATGAGCCCTGAGGAACCCCACATAACAGAGATAGAGGGTTGAAGGAATAAATCCCTGACACCACCTTCTGAGTTCTGCCAGTGAGGAAAGATTTAAACCACCTGAAGACTATATCAGTCAGTCCACAGATGAACCTCAGATGCTCAAGCAGCACCCCATGGTCCACGATGTCAAGGGCTAAGGAGAGATCAAGGAGCACCAGAATGGAATGGCTTCTCCGATCTTTCGCCATCAGAAGATTATTGAGCACTCAAACCAGTACAGTCTCAGTACTCTGCCTCTTCCAAAAACCAGATTGGAGAGGTTCATAGATGTTATGGATAGTCAGGTGGTTCTCCAGCCACTACTTTCTCAATCACCTTCCCCACAAAGGGGAGGTTTGAGAAAGGTCTGTAGTTAGCAAGAGAGTCTTGGTACAATTGAGCTTTCTTCAGGAGAGGTGTCACCACTGCCTCCTTCAGGGAGCTAAGAAACACACCTGAGTCAAGGGAGCACCAGATTATCTGTGCCAGGATCTGGCCAATGATGTCACAACAACCCATAATCAGGGAAGTTGGGCCCGGATACAAACTATAGCATGTAGAGTACACACCTTGGACAATCCGCGTGACATACGCAAACTCTGGCCGGTCAATGGTACTCCAGAAAAAATGAGGGACAGTGACAAAGCACCGATTAACAGCATCTCCCATAGGGTGTGATGATCAGATCTCCACCCTGATGTCAGCCACCTTATCCTCAAAGAATCGAGGCAAGCTGAAGCTGCCGATCTAATCGTTAAAAGGTTTTTGAAACTGTAGACAGGCTGGGTTTCACAACCTGTCTACGGTTTGAAAGAGCTGGGCCGGTCAGTTCTGAGTGGCAGCAATCTCCCCGAACAGGAACTCTGCCTTCTTACAGGTGATTGCTGATTGGTAGACTTGATAATGTTCTAACAATCTAAGATGGTTGGCCTCCAGGGTCGATTTGCACCACCAATGCTCTAACCTTCATCCTAGTTACCTCAACTCCCTCAAGGTCCCATCAAACCAGAGGGACTGGGGGCCAAGAGAGATGGGACGAACACGGACAGGAGCAATAGAATCCAGGGCTGTGGTAATGCCCTTATTATAGGCCAGAACCAAAGCCTCCAGGTTCCTGCTTGCCACTGGAAATTCTGGTAGGTCAAATACTGCTGCTAGGCCTTCAGGGCTCACATCCCATAAAGGGTGGTATCTGATCATCTCCACAGAGGTAGGCCTATGAAGTGGAGTGCAAAAATTGAACTCCATGGTGTAGTGATCGGACCATCCAACAGGTTCCACACCCAAATTGGAGGTTTCAATCCCCAGGAGGAAAGCCAGGTCAAGGGAGTGACTGTGTTTGTGAGTAGCAGAGGTAATGATCTGTGTTAGGCCCAGTGATGTCATCAACTGGAGGAAATGTTGTCCAAATTGTGAGAGTTCATCATCGACCCAGGCATTGAAGTCACCCAGGACCATCAGCCTGGGCAACTCAAAAGCCATCTCGATGACGAAGTCCTCTACTTCTTGGAGGAATCGCTTCTCATTGTCTGGTGGACAGTAGATGAGGGCCATCCTACAGCCTACACCTGCTACTATGGTACACTTGAATGACTTGGCCTCCTCAACCAGTACGCTCGTGAGGCCCAATTCAGTCTTAAAGCAGACCGCAGCCCCCCCATGGTCCATTCTCGAGCGGTGTATCACCGAGTACCCAGCCAGAATAGCAGCCTCCAATATGGGGCCAGCATTTTCATCCAGCCAAGTCTCAGTGATGCAAGCCAGATCAGCTGTTATGACAAGATCTGCAATAATTACAGTCTTGTTCTTAATAGATCTGGCATTGCATAACACCACTCGAGTTGGATGGGTCTCCAGGGTTGCCCCAACTACTTGCCCACCAGTAATGGTGGTGCCCTTGGGTATGGGGACCAGACATGGAGGACCACGTTCCAAACTCCATTTTGCCCCAGGGCATCTTCTGAACCTAACTATCCCTATATGAGGGCCCCACTCATTCATCCTCCACTGTTTGCACCCCCTCCCCCTCCGCTCCTCTGAGCAATACCCAACACTGTACAGTGCTGGTAAGTTGAAAATATGAGAGGGGGGAAGGACAGAGGGTGCAATGGGTGGAGGATGAATAGCACAAGACCCAGACACGTAATACAGGCACATACACACAAGCAATACATACTACAGCACATAATACAGGCTCAGAATAAACAAAGTGCACCAAGCCAGAATAAGAAAAAAGAAACCCCCTAAAACAAACCCAAAAAGCAAATACAAATACAATACCCTGCCCTGCAACTCTCACTTCTGGGAACAAAACAAAAACAACAGAAAAATAAACAGAAAACCAAATATTAAATGAATTAAACCTCCTTATTTGCTACTCCCCCACTCTCTCTCACAGAGGGTGAGATTCAAATAATACAGATGAATCAAACTAAAACCCCACCCCACTAGTTCAGTAAATTAAAATACAGTAAAAACAATAAAATCTAGACCATTATAAAAAAAACCTTCCCAAAGCACTCTAATATTACAGTCAATGCTCAGAGTCCCCAACGAAAGAGATTGGTCTAAATGGCCAATGCTGGTCCAAGGTGATGTACTAAACAGCCGAAAAAATCCCAATTTAAAGCTTCAAGTCACAGAAGGATGAAATTAACTATGTGGATTGAACTTAAACCATTATATATGAAAATAAAACTTGAATACTTAAGTACTTAAGTACACCCCCTCTCACTGGGTGTACCAAAATAATCAGCTAATGTCAAATAAAGTACAGATCCCCAGGTCCTCTCACTACCTGGGGGCACCAGAATAAAACAAAGGCATTCTCACTGTGCAAATGATAATCCAAAATCATAAAAGTTTGCGTTCTGGCCATGAGATTTTCTATCAGCAAGATTCCTTGAAACAGGGATTTCCCAAACAGTGATCCAGATCTTCTGCTCAGTGATGTTGAAGCCAAGAGGCCCTACCCTGTGAGGGTCACTGCTGGAAATATCTGCCCTGCAACCTCAGCACCTTGCCTATGCCAGCCCACCGGCTGGTCCAGCGAGGGACCTTGGAGAATTGCAAACCAGTTGGTCAGCTCCCCAACCAGTCTAAGCCTGGTCCTCCCGAGCAAAAGCAGAATCCGACTAACAGGCCACCCACAAATGCAGGGTTCCAATGTCCCGAGCAAACTGATGTCCCAATGTCCCTAGTAAACAGAAATCCAGTTCACTCCAATCCAGGTCAGCTCACTATTCCCTTCAGGCAGGAGCCACCTCCAGAACCAAAAGGACCCAGGTTATTCAAGCAGTCACACAAGTTGAGACCCCAGCTGGAGCCCATGATATAGTTCTCTCAGGCACACCTCCACATCCAAAAACTCTTGTTCAGAGACTCAGTCCATACTTCTACCCCAGTGCACACTCCACTTTCCATCACTTTCCTCCATGCCACAGCCACCTCTCTCTACTGCTGTCACCCAACACAGTGGTCATACAAACCAAAATCAGGCAGGCAAATTTAAAAACAATATAGGGACTCCTTTTGCAATTGGAGTGGTAGAGGAGACCAGTCGGACAGCTCCAGTGTGCACTACATGGTCGTTGAGACAGCCCCAATAGCGCTCCAAGGCAAAACTAAACAAACCACTGCAAATCCTAATCAATTAAAATAAAACTAGTTAAAACAACAAAGCAGCAGAACTGATCAAAAAATAAGTGAAAAGCAAATGAAAAACAAAGGTTTTAACAAAAGCAAACGGTGAACAGTGAACGCAGCAGTTACAGCTCGCCCAGCGCAGCGGCCATGATCAAAATGAGTGCATCCTCATTACAGGCTTTCTTTGAGTAGGGTTGCAATATTAAACAGTTGTATTTGTTACTTTATTCTTTCATGCAAGCATCTAACACACTAGTGTGATTTGTATTCACAGCTGAATTTGTTTTCTTTTGAATCTCAGTATAACTACTTTCAACTAAATACTTTTTGGAAATTTAAAATGATACAGTCAAACTTTCCTTTAAAGGTCATTTAACTTCTGTTGTTTCATTTCCATGTCAATTGGGTGACTTCTATATGGTGACTTCAATTTTCAGTGAAAACATAATACCGAGTGCTATTAGTGCAACTGTACAGTGTGGCAACGGTCATTGCAGTGATTATATTACATGCTCAGCTGTAAATTATAAGCAATACCACACAGTTATACATGACATGGATGGGTTGAATACTCTCCCACTACCTGTACCTCCTCCGCAGCATCCCTCTCTGGCTCCTGGTATACTCTTCCTCCATTCTTCAGCCATGGGACATCCCAGGAAACCACCAACCTTTATCACCCATGTTACACAGGTGGGCTCCATCCCTGCACCCCCACAGGGGGCTGTACCCCTGAACCCCCCCATCTCTAGGATTCCTACACCACGCTGCACCTGGACACATGGGGTAGGCTACATCAATTTTTGCTGTAATGTGCAGTTGCTCTTAAGTATTGGTCATTGTAACTGCACAGTCACCCATTCGGAGGTCACTCAAATGCAGTCGCCCAAATTCCCATGCTCAGTTGATGTGCTGCCTGTTGTTTCTGACCACAAACTTATCTCTCTGGAACATATCTTTTTAGACTTGCCGTGTGTTGAACTGTTGAAGGTCGCAATGTTCTTTTACCTTCAATCACTGAAAAATTGGAACCCTTTGCCTTTAGAAGTTAATGGAATAGAATCTTATACTCTGTTTAAATTGGACCTTAAATAGCATTTTGTTCTACTTGATCTGTTTATATGTATGTCTACATTGCTGTTTGAGGATTTTCTGGGTCCTCTTTGAAAATGTAATTTAAGTGCTTATTTTTTCTTCTACTAAACAAATGATAAGAAAAACAGACCCATGAATCACAACAGACAAAAGCAGAAACATTGCTTCATTCACTACAGTATTTTTGATCATTTATGTTTAGAGTACAACTTGGTGGGCTTGGGAGAGAGAAGCAAGTGCAATAGGTCTTTAAAAAAACATTTTTCAGCATATATATTAGTTCAGCTATACTGAACTTATTCTCCGTACTCAAAGATTTGTTTATAAGTGAGCTGAATTTTAAAAAAAAAAGTGTTTTGTCACTGATGTATTTGCAAATACTGACTTTGCATTCTCAGTGCTAGTATCTGGGATTGGACTTGAATTAAAAGTAAGATGAGGTGATCATCCCCCACTATACCATCTTCTATTTCAAACTGTCAAAAATTGTACACATAGCTAGGCAGTGATCGAAGACAAGCCAGCCATACCCCCGTGGGGTCTTAATTGGTTTTAACAAGAAAACATAGTCCATTTGAAACCATCCATGAATAATAATCTACTGTTTCTTTATGTATTAGATATTCATCCAGATTTTTTTAAAGAGTCATTGTTATTACTATTATGTATTGTGACAGGTGATTCCAAAAATCGACCAAGCACTGTGTAAAAAAAGTTTCTCATATTTGTTTTAAAAGAATTTTCTCTTAGTTATTTTGTTTTTGTTTCTGTTTTGAAGTTTGGTCCTAGTTGTCTCATTATCCCATTATCAGAAACTACTGCATATTAAATAATAAGAGCAGATCACAATGCAGTCCCCTTTTGTGCAGACTAAATTGATTTAGTGACTTCAGTCTACCCTCATACTCCATTCTTTCAAATCCAGCCATCAGTTTTATTGATTTTGCATTGGATTCTTTCAATTTTTGCTCTATCATCAAATGCCAGACCACACCAGAATTGAGAACCATTGTAGCTTACTGGTCATGCATATGTATTATATAGTGGTAACAGGATGTATTTTGATCTGTTTATAAAGTGTTTTTTAATAGTATTTAGTATATAGTTTGTTTTATTAAATACAGACTAGGTTTGCTGCAAAGGCACCTAGCTTCACCTGAGCAATTTTCTTCTAGGTTTTCTTGTAAGGACAGAGCAAGGAACAACATTATCAGAGCAAGGAAAAAGATCAAGGCTTCTTTTGGCTAGGCAGATTTACTGTGTGTTACTATTTTCTTTTGTGCTCAAAGGTTTTGTTACTGTTTTTTTTCTTATATTTTACTGCTTTATTGTTCTCTGATTCAACTTGCTGTTTCAGGGTATACCTTCTGTGGCATTATTACAGGATGTGCCTACTGGTTTGTTACTGTTTTTTGCTTACAGATTACTGCTGTAATCTTCTCTGATTCAAATTGTTTTTTGCAAGGTATATCTTCTGTTACTGCTTTATTTTTCTCTGTAGCAAAGTCTTTTATTTGTAGAGTATATCTTCTGTGAAATTGTTACAGGCGGTGCTTACAGGTTTTGTGATTTTTTTATCTATCATTAGGCTACGCAAAATGACTGTTTGCTACTATTTTATTTTAGTTTTTTGCTGAAAGGCTTTTGGTTTGGTCTCAATGGTGTTGCAGTCTCCTTCTCACATTGATGGAGCTAATTGCTTTCCTCCCGCTGCTCTTCCAGTGCATTAGGAGTGTAACTGGGGGGGGGGTGGAGCTGACAAAGTCTTAATAACTTACAAAAGAGGGAAGAGTTAAAAGGTCAGGTTAGTTGGTGTTTTTGATGCAGAAGACTAGATTTGCTGGCAAAGGCACCTAGCTTCACCTGAGCTCTTTTCTTCTAGGTTTGCTTGTAAGTGCAGAACAGGGAACAACATTATCAGAGCAAGGAAAAATTATTATGGCTTCTTTTGGCTAGGCAGATTTACTGTGTGCAATTTTCTTTTGTGCGCACAAGTTTTATTACTGTTTTTTGTTTACATTTTACTGCTTTACTGTTCTCTGATTCAAATTGCTGTTGCAGTGTATACTTTTTGCTGCATTATTACAGGGTGTGCCTACAGGTTTGTTACTGTTTTGTGTTTACAGATTACCGCTATAATCTTCTCTGATTCAAATTGTTTTTTGCAAGCTATATCTTCAGTTACTGCTTTACATTTCTCTGTAGCAAAGTGTTTTATGCAGGGTATATCTTCTGTGAAATTGTTACAGGTGGTGCTTATGGGTTTTACAGTTTTATCTTATCATTAGGCTAAGCTTTCAGGGCTACTGCATTTGTTGCTGGTTGAGTGTTTCTGCTCTTACCTTCTTGTTTCTTTCATCCATAGTTCATCTTTTTCAGCAGGGGAAGGGCTCAACCACCCACCCTCATCCACAACCACCCCATGCTACACTCCTTTTATAAAGAAGCACAGTCATGACATTTCCTGTAGCAAAGCAGGAAGGGGAGGATCAGAGGGGTAGCCACATAGTGACCTCACTTACAAGGGCACAAGTAATAACTTGTTATAAAAAGTTATACAAAAACAAACAAAACAAAAATATAAATATATATATATATTTATATATATATATATATATATAAACTTTGCTTTCATTTTTCTTCTAATTACTCAGACCAGGTTATAGACTTGACAGCTCAACTGGAATGGATATTATTAACTACAGGTACTGCTGGACACTTTTCAAAAGGGCAGTTATACAGGATTTAGGATGCTATCCAACATGCTGGACCATCGGAGATCTAAGGGTTCAGTGCCAGGTAGCATAGGCAGAGATTGCATGCCACAAATTGCATATTCAGAAGGAAATATATTACAAGAACTGCCCACCCTTTCCTCAACATCCAACTACAGCACCTCAACCGCAGAGGGTAGTTGGTCTGGGAGGCTGGCAGGTGGTTGGGAGGGGCAAATTGGGTGCCCCATCACTCATTGTTCACCAACGTATCACCTCCACAAACCATATGAAAACTACAAAAAGGTATCTGCCTCTATCTCTGAAATCCAACAAAGTGACAGAGGAAATTGCAGAGCAGGACGCTACAGCACAGGAGCTAGCACTACAAAACTCACCCAAAACAGAGACCAAAACAAAAAAAGCAAAAAGGAAATCCAAAACACTTCTAATCATAGGATACTCCATGATTCGGGGAGTTGATACCTACCTCTGGCTGGGGGTAATGGTCAGATATCTCCCAGGTTCATCAGTGTGGAGAGACACTGACAGCATTTGCTAAAATAATGCAAGAAACAGGAGAAAACATCAACATCCTGGTACACATAGGGACTAACGATCTCACCAGCCAGTTAGTTGTGGAGACCAAGGAACACCTGACCAGGCTGGGAAACAAACTATCATTCATGTCATCTGGCATCTCCTTTGCTGAGATCTTGGTGGTCTAGAAGAGGGGGGCAGATGGACAGAAGGTCAGAGAAGAGGAGATAGGGGAGCTAAACATGTGGCTCAATTGCTGGTGCCAGGAAAAAGGACACAAATTTATAGATAACTGGCAACAGTTTTGGGAGCAAAAGTTCTTTAAATTCAATGGACTGCATCTCACTAAGGAGGGAGTCAGTGCATTGGGGCAGAAGTTTGATGTCTTTGCAGAATATTTAAACTAACAAATGGGGAGAGGGGTGCAACATCCGATACATCGAATGGGAAGAACACCCCTCCACCCTCAACTAGTGATCAAACAGGAGTTCAGCATGTTTGCAGCTCATTTGCATCACCAGGTAAGGAAAAAGATCTGGCTCCCCATACAATGTGCAGGGGAAACACCAGACCTCACCCAACAACTCATGCACTGAAATCCTGTCAATGGAAAATCATGTACACAAATGCCCGCAGTCTGGGAAACAAGATCCCAGACCTGCAGGCAACATGACAGAGGCTAAACTGGACATAGTAGCCATTAGTGAGACATGGTTCACCAGTAACCACACTTGGGAGACTTCAGTACCCAGCTATGTACTGTTTAGAAGAGACCAAGGTGCAAATGGAGGGGGAGTGACCCTTTATGTCAATGAAAATATCAAAGCTATAGAAATTCAGAATGCACATCAGGAGCCAGAAGAACTGTGAGTCACCCTAGAAACAGGAAATGGGACAGCCATATGAACTGGAGTTGTCTACAGGGCTCCAGACCAGGGGGAGGACATAGACATATTACTGTTGGAAGACATACAAAACATGACAGCTAAAGGGAAGGTTCTGATAATAGGAGACTTCAATGTGCCAGATACAGATAGGTCAATACCAGCAGGATCATCTGCCAGAACTAGACACATAGTGGATTCCCTGTGGGGGAGGGCCTCAAACAACTTGTACAACAACCCACAAGAGACAGGGCTATCCTAGATCTAGTACTGACTAACGGGGAAATGATTACAGATCTCCAGGTATAAGGTCACCTGGCAGCCAGTGACCATCACATGGTATGGTTCAATTTGGCAACTAGAACTAAATCTTCCTATTCCAAGGCAAACATGTGGGACTTCAGAGGAGCTGACTTTCATAAGATGGCCAACAGGGCTAAGGTAGCCCTGGCAAGAAGTAATACAGTTGAGGGGGTATCGGCAAAGTGGGCAAGCATTAAGGAAGCAATGCTTGAAGCAACATCCCATTGTATTAGGGCAAAAAGCATGAGCAAAAGAAGGAGGAAATCACTTTGGTTCTCAAAAACAGTAGCAGAAAAGATCAGATCCAAAAGATTGGCCTTCAGGAAATATAAGGGAATGCAGTGGGACGAAGATAGGGAGGCATACCAAACTTCCCCAAGGGAAGCAAGGAAGGCAATAAGGCAGGCAAAGGCCTAAACAGAGGAAAAACTAACATGAACAGTAAAAGAAGGGGACAAGACTTTCTATAGATATATTAGTGAAGGGAGAAAGTCCAGAGGGGGTACTGCTAAGATCAAAGGGGATAAAGGGGTGTGTGTGAAGGAGGACCAAGGAAAAGCATCTCTCTTAAATAGATACTTCTGCTCAGTATTTACTGAGGAGAAGGTAGGGCAGGGCCCACAGCTCAGCATCATGGACACAGGGGAGGGAGATGTGCACAAGTCCCTTCACAAAAGAAAGGGTCCTACAAGAGCTCGCTAAGCTCAAGGTGGACAAGGCAATAGGATCTGGTGGCATACATCCCAGGGTACTAAAGGAGCTAAGGGTGGAACTAGCAGAGCCATTATCAAAACTGTTTAGTGAGTCTCTGAGCACAGGAGAGGTCCCAGTGGACTGGAGAAGGGCCCATATGATCCCACTTTACAAGAGTACTAGCAGAGAAGAGGCAGGGGACTATAGACCAGTCAGTCTTACCCTCAGTAGTGGGCAAGATTATGGAGGGCGCTCCTTAAGGAAAGGATAGTGCAACATCTGAAATCCATAGGAGCACAGGATCCAAGACAGCATGGGTTTACAACATGAAGGTCCTGTCAAACTAATATCATAGATTTCTTTGACTGGGCAACTAGAGTGGTGGAGCAAGGGGGTGCAGTAGATGTTGCCTACCTTGACTTCAGAAAAGCTTTCGATACTGTTCCACATAGAAGATTAATTTATAAGCTGGGTAGGCTCGGGTGGATCAGAAGTTGGTGAACTGGGTGGCAAACTGGTTGGCGGCAGAAAACAGAGAGTGGTGGTAAATGGTATACAGTCAGAAGAGATGCAAGTCACAAGTGGGGTACCTCAGGGATCAGTCCTGGGGCCAGTCCTCTTCAATATCTTCATCAGTGACATTGCAGATGGACTGGAGGGTAAGGTTTGTCTGTTTGCAGATGACACCAAGATCTGCAATAGAGTAAATGATCCAGATAGGGTGGGCAGAATGAGAAGAGATCTGAATAAACTGGCAAAATGGTTGGAAGAATGGCAACTGGGGTTTAACACAGAGAAGTGTAAGATCATGCACATAGGAAAGAGAAACCCTGAAGCCACCTATAGGTTGGGAGGGGAGTTGCTGGCAATCACAAGGGAAGAAAGAGACTTGGGCATCATCATCACAGATGACCTGAAATCATCCACGCAGACCACTAAAGCAGTAGGTAAGGCTAGAGAGCTGTTGGGGTGTATTAGTTAGGGGTATCACAAGTCGTAAAAGGGCGGTAATAATCCCTCTTTACAAGACACTGGTTAGGCCCCATCTGGAGTACTGAGTGCAGTACTGGAGGCCACACCTGCATAAAGACATTAACAAAATGGAGGCAGTCCAGAGAAGGGCAACCAAATTGGTGCATGAACTGCATCAGAAAACATGTGAGGACAGATTAATGGAGCTCAATATGTATACCCTAGAGCAAAGGAGGGGAGAGGTGATATGATCGAAACAGTCAAACATCTTAAGGGCATTAACAAGGTGAAAGAGTCTAACATATGAACATACAAAATTTGCCAGCAGATAAAGGCCTATTGGTCTATCAAGTCTGCTCGATTGTGCAGCTAGCACCCCTTATCAATCAATCAATCAGTCAATCAAAATCTTTATTTTGTCAGGTGGAACATCATTGAGACAAGCTCACTTACAAGATGGACCTGGGGCAAAACAATTGCCAAAAGGGTTAAGACATAGCAGGTTGAGTGAAATTACATAACAATTACATAGTAATAATAACAACATAATAACATATAACCATCACATGTAACAAGATACTTCCACCAGAACATAGCAATAGGTTCAACAGGAGGTAGTGCCATTCAAATACAATATACATGTTTCAATATAAGAAAAATAGCAGGACAAGAGTACACAGCATGAGATTAGAGGGAGGCCAAGTAAGAGGTAATGTGAGAAAGTTCTTTTTCACAGAAAGTGTGGCGGATACATGGAATGGCCTTCCTCAGGAAGTGATAGATATGAATACAGTGCAGGGCTTCAAACAGGCATGGGATAGGCATAAGGGAGCAATACAGATGTGTATGACTAGATAGGCCATTGACAGAGTAAAGGCCTATGGCACATTCTTAAGGTAGAAAAAATGGGCAGATTGGATGGGCCTTGCGGTCCTTATCTCCCACCAACTTCTGTGTTTCTATGCAGGTTTTCTATTTTTCAAATCCTAGAAGATTATGCCCAAGTCTTTCTCTTGGTTTGATTTTTTTAGTATGACACCATTTATGTGATAGTTACAATTGAAATTGTTTCTTCCTGGATGCTTGACCACACATTTTGAGGAATTAAACTTCATACCTCAAGTTTGAACCCACTTTTACAGCTTATCAAGATCACTTTAAAGCATTTTTGATCATCACTGGTTTTCATAATACCCACTATTTTTGTGCCATCAGCAAATTTAATACAATATTTTTTTTAATATATTATGGCCTAGATCAGAAATACTGTATATATATATATATATACTAAAATGAATGGAACCCAGTATGAACCCCTGTAGTACTCTACTCATGACCATTCCAAAGTCAGACTAAAATCCATTTATGCATACTGTACGCATAGAGTTCTTTTAGATAGTTTACAATCCAAAATAATTATGTTGGGTCTATATTATTTTCATACAATTTGTGTATCACTTTATCATGGCATATCAAGCACAATGCCTTACTAAAGTCCAGACAGATTATATTAACTGGGTTTCCCATGTCCAGGGATTTGTTTACTGTTTCCTGAAAGTGCTGCAGTTTGTTCTGCAATATCTACTTGAACCCAGGCTGTAATTCATCCTTTTTCCATTGGTGATCACAATTATTACTCAGCAATGTTTTAGTATGTAGCTGGAGTCATTTCCCTAAGATAGCAGTTATACTGACTGGTTTATAATTAGATTCAACATGTCTTGCACTTTTTATGGATTGGGAGTACCTTAGCTGTTTTCTAATCCATAGGAATAATGTTGAAGATGTGGGTAATTGGCGCCACTACTACTTCTTTTATTAATTTGTGGGTTAGACCATCTGTTCCTGCTGATTTATTTGAGTCAATTTTCTATTCAAACTCTATTTGTGCTCCTTCAGCTGAGGTACCTCTCAGAGGTGCCGTCTCGACACAGGCCTGCTACTCCCCCCCTGAGACCCCTCCCATTGGTCCCACCCTACAGGGACTTCCCAGCCCCCTGGATCACCCATGGGGGAGGGCCTGCCACTCCCACCTTGGTGATGTCTTTCTGTGATTAGAGGGTCCATCCCTGCTGGTTACAGCTGGGGACCACTGGAGCAGCAGTCTGGTGTTAGGGATGTGTGGCCTGGTCCGTGAGGCCCTCGCCACCTCCTCAGTCCTCTGGGGATTTTTTCTTGTGGTGTTGCTCCCCTCAGAGCATGGATGTGCCATGGCATCTGTGTCTCTAATGCTGACGCCCACCAACATTCAACCCCCAGCATCCACTAGTGCACGCATGTTCTGATGCTGTCTCCGGCTACTGCCAGGGGCTACAAGGGAGTGTTGCTATCCCTGATTACCTCCCCAGGAGGGGAGAGCAGTCTTCCTGTTGCATGATCCCTTCCCTCCTCTGCTGACCCCAAGTGGCCGGATCCATTCTTGAACCCGGGTCGCTGATATGTCGCGAGGTGTAGCGTCCTGTGCCTCAACCCTCAGCACTACTGGGCCAGCCTTATTTAAGTCCATTTTTAATAAAGCATTTTAAGTACCTGAACTGTAATATTATAATCATCCATTACATGGTAATGTAATGTACATTTGATGTTACTAGGTGCAAAAACTTAACAAAAAGTACGGTATGTATTAAATATAGGTGCAAAAACTTAACAAAAGCATGCATTAACAAATGTGCCATATCTGTTTCCTTTGTTACTTTATTACTGTTCACTTGTAATGGACTTACTGTACATTTGAATTTCACCTTTTTTGAATTTATATATCCATTAAAGACTTTGTTAATTTTGTGCCACTTTTACTTTCAATTTCTTTTTTGCTGTTTTAATTTTACTTTTACATGTTACTAATTTTTTTTGTACCTTAATTTATTTCCCTCACTCAGATTATTTCTCATGATCTTATAGAGGCCTTTTTTTTTCTTGATAGTAACCATTTGATTTTAGGGGAAAACCAGCATGGTGTT
Organism: Neoceratodus forsteri; assembly: GCA_016271365.2. NCBI lineage: Eukaryota > Metazoa > Chordata > Ceratodontiformes > Ceratodontidae > Neoceratodus > Neoceratodus forsteri. The sequence continues at coordinate 638,520,356 of CM028133.1, forward strand.
TTCCTCTTACCATTGTGCTTTTTTGGAATAAATAAATCCTACAGCTTTAACAACTTGTTTTAAAACATTTCCCAGCATTGTTGTTGTGTATTTTTATCTGTCCACTCTTCTTTCCAGTTCCAATCTCTCATAATGTCCTACAGTATGTAGTTTTCTTTATTACAGTTGGGGATCTCTGTTACACCTTTACTTATGTGGTGGTTCGAGGCAAATCTAGAGTTAATGCAGGCATGGTCACAGGTTAATAATGGGTCTTTCATATCATCGTTATGGATAATATCAAAATATGTTATGACTAAATCGAGATTATTATGATTAAATTGAGATTATGTTTGCCCCTAGTTGGAGTATTTATATGTTGGATCATACTACGGTCTCCATTATGTCTAAGAATGCTTTATCTTGGGTTCTTGTTGCTTCCATTTATTCAAATCAATTTCTGGGAGATTAGATTGTCCCAATAGAATGAGGTCTGCTTTTCTACTGTAATACTTATTTTCTTCTAGTTGGGTCATATAGTGCACTTTGTTTATACTGGGTGAATGCAGCAGTTTCCAGTAATTATGTTTTTATGTTTTAAATTGAGAGACAACCAAACTGCTTCTATAAAAGTGATATATTCATTTGTTAAACTGGTGATGGCATAAATTTTATTTATAAACATTGCTACTCCACCTCCTGTTCTTTGAGTTCTGTCTTTATTTATTAGTGCATAACCTTCAATATTTTTATCCCAATTATTATTAGGATCCCACCAAGTTTCCATCAGTGCTGTGATGACTGATTCTTTCCATGTAGATTTTAACTTTAAGAATATCAAATTTATGCACCAGGCTCCTGGCATTTAAACTTATTACTGAAATGTATGTTTACTTTGCTAGTGATGTTTGATTTTGTTTTTGTCTTTTTCCCTTGAGAACATTTTATGTTTGTTTTTTGTGCCTCAACACCCCCTGTTAAATGTTTAAAATCTGTTGCTTGTTTATCACCCCCTTCATGTTATATGCTAGTAAATTAGCCCCTTGTCTGTCTAGATGAAGTCCATCTCTGCAATATAAATGTTTTATCCCCAGAATATGTCCCAGTGTTTCAGTAGGCTATAGTTTTTACTGCATGTTCCAGTATGTAGCCATCTGTTTACTTTAACAATTTCTTGTTGTTGTTTTGGTCAGCTCCTTGGCACAGACAACATTTCTGAAAAAAAGACCTTGCAGCCTACTTTATCAAGTCCTGATCTCAGTTTAATGTAATCTTCCTGAATTTCTGTTAGTTTTCTCTTTTCTATTATTTGTTCCTATATCAACTACAACAGTTTCATTTGTTTCCTGTGTTACTCAAAACTAGAGATGTGCCAAATTTTTAATTATACAATGGGGTCAAAGAATCCAGAATTCTCATTGGCTGACTGGCACCTTTCAGCTGTGGTAAATCCTGGCATCACCCACTCAAAAAGTGCCAGTCAGTCGCATCAGCAATCCCAACTATAAAATCAATGCAATCCAGATGAAAATCTGTCATCTCTACTCCCCGCTAAACCAAGCCACTATAGCGGGAGATTCAAACTGACAGAGTGTGCATATGAATTCACGGACCAACAGTCCCAAAAACCCATTGTACAGCCTCCTGAATCAAACAGAAAAAAGAAGTTGGATAAGCAACAATAAAACCACATACTGCCTCATTGACTATGTCCCCATTTCACTGGCGATCATTAGGTGCCAGCTTGTCAGACACCTGCTCCCTCCAGTTTCTGTTGCCTGCTGAGCTGATTGCTGACTACCATTTCCTCCCTCCTCTGTTGCAGTATATCTAGCTCCATTAAAATAAATAAAATAAAAAAGAAACATATTGTCATAAAAGACCACAAACCAGAAGTGATTCTTTTGGCACTGAGCACTGAGACACTCGGCCCTCCAGTTTCCATTACAGCCACTGCACCCCCTCCCCCCAGCCAAAACAAAGAAGCAAAGAAAAAACATTGGGAGCGTGACTTCATCTACAGTAAAATTGGACAGCAGGCCAGTCTTCCTCTCTGGCTTTGTGGAAAGTATTTCCTTCTCTTGCTGCTACCTCCCAACAGTTTCAGGCACAGAAGTAATGCATTTCCTCCCTACTTATCATCTTAGTGATGCCACGCCACCCAACCCATCGATTTTTTGTAGACTTGCTTGTGCCATGCACCGTTTCCTGAAGTGATCTAACGACACCCACCTGCACTTCACCAGGGCTGTCACCTACCAGCCAAAAAAAAAAAATACTAAGACTTAATAAAACAACTCAGACACTTCCTCCTGATTAGAAAAGCTGCACTGTTTGGGAGACCTCAAAACAGTGGCTGTCACCACTCACAGCCACAGGGTCACTTTTACTCCATAAATGACAGACGCAATCAGAACTTGCACCAGGCTCTTTATACACTGTCTGTGGGGGGGGGGGCAGATGACTCTTGACAGTTGCAAATAAATAAATAAAAACAATTTAAAAATGACTAGTCCACAAAAGCTTACACTATGAGAACTGGACTATTTTTCTGACATAAGAATATGTTAAAAAAATAATTTAAAAATGCCAAAAACTGTTATTTTTTTTTAAATATTTTGATACAAAACTGAAGGTGGACATTGTATAATTGCAATAAACCACTCCAGGGTGTGGGTTATGCTGGGATTTACCCACGGATTACCTGTTTTGACCACTCAGCCTGCGGCCTCGTGGCCAAACCATGCCAGCCATGGGTAAAACCCAGCATAACCCACACCCTGTTGTGATTTATTGCTTAATTTGCCAACAAAGTTGCCACAAAGTGGCTGAAATTTGGATCAATGGAGTTTTCCAAAGTTTTCTCTGTCCTCAGCAAATTCAGCTATGACTGAAATGGCAGCGTTTTTAGTGCAAACTGTGGAATTTCACCTGTGAACTGCAGAATTTCACCCTCGAATGGCAAAATTCTGCCACTCTTGGGTGAAATTCCACACTTCATAGGTGAAATTACACTGTTTGTGGGTGAAATTCTGCACTTTGCTGTAAAATTCCACATTTCGTGGATCGATCCACACTCAGCGAATTGTGCTAAATTTGTGGATTAATTCACGGAGCAAATTTAACCAACTTCACCCATCTTTACTCAAAACCCTTTTTATATTAATGCAAAAAAGGGGACTCATCACTCATTGTCTTCTGTTACAAACTGCAATACTTGCCAGTCTCTTAGAAAAATATTTTGTTTTTATTATGAAACAAACACAGATATCGAAGAGGTGTAGCCAGGGAGAACTCCACAAAAATGACAAATGTTTCACATTCCTTGTAAATGCTTTATCAAGGTGTATTGCACCACATAGTGTTCAATATTTATACTACAATCCATTAACACCATTATTTAAAAAACGTGCAAATGCCTACATTTTTTTATTTCTGCTTTTCATCAACCATTTCACATGAATTCATTAGACAACAATCCTAAAATATGGGCAGGACTTACTTACATATAATATTCTCTTAATGAATTAAAGTTTTCATGAAAAAGAGGGGAGATAAAATATATATAAATATGTCCTAATGAGGGGGGGGGGTTCTCAATTCTAATATCCTATACAGCAGTCAAAAATCCATCTTTTTATAGTATCCCATATTTTTACACAGTGATCAGATTTACTACCGTTCAAAAAATATTTTTTCTATACTATAACAATTGTGACAATTCTATTTGATCATTTAATCCTGGCCACTCCAAAGCTCCCAACTGATATATCCAATAAGCTTCCCTATTTGCTAGCCTATTTTCTATATCCCCCCTCTTGGTCCTAAAGACACCTTATCTATACCTATAAAAAGAGGAATATGTTTTGAATCCTCCCTTGTGCTATTTTTATGTTGTGCCATTGCCTATTTCAAATCTTTATTTTTTATTGCCCGCATATGTTCCCCTATTCTTTCTTTAAATTTCCTTTTAGTCCTGCCCACATAGTACACACCACAACTGCATGATAACAAATATATTACATTCTGTATATCACAAGTTATAAAATACAATATTTTATTTATTTTTTTCCATCTTTCGGAATAATGAAAAAATCCGTTCTACTTAATACTTTACAATATTTGCACCTACTACATCGTATGCATCCCAGGGATGGTGAACCAAAGAAATTTTTATTACTCTTTAACTTTTCTACTGGTTGTACACCATGAACAACCCATCTCTGATATTTTGCACCCTTCTGTATGTAACTCTAGCCAAATTACTCTTATCTCCTTAAGACGTGGTTCTATTCTTAATATTCCCCAGTTACTATAAATTATGCTTTTGACAACATAGACACTGTCAGAGAAAGTTGTTACAAAATGTAACTTATTTTGTTCAGTTGTATTCTTTACTTTTTCTTGCAACAACTGTTCCCTCGGCATCGATTCCAGTTCTATTTTCAATTTTTCTATGACCTTGTGACCATACCCCCTTTCCCTTAAGTGATCTGTCAGATCTGCTGCATGTTCAAAATAGTCCCCTTCTTTTGTACAATTCCTTTTCATCCTCATGTATTGTCCTTTGGGGATATTCTGTATAGTGTGTTTTGGATGACAGCTACTAACTTTTAAAAGCGTATTTCTGTCCATGGGTTTTCTAAAGAATGAGGTCACATGGTCACCATAATTATGGGTTACAAAAGCATGGCTTATTTTTTGGAACAGAGGGAAAATAGAATTCTAGAAAGAGAAATATTGACACAAATGTCTAAAATGGTGTTGGAATGTAATGCCTTTATGGGATGATATTATTTACAGAAGCAGGAAACAGCAATGGGGGCAACGTTTGCCCCCAATTATGCTAATTTGGCATTGGGCTACTGGGAGCAAGAAGTGATATACACAGGAAAGAATCCATATAGAAATAAAATAGAATTTTATAAACATTTCATCGATGATTGTACTAGGATTTGGCATGGATCTGAGGATGAATTATTAAACTTTAAAGAATACATTGAACAACAAGAACCAAGGTTTAATTTTGAATTTAAGTATGATGTGGAGAAAATTAACTTTTTGAATTTGGTTATTACCAGAACGATGGAAGGTGAGCTTGTGACCTCACTCTTTAGAAAACCCATGGACAGAAGTAAGCTTTTAAAAGTTAGTAGCTGTCATCCAAAACACACTATACAGAATATCCCCAAAGGACAATATATGAGGATGAAAAGGAATTGTACAAAAGAAGGGAATTTTTTTGAACATGCAACAGATCTGACAGATCACTTAAGGGAAAGGGGGTATGGTCACAAGGTCATAGAAAAATCAAAAATTAAAGTGGATTTGATGCCGAGGGAACAGTTGTTGCAAGAAAAAGTAAAGAATACAACTGAACAAAATAAGTTACATTTTGTAACAACTTTCTTTGACAGTGCCTATGTTGTCAAAAGCATAATTTATAGTAACTGGGGAATATTAAGAATGGAACCACGTCTTAAGGAGATAGCAAGTAATTTGCCTAGAGTTACATACAGAAGGGCACAAAATATCAGGGATCAGGTTGTTCTAGTGTACAACCAGTAGAAAAGTTAAAGAATAATAAAAATTTCTTTGGTTCGCCATCCCCGGGCTGCACACGATGTGGTAGGTGCAAATATTGTAAATTGTTAAGTAAAATGGACTTTTTCATCAGTCCGAAAGATGGAAAAAAATATAAAATATTGCATTTTATAACTTGTGATACACAGAATGTAATATATTTGTTATCATGCAGTTGTGGTGTGTACTATGTGGGCAGGACTAAAGGGAAATTAAAAAAAAAAATAGGGGAACATATGCGGCCAATAAAAAATAAAGATTTGAAATATGCAATGGCACAACATATAAATAGCAAAAGGGAGGATTCAAAACATACTCCTCTTTTCATAGGTATAGATTAGGTATCTTTAGGACCAAGAGGGAGGGATATAGAAAATAGGTTAGCAAATAGGGAAACTTATTGGATATATCAATTGGGAGCTTTGGGCTGGCTAGGATTAAATGATCAAATAGAATTGTCACAATTGTGAAAGTATAGAAAAAACATTTTTTGAAAGGTAGTAAATCTGATCATTGTATAAAAATATGGGATACTATAAAAAGATGGATTTTTGACTCCTGTATAGTATATTAGAATTGAGAACCCCTCTTCTTCCCTTCATTAAGACATATTTATATATATTCTATCTTCCCGACCCCTTTTTTCATGAACACTTTAATTCATTAAGAGAATATTTTATATAAGTAAGTCCTGCCCATAGTTTAGGATTTTTGTTTAATGAATTCATGTGAAATGACTGATGAAAAGCAGAAATAAAAAATTAGGCATCTGCACATTTTTTAAATAATGGTGGTAATGGAATGCAGTATAAATATTGAACACTATGTGGTGCAATACACCTTGATAAAGTGTTTGCAAGCAACTTGAAACGTTGGTCATTTGTGCGGTGTTCTCCTTGGGCTACACCTCTTCGATATCTGTGTTTGTTTCGTAATAAAAACAAAATATTTTTCTAAGAGACTGGCAAGTACTGCAGGTTGTAACAAAAGATAATGAGTGCTGGGTCCCCTTTTTTTGCATTGAGCTGAAGCAGGACTGATGAGCACCTTCCCTTCATGGAGCAATCCTGTGTGGCTATATAATTCTTTTTATATTGTTTCTAATACCTGATATTGTTGCTCTAGGGAAGCAAGAAATCATATTGTTTGTTTATCTTCACAACAAGTAACACAATATATATATATATATATATATTGTACTACAGAATCCTCTACCACCACTTGTAGGTATTTTTCAATCATAGTTTCATTTGATTCTTTTTGTTTTGCAGGGGTGAAAACCTATTAATGAGTTTCAGCAATTCATGTCCCACCAGGGAGTGGGCCCCACTTCTACATCCTCCTTTTACTCCTTTGTATGGTCTGACTAAGGACCAATAATCATTGGTGTGTAAGTCCACTTCTTCCTCTCCTCCTCTTTTTTCTTTAATATATTCATTTATATTTTAGGATGACGTGACTCAGGTACAACATCTTTATTACATATGTTCTCTGGGTCAGTTTCTCTTATCAGATTATAAACACACACACACACACACACACATATACACACACACACACTAGGTCTCATATAGCCTGCATATAGTTTAAATTAATTTTAGTATTTTCCAGTTTCTCCTTAAATTCCTTTACTAGAACATAGTTATGGCAGTTAAAAGCATTTTTATCAGATAACTCATTGCTGTCTAATATTATGTACGTAAGACAGCCTTGGGCACTGCAAACTTTTTTTTATCGTCGATACACTCTATGACAGGGTAATCACATTTAAACAAGCTATATTATTGATTAGAAGTTAGCAAACAGGGGACCAAGAATTGCCTTACTTTAGAAAGATGGTAATGTACCTCCCCAGTCCAGTTAGGAAACAAGGGACCAAGAATGACCTTACTTTATCTCCTCAGTCCTGCATAGGCTGACAATGGCAGACATGCTTGTCTTGCTAATGCATCACCAACACTTGCTGGGTTAGGACCCTTTATAGTCTGGGGCAGGAAGTGCTCTTGTGGTACTTCCAGGTTTTGCATTGCTGCAGTTCTAGTGTTTCTAACACTGATAAAATGAACAACTACAGTCCCTAGTCCCTTAATAAGGTTGCATTTGCTGCTGAAAGTCCCTCAGGACAAATCTTTTCTAGGATATAAAAATGGACAGAGGTTGAAGCTCTTAAGTCTTCTAGCCTCACAGCAGCCCCTGCAAACAGCCACAGATAGTACTAGGCACAAGTGAGTACCCCAACAAAAAGTTTTTTGATAGTTTTTTCTTTTTCTTGGCATTCGAGAGAGAGAAAGAATGTTGTTACCAGCACAGAGCTAGACTACAAGGGAGAACCATACAAAATGTCCTCATTGCAGTTGCTCACTCATTTTTCCAAGAAAGTTGACACTCACTGGGGTAAGACCCTTTATAGTGCGGGACAGAAAGTGCTCTGGTGCAGCTTACAGTTTTGCCCTGCTACAGCCCTAGCATTTATGATGCTTAAAAATGCATAAATTCAGTCCCCAGTCCCTTAATAAGGTTGAATTTGCTAAAACTGCCTCAGGACAAATCCTTTCTAAGATCTAAAAACAGACAGATAGTGAGAGCCTTCAGTCCTCCAGCAGCTCCTGAAAACAGCCACAGCTAGCACTAAGCACAAGAAAGTATCCCCACAAATAATGTTTTGGTACTTTTTCTTTTTCTTAGAGTTAATATTGTTGCCAGCCAGCACAGAGTTAGACTACTGGAGAGAACCATACAATATTTCCCCACTGCAGGGGCTCATTCGTTTGATCCAGACAGCAAACATTCACTGTGGTAGGATCCTTTATAGTGTGGAACAGTAACTGTTCTGGTGCTACTTCTGGTTTTGCACTGTTACAGTCCTAGTGTTTACAACACTTAAATATGGACAAATTCAGTCCACAGTCCCTTAATTAGGGCACATTTTCTGCTAGAACTTCCTCAGGACTATCCTTTCTGAGATTGGCCCCTCCCAGCTATCTCCAGGGGGGCATCTTGCTCAGAGGCCATGGCCAATCCAGCACCTTCACAATCACCAGTCTGACCTTGCCAGGCTGGATGTCCTGGGAGGGGAGGACCAATAGCCTTTGGACCTGAACACAGTGGGGCTAGGAGTAGCCTCAGTGTGAGTGGGAAAAAGGAGGATTCTTAAGGAACAGGCAGGAGAGAAGCTGCATCTTTCTGTCTGGACGAGAGCAGGTCACACTACAAAGATAAGAAACCCTTTCCAGCACAGTTTAGAATAGCCAGGCTTTCTATGTGCCTATCTTCCAACTAACATTTCTGCTGCATGCTAACTTCCCTGGGCTATACCTCTGGCTGGCCAGGGCCACACGGACATCCGGTTTGGGAAGCTACTTCTTTGCTTTCCACTGTTTTTAACTTTTCTCTGCCTTATACCAATGCTAGGCTCAATTGCTGCAGGTTGCAAGTTCACCCCCCCAAGCCCTCTTGTCATCACTTCATGCATGAAAACAAAACAAAACAAAAAAAAATGTTTTAATCTTAAGCTCCAGTTCGATGCCTCAGCTCAAGGGGCCAAATCCAAGCACCACTACCCCTCCGTTCAACTGTTGGTTGTCTTCCAATGCTACCACCAGCCTCTTCCCCCTGCCTAGAGCACTCAGCCCCACTGCCGTGGGCCAGTTCTGGTCCCAGTCCACCAGCTGCATTGGCCCCTCCCCCACTGCACACACAACTTCGGAGAGGGCACCCCATTTAGAGGTACTTTTTCTAAAAGAAAATAACATAAACAATATAAACATACAATACAATACTCAAAGTTAGAAGTACTGATGTTTGGCTACTCCACTCGCTGTTATTTTTCCCTCGCTGTCAGAGGCTTTTCATTTCACACACCCCTTCCTCCCCAGTTGGTTGGTGTTCTCCTGGTTCATGGGCCCTGTTACTGGCCTGATTCACTCGCAAACCATGCCGCCCACCACCAGACTGTGACCCCTTTCTTTATCGAACTCCACTTCACAGGACAACTCCTCCTGGCCCATACATCTCCTGGTACGATGCGCCAATGGGGCACTTCATTAATAGGGCTACTAGGAGCGAATCCTTCCACCAGTCCTTAAAAAAAAAAAAAATAAATAATAAATAAATAATTACAAATACATGAAATACAACTTGGAAAAATAAGCTCTGCTCTCTCACTTGCTCACCGGCCCTGCCTGTTGTTGGCGGATGTTGCAAGCCCCCACTTACCTGGGCTGTAACCACCTTTTCTTTGTGTTGAACTCCACTTCACAGGAAGGCCTCCCGAGCTCTTGAGCCCCTTGATTCCACATGGCCCACTACAACTCCTGGTAAGATGCGGCACCAGGGAGCTCCTTAGCTGCAAAGAGCGAGCTGCTTTTGCAAGTCCTTTTGTCCAAGAACATGCTTGTACCTTTTCATTGGATGCACACAACGCATTTTGCACACACACCATAGGGTGCGGACTGCAGCCCCATTGATGACAGCCGCAAAACAGCTTGCACATACAATTGTTTTTAAGGTGAAACACAACATATAGATTCTACTTATCAACACAGGCACAGCTAACTTAGTTATCTGGTTTTCAGCTATAAATAATGTTTTATTACAAAAAAAAAGAAAGGGTCTCTTCGATGGTGTCTTGCAACTCCTCCATAACTTGCACTGAACAGTGCTGGCTACTGGCATCATTGTGGGCAGCAGTTTGCTTCCACCGCTCCTTTCTTTGTTAGTGTGCACTACTCAGATAGGCTCTGTTCATGTGAACTTCTTATCTCAGCTGCAGTTTTAGCACAGCCATTTCTCTAAGGAATAAGGCACACATGGGGGGCAACTTACCAGAGAACCTTCCACCAAGTCTTGACAGTCCTTTTCCTGTCTACAGTCTAGGGATGGTGGCAAGTTTTTATGGGTGGGCCATTAAGTGGGGACACTAGCCAACAATAGGGAACAGGAATACCCCCTAACCCATCCACTCTCATCAGGGGCAATCAATTACTCATTTCTGGGCAGACCGCCAGTTGTAGGCTTCTGTCAGGGGGTGACAGTGTGAGGGTAGGGAGGTGGGTTACAGCCCATTTAAGCCAAACAGGACCTTGCTCATTTGGTCATCTGCGGCCAGATTTACGGAACATTTTTTGCCACATTGCCCATCCATCGGAGGGCCTTTTGGATAAGCTGGGTGCAGGTAGGCCTCATGTAGCCTTGTGGTGGTTATCCTCCTGGGCTGGGAAGCACCTGGTTTTTGGCACACACATCAGGGAGCCACTACTGCTGGTTCTCTATCATTTCATACATTTTCCTAGCCCAATGAAACAGCTACATATGGCTGACATCTTGGCAGGGTCACTTGATGGGGACACCAGTTGGCAGCACAGGGCAAGCCACTGTCGCATCACAGCCAAATGCATTGCCACATAAGATAAGGAGACAACACTCACCTGAGGAATGAATGAGGAGACCTTAACAGTCATCCAGTAGTGACATGTGGCCTCAAATTCATGCATGTAGGGCACTGGAGATGGGGAAAGAATTTTAGAAAGGTTATCCAAGGTTGATAGTTGTAACTTAATAGGCACAATTTCCAAATTTAGAAGGTGATCCTTGTCACCAGGTGGCCTCTACCTGCCCCTCGGTTGCAGCTTTATAAAAAAAAAATATATATATTAATTAGTAAAATTTTCCCTGGAGAGAATATTCCACACTGTTGACCCTTGAGAAGCGCAGCAAACACTAGACAGTCCTTGCTCTTTGGAAGGTTCATGTGCACAAGGTTCCATGCTGGCTCACAGCTTTGGGTGGTGCCACTACCCCATTAGGGAGTGCACATTACTCATATGTGCTAATTCCTTCACGGAAAGGGTGGCTAGGCCCCCGGTCACAGTTGCTCATAAGGTGGGGGTTTCCAACAGTAGTAGCGATGAGGTGAGGGAAGAATGTACTGGTCTATAACAGGCTACAGGAGGCACTCGGTCCTTGGTAATACCCTGGAGAGGGTTAGGTACAGAGAGGCCACATTCAGTTGCTGGACTGGGAGTACCTCTCCCTGCATACCACTCAACCGTCAATTTCATTTAACTGCTGGAACTGGGGAGGGCTTCCACCCCTGTGCCCGAATAAAAAGAACATTTGAAAGGGAAGCCTTTTCATTATGAGGTAACCAACCAGTGTTTATCAAGTACAGGTAACTGATCTCCCAGCAGTAGGGGGGTGATAATAAAAAAAAACAAAAAAAAAACATTATTATATATATATTTTTCAGTCCATTCCTGTTAGCAATTGTGACAACCCACCTCTCTCTCTCTCTCTCTCTCTCTCTGGGCTGGAACAACTTTTAGAGAGGAGTCTGTCCTAGGGTATTTGTTGCCACTAGCTGGGGTTTCGCCTAGTGCCAACCCCCCAAGTTTACAAAACTTGGTAGTCAATCGTTCAATTACACAGATCAAGTCTGGCAGTGTGCCTGTCATGGAGGGCGGATGCTAAACAGAGCTTTACCTCAGCCAGTGGAAACCACGTAAATAGAATCACAGTCACAACTGTTGAGGAAATGAATAGCTTTTGATACAGGAATAGTAAACAAATGTTTTTCAAATAACAGACAGCAAAAGTAAAAGGCTTTTACTGAGTTACATTTATATCAAACTACCCTTTCCCTATCCTTTCAAGGCACTGGATCCGACGCTATTCTGCCAGCTCCCATGGACAAAGCTAGAATGGAGATCCCACAGGTCTCATGAGCCACGCTGTGGCTGCTACTGCTGCTGCTGATGCTGCAAAAAAAAAAACAACTATAAAGCTAGTTAACTAGTGTACCCCAGGTACAGAAATACCTTAGATACTTCACCAGCTTTCGTCAGGGTTGAATAGGTGAATTCCTCTCAGCAGGGTCAACGATTTGACAGTTTCAGGCCTAGGACAGGTGGCTAGTCGTACAGACATGGGGCACGCAGCAGTTTGGGTGACTAATGGTACTCACAGGGACCCTACTCCAACATTCATCAAATAAAATGTCTGACTTCTAGGGTATCTGAGCATCGCTAGTCCACTATCCATATATGGGAATGGGGGCATGGCTTGAATTCCTAAAGGGTGGAGTGGGTCCACCCCGCTCCATGCACACCTTTCCCTACAGCTACATGGCAGCTTTGTGCAGCTGAGATCCACGACACATATGATAAGTAGAATACAAGAATGTGGAGCAACGATATCTCTTCAGGTTGCTGGGATAGTCCAACCTTATTTCTAGCTCGCTCACATTCCTGCTTATGGATTTCATCGTCACCCTTCTCAAACTATAGGGAGTCAGTATTACAGCACTGCTTCCCCTTGGCTTCAGTTGTAAGCCTGTTGGTCCATCCAGATCCTTTTCAGGCCCTATAATAGCCCATTTGAACAAATCTCAGATACCATAAGGAACCCTGTCCTTTTCAGCAGATACACAATTTTCTATTAGAAAGTGAAGAAAATGAATAAGTAAGAATCCAGCAAACTGACAATGGTCAGGGGGCAGGGTCTCTTCCTGCATTACTACGCATGGGACAGTGGGCCTCCTCTGAATTATGAGGTGGGCAGGCCAAGGGGCAATCACCCTTTACATGAAAGAATAATTACAGGGGGCCTATTGGACTGGGGGACTCAGTCCCTGAGGCATCTTGAATGGAGCCACACTAACCACTTCCCGTCATTTAGTGTGGGGCAGACATACACACTGCTGAGCGATTCAATGTGATTTGTGCCAAATCTGTGCCTGCAGGTGCCGAGGCGCAATTGCTGTGTGCAGTAGCATGCTTTTAGCCCAATCATAGACTGCTCAGTAGGGCTGGGGGAGGGATGTTAGAATAATTCCTGAGTCTTGCCACCTGCTAGCAATTGAGCTGGAGAATTCTCCTAGCCACACTCTCACAATGCCACTGTCATCCCTACATCAAATTTCCTTTCTCAATCCAGTTCAGCAACAAGGAATTCTTTATAAAGCATGCACTTAGCCTAACCATAGACAGCTCAGCAGTGCTAGGGGATGGTCAATAGTGAAATTCCCAAGTTTTGCCACTTGCAGGCAGCCGAGGTGGGGAATTCTACAAGCCGCACTCTCTCAATGACCTGGCATCACTACATCAAATTTCCTTTCTTAATACATGCGGCAACAAGGAATTCTGGGGATATGAGAATGATGACTTAAATGTTCATTATTCAGAGATGCAATCCTGTATGTTGGTAATGGGCTCTGCAGACACCAGCTGCACAGCTTTGAGGGGGCAGCCAGGCTGAATAGGCAGGGGCTGGGGTGTTACACCATGGGCCAGCTGCTAAGTGACTGCCTACAGTCAGGACAGGCTTTCTCCCATTGCATATAATTAGTACAGGGGACCAGGAATGCACTAAGCAGAGGCCGAACCCCCCTTTTCTAGGACCAGTTTGGGCACAGGACAACTCCATCTACTAGGGTCCAGTTAGAACATCATGAGGGCAGTGGTGTAGGCTGACCACCATGTTGGACACTCAGTCGGCATGCAACGGCAGGCATACCAACCCCCATACCCACGTCAGAGCACTTTCCAGCTTATTACTCAGGGGAAAGTTGAATCAGGCTGTTATTGGGAAGCTCAGTGCCTCCCCAGTCAAAAAAAGGAAAAAGGGAGGAGTGGGGCATGTTCCATCCCATATGAATGATTAAGACACACACACCTCAATGGTTCGGCCTATTGCAGCTGCAGGTCACAGCAAACTAACAAAGGGCTGTTTGTTTTCCCTAATGCACTAAGCCAGAAGACTACCAATGCTGATTTCTCACTTTTTACCCAGGTAATAATACATGAACTAATTTTTTGCCCTTCAGCAATACTTATGATATATATATATATATATATATATATATATATATATATATATATATATATATATATATATATATATGTATATATATATATATATATGTATGGTATATAGCACCCAATGGTACAGGCTTCTGCCAGGACGTTGTCCACTCATGTATCGAGAACTACAGTGGGCTCTTTCAATAAGCCAGGTTACCCTTTTGGGAAGACCTGGGATGCCAGCCTTCAAGAATGCCTATGGAGGCGTCTCCCTGATCCCTTTAAACAGAGGTGGGGCTAAAAAAAAAAAGGAGGAGGAAACGAATGTCCTAGGTGGTCAGCTGCCTACAGTCAGGGCAGGCTTTCTTCCTCTGCATATAATTGGGCTCCTAAATTGCCAAATCACAATAATGTGCCTTAGGTCAGCCGAAGAGGGCCATGAGCCTTTTAGCATTGTAGATTTCCGACAAGGAAGTCTATGGTCCTGACACGCACCAATATAAGGCTCCTAACATGTCTGATTGTGTTACAGGTTGGGCCACACTGAGAGAATGGGCAGGAAGAAACCACAGAGTTTTCATAGTGGAACAGCAGGTTGGTCATCCTGACACAGTGGCACAGGGGCTACATGGTAAAGAGCCAGACAAAGCAACATCTGGAACCATCTATTTCAGAGTGGTGCACAGCATGTTGAGTATCAACTGCAGGATTTTAGGTTTGGAGGCAGGGTGTTCTCCCTGGGGCATTTGATGGGAGCCACGCAACTGCATTGCGCATCTTGTGGCGGACTATTCGGGCCTGTAAGAAAATTGCTGAGGTGAAAAGTGATTAGAAGGGGTGTCCCAGTGAGGGCGCACTCTGGAAATTGGTCACTTGTGCAGTAAAACGTGCCATGGAGCGGGGGACAGCGGGGGGTGATGGCTGTTCAGCGAGGCCCTGTGAGGGCAGCACTGCATAGCTATGGCCTAAGTGAGTCTGAATCCATCAGGTCAAGCTTGTCAGGGGGCTGGCCAGCCTGGTGAGAGTCTGCCGGACTACCTTGGCCAAAGGTTGTCTGGGATACATACAGTATATATGTATGTGTCCATACATACATATGTGAAGGTGTTGTGAAGGTGTTAATTGGTTCAGGATTGAATTTGTTGGCTGCCTCAAGGGGAATACCCTGCAGTATCTGAATTTCCTAAATGTTATATTTGTACAGTGTAATTTGAATATGTGTGATCATGTATGCAATTTGAACCTGTTCGAGTAAAACTTGGCCTTTCTCCACAAACTGTGTCTTATTTGGATTGAGAAGGGGTTCTTCTGGGCAATAAAAAAGAGCAGAGGGTCAGACCTTTCAGTCCCCCAGCCTTCCAACAGCCCCTGAAAACAGCCACAGATAGCACTAAGCACAAGAAAGCACAAAACTTTTTTTGGTAGTGTTTCTTTTTATTAGAGTTAGAGAGAATGTTGTTGCCAGCCAGCACTGAGCTAGACTGCTGGAGAGAACCATACATTATTCCACTTTAGAAAATGGGCAAAGACAATTCTCTCTTCTGATTGGCTGAGACACTTATTTAGGTGGGCATCTATCAGACAACAGATGCCCACCAAATAAAAAGCCCCAGCACATACCTGTCTCATATCCAGACAAGTATCCTAGTGCCCAGCCTGCTTCATGACTGGTTGGAGCACTGGATACAAAATTTAAAATTGCTGCCATTTTTTTTCATCGCTAAGCGAGATCGCGAGTAAAAGCCAACCCCCCCACACACACACACACACTCTCATCACCCAGTAACTGCCCAAAAGAAATCTGTGTGCCTATTTTCCCTGCTACAAACTTCTCTTTTATTTTCTACTGCGAGTAAAAACCCCGCTGACATCGCTCGCTCATCAAGTGGCTCCCTAAGCTCTCTGCATAAAAGTCCACGTACCGTGCCATTAGTTGTCAAATGGCTCCCTTGCCGTTTCTGCTGTCCTGCACATACTTTCGCACGTCGCCCCCACAACTTAAATCCCATAAATGTGACTAATTTGGCAGAAAATAAAACTGGACACAAAATTTAAAATTGCCGCCATTTTTTTCATTGATAAGCGAGATGGCGAGTAAAAGCCCCCTACACACATTCACCACCCAGTAACTGCCCAAAAGAAATCTATGTGCCTATCTTCCCTGCTACAAACTTCTCTTTCATTTTTTTTTCTATTGCGACTAAAAACCCCGCTGACATCGCTCGCTCATCAAGTGGCTCCCTAAGCTCTCTGCATAAAACTCCACGTACCGTGCATTAGTTGTCAAATGGCTCCTTGCCGTTTCCGCTGTACTGCACATATGTTGGCCTGTTGCCCCCACAACTTAAATCCATAAATGGGACACATTTGCCAGAAAATAAATCTACCTTTGCCCTCTTCCTTTTTTTCTCCTGGCTCCGGTCATGCTGTCTAGTCTCCGTGCTGATCCCAGATACTTAGAAAGCCATCTCTCCACAGCTTACTGTAATCGCGACAGAAAGCAGGGAAGGGTTTGTGTCAGTCACAAATAGTAGTGCTGTTGTGGGAGATGAACTTATTTCTGTCTTCGTTGGCTCACTAAGCTGAGTGCCTCTGTCTCCCGATCTAGTCTATGGTGTGTCAAATATTAAACAATAAAATGCTACACTAACTCTTGCTGCTCCCAAAAGCCCTGTGTGGGGATAGAGGTGGAGAACTATGGCAGGGGCTGTATTAGCACAAAAGTCTTCCTTCTAAAAAAAAAAAACACATTCAAATGCAGGCAGAGGAACTATTTTATTTCAAAGGTTACTTTAAACTTATTTTTCATTAACACTTTTCAACTATTTTGTGTTTTTTTACAGTACCCATTTTCTAAGCGCAATAATACCCTCCAGGGTGGGTGGTATTGTGCTATACCGCCCACCCTGTTGGGTATTATTGCTTACGTAGTGACTCACTCCTTTGACCCAGACAGCAAACACTCTCTGTGGTAGGACCCTTTATAGTGCAGGACAGGAAGTGCTCTGGTGCTGCCTCTGGTTTTGCAGCTATAGTCCTAGCATTTATAACACTTACATATGGACAAATACAGCCCCCAGTCCCTTAATAAAGTCAAATATGCTGTTAAAAGTCCCTCAGGACTAATCCTTTCTAGGATATAAAAATGAACACAAGGTAAGATCCTTTAGTATTCCAGCCTCCCTGCAGCCCCTGCAAACAGCCATAGATAGGATTAGGCAAAAGAGAATACCCTGACAAACTTTTTTGGGGAGGTTTCTTTTCTTTGACAGAGAGAGAGAGAGAGAGAGAGGGAGGGAGGGAGGGAAGGAGAGAGAGAGAGAGAGAGAGAGAGAGAAAATGTTGCTGGCACAGAGATTGACTGCAGGGGAGCACCATACAATATTTCCTTAGTGCCGTTGCTCACTCCTTTTGCCCAGGAAAATCCTGACATCCAGGTGGACAGTAACACAGTTTACTGGCCTTCTTGGCAACAGATGGGCACAGTTTCACTACAGGACGTTTTTATCCCTGGTCAAGCAAAGGTAGACACTTTCAAAGTGCTCCAGGTCAGGTGGGCTTCCCCCACACAGACTTTTGGCACTACCTACAGTTGCGTAGCACAATGCAATCTACACTCTGCAGGTTGGCTATATCACACTCCCCTTCATCTCCACTATCACTTTGGCTATGGCAAACGAAAGGCCTGGCAGGTTTGATCTACAGTAAGATTAGGGAAAGTATTCCCAACAAATTAGCTATAGCAAGGGACAAATGGGCCACATCTCTGGAATGTCTGATTGCTGATGAAGAATGGGTAGCCTACTTGCCTTTTTGCCTTAATGCATACAAAGATACCTGAAGTCATCCGGTTCACTCTGGGTACAGGACACCAACCCTTTTGCATAAAGTGCACCTTCCTCCTCATGATCAGTGCTGGAGATGCTCCATACAGGGTGGAGATCTCATGCATAGTCTATGGAATTGCCCCCCTCATTACCCCCTTTTTGGAACCAGGTTCACCATCTGGGGACAGCAGTACTATGTTGTCCCTTACCACATTCTCCTGCACTACTTCTGCTGGGGCTTGCCAGTGAAGCACCCCCACTTCTTCTCAGATGAGCAAGTATGGCTTGTGCAACTGACCATGCAGGCCAAGCATCTTCTTCTGTGCCGTTGGCAATTGGTTGAAGTCCACACATGCCAGGAACTTCTCTCAGGCTTGGCTCAGCTAGCCTCAGTGAAGCCCCTATCCCACTTAGCCAGTGGGACCCTTCATAAATTCACAAAGTGCTGGCAGTCCTTCCTCTCATTTATGGACCACTAGGTGATACCTCGTTGATCACCATGTTGCACACGTGCAACAACACTCTCTATCCCAAGTTGGAAGAGCCCTTTCCTATTACCATGTTATCTCTGTGTCTCCTCTGAGTAATGTTGGTTAGAGTTAGCTTATGTTTAGTCCGATGATAGGTTGTTGCTGTTCGGGGAGGAGGTGTTCTGTTGCTCCTCGAGCAGTATCCTTATAACCTCATAAATCAGATATTTTCCATTGTAATAACAAACTATATCTTAAGTACCTTGTATTTCTCTCATGCTCATTATTACATCTAGGGTATTGTAGTTGTGTATTATCTGCCAGAAAGGTATATGCCAATAAACAGTTTAACTTTGAAAGTGAGCTGGGGGGATGGCTCCTAATGTGGGTGTCAGGATGATGGCGGTACATCCAACAGCCCATGTATATAAGCTGTCACTTGAAAAAGTGTGCCTGTCTCATGTGGTTACTGTTGTTGTTGTTAGTTGAATGGCGGGTTTAGCAGTCCACTCAGCAAGCCACCTGTGTTTCAAAAAAAAGAATGATGCCTGTCATTGATAGCAAATGGCAGGTACAATATTTCGCAGAGTAGGCCACCAGTGTTTCATAAATGATGTCAGTCTCACATGTTTATTGTCACTGGCAGAATAACAGTTTTAACATGTTTCGCTCCATCGGACTACTGGGCGACCTTTTTTCCCGCTCGAGAATTAGATTGGACTGCACTATGGCATAATTGCCATAAATACGTTACCCAAGACCGACTACACCTTACCAATTCCATATATTACATAATTTATACTATTCTCCACAGACATTATTCAAATTTGGTCTTCTCCCATCTTCCATTTGTACTAGATGTAAGAAAGAAGAAGGATCTCTGTATCACATCTTCTGGAATTGTCCTAAAATTACTCCGCTTTGGATTACTATTCAGCAAAAAATTTACCCCTTATTGGGTTTGCATGACCTATTTACCCCAGAAATTTGCCTACTAGGGGCATACATGGAGATTCCTGTATCTGTCAGGAGATACCACGTGGCCCTTATCTCCATGTCCGTTAAGAAATTAGTTCTTTGTCACTGGAAGGACAGTGACAATATCTCATATTCAGAGTGGCTTAATGAACTCCCCGCAAATCTCAGGACAGAAAAAACAATAGCGAGTCTTAATAATAAGCCTGAGAAATATGCAAAAATATGGGATCCCCTACATACATTGTACTCCCTTTGAAATTCCTACCCCTGGATATATCATTCCATTGTTCAAGTAGACTCCAGATGAACATCTGTGTTGAATAAGTAGAAGGAAGGGGGGAGGGTTAAATGGTGAAGGGGGATGAGGGTGGGGGGTGGGTGGAGGGAGGGTGGAGGACAGATCCCTGATTTGTCTATATCATGTCAAGTATGCATTGTTTTTCCGGACCTGTTCTTATTATTGTGAAAAAATCAATTAACTTTAATTAAAAAAAAAACAGTTTTAACAGCCCACATTTCAGACCACTAATGTTTCAAAAAATGATAAAAAATGATGAGACCTCAGTATTCATATCCTGAAGGAGAGAAGAGACAGGAGAGATATGATAGAAACCTACAGATATCTAAAAGGCATAAATAGGGTACTGGAGGGTAGCATCATTCAGAAAAGAAGATGTCCAGGAACGAGGGGGCATGACATGAGGTTGGAAGAGGGTAAACTAAAGGGTAGCATGAGGAAGTATTTCTTCACAGAAAGAGTAGTGGATGCATGGAATAGGTTCCCAGCGGAGGTTATGGGGGCAGACACCATGGGGGGGGGATTCAAGCATGCATGGGACAAGCATAGGGGGAACCATAGCAATAGGAACAAGGAGGTAAGGCCAGAGATCAAGTAGGATGCAGCTTTTACAGTAGGCAGGCAAAAATGGGCAGACTAGATGGAGCTAGTGGACCTTATCTGCCATCGAGTTCTAGCTTTCTATGTTCCTATAAGGTGGCAAGCTTTAGGTTGAGTGTTTTTATGGAAGTTGTGATCATGGGAGGAGAAGCCTAGGGCCCGATTCTCAAATGGGGCTGCATTAGGCACATGCTGCGACAAACAGCAGCCTGCGCCGAAGCCCCATACACCAGTGACCCTGCACCAGATTCAGGTGCAGGAGGGGTCCCGGCATTTAAGTCCCCACACTTGCGCCATTCCATCCCTTACAGCAAACACCTGTTGCATGGGAGGTGTCCGTCGCAAGCCCGATGCGGCATGGGAAACAATGCCTACTGTACATATGTGCACAGTGACTGCCACCAGTCTCAGACACTGTGCCCATATGTACAGTACGGTGCCAATGCAGACCACAGTCGGTGGCTGGCCAGGCACCAAGGGGTGGGTTCCACTAGAACACCAGGTAGTGGGCACTGCAGTGATTGGGCACATGCCCATGCCACATACAGGGAGCCAGGCAGCATCGGGGATGGGGTGGTGATTTGGGGATGGGTGACAGGACTTGGCAGAATGGGGCACCATCAGCGAACTAGGGGGCAACTGCAGCATACAGTGGCACATAGGCTGACTGCCCCAGTGGAACATATTCTAAGTCCCACTATGCCAGCCCTGGCTGGTCTATGGGCACTTAGAATATCTCTCACTGGGTGCTGTCTGTCAATAGCAAGCTGCAGCTTGTGTTGGTGCAGTCCACCTAGCCCCATGTCACAGCACTGTGCAGGGCTGGTGCAGGACCCTGTTTGGGGCAGGTGGCCTGCGGTCAACACAGGCCACCTTTGTGAATTGCATGGAGGCAGTCCTGGATGAAAGGTACACCTTGCACCATCTCTGTTTGGTGCAAGCACCTTGCGTCAGACACAGGGCTTTGAGAATCAGGCCCGTAGACTGCAGATCAGTCACTAGCCGAGCTACATAAAGTGGGTGACCACTTCAAGTGGAATGCCATCAAGTGTTTAAATACATATGGGCAAGTGAGGTTTGCAAGCTGTTGCCTGGTGCCAAAAGACATAGAAACTGTCTTTTTGAAATTTAAAGAAATGTGGTTTGAGCAGAATCAGTGTTGCACTTGGTTAACATCATGCTGTAGCTTAGAGCAACGACTCTTCTTAGTTGAGTCCCGGCTTCAATTTTTATGAAAACATTACTCTGAAAATTTAGAAAAAGCATTCAAAAAGATGCTCCATAGAGTTGTATTGAGTGCACCCCCATGACCTCCCTGTACACATGTAATTAAATGTCTGAGCACAGGGGAAGGCAGCATGTGACCAGCCCTTCAGGGCAAATTATGATCCCTTTCTTTCATAAGGGGGAGTTATTAACAATTTTAAAGATTTGGACTGTAGAACTCCCATAAAGGCAAGTTAGCTTTTTTTGTCTACTCTTAAGAGTTGAATAGGTCCTATTTGAATCCAGATATCTCTCATTGTGTTCTAATGGAGATAATCCCACTTCATAATGAATTTCCATGCTAATCAAATGCTGAGCACCATGGCTGTATGTCACACAGTTGAAAACTGCTTCTAAAGGGCTTTAGCCATCTTATTTGAAATACAAGAGGGAATTGACTGTTTTGTAGTATTCATTCCTTCATTAGTCAGTTATGCCAAGTAATGTTTCAGATAAATACCTTAGATACCTGTGAGTCACTCTCAGGTTTTGTACACAAATCAATCGGCAACTCTCCTCCGATATAATGAATCACCAGACTGATGTCTCCATTTGGCTAAAATCAGTTTACTTTAAGGGGGTCACAGTCACATGACATGTGATTTTTGTTCCTTAGGAGTCTACACCTCATTGCAGAGAGAATGCTGTAAAACTCACTGCAGGAGTTTGGGGGAACAGCCTTTGGTGTTCCAGGTGTGCAGAGATTTATGGAGGGCAGCCAGGGCCAGGAAAAGCTGTAAGGCAGGGATTTAGAGGGGGAAAAGACGTGAACTGCAAACAAGAAAAAGGTTCACTGTACTTAATATTTTATTTCTTATAAGTACAGCATGTTCTCCCTGTTGCAATATGAGAGGAAACACATACAGTAGCTGTAGAAAATAATGCCTGACATTATGTTTAACTAAGGAATTTCTGAACCAGGTTTTATTGATTAGTAAGTATTTTTACACTACTTAGGGAATAAAATGTGGGTAGGAGTGTGTACTTATTTTGGCACACACCCAAGGTATGTGATGCCTCATAACCCCCCAAAGTAAAGTTTGAGGGGTTTATCAGGGCATCACACACTAAGGGTGTATGCAGAAAAATGATCACACCCCTGCCCATACTTCATTTTTATGTTGTCTTGCTCACGCAGTGTAGACAACATATCGTGGTTGCTTCATTGGAGAAGCAGGTTTTGGAGGTGCGGTCCTGCTGCAGCACTGCTTTTTGTGGCCGGGCTCTGTAGCACCAGTGGCGTAGCATGCTGTCTATGACAGCAGTTGAGAAACATGCCACCACCTTGAAAGAAATAGCTGCTGCAATCAGGAAGCATGATGGGGTGATCCCTGATTGCAGCAGCCAATTACTGCTTGCCTCATCTGGTGTCCCCATCAATCAACATGGCGGCGGCTTCCCCTCTTCAGATCCTCATAGTCCCAACAGAGGCTGAGGGACAGCCACCACCTTTCACAGTCCCTCTGAAAGCTGATGAGGGTGCCCAATCTACCTGTCGGCATGCCCCCTCCTAATTTAATTTGCCGATGGGGGTGCCCAATCCCCGTTGACATAATGTGCACCCCATTTCTTGTGCGCCAAGGGGGTTCCCAATCCCCCTAGGCTCATGCAACCCCCCCAACTCTGTATGTGCCGGTGGGGGTGCCCAGTCCCTGTCAACTACAGACCCCCCTCCCATCAAACACACAGGTGGCATGCCGGGAGCACACCCCAGCGTGGAAAAGTACCTGTACAAATAGAAAACCTTCCCATGTTGTTTTTTCTTTCTTTCCTGGTTTAACCCTCCCCCAACCCACAGCCACCCTCTGCACACCTACCTCCCCACACCCCCTCTCACCCCATACTTACCTCCGGAACCCGGCGCAATGATCTTCAGTGGAGCGGGAACACATCTGCACTCTTCAAAGCCAACCGCAAACTGAAGAAATGCCCGTAAGCTGTATAATGGCATAAATGTTTTTTTTTCAGCTTATGTGGATATCTCGCCCATTTTATTGACTTTTGCCACCAAATTTTCAACATGGGGTTTTTGGGACCCCTCCTCATGAATTCAGTCACTGTCATGGCATTATTCAGTCCTGAAAGGTGATTTTGCAGTCACTGCGTGGAATCACCTTTTGAGACTAAGTAACAAAATGACAGTGTCACTGTTCTTGAGGTGGCTCCCAAATGCCTATGTTGCAAATTTGGCGAAAAAATCCCAAACATTGACTGTGTTATGAGCATGCATTGTGCTGTTTCCATGTGCATGTGTAACTTTGCCAATTTGTAATATTTTCACTCCAAATTTTCAACATTGACATTTTTTCACACCTCCATATGAACAGTGTAACTGTCATTTTTCACATCCTGACCAAAATGTGTTTTTGCACTACTGGTGCAGAATAGCGTGGTCACTGCGGGGAATCAGTGTTCGGGACAGATTATGAAAATCACAGCAACACTGTTTATGAGCAGAGGTCCTAAAATGCCTATGTTGAAAATTTGGTGACAAAAGTCCATAAAAAGACTATGTTACAAGTGTGCATTGCGCAGTTTCCACGTGCACTCATAACTTCGACAATTTGTAATATTTTCAATCAACATTTTCAACATTGTCAATTTTGCACACATTCTTATGAACAGTACAGCTGTCATTTTTCAGATCCTACCCGCAATGTGTGTTCACACAAGTGGCACACTATGGTGCGGTCGCTGTGGGAAATAAACAATCAGGACAGATGAAAAAAATCATAGTGACAGTGTTCATGAGCAGAGGTCCCAGAATGCCTATGTTGAAAAATTTGGTTAAATAATTCCACTGAATTACTGTGTTATGAGTGTGCATTGCACAGTTTCTACGTATGCTCATAAATTTGAGCATTTTTTAATATTTTCACTCAAGATTTTCAACACTGCCATCTCTTCACACCTATCTATGAATGGTACAGCTGTCATTTTTCACATCCTGCCCAAATGGTGTTTTCCCACAACTGATGCAGAATGGCATGGTCACTGTGAGAAATCAATGTTCGGGACAGATAAACAAAACCACAGTGCCACTATTTCATGAGCAGAGGTCCCAAACACTTCCATGAGGTGGGGGTCACAAAAATGTCATGTTGCAAATTTGTAGTGCAAATACCAACAATTGACCAGGGCATTAGGGTTTCTAACCATAACGTCCCACCCTGTACAGACTGATAGGCATCAGGGGTGTGTCTTTTCATTGCCGGCTGTCATGCTCACTCCATACCATCCCCCCACCCTCAAGCCACTGACAGGCATCAAGGTGTGCCTTAGACTCTTTGACCTCACAGTTCACCCCTTTCTCATGTGCTGCACCCATTTCAGTGTATATCCTTATGAAATGGGGTGACTGTAAAGCCGAACACCCCAAGGCACACCTCAGCACTTGGCGGAGTCTGCAGGATAGGGTGAGATAAAATGCCATGAGCATTATGGACGAATGGGGTGAACATAAGGCTCAAGGACCCCAACGCACAACATGATATTTGTTGGACTGCAGGGTAGGGTGAGCTGAAATGCCATGGACATTATGGTCAATGCCCAAAGGCACACCCTAGTGCCTGTCAGTCTCTGTAGGGTGATGTGGGGTTTGATGTCACTTTCATACTTAACTGCCATTCCTATTATGCATCTGTTCAACTCCAGTGCTACCGATGCCAATGTCAGCAAGACAACATTTGGCATTGACAAATGCTTGTTTTATAATTGCTGAAATTCCCAACCTCCAGTTTGTTTTCAGCACCGGCATGGTGTACCTGGCACTGAGCGCCTAGTACTTTCTGTTTCCCATCCCCACTGCCTGTCCTGGGTCTGGGAAAAACATTTAAAATTTGTGCCTCAATCTCTTTGAAGTGCAGTATTGAACTAGCACTTTATATAAAGAAAGCATTGTTTTGTTTAGAGATAAAGAGATTGGCATTTCAAAAACAGACTCTCAGATGTAGGAATTTTTTGTACTGCCTTTAAGAAGAACTATCCTGTACAACTTTAATTTAACTGTTTCATTGCTACTGTATTGATAATAATAAAATGCTACTTGCAAATTCTACAGCTTCTCCTGGCATGCTTATGCTTCCTGACCTATGCCCCAACCACAGACATGAATTAGGAGAGGCTCAGGGAGCTCAACATGTACTCTCTTAAGGAAAGATAGGACAGGACAGACATGATAGAGACATTCACATACCTTAAGGGTATTAACAGGATGAGCATTGAGGGCTTCTTCAGCCATAGCGGTAATAAGACCACTAGTGGGCACAGCCTAGAGCTGGTGGGGGGAAGCTTGAGGAGGGAGATGAGGAGGCACTTTTTCATTAAGAGGGCAGTGCCAAAGTGGAATGAGCTGCCAGAGGAGATGGTATCCCTAAAAATGGTGGACAGCTTCAAAAGGGATTGTGACAAGGTAAGGGGAAAAGTTGTGAGTAGAAAGGGGGCAAGTGGTAGGGGAGAGGGGGAAGTTGTGGTAGGTGAAAAGTGAAATTGGGAGGGGGCAGTTCCCTTTGTAAATACCTAGGAAGCTGCAAAAGCAAGCAGACTAGATAGATAATAAGGCCATTTATCTGCTGGCATATTTGTATGTTCATGTGAATGTACACTTGATATAAACTGAGGTACCTAATTGTGAACCATTAAACCCTGTAAATGTACTTGTAGAGGCATGAAACAGCACTGGGTGGATAGCTGAGCTGTGGGGAGCACACGTGAGCAATATGCTTTGCACTTTATCTCACTGTAAGCAGCAAAATAAATATTTTTTTTACATTATTGCTGTTGTTCAATCTGTTTGATAGTAGTATGAATGAAAGGCTTGTTTTGGTATTGCCTGCTAAATGTATAGCAATTGTGATACTATGTATTCATTTGGCCAGTTTGTCACTTGCAGATTGCATTTGTGCCTGAAAAACATGCTGAATATACTTCTGGGAATACAGTATGGTACCTTTGCTAGAATGGTAAAAGGTAGGAGAATCAGTTTTGCATAGAAGTGATACTTTCTTTGACTGATCAAATATATTGACTTAGGACCTGCACTTTTCCATGTTGTATTTCAATCTTTACAGTGTATTTCCCCAGGTTAGCAAAATTTATATATACCACCTCACTTTTAGTGGGGTCCTGATCTTGCCCAATAAACCAGCTGGGAAAACTGAAGCACAGAGAGGTTAAATGACTTGCTAAAGTTCACATAGAGAGCAAGTGGCTCTGGAGGGAACAGATCCTGGGATCTCCTGGTTCACAGTTCTGTGCTCTAACCACTGGACCACACTGTCCCCCCCCTCTCTTCACACCATGGGATTTGTAAATCACTGCTCATGCTATTTTTTATTATGCTTTTTTCTGCCTTCATTGGGCCAGGGGCCACCTCTCTCTTTCAGTGGTACTGACCAGCTTTTTCCTGCTGAGGAAACTGAACTGTCTGGGTGTCCCATCTGTTTCCACTCTCCACTGCTACTCCTAGAGCCTGACTCCATTCCCATCCTCTTAGGCCTATCTGATACTAACTTATTACCTCTTCAAGCCCTTCTGCACTGAGCTAGTGAAGAAATTCTCCCAAACCTGGGCAAACGTTTCCATTTGCTAGCTCTGAGGCTTTAATGAAAATTCCTTGGTTCAGGAGGCACAGTGCAAGGACCAGGTGGGCTGCATTTGACATGGAGGTGGGTTGGCCTCTTATTCTGTGACACATCCATCCTTAAATATCCCAACCCCCACAATCTTTCTATCTACTCAACATAGACACATATATACTGTCGGCAGTTAAGGCCCTATGGTCCACCCAGTCTGCCATTTGAGCTCTTAAGATCACTTTAAGTTTTTCTAGAAGTCTGTTATCCCTTACCCCTGACCTCCAGGATTCCTTTATGTCTATCCCATGCATTCTTAAATCATGTGATTGTTTCAGACCCCACCACTTACTTAGGCAGGGTGTTCCACTTGTCCACCACTCTTTCTGTGAAGTAATGTTTCCTCACATTTCCCCTGAATTGCCCTCTCTGCAACTTCATCCCATGCCCTCTAGTCCTGGAACATATTTTTTTGCTGGAAAATAGTGTTTTCCTGCACCCTGTTCCTCCCTATAAGGTACTTGTATGTCTCTATCATATCTCCTCTCTCCCTACTGTCCTCCAGGGAGTACATATTCAAGTCCTTCAGCATGTCCTCATAGGACTTGTGATTCGATCCCTGTACCATCTTTGTTGCCCTCCTCTGAACCTTCTCTACCCTGTCTGTGTCCTTATGTAGGTAAGGTATCCAGAACTGGACACTGTACTCCAGGTGGAGCCTCACTAGTGTCTTACATAGTGGAATTATGACCTCCCTTTTCCTGCTGGTGATGCCCCTGCTTATGCATCCCAGCATCCTGTTTGTTTTACCTGCTGTCTGGTCACACTGTTTCCCTACCTTGAGGCCATCAGAGATGATAACCTCAAGGTCTCTTTCCTGCTTGGTGCTTGCTATATCCTCGCCTGCCAACTGATAAGTCGTTCAAGGGTTTTGTGCCCCATATACATTATTTTGCACTTTTATGCATTAAATTTTAATTGCCAAACCCTTGACCATTCTTCAAGCTTCTGCAGGTCTCCCCCATTCTATCTACACCCTCTAGTGTGTTCATTGTGTTACAGAGCTTTGTGTTGTCAGCGAATGGGGAAATGCTTCCTTCTAGGTCCTATGCAATGTCACTGATGAAGATGATGAATAAGACCGGTCCCAGCACTGATCCCTGTGGCACCCCACTGGTCACACTTCCCTCTGTGGCGTGAGAGCCATTTACTACCACCCTCTGTGTCCTGCCACCCAGCTAATTACCCTCCCACTGCACTACTGTCCTGCCCACTCCCATATTCCCCAGTTTGTTTAACAGCCTTCTATGTGGCACAGTGTCAAAGGCCTTGCTGAAGTCTAGATAGGCCACGTCCACTGCCCTCCTCTGATTCACCTCCCTTGTCACCCAATCAAAAAAATTCAGTGAGCTTGAACGTCTATGATTACCTGCCTGACATAACTCATGTGCCATAGAAGGCTTATTGTGGCCCAGTCTCCAGACTAACTACACTTCCTAGAGTGCAGTGAATGTGGAGTGGTGTAGGGACCCTCCTTTGTCCAGATGAGGAGAGCATCCCAATGTAGATTCTCAATTTTTGCTGTTAACATGCAGTTATGGAGGTTTGGGGCATCAACCTCAATCACCAGACAGGCAAATGGCACCCATGCCACTGTGCTACATGCTGGTCATTTTTTTTCATATGAATATCTAGCAGGCAATGTATCACTTTCTGTGAGATTTGGGATGGGGTGGTGGTGGGAGAATTTTCAAAGAGATCTGCCCAAGATGTGTCTGCTCCTATTTTCAAAGCAGAAATGCATCCCAACCTGCCAGACCATCTATTAGATGGATTAACAGCATACAAAGTTTGCATCCAAAAACAGAGGCAACTGCATCCAGAAATGGATGCAAATGCACCTGCATCCAATTTGCAAGCAATTGCATCTGTTTTTGTGTAAATTGTGACTTTCTGTCATGAACAGAAGCAATTTCTGAAAACAGCAAGGCTGCCTGGATGCAAGAAAATGGACACAGACTCAGCATACATTTGTCTCCATGTACAACACTTTTGAAAAGCCTGCCCTCTGCCTTTGTTATTCATCTGCGTTAATTAAAGTGCTAAGAGGTCAAGTGGCTCAGACATCAAGAAGGTGGCTATAGTAGGCTTTAAACTGTGGTCTCCTGGTTCCAAAGCTTGTACTCTAGCCAATAGATCATGTTGACTCTTAACATGCATTTTTATAACATTTAGCCCACACTATTTCTTTACTATTGAAGCTTACCAATTAGGCGCATTTATTGGCTGTTTGCATATAATCAATAAGGACTTCAGGTCTATCTAGAAGGACAGTGACTTTTGCTTAATCCACAGCTTTTTGCTTTTCTTTCGTTACAGTTGATTGCTCTTTAAATATATGTTGCCTAACAAAGATTTTTAGGCTCACTAAGACAGAATAGGACATGACTGTGAGAGATGAATAATCAATCCAGTTGTAACTGAGTTAAGTAATTACTGCATCCTAAATATCCCAGCAACACAGCATGCTGACATGATGCATAATAAGTAGAAATATCTTAGGTTTTCATAAACATGGAAACCACAAACCAAATTAATTGTTGCTGTGGGACAGGTAAGGTCATATGTTCTGAAAAACTTCATCTTCCTACATTTTAGATAGAGAAGACCATAGTGATAGATTCTGGAAAACCAGCTGTAGTGAGCAAAATGACTTGGAAATGATCTGCTAGTAGTAATGGTACATCCTAGCACAAGCTGTGGCATTTATTGTAACTGGAACCCTGCTGCGTTGGTTCAAAAGATGTTTCATATCTCAAAACATAAAAAAACCACTAATGATGACGGGAAAGATAGCTGTGGGTGCTATTCTAATTCATCAGAAATTGACACTGTATTTAGGCTATTTATTTGTGCATTATAATGTTATCCATCACAAAAAATAAGGAGCTATTAAACAAAGGAAGGGAAGGAAAAAAAGGAAAAGATAGTGTTCATATTCACATTATGTTTAGTACATAAATTACAGCTTGTGGTGGTTGGGGGGTAGAAATTAACATTTATTTAGCATATTATTTTCACATTAGTCATTTACATACTATACCAGCAATGTTCATATGTATGTATTTATGAAATAAACATTACTTTTACACATCAAATGCACATTTGGGTAGTAATGCCTGTTATCAAATGTATCCCTGTTACACACAGTCACATTCAAGTATCCATAACACATAACATACAAGTACAGATAAATATAACATACTGAATTTTTCTTTTTTTTTTAAATCAAGCTATTAGGATTTTGTACTCACAGTTTACACAGAACATATAGAAAAGGAAAAACAAAAAGTCTTCATTATATAACTTTTCCACAATCTCTGTATAATGCCCAGTCAATTCAAAATGAGATCAAGTTGTATAAATTCCATGGCCGGGATATTCAGACTGCACCAGGCTTGGGTGCAAGCCTGGGCGCAGCACAACTGGGATGCTCCAGGGCGTGATCTGGGTGATATTCAGCGGTGCTGCACCATGGCCCAGCACCATTGAATATGGCACTGTGGCTGCCCGCATTGCACATGGTACAGTGGCACTGTGCCAGTGCAGGTGGCAAGTGAGGAGCAGGGGGATGCACCAGCCCAAGTGCGGTTGCGATAGGCACTGGAACTGTGATATTCAGCGGTCAGTATGCAAATGGGGCCATTATGCAAGCAAGGTGCAAACGGGGCCATTTGCATGTCATTATGACCCCATTTACATATATGTGCGCTGATCCCCGGTGACATGTGCCTGGTGCCCTGCCAGGCTGCAGCTGCCGGGGACCAATGCCCCCTGCACCTCGACGGCATGGCACCCCAACACCCGATTGTAAGCTTCTTAAATGTAAATACCTTCCTGGTTGTCCAGTGGACCTGCTCTCCAGCCCGATCATGGGCACTGTAATAATAATCCTATCCCTGGTGGTCCAGTGGACTGAATCCAGCCCGATCACAGGCTTTGTAAATATAACAATTCCTGGTGGTCCAGCGGTACCTCCCCTCCCACCTGCCCTCAATCCAGCCACCCTTCCCCCCCTGGTCAGTGGCGGGTGGCAGCTCCCCACCCACAAACTGCCCGGCCGCCCACCGACTGACAGCATACAGTATGGCTGTGCGCTCATTGGTCCACAGCATGGGCCAATGGGTGTGCAGACTGCACTGTACTACACAATCCCAATATGTGAATGAAAGTCATTCATATCTCGGGACTGTGTAGTACAGTATGGTCAGCATGCACATTGGCCCAGGATGTGGACCATTGAGCATACAGCTGTACTGTATGCTGACAGTCAGCGGGAGGCCAGGCAGCTTGCAGGTGGGGAGCTGCCACCCACCGTTGACCAAGGGGAGCGGGGTGGCAGAACTGAGCGATGGGTGGGGAGGAGGGTACCACTGGACCACAAGGGATTGTTATATTTACAAAGCCCACGATCAGGCTGGATTCGATCCACTGGACCACCAGGGATAGGATTATTATTACAATGCCTGTGATCGGGCTGGGGAGCAGGTCTACTGGACCTCCAGGGATTACTCCTATATTACAAAGCTCATGATCAGGAATGTGGGGGGGGGCGATGCCAGGCCTGTGGCCCAAGAGATCGCGTAGCCACCCACAGCAGACAGCTGCCATGTCACGCCCAGCAATACGGCGGCCAGCCTGAGGGTGTCCCCTGACCTGTTCCTCTTTTTTATTTCCACATCTTTGCACCCCCCTGTGTGGCACAAGGCAGGCTTGTGCCTGCATATGCACCACATATCCCAGGCTGACTATTAGGATGTGCCGCATATGCATGGGTACTCCCCCGCACTTGCACCACATATATTACTGGTGCACCCCGGCACATCAGGATTTGTACAGCACAACATCCCCTTTTGAATTTCATGCCAGACGCATCAGTGGGTTGTGCATGGCGCAACACTGTTGTGCCATGCTCAACCCCTTTGAATATCCCGGCCCATATTTATAAGGCTTCTAACAACCAAAATAAAATGAAGACAGAACATAAAAACCATAATTATACAACCTATTTACAATAGAAGAAAAAGGAGGGGATATAGTGTGGATTAAGGAAGGTGGAAAAAGAAGGGGAAAGGGAAAAATGGAAAAGGAAGGAAGGGGAAATATAGGACCCATTTATGGTTGCTTTGTAAACATCTTTAAGCGCACTCTAATACAGGAATTCACCTCTGTGATCCTCCTTAATTAAAATAACCTTTTGGCCTGTTTCATTTCACTATGGCACCTCTGCACTTGCATCTTATCCTAACCGCCATACTGCACAGTTAAGATATGGATTAGAGATGGGGAAATTACCCATAATTAGCCAACATTTCAAAAATATCTTTCCCTTCTGTCCTGGCCATATGGTGATAAAAGGGTAACCATCTGCCCTTGAATCTTTCCTGACTTAATCTCAATTTAGCCATAAGTCGTTCCATAAGCATTATTTTCTGGCAAATAGAGTACCAATCCTCCACCTTGGGCACTATAGTGGTCAACCACTTACAAGCGATCGCCTTCATGGCTGC
Organism: Neoceratodus forsteri; assembly: GCA_016271365.2. Lineage (NCBI taxonomy): Eukaryota > Metazoa > Chordata > Ceratodontiformes > Ceratodontidae > Neoceratodus > Neoceratodus forsteri. Next base: position 638,553,298 of record CM028133.1, read on the forward strand.
CACCACTAGGATGTAAAACAGGTATTTCTGGGCCTGGGAGCTCAGCTGAAGAGGAGGCAAACCAAATATTCAGAGGAGAGGAGTGGATGGAAGGGTGACTTCAAAAATCCTGCCCAACACTTCCTCCAGATCTTTCCAGTATGGGGCCAAAAGAGGACATTCCCAAATAACATGTCCTAGTGTTCCCTTACCTATACTGCACCTCCAACATCTGTCAGAGTTATGACTACCAAGATGCTGGGAAACTACCGGGGGTCTAAAAAATCTGATAGCTACTTGTCATCTGGACTCTCTTCAAAATAGGGACACCGAAGTATGATGTCCCCCCCCAAACACCTGGTTCCACTGGGCTTCCGAAAGAGAGACTGCCAATTCGTCCTCCCTTTTATCCTTAACATGACCAATGACATCCACCTTTGTGGAGGACAATGCCATCACAATCTGAGAAACTGTTTTTAAAGGTCTGCTCTCCTGGGCCAGGTTGAGCAAACAAACTTGTAGGGGATTCAGGGGTTTGCCTATCTGGGTCAACACCTTTTCTAGGGTGAGATAGTTTCTTAGTTGTAAAAATCTAAAAAAATATTTTTGAGGCACCCCGTATTCCTTTTGCAGTTGGTAAAAAGTCTTGAGGGTACCTTCCTTAAAAAAGTGTCCCAAAAAGGATAGTCCCAACCTGGCCCAATGTTTAAAAGCCCTATCCCATTTATAAGGAGTAAAATCCAGGCAGCTACCAAAAGGTGTCCTAACATGCAAAGCCAGGGAAAACTTATTTGCTTGATATGCCTCCAACCATATTTGCTTCAGAGTAGATGTCCAGGGATTATTAAAAAACACCCTGGACAACCTCTTCTCATCCGGAAGGAGGAAATCACCCACCATTACTATTTCCTGATTAGAGGATTCTATTTCTACCCAAATTGGGAACTCACAATCTCTTAACAAAGGAATTAAAGCCTGAAGTTGAGCCGCCCAATAATAATTATGAATATTTGGGAGTCCCAAACCTCCCTTAATCTTGCAAGCTGTTAACACACTCCACCTAATCCTAGGTGGTTTCCCATTCCATACAAATCTAGAAATAGTATTTTTTTAACTCCACACAGATTTTTTTTTTTTGGGGGGTGGGGGCCTGATTGGCAGTGTAATAAAAAGGAATAAGAACCTTGGAAGAATATTCATCTTTACCAATTCAATTCTTCCTGAGAGGAGTAATGACAGTTCTGTCCAATGATTACAGTCTGTCTGTACCTCCTGTAAAAGTCTAAGATTTTTCATTGAGAATAATTTACTCAACTCCCTAGGCACCCAAACCCTCAGATACCTGAACCCTGTTTTGGCCCATTTTACCCTGTTCAGATCTGGCAGGGGATCACCAGGACCACGGTATTTTCTCAGTTTTGGTAACGTTGAGTTTGTCCCTGGAGAAAAACCCAAACTCCTCTAGAAAATCAAAGATTTTAGACAATGACTGGACAGGGTCGGTGATATATAGAAGTGTATCATCTGCATACAGTGAGACTTTTAATTTTGTATCTCCTAGCTTTGTTCCTTGAAACAGAACTGACTGACATAAGGCCACCACCAGTGACTCCATACTAAGAGCAAATAAAAGCTGAGAGAGTGGGCAGCCCTGCCTGGTCCCCCTATCCAATGTGAAGGCCGAGGACAAAACTTCATTAACCTTAACCTGAGCTGTGGGGTCCTGATATAAGTTTTTAACCCACCCATGAAATTTTTCTCCTACACCAAATTTATTCAAGGTACTATCCAGGTTTTGCCAATCTAAATGGTCAAATGCCTTTTTAGCATCTAGTGAGACTACTGCCCATAGGGATTTAATTAAAGGAGACTGAGGAGTAGAAAGAGAATTGAGTAGCAACTGACTATTATCTTGGATATGCCTCCCCGGCATGAACCCAGTTTGATCAGGATGAACTAGTTCACATATGATATTTTGTAGGCGAGTTCCAATTGATTTTGAAAACATTTTGGCACCTTGATTTAGTGGAGAATAGGCCTATAATTGGTGCATATGGAGGAATCTTTGCCTGGCTTAGGAATAGCCGATATCATTGCACCCCCCCCCCCCCAGAAATCTGGAGTTGGCCCCATGGTATGGGCCTCATTGAAAACTTTAACCAGGAGGGGAACCAAATCAGTTCCAAAACATTTATAAAATTCCACTGTGAACCCATCCAGGCCTGGTGCATTATCAGATTTTAAGCTTTTAATTGCATGACGTATCTCTCCCTCTGTAAATAATCTTTCTAAACTATCTGTTTGGGTAGTCAATAATTTTGGTAAATTCACTGACTCCAAGAAAATTGTTATTTTGTGTAGGAGATCTGGACCCCTTTCTTCTCCATATAACTCCTTGTAAAACTTATCAAATTCTTCTGCTATCTCCTCTGGGTGAGAGATCATGGGCCTGACAAGGTCAGATGGTTTAATGGCTGGGACATATCTATTGGTCTGCTGCTTCCTGAGGCAGAGGGCCAGGAGTCTGCCCACCCTCTCCCCTCATTCATAATACTTCTGAGCCAAGTATCTCATTAAATTCTCCATCCTTCTCAACATTAGGCCATTATATTTAGCTCTAGGTTTGCTAAATTGAGGCAACAAGTATGGATTTTTGGATTTTTTTGTGCACTGCCTCTAATTTCACCACCTTTACTTCCACTGCTCTCAATGCAACCTGATGTAGTTTGTTTTTATGGGCTGCATATGAGATTGTGTTCCCCCTGACCACTGCCTTCAGCCCATCCCAAACAAATTTTAAAGCAGTGTCTTGTCCCATAGTCCCCTGTATGTAATTCTTAATAATTATTTTAGTAGAATCAACATAAGTTTTGTCATTTACCAAACCTGGGTCAAAACTCCATTGACCCCCCCCCCCCCAATTTAAAGTTGCAGAGATCATGGCATGATCAGAAAGACTGACCGGATGTATCATGAAATCTGTAAAAGTACAGGATAAACCTTTTTGTGTATAAAATCAATCTAATCTTGAATAAGATCTCGTTGAAGCGGAATAAAAGGTGTAATCACATTTGTTTGGGTATTGTAACTGCCAGGGGATGGACATACCTCCCTCGCTACACAGGTTTCTTAAAAGCCTGGAGCAAGCCCTCGAGCCTTTGGGAGCTGGAGGGCTCCTGTCCAACCTCAGGTCTTCAACACAATTCCAACCCCCTGCACAAATTACCTTGCTTTTGGGGAGGCCTGCAATTAAACTAAACAGTGATCTAAAAAATTCCACCATAGGAGGTGTGGGGGCATTGAATTTTCCTTTTAAAAACATTTGCATACTTATTCCAAACTCTTATAGCCCCCACCGTGTTTTAATTTTGAGGTTAGGAAAACACAAAATAGCTGCAGCAAATGACCATCTTCAATACAGTTATGTAAAGATAATAATGCTTAGAACTTGAATTTTATATTGTTTAAAGTCACCCAGTAAGCTGCTCTTAAAAGATTGCCAGAGCAGGAAACATTTGATCTTGCTGAGTCAGGTGGCCCAATATTTTGTCTCAGATTCCAAAAAAGTATGCTTTCCACATGAGTTGTGGAAGTAAATATTGGCAGCTATACAACTTTAGATGATTAGTCATATAAATGCTATTTAAAAATTACATACAGTAGGAAACAACTCAGGATGTATTAATATTTCCTACATAATAGGTTTATTATGTGCAGCAATGCCCATATTCACTCTATATGACTTATAAAGTGCAGAAGCTTCAAAAGAGGTCATGGTCTCATATTAGTCAATGCTACAACAAACTAATAGATTACATTTAGGGAGGTAAAAATATAGCTCCTGGTAAAGAAGCACACAACCATATGCACCTTCCCCAGATATCAAAATCTTTGGAATTTTCCCAACTTGGACTCCCCCCACTCTTAAGAAAAAGCCCGTTATGGACAATAACATATATTTTTGTAAATACATTTTTACATCCTTCAGGATCAAGCACTCGGTGTGAGATTTTACAGTTTAATGCATGACAAACTGGAGTATTTACCATTGGATTACATTGCGATCCTTCGTTGTCCTGCAAGATATTCCAGCAAAAACTGTGATACTACACTTGATCATAGTGGACAGTACTGTATGCTCTTTTACAGTGCTGTATGCCACAGATAATCTACCACAAATTTACAGATAATTTATCAGACCCCATAAATGTATTTTTTTTTACACTCTGTTTACCTAGGATAGCCCAGCAGAGATGCAGCATCTCATTTGTATTGGGGTCTTGCTTCTACACATTTTTGCAGCTGGATGGACTGGAGTACTAGGAGGTTAAACATTTATCAATAGTCACACCATGATTATTTGACTTTAGCAGGCTTTGAACCTGTGATCTCCCTGTTCTTAAGCTAGTGCTCTAACCATTCACTAGATCCCATTCCCTCCTCTCTAGTCTCTTATGGAAATGTTTCTAAGAGGACTCTAGATCCCCTAACCCACATTTTGGAGTAAAGTTTAAAAGTCCAGATTTCCATTTGCTCCATGCATATTCTTTCTATGTAGTGGTAAGCACTTTAGCCGATTGCAGAGTCTGATTTGGCCTTCCATTTCATGCCTTAACATTTGGTTCATCTTTGGGAATTTCAGTTAACAGTTCTTGATTACATTGCAGTAATGGCATAGGGAAATATTGACAACCAATAGGATGTATGATGTGCCTTGAGGTCAGCAATCAGTCATAATCACATATATTTGTTACTCAAGCTGACTTTGGCAGGTGCTGACGCTAGTGTGCTGTGTGGTCCCAGAACCATGGAAATCCAGCACTTTCATCTGGTGCTGGTTTCTGTCTCCTGTCAGTGGAGGAGGGATGTCACTTAAAATAAGATCTGTTTGCTGTCATCTGTAAATGAAGGAGGACTAGCAAACCAAGTAAAGGTGGAAAATATGAAAAAGAGTAAGGAGTAGAAGAGAGGATTATCACCATAAATGATATAGAACAGCCTTGATTAAATTAATGTACTTAATTAAAAAAGAATTGATATGGCTCACATGCATCGTGGTGAAGACATCATGAGGCAGTCAACACAGGTTGGGGTATTTTATCATAACTCTTGGGAGTTCAGGCCAGCAGCAGATACAGAATTGGTCTTATTCAGGTGGTATAAAACTAATGTCTAAATAAAATGTGCCTTGCCTGACTCAGATGAAGAATGGCATGTTGGTGGAAGGAAGCAACGATGCAGAGATTCCGAACATCATATGAGCATACAGTAGAGGGGAGAGGAAGGAGTGGCAGGAAGATGCATCCATTTTAGTTCCTGTATTAGAGTCACACAGACATCATGGTGATAACATTTTGAGGAAATCTCAAAGTAACAAGCATCATCACTGGTGGCAGTGCGGTGAGGCAGGAGAAGCATATCATATCTTTATATGTACAGTCATATTATGATTATTTATATTCATAGTACAATATGTTTACATTCATATTAAAACCATAAAACATAATGATTATTCATTTGAAATTTGCATTAAGTAACTGTCCCCATTAGGAAAAATATCTAATTTTCATGGGAGTCCCTTGGTACATAGACTTCTAAAAGTGCTTTGTTTGTAGTGCACTACAGTAGGCAATCATATGACTATTGATATTATGAGTATTTATATTGTTTATATGAATTTCATGGCTCATTCTCATCTCTAGAGTTCTGGCACACAGGCACCATGGTGAGTATATCATGAGAAAGTCAACACAATAGCAACTGTCAACACTGGTCCCATTCACGAGAAACTGAGACAAGTTGTCCCTTTTCGGGGGCGACTGGGAGTTAATTACATAGAGCAGAGTACGCTATTGCCATTAAGGTATACAGGCATTACAGATACATGATTAAGTGTACAAAAACAAATACATAATTTATGTTCTCAGTAACTAGTTGCTCAGAAAAAAATTACAATAATGGAATATAGAAACTTAGAAACATAAAAGTTGATGGCAGATAAGGACTGCAAGGCCCATCTAGTCTGACCATTTCTTTTTTCTACCTTATGAATGTGCCAGTGACCTTTGCTCTGTCAATGGCCTATCTATTCATACTCATCTGTATTGCTCCCTTAAGCCTATCCCATGCCTGTTTGAAGCCCTGCACTGTATTCATATCCACCACTTCCTGAGGTAGGCCATTCCATGCATCTACCACCCTTTCTGTGAAAAAAGAACTTCCTCACATTACCCCATAATTAGCCTCCTTCTAATCTCATGCTGTGTCCTCTTGTCCTGCTATTTTTCTTATATTGAAACATGTTAGACTCTTTCACCTTGTTAATGCCCTTAAGGTGTTTGAATGTTTTGATCATATCACCTCTCTTCCTCCTTTGCTCTAGGGTATACATATTGAGCTCCGTTAATCTGTCCTCATATGTTTTCTGATGCAGTCTCTGCACCATTTTGGTTGCCCTTCTCTGGACTGCCTCATTTTGGTTAATATCCATGTGAAGGCGTGGCCTCCAGTACTACACACAGTACTCCAGATGGGGCCTAACCAGTGTCTTGAAATGAGGGATTATTACCTCCCTCTTATGACTTGTGATACCCCTACTAATACACCACAACATCCTCCAAGCCTTAATTACTGCTTTAGTGGTCTGCTTTGATGATTTCAGGTAATCTGTGATGATGATGCCCAAATCTCTTTCTTCCCTTGTGACTGCCAGCAACTCCCCTACCAGCCTATAGGTGGCTTCAGGGTTTCTCTTCCCTATGTGCATGATCTTGCACTTCTTTGCATTAAACCCCAGTTGCCACTCTTCCGACCATTTTGCCAGTTTATCCAGATCTCTTCTTATTCTGCCCACCCCATCTGGATCATCTGCTCTGTTGCAGATCTTGGTGTCATCTGCAAACAGACAAACCTTACCCTCCAGTCCATCTGTAATGTCACTGATGAAGATATTGAAGAGGACTGGCCCCAGGACTGATCCCTGAGGTACCCTACTTGTGACTTGCATCTCTTCTGACTGTATACCATTTACCACCACTCTCTGTTTCTGCCCGTCAACCAGTTTGCACCCAGTTGACCAACTTCCGACCCACCCCGAGCCTACCCAGCTTATTAATCAGTCTTCTATGTGAAACAGTATCGAAAGCTTTGCTGAAGTCAAGGTAGGCAACATCAACTGCTCCCCCTTCATCCACCACACTGGTTACCCAGTTAAAGAAATTTATGAGATTAGTTTGACAGGACATTCCTGTTGTAAACCCATGCTGTCTTGGATCCTGTGCTCCTATTGATTCCAGGTGTTGCACTGTCCTTTCCTTGAGGAAAGCCTCCATAATCTTGGTGACTACTGAGATAAGACTGACTGGTCTGTAGTTCCCTGCCTCCTCCCTGCTACCACTCTCATGAAGCAGGAGCACATGAGCCCTTCTCCAGTCTTCTGGGAACTCTTCTGAGCTCAGATACTCAATAGACAGTTCTGATAATGGCTCTGCTAGTTCCACCCTTAGCTCCTTTAGTACCCTGGGATGTATGCCATCAGGTCCCGTTGCCTTGTCCACCTTGAGCTTATCGAGCTCTTGTAGGACCCTTTCTTTGTGAAGGGACTAGTGCACACCTCCCTCCCCCCTGTGTTCATGGTGCTGAGCTGTGGGCCCTGCCCTACCTTCTATTCAGTAAATACTGAGCAGAAGTGTCTGTCTAGGATAGATGCTTTTACATGGTCCTCCTCCTCACATGCCCCCCTTATCCCCTTTGATCTTAGCAATACCCCCTCTGAACTTTCTCCTTTCACTAATGTATCTATAGAAAGTCTTGTCACCTTTTTTTACTGTTTGAGCTAGTGTTTCTTTGGTTTGGGCCTTTGTTTGCCTTACTGCCTTCCCTGCTTCCCTTAGGGAATTTTGGTATGCCTCTCTATCTTCATCCCACTGCATCCCCTTATATTTCCTGAAGACCAGCCTTTTGGCTCTGACCTTTTCTGCTACTGTTTTTAAGAACCAAAGTGGTTTCCTTCTTCTTTTGCACTTCCTTTTCTCTCTAACGCAATGGGATGTTGCTTCAAATATTGCATTCTTAATGTTTGCCCACTTTGCCTGTACTCCCTCACCTGTATTTCTTTTTGCTAGGGCTAGCTTAACTCTGTTGGCTATCTTATCAAAGTTAGCCCCTCTGAAGTTCCATTTTTTTGTCTTTGAATAGGATGGTTTAGTTCTAGTGACCAAATTAAACCATACCATGTGATGGTCACTGGCCCCCAGGTGACTTTATACCTGGAGATCTGTGATCCTTTCCCTGTTAGTCAGTACTAGATCTAGGATGGCCCTGTCTCTTGTGGGTTGTTGTACCAGTTGTTTGAGGCCCTCCCCCTGTAGGGAATCCACTATGTGTCTAGTTCTGGCAGATGTTCCTGCTGGTGTTGACCAATCTGTATCTGGCATGTTGAAGTCTCCCATTATCAGAACCTCCCCTTTAGCTGTCATGTTTTGTATATCTTCTAACAGTAATGTGTCTATGTCCTCCCCCTGGTCTGGAGGCTTGTACACAACCCCAGTTCATATGGCTGTCCCATTTTCTGTTTCCAGGGTGACCCATAGTTCTTCTGGCTCCTTATGTGAATTCTGAATATCTGTTGCTTTGATATTTTCATTGACATAAAGGGCCACTCCACCCCCCCTTTTGCACATCAGTCTCTTCTGAACAGTACATGGCCAGGTACTGAAGTCTCCCAAGTATGGTTGCTGGTAAACCATGTCTCGTTAATTGCTACTATGTCCAGTTTAGCCTCTGTCATTAGTGCCTGCAGGTCTGGGATCTCATTTCCCAGACTGTGAGCATTTGAGTAGATGAATTTGCATTGGCCAAATTTCGATGTGTTAGTTGTTGGGTCAAGTTTGGCATTTCCCTGGTGCATCATATGGGGATTTGGACGTTTTTCCTTACCTGGTGATACAAATGAACTACAAACATGTTGAACTCCTGTTTGGCCACTAGCTGAGAGGGAAGGGGTGTTCTTCCCATTTGACATATCAGGTGCTGCACCTCACTTCCCATTTGCTAGTTTAAATACTCTGCAAAAATTTCAAACTTCTGCCCCAATGCACTGACTTCCTCCTTAGTCAGATGCAGTACATCAGATTTAAAGAATGTTTGCTCCCAAAACTTTTAGCCAGTTCCCTACAAATGTGTGTCCATTTTCCTGGAACTATCCCTTAAGCCACATGTTTAGCTCCCCTCTCTCCCATTCTCTGACCTTCCATCCATCGGCCCCCCTCTCCCAGACTGGCAGGATTTCAGAGAAGGAGATGCTGGATGAAATGGATAATAGTTTGTCACCCGGCCTGGTCAGGTGTTCCTTGGTCTCCACAACTGACCAGCTGGTGAGATCGTTAGTCCCTATGTTTACCAGGACATCAATGTTTTCTCCTGCTTCCTGTACAGTTTTAGCAATGCGGTCAGTGCCGCTCCACACTGATGTACCTGGGAGACATCTGACTATTACCCCTGGCTGGAGATAGGTATCAACTCCTCGAATCATGGAGTCTCCTATGATCAGAAGTGTTTTGGATTTTCTTTTTGCTTTTTTTGTTTTGGTTCCTCTTTTGGCTGAGTTTTGTTGTTCTAGCTCCTATGCTGCAGTGTCCTGGTCTACAGTGTCCTCTGCTCCTTTGTTTGATTTCATAGATAGAGGCAGATACCTGTTTGTAGTTTTTATATGGTTTGTGGATGTGATATGTTGGAGAGCACCGAGTGATGGGGCACCTGATTTGCCCCTCCTAACCACCTGTCAGCCTCCTGGACCAACTACCCTCTGCAGTCGAGGTGCTTCTTTTGGATGTTGGGGAAATGGCAGGCTGTTCTTATAATATAATTCCTCCTGAATATGTGATATGAGGCATGCAATCTCTGCCCATGCTGCTTGAAGCTGAGCCCTTAGATCTCCAATGGCCCAGCACGTAGGACAGTGTCCTAAATCCTGTAAAACTGCCCTTCTGAAAAGTGTCCCACAGCTAATAATATCCATTCCAGATAAGTTGTAGGGTTTATAACCTGGTTAGAGTAATCAGAAAGAGGAAAATGAAAGCAAAAGTTTGATTTTGTGTTTTGTTTGTTTTTGTATAACTTGTTATAACAAGTAAAATTTCTTGTACCCCTGTAAATGAGGTCACTGTGTAGATACCCCTCTGATCTTCCCCTTCCTGCTTTGCTACAGCTACAGGAAATGTCATGACTGTGCTACCCTATAAAAGGAGTGTAGTGTGGGGTGGTTGGGGTTGGGAGTGGGTGGCTGGGCCCTTCCCCGCCAAAAAAAATGAACCACGGATGAAAGAAACAAGGAGGTAAGAGCAGAAACAATCGGCCAGCAACAAATGCAGTAGCTCTGAAAGCTTATCCTAATGATAGATACAACTGTAAAATCTGTAAAGCACCACATGTAATAATTTCACAGAAGTTATACCCTGTAAAAGCACTTTGCTACAGAGAAAAATAAAGCAGTAACAGAAGATATACCTTGCAAAAGACAATTTGAATCAGAAGATTACAGCAGTAATCTGTAAGCACACACCTGTAGGCACACACTGTAATAATGCAGCAGAAGATATACCCAGCAACAACAATTTGAATCAGAGAAAAATAAAGCAATAAAATGTTAGGAACAAACAGTAACAATCCCTGTGAGTACAACAGAAAATAATAACACACAGTAAATCTGCCTAGCCAAAAGAAGTCTTAATCATTTTCCTTGCTCTGGTAAGGTTCTTTGCTCTGTCCTTTCATGTAACCTAGAAGAAAAGAGTTCAGGTGAAGCTAGGTGTGTTTGCCAGCAAATCTAGTCTTCTACCTTGAAGATATCAACTTACCTGACCTTTTAGCCCTTCCTTCTGTTGGAAGTTACTAACAGGTTGTCAGCTCCACCCACCAGTTACACACCTAATCCCCTGGAAGAGCTGTGGGAGGAAAGCAATTAGCTCCTTCGATGTGAGAAGGAGACTGCAATACCTCTGAGACAAACCAAAAACCTTTTAGCAAATAAAATAAAATAAAATAAAATAAAATAAAATAGTGGCAAACAGTAATTTTGCTTAGCCTAATGATAAAAAGTCACAAAAATACATAGAAACATAGACTTTGATGGCAGATAAGGGACGCGTGGCTCATCTAGTCTGTCCATGTCCCTACCTACAAGATAAGCTGCAGATTCTAGTTAACCAACAGCCTATTTCTTCCTACCCTCCCACAAGAATTGGCTTATGTCTGTCCCATGCATTCTTGAATTCTCCCACAGTTTTAGACCCCACAACCTCCTCAGGAAAGCTGTTCCATGCGTAAACCACCCTCTCTGTAAAAAAAATACTTCCTCACATTGCCCCTGAGCTGTTCCCCCTCTATCTTCAAATTGTGTCCCCTTGTTCGTGCACATCTCTTTTTCTGAAAGATGCTACCCTCTTGGACTTTGTTGATTCCACTGAGGTACTTTAAAGTTTCTATCATGTCCCCCCTCTCCATCCTTTCCTCAAGGGTATAGATATTAAGCTTCTTTAGTCGCTTATCATATGGCTTCTCTTGCACACCCTGCACCATTTTAGTTGCCCTCCTCTGGACTGCCTCCATTCTGTCTATGTCCTTGCAGAGATGGGGTCTCCAGAACTGGATACAGTAAATACAATCAAACTACAGCTTTTATCAAGTGGTGTTGCTAGGATAAATTGTAGACCCAATGGTAATCTTGTCAAATCTGTGCTGAAGTTGTTCACAAAAACATTTGTGGCTCTTGTACCATTTAAAGTTTTTAACTCATTGGGTAGCTGTGCATGTGAGAAAAGTGCATGTATAATACTGATACATGATCTGAGTTCTAATCATCTAAAAGAGCATGTGATCATGTAAGCGCTGGTCTGTCCCCTCTACTCCACCAAGGGAAATCTGTTTGCAGTTCTAAGATCCAGACTAGGGCTGTTAGGAAATATGACATTCTCCATTGTGGCTACTTCAATCTGGCATGCCCTCCTTGCTGATCTGCCAATTGCTTACTCAGGGAAGGCACTTTAAAAGGGACTAAAATTCTATCTAGGTGAATAGGCATTCTGGGATACTTGGGGCAAATTGCTACAAGGAGTCACTTCTGGTTTTAAAGGTGTTGTGATTTTTATTTATTATTCCTTTTATATTTCTTGTATAATATATGTATTTATTCTGACTGCATTTTCATTCTGTTAAATGTATTAATTTCTGTGCTGCTCCCTGAACATTTGGGACAGGGTGCTTTAAAATAAACAAATCTGGAACCCAGGTGGTGCACAGAGAAAATGGGGTCTGCCGCAATCTGGAAGAACTTCAAAGCACAAAAAAGGGAAAAAAAAGACGTGTAACAGGTTCAAAAATAAAATATAGAGGAAAAATAACACTTAAGTGGTTAAATGTGGTTCAGAGTAGAAAATCAATAAACACTCTAGTGCTTTGAATCTCACAATTCTTCCTCATGGGTTGGAAGCTGACACTGAACAATGCTATTTACACAGTGACCTTAAAGGTGAGGTGTCTCATGTCTCACAGCAGTGGGCATCCCTTTAATCACATCTAAACAAAGCAGGTGGAATAATAATGACAATAAGCGTGCAATAATATTAAAAACATAATAAATAAACCCCAAATTGAACAGAAGTGAGTTATTGATGCTTCAAAAATATAATACAGTTGGGGAATAAAAACGTTTGAATTAGAATATCAAGTTATATATGTCATGTAACAAAAGAACGTCACAAAACTCACATCTCCAGCCCAAATAAACTGAATGTCCATTCATGAACTCTTCAGACTGAAGCAGTTTATTGAATAAAACACTTGCAGAAGGTAGAAAAAACAGTGACTGATGTTTCACCTCATAAGAGGCTTTATCAAAGTGATCACCCTCTATTGATCATTAGCCTATATAGCTTAGGAAATGGGTCATGTGACATTGAAATGTATTAAATGACCAAATCAAGTATTCTTAAATAAATTACTATATAAAAAAGTGCTAAGTGCTACTTACTAAAATACAACCTAAAGGGTGAACTGTCAATTCCTGTTCCACTACTCCTAAATGAGAATAATATAGACCAGTCTATTCATTAATGTAAAACTAAGCACTCTCCTGTGACAAGCTGCTTCAGCTACCAGTGCCATGGCACTAACAACTGTCAGTTCACTTTGAACCACTCTATGCTGCCCCCTCCCATATCGCAGAAAAGTGCCCCTCAACCTAATGCTGCTCACTCACCTGCTATGCTTGAATAAGATTAAACTAAATTTGGCTCTGGCACAGACACTACTGCAATCCTGTCAGCAGAAGAAAAAGTGCAATTGCAGAAGACAGAAGGAGGGTGAAATATAAAGATTTCACAGTTTTACAAAAACATGTTGAGTGGTATTGTAGTACCAAATCAGATTTGAAGGGAGAGTAACACTGAAGAAAAGTATTGGGAAGTGGAGCTATCAGAAGGGCAGGCAGACAGATGCAGAGGCAGGTGAGGTAGAAGGGTTCCATGTCAAGACGGCAATGATACATGATACTGGTAGGGGAGGGGGGAGCATGAAAGGAGAAGGAAAAGAGCTGGCAGGATCACATCAGAGAGAAGTGCAGAGAAAACAAGACAGGAGGAGGACAGCAGAATAAATAAGCATAAAAGGAGGAGTAGCAGGTGAAGATAGATGAGAAGAGGAGGGATGGGAAAGCACATGCATGAGAAGAGGAGGATGAAGAAGAGGAAGAGCTGAAACATGTAATGTCAGTTATACCATTAAACAGTGGCAATGAGTGTGATACTGAAGAGAAGAGATGTAGGAGGAGATGGCAACACTAAAAAAGAGACAATAAAAAAGGGATGGGCAAGAAAGGAAGTTTCTTACTCAGGGAAATCTAATGGCAAGTTTCAGCTCCTACATTAGCATTGTAGTACTATATCACCTACTACTGCATCTGCTCAATGCTCCAAACAAACATTTAAACCTTCACAGATCACACTGCATCATCTACAGAGGCATTTTAATCAACATTTCAAAACTAGCTACTCCCCAAAAATATATAAGTATGCCATTTACTTGGACTCTGACTCAGAAAACAAAAACTCACACTCAGTGATGCTGTTCATTTTCTACAAAATTAAAGTTTATATTGGTGTTTATGCACTGTCCAAGCCCTGGATCTTTGGCAAAGATCCCCAAATCTTCACAACAACTACACTTCTAAAATGTAACTATACTTTTTAAATTTTTCTTAAACAATAAATATTTGAATAAACTTGGATCCACATATTACAACAAATAATATATTACGGACTGTATTAACTCAGCTATAGTATAATCCCATCTTGAAGTTCCAGTGACATGTTGAACCCTCTTGAAGTTTGCTGTCAAGATTCACATAGCACCAGAATCTGTCAATTGTATTATAGCCTCTTAGTAACCAATCCCTTATCTATTATTCTAGTTGTATTTTTAAACATGTTCCTCTTCCCCAAGTACATTACTGGAAATGAGTTATCAGTTAGTATTCTATAACTAGTAGACCTATTCCAAATAAGTAAACACACAAACAATGAAATAAATAAGTGGACCCCCCCCCCCAAGTCTGTGTTGTGTCTTTTAGAATAGTTTGAACAGTGATACTAATACAAGAGATACTGCAGCAAACTGAAACAAGCATTGGTCAATGCCAAATGTTTACTTGCTTGTATTTGCTATGTAGTTGTTGGGCATAGTCTGCACAGCAGTTAGAATTAATAAATTAATTATACATTATAATAGTGACATTATCATGATTGGGAACTGAAGAGGTTCACACATAAAGCTGCTGCATTCTTAGAGTGTGACCTTTGTGCCTTGTGATTGGAGAAGAACTTGAAAGCAAAAAGGAGAAGAGCAAAATTAGGGGTGACATTCAGTAATCTGATGCTGTGACAGATGAAGGGGCATACTCTCAAAATCCCTCTCTCAGTTCAGATGGATACCAAGTTATTCACATGCTTTACAAGCAAACATAATCAGCTTGATTCTTTGAATATATCTATTAAGCTTTGTGTATTTACGTTGTAAGGACAACAATTCTTTAATGTTAGTGTTCAGTACACAGGTAAGCAGGGTAACACATCTCTGCACCTAAAGTGATCAATGAGTGCAGGGGCATCTTAGAACATCTGTTTTACTTGCTTTTTACCACATATAAGAATATATTATTCCATGAGTTGCAAAAACTGCATCATGGTTATACAAATGGTATAAGTTGTGCAACATCTCTGCTATTTCCTGACAAACAAATCATTAAACTGCAGCAGATATGAAAGAAGTAAACAGAAGCACATATGTAGAACAGGAAGCAGGGTATGATTTCAGGGAGGAAGAATTGGGAGTATACAAGAAAACCTTGTATATTGCATTTTCCAGCCTTGTGATTGGGCAAGGACATAAAAGAGAAAAGGGGGAGAAAGGTGCCAGACAATGGGCATAATTAGGGAGGAGAGTCAGTATTCTGAAGCTGTGATGGGTGGAGTAGAGGTGCACTCCAAAAAGCCCTTTCACAGCTGACTAATACCAAAGCAAATGTGAAAGGTAAAGGGTGTTTCATGGTTCCTTTTGAACACATCAATTACAAAGCCACAACATGGCATGGGATGCGTCTTAATTTGATAAATGCTGCAGTCAACCTTGGACTTCCCCTGCAAGATGATTTATAATTTCATGTACATTTCTGATTTCCAGTATTCAGGTATGGTGTCTCCTCTAGAGTTGAAAGTACAGTAAAGATAAAACAACACTCATCCACCATTCATGGGGTTACAAATAAATAGTGCACCATTTTTCATGTGTTGTATTACTGTGAGGAAATGTTCAGAATCCAAAACTGAGCATAAATCCAAGTAGCTGATAATTCAAATACAGTGTGCATGCAAAATCCAGTGTTACAACTTCTAGCAACTCATTGGTTTCACTGGTATGTTCTTCTTTTTCCAGAAAATTAAAGATGCAAGGATCATAATCTTCCAGAAATACACTCTTAAGTTGGTCTCTTTCTGTCCCCAACTTCAGATAATGTCCTCAATAGCCACCCCCCTTCCATTACTGTCCACATTCCTGATCATTAGCAAATCTTTTATATAGTCTCTAGACTTTAAAGCAGCAGTGCAGTTGAAGTGGGCAATAAATGTGAGCCTGCCTTTTTTAACTGGGAAAGATTACAGACATCTAATGGTATAATTTGCTGGTAAAACGTTCTAGCAGTACCAGTATTTCAGTCTTTTTGACTGTTTTATTTTATCAGATTCCAAAGAAATGGCAGCTGTCTGTTTGACTTCACTGTAGCTGCTCGTTCTCTTAAACTATGCACGCTCTGCCATTTCCACAAACCCCAAACACAGTACTAATACCATTTTGCAAATTCAGTACTTTCTTGGCAAAACCACATACTTTCTATTTGTTCAAAAAGCACTTTGCCAAAATAAAAAAAGTAATAAACAATCTGTAACTTACAGGTTCCAACCCAACTGATGTTCAGTTACAGAGCGGACCGGGAAACCGAAAGTTACTGCTCAAATCCGTGGTCATCATTTTGTTTGTGCCCATGTCTTTTTTTTTCACAAGATAAACAAAACAAGAAAGCATCTTTAACGGTTCCCAGGACAAGCAGCAGGACCACATAACAACGAGAGAGAGTGTGTGTGTGGGAGTGGAGGGTCACCATGCACAACAGACCACACTATTAGCAGCACCACCACCTACTGGACTACTTTTTCTTTCATTTCCAAAATAAAGCTCTCATACAAAAAAGAATACAAATGTAAACATTTTTGTTTTACTTTTTAATATTACAGGTATTTTAAAATGACCCATTGTGTGAACCACTGTATAACAGCAATAAGGCACTCCAGGGTGTGTGTTATTGTGTAATAACATCACTCCTGGGTCAGTGGAAGCACTCGGCTTCTCCTCGTGCTTTGACTCACCCCAGGAGTGATGTTACTACATAATAACACACACCCTGGTGTGCCTTATTGCTTAAATATGCTCCACAGGAGCCTTGGCAATGTCATGTTTGGGCAGCACTATCTCCAGTAGGTTCCACTGTGGGCCATATTCAGGCATGGATTGTGTAAGCGCAGTGCATAGTCCCAATGTGATGCACTTGCATAGCCCTATATTCAGTCATTGAGCACATCGGCTGTCTGAATATTGCACAGGGCTGGCCATGCACTTTTTGCCACACAGTGCTACTGTCTGTGCAGCACACAAGGTTGGCTCTGAATATGGAGGCCACATTTTTTCAACATGTGAAGACCCTAGAAAGGCAGATTAAACTTGTTTGCTATTATTTGTATAAACTGTAGCTGGAAACTAGCTTTCTGGAAAAAATAAGCCTTTTTCATTGCAGTGCTTTTTTAAGGGATGGACTATCGAGAACTGAATCAAAACATTTTATTACCAAGGATACAGTCCTCAGCATTTCACGGATTTCATGTCACACCATGGAAACTGAGCTTGGAAACTGAAGAATATTTCAGCATATTTCCATGGGTTTCCATGAAAATCAGAATTAAACTTCCAAGTTTTTTTTCATCGATTCTGTTTTTAAAATATCTCTACCTAGAATATTTTTTCCATTTTAGCATGGAAAGATGCCCTTTTTCATGAAATTGTGTGCTGTTTTCTGTTGTTCCATTCTTTGTGTGCCTTGTTTATGGACAATACTGAATGGAAATCATTGAAAACTATATAAATTCTGAACTTATAAGCTCTCTTATGGCCTACAACATCAGCTGGGAAGTGTCCCAAGATGCAAATTTCCACAGTAAACAATTCATTTATGTCTAATAAAGATCCCAAATGAATTTGCAATTCATTCCAAAAAGGAGCAACTCTATAACAATCACATAAAATGTGTTTTAAGGTACCTTCCTCTACTTCACACCTGGTATACACAGAAGATGAGATTTTTTTCCTATCTGTTTAATAGTATTCCATCTACTGGATCATATTGTTGCTATTAACTTGATTGTATTGTACACTGGAGGGGGGTGGGTAGGTATTTTTGTTTATTTGCTGTATATTTACCATTTGTTTCTTTTTATTTTCTTGTTGAATCATGTTGTATACCCTTGTTTGGGATCCATGTGAAATCCCAACAACCACAATCCTAAGATTGAAATGCCCAACACCACAATCCTGTCATGGTTATAATCCCAATAATAAAAAGCCTGACTCCACAATCCCATCATGGTTGAAATCCCACCAGACAAATGACCATCAAATGAGTTAGACAAAGACTGAATGCAAGCCTGTGCTTTAAGATCAGGTGGATAATCTGTTTGTGCTTTGGTTTCTTCCTCACTGCTCATGCACTGACTAGGGTCCAGAGAGCAAAAAGCAAACGGCACTCACCACTTGTCCCCTTGAGTAACAAAGGCACTGTAACAAGCTGTTCTCTTAATGCATTTTAGTGTGTCACAGTGAATTAAGATTCTGCAAACACCGGATGCCAAAGTGCACACACTGCCCCCATGTTTTGCCCCATCTAATCTGGGGCTTTGCCCTGGTAAACTGGTGTGACATAATCTAATGATGTTCAAAATACAGAAATTCACATTATTCAAAGTTATAGTCCAGCATAGCTAGAATAAAACAAAAAAGCCTCCTAAATTAATATTAACTAAAAAATGTTTTACATAAAAATGAATGATCTTTTTAAAAAGTTCATACTGCACTACAGATACTGATCAACAGCAGGCATTTATTTTCACAAATGTGTTGTGTTACCAGTCTGTGCCTTACCACCTCCTTTCCCCAAAGTAACAGGCTGTCGGGATTTTGTAATGTCGATATTAAATCCATGTTGCCATTTTAAGAGTCGGGATTGCAGTGTCGGGCACCCATCTGATGGGATTCCAGATGTTGGGATTCCATACCTACCCCCCATTTTTCACTATAAAATACACTTAATCAAAAAAAAAAAAGAAAACTGTATAAATCCCATCATCATTTCAATGGAAACCACAGAAAATGTGTTCAAATACTCCACTGTTTCCAACATATTCATGATATATTCCATGGAACCATAGAAGATTTATAGATAGCACACAAAATCTAGGATGCTTTATTCAGTGCACAATATTATAAAACAATGGCTGAAAATGGAGCAATCTAACTGACTAACAAGCATTCTAAAGGGACTGGTTAACTCCCAGAAAACTTAATGTACAATTAAACAATTATAAATATAAAAAGTTTGGGGTTTTTTGTTAAGAAATGCAAGCATTTACACTACAAACAGCATTATTGCATGCCAATGGTTTGGTTAACTCTGCTACTGTAACCCTAAAGGTATCAGTCACTCAGATTCACCTCAATAATCATGACCCCTTAGGGTTAGATTAACACATGATGACCCAACCACCTGTAATGCTTTAAGGCAGCAGTGCATATTTCAGTGAAAATGTGCACCTGCAGCTTTTAATTCTATTTTGTATTGCCCTTTATGTCCAGTCTTCTAAGGCACATTTTTTTACTCTTTTGAGTCTGTTTACCACTTTTTAACATTTGAAATAATAAGTGTAGGGCTTATTTAGATATGGCTATCATCAAGTTGTTATTGTGTTTTTAGCTGGTTGCAAACAACCATAGTTTATCATCAATTTTCAGGTGACAAAGGTGACCTAGCATGCAACAGATATTGCTTCCTGAATATTGACTGCTTAGAAACAGCTTAGAATACTAATGAATGCCATATTTGAAGGGGCGCTCATTTTATTATTTCAAATCTAGAAAAAATGTTAAAGAAAATTCAAAATGGGATAAAAAGTCAAGACAGGAGAAAATGGCAATGTAAACATAGAATAAAAAAATGCAGGTGAAAATGTTGACATGCAGCTCTGCTTTAATGCTTAAAAGCATGCATCATGGACAGTGGGAACAATAGTCAATCCAGATCCAGTATACTAATCATTTGAATACTAATCAGTTCAGAACCCCATTGAAATCAGTTAAGTGGAAAGCTTATTAAGTTGGTCACTGCTCCAGAGGAAAGTAACCTAGGAATCATCATAAATGACTCCCTCAAACAAGCTTACCAATGTAACAAAGCCTAGATTAAGGCAACCAGAAGGCTGGGATGTATTGGAAGGGTTTTTTGACATCAGGATGAAATAGGTATTGCCACCTTTCTATAGATCACTGGTGAGCCCACACCTGGAATACTGTATCCCATTCTGGAGTTTCACCCAAGAAAGACATGAACAGGCTGGGGACAGTGCAGCATTAGGTAACCATAATGATTCAGGATCAGCAGGGTAGATCCTACAAGGAGCCGCTTAGGGCACTAAACATGTACTCGATGGATGCCAGTTGAGAGAAGGGGAGATATGTGAAAACCTTGAAGTTTTTTTTTTTTCAAATGTGCTTCTTATTGATGTCAAATGTTAAAAAATTGCATGCAGCACAAATGTCACACATTTTGTATGCATATCAAATTACATTAATAGTTACTTATAATGGGGTAATAAATAGGATGCTACATTGATCTTAAATAAGTAACCAATTAATAAAGAACCCAAATAGTCCTTACACAATAGGATTATAATTTTTTCTTTTGAAATCTAGTAGTCAATGGGAATAAGAGACCTACTATTTCTTTCCACATGGACTGTGTCTAGTAAGGAATATCAAAGTTAGTCATCAGTTTTCAAAGTATAAAACTTCCATCAACTTGTTTACCTACCTATTTCTTTCAAAATGTTGGATGTTCATTTTATTACAATTTTCCAATACTACTCTTTTAGTGCACATTGTAGCTAGTGCCAGCACTCATTGTTCATATTTACCCACATTTAAAGCCAAAAAATCATTAAAACTGAAAATGTTGATGTCCATTGGGATGTTTTTCTCTGTAATTTTTTGACATTCATTTTTAGTTTCCAAACACCAATCTTTGATCTTTGGGCATTCCCAAAACATATAGGTAATGTCCCCTTTACTATGTGGAGACCTCCAAGTTCCTGAAAGGAATAAACAAAGTAAACTGAGAAAGAACTATTCAACTTGAATAGTGAATCAAGAATGCAGGGTCATAAGTCAAAGCTCATGGGGGAAGGGGATTCAGGAAGGACATAATAACATTTTATTTTTCAGAGAGAGAGAGAGAGAGAGTTTGAGCCATGGAACAGACTGCCAGTTAAGGTGGTGGGAGCCAAAACTACTAATGTTTTTAATCATGGCTGGGACAGAGTTAAAGGCTTAGTAGTTACTCTGAGGGGTAGCAGTAAGACAGGGAATGGGGGGGGGTGGATCATATAGACAAAAGCCCTGTATAGACATCTAGTTTTGGGGTATGATAGGATGTTATGGGTAGACTGGTTGAACCAATGATCCCTTTCGGTCAGGGGTGTCGGCAGGCATATGCACTGTACTCAGCAAATTACAGTAAAAAAAATCAGACAGGGGCAACAAATCAGGCAGGGGCAACAAAAAGAGGAAAGCAAGGACATTGTGAGTCACATTGTGTCTGTGTCACGCTGGGTCCTTTTGTCTTTGTTGTTCGCTATGGGGCACTGATGCCACCAGTCAAATACACAAACAAGAACAACTTACCAGGCAGGCAGAAAAACAAAGGAAGGAGGATTACAGGAAGAAACTGATTACTTGAATTCAGACTTGGCAAAGGGGGTGGGGACTATTGTTGGTGTGGGTAGCTGCGCATATTTTGGTTTATGTTTACATAATGGTTGGGGGCAACAGTGCATCAGTTTTGAGTACAAGTTTAAAATTCCTGGCTACACCCCTGCTTTCGGTAGTCGTGTGTTTCTATGCTTCTATGCTTTAGTGAAAGCTTAAGTTCAGGCTTTCACTCAAGCAATGTAAGCAAGTTCCAGAGCCCACTAATAATTAAAAAATTAAAGCAGCAATGCAATGAGAAACAGTTTTCAAAAAAAGCTAGTTTCAGCTACAGTTAATAAAAATATTAGCATACCTGTCAAATGTGCTTGTTTAGTTACCTCCTATGTTGCACACCATGAGTCATTTTTAATTTTTTTTATCCTAACCCATGACAGAGCTACAATGCTATTTCTATGCAAAATGTAGTGGCCATCTTTTTTGTTGAGAAAAGAACTCAATTAAAACAGTTATAAAGTACTCAAATTTTGGTGAAATTAGCAAGTTGTACAACTAAATAAAACTGGAAGATGCGTGGAATTTTTTATAGTGATAAAATAGGTAGGGTCACAGTTTTTGCCCAATTTTTTATACTGCTTCTTTAATATTCCATAGGAAATTGGGAGAAACAGATTTCAAATAAAGAAAGAAAGAAAAAAAAAACAAAGCTGTTTAAGCATAATCAAATGGGGGATTAGCTTCTGGCTAAGCATGTGTGTTTTAGTTAGCTTCTGATACTAAAACAGGCCTTTCACAAAGAAAACACTTTCAACTTGTAATTTTCAAGTTAGGCTTTGCCTGTTAGTTCATTTTATTTATTTATTTATTGCTTGGATTATACCTTTGAACCAGAGGTTCTTTTACAAAGGTTCCATGTCAGTTTACAATTACAAACACAGTCCAATAACAAAGTGGGAGGTTTTACATTGCCAGGTAACAAGTAACAAACAAGGTTGCAAAAAATTCACAATTATATAGGAGATGGAACAACACATAGGTTGTTGTACATGTTTAGATTACAGAGAAATACAGATCATAATACAGTAGTAGGAGAGAGGGAGCAGGAGGAGGAGGAGGGAGAAAGGAGAGGGAGAGGGAGAGCGAGAGGGAGAGGGAGGGGGGAGAGAGCGAGGGAGAGAGAGGGATGTAGAACAAAGAGAAGGGTGAGGTATAGCAGACAACATGTGTCATTGTCAGTCAGTTTGAGGTGGCTGGTAGTAAGCTGAGGGGTGAAGAAGGGAGGAGAGAGGGGTAAAGGAGGAGGGTTAGTGAGTAGTTAGTAAGGTAGATGGGGAAGGCTAGAGCATGGGTTGAATAGGGTCTAAGTACTAAGGGCAGTCACAACAGCTTAGCTTGGTAAGGTGCTGGTGCAGGTTAAGCTTGAAGGGGCCAAGGGAGAGGATTTGATGGATCTCTGGAGGTAGGTTATTCAGCCAGGTGGGGGATCTATAGCAAAAAGATCACTGACCCTGCACAGTCTGGCAGTACGGGACCAGGAGGATCACTGCGAATGCCCTGTGAGTGTTGCAGGGGTTTGGAGCTGGTACTAGCAGGGATTGGGCTCTTGGTGGAGCTTTTCTAAGAATTATTTTTTTGGCATATAGACAAGTTTGGTAAGTGATCCAACTTTTGAGGTTCAACCATTGAGCTTGTGCGTAAAGGTCACACGTGTGGGTATACCTGAGGGCATCTGTAACCAGCCCACATGCCTCATTGAGAGCAACAGTGATTCTTTTACAGGTAGTATCTGAAGCTGCTCTGTAAAATATTAGACCATAATCAACTAGTGAGATGATGGAGCATGATACAGCAAGTTTAAGAACCTTGGGGGTGAGGCAGTGCTGAAGTCTATAAAGAACATCAATGCGAGAGTTGATTACTCTAGATATTGGGTTGATGTGCACAGCGTAGGACAGGGTGCTATCTAGAGTTACACCCAGGTATTTGAAGTCCTTAACTTGCTTGAGGTTGAAGTGTTGTTTAGTATGGTTAGACAGGTAGCTTTGTGCCGACTTTGCTGGCTAGTAAACAGCGTCGCCTTTGTTTTCTTGTAATTCATTAGCAGTTTAGGTTCTCCAAACCAGCGTTCAACCTCCTCAAACCCAGACTGTAGGTCTTTAGTTAGTAGGGTGGGATCAATATGGGCAGTGAAGAGGACTGCATCATCTGTGTGCAGTATGATGTTGCTAGAACATGCTTTTGGTAGTGGGTTTAGAAAAATGCTGAACAGTAATGGTCCAAGGATGGAGCCTTGGGGGTACACCAGAGCTTACCAGGTGGCAGCTGGAGAAAGTGTAATTCATTCTGACCTGCTGCATTCTACCATCAAGATAGCTGGTGAATCAACTGGTGACCTTGTTGGATAGACCAATGACCTGAAGTGAGTGGAATAGGAATGAGCGGTTCACAGTGTCCAGTGCCTTGCTGAGGTCAATGTAGATTGACCCCACTATCTGGCCTTTGTCAAGTTAGTTAGTTCTGCTTCCTCTTTGTAATAAGTGATGTAAATAGCTGATCTGGAACATGGGCAAGCTTAAGATAGGTGCAGAGTCATTACAGGAGTTTTTTAAAATGAAATCTCTAAGCCACTACACATGAAAAATGACCAAGGGAGCTGGCCCAACTGAGGGAGAAGTGACTTTTAGTCATTTAACAACAAATTATGCATGAAACGAATAAATCCATTGAGGCTTTTAGTAATAAATTTGATTCTTTGCCAAATGTTTGCAAATGATTAAGACTTGCATCAACAAGCATAGCACAGACCTAGTGGAAACAAGTGTTAATGCAAGGAGAACATTTAGTGTGACGACAGGATTGCTCAAGAATCATATCATCCTCAAAAGTTGTTTAGAGCAAGCAGAAACTCAGTTAAAGGAGCAAATCTTTGGATCAATGGGCTCCCTAAAGATTTCAAGGGAACAGCAAATAAACAGAGACTGCTGGCATTGCTAGTCAAGGCCATCTCACTGGATGATGAGAGGGCTTCCATACACATTGACCATAGGTATCGCAATAATATCATGACAGGTTTAGAAAAATGCTCTTAGAACTTTGAACAGGGCCACTTTGAAAATGAGCTTGCTCAATGGTGTTTATGCCTGGTTAAATAAAGTTGATTGACTGATTGATTGACTTTACTTCTGTAGCTGTGATCACTTCCAGATTTGGATTCTATTGTCATTGTGGCTCAGTAGATGAAAAACGTGGATTTGGATATAAATGGGACTTCTGTATATTCTTCTCTGACTTGGGGAATGCAATAAGGCAACACCAGAAGAGCACTGTGACTTTAAGAAGACATTATGAGAGCTTAATGTGCCATTCAACTTGATATTCCCAGCAAAACTGAGGGTACAGATGGGGATCAGTCTTTCGTGCATACTGATCTGAAAGATAAAGCTTGAGGAGAAAATGAGCTTGGAGCAGTGTCATCAAGACACAGATCACAGTGACTTAGATGAGGGGAGACTAAATACTGCAGCTGACTGTGCTTTTTTTTTTTTGCAAACAGACTTTCGATGAAGTACAAGTGTTACATTTTTTTCTGTCATGTGAAAGAGGTGGATCTTTTTTTTTTCTATTATATGTTTGTGTTTTCCCCCCATTTTTTGCCCACCCATGTGTCCTTGGCATAAGCGCACACATGTTGAGGCACGCACGTGTCATGCACTGCATGATTCCACACCCTACCAGTCATCCATTGCCCACCTGTGCCACTTTCATACCTCCACCTGGAGGTGGCGGGACTGCAGGTGGGGGACTCTTCCTCCCCCAGGAGAGGAGAGCCACCATTAAGCAGCTCAGTCCTGCTCCCACCCTCCTCACTTACTGGCTCCCCAATGACCCAAGGTTGCTCCTGAACCTGGGTCGCTGGCACAGCATGAGGTAAAGTGTCCAGTGCCTCAGCCCTCAGTGCCACCAGGCTGGCCGAAAGAGGTGAGTTTTTTTTCAGTAATTCAGGCCTTAAAAGCCACATTGAGAGCACTTGAAATTGTTTGGACTCTGTAGTAAGTCAAATATGTTCTGTTTTCTATTTAACAAGTTTCAAATGTTCATGTTTATTTTCTGCTTTATTTAAAGGGGAACAGTCAGCACGAAGAACCCCATTCTCAAGTGTGAGTCTGGTACAACTGCAATTTGTGTACAAAAACATTTTGATTTACTTACAGTTTCCTGTAGTATAGTATATTGTATCAGACTAATTTTTGCGTACTTCTAGGCTGACTTCTGTTACTACAAATCACAAAATCCTCTGCGGCTGACATCAGAGTAGTAGGTAGCAGTGAGAGATTCAGTAGCCTGTAGTGCATGTTAGAGTTTATATAAGCTCTAATCTTTTGTTTCTGGTTCCACTGTCCTCCCTGGGCTGAGCACAGTCACAGAGAACTGTACGTAGCCACTGGAGAAAAACAGAACCAGACACATCAGATTGGAGATTATAACAGCTGTAACATGAATTGCAGGCTATTGAATCTCCCACTGCTGCCTACTGCTTTGAAGTCAGCCGCAGGGAATTCTGGGATTTGTAGTAACAGAAAATGTCATCCTAGAAGTAAACAAACTTAGTCTGATATAATCTACAATACTGCAGTTAACAGTAAATAAACCAAAAAATATTTCTGCACACTAAGTGCACATTGGGACCACCCCCACACTTGAGTGTGGGGCCTGTTGTAATGACTGTTCCCCTTTAAATGTTAATTGGTACATAGAGTTTAAAATGGAGACACAGTGGTTTCAAGTGTCTGGTCATAAAGACTATGAGTAAAGTAATGTTAGACAGCTAAACCCTAAAATGTATCCCGTCTTTGCTGTACCTTTTCCATCATGGAATGCGTTTAATTTACATTCCTTACTCAAGTCGCTGAGTGCACATGGGCTTGGGATCAGCTTCCACCTACGATGTATGATGCTATTATCACAGTTATACCAAAGAAAGATAGGGATCCGTATCTATGTGTGAGTTATTGCCCAATCTCTCTACTTAACATTGACAACAAGACTGTGGCTAAAACTATCGCCAACAGGTTATCTAAGATTTTAACATATTTAATTCACCCAGACCAAGCTGGGTTTGTGGGGGGAGAGATGGTGTGGACCACAGTCATCATTTGGTAGACCTTCTTGGTGTCTTTAGGGCCTCCCCTGAGGCAGCAGCGGTGGTGACCTTGGACACTGATAAAGCTTTTGACTCAGTAGAATGGCACTACCTTCTTGCTGTTTGGGAGAAGTTTGGCTTTGGGCCCATTTTCCTCTGCTGGATACGGATGACATACTGTTCCCTGAAAGCTTTGATGTTAATCAACGGACATCTCTTGCTTTCGTTCACTTTGGGTAGGGGAACCCATCAGGGATGCCCCCTTTCCCCCAACTCCTTTTCTCCTCATGATAGAACCATTGGCCTAACTTACTAGGGAGTCTGCAGATACTGAGGGTATAGTTCTAGGCTCCAAGAATGATAAAACAATGCTTTTTGTCAAAGATATTTATTTTATGATATGTGTTTCACCAGGTAAAATAACGATTTTTGATTGCTTGCTTGCTTGATTGATTGATTGAATTACACTTGCAAATGTGAATTCCTCTTTGCCAAACTTGGTTCGACACTTGGATGACTTTGCATCCATTTCCGGCCTGCAGAATAACTGGTCGCAGACAGAATTTTTACTGATTGGGTCTTCAGGTGCTAATCTACCCCTCCGGGCCCCAGTATGCATTGATCAACTGGCCCTATTAAATATTTAGGGATTCTAATTTCCCCTTCTCCCTAAGACTGGCCGGCCTTGAACTTTAAGCCTCTATTGCAGAAATTAAAGTAGGATACTCTTCGCTGGAGGCACTTGTGGCTTTACGTTATGGGGGAAAATACAGGTGGTTCAAATGATGTTTCTTCCCTGAGTGTTATATCTCATGCATCATCTCATGGTGCAAATACCAACTGTGTGGTGGCTTCAGTTCCAAAAGATTCTCTCAGAGCTTTACTGGGTGGGACAAAATCCTTGCCTGTTGCAAGCACGTTTGATGGCACTGTATGGGAAAGGGGGCCTTACATCCCCTTGGCTGAAAGGCTACTATATAGCAACGGGCCTTCACTATATATGGCTTTGGTTCCACTCCCAACTTTGGTGTCAGTTGGTTCAATGGTTGTAGCTGGAGGTGGCTTGTTTTTTTCTGGCCACCCCAGAAAGTGTTCTCTGGAACCACCAGTCTCTTCCCATGGTTTTACCCACCCAGGAATATGCCATGGATATATGGAAGCACCCAATGGATTTTCCGGGGCAGAGTGATCGCATTATGCCTTTTGCCCCTATTGAACCACCCTCTGTTGAGGATTGGGGGAGCCCCCTTCATGTGGCAATCATGAGTGGACAGGAGAATTACTAGAGTAGGAGATTTATTTTCCTTTTCTACTGGATATCTTCATTCTTTCCAGGAACTTCAAAAGCAGTATTCTCTCCCTGCCTCCCACCATTGGAGGTAGTTTGCAAGCCTTCCTGGATAGGGCGCTTACTCTCCCCTCCCAGACTATATGGGATGATGTTTTTGGGCCCTGTAGCTTGAATGAGACCTCACTTTCTCTTCCCAAACTAAGCACCGTTTATAAAGCTCTTTCACTGGTGAAGACCCCAGACACGGTTGGATATCAGAAGAAATGGGAAGCTATGTTAGGGTACCTATTGACTGATTGTGAATGAAAGGTTATATGGTCCAATTGGTACAAAAAAGGGAAGGATATGATGGGTAGGCTCATGCAGTTTAAGACATTATGGCTGTGGTACTGTACCCCAGCACTGTTATAGTGAATGCATCTGCTCCCCCACCCACAGTGCTGGTGGTGTGATTCTACAGAGGGTATGCTGCTACACATCCTCTGGGACTGTCCCAAACTAAACTTGTGGTGGGAAGATTTGATTTGGGTAATTAGAGAAATTTTAGGAACTAGAGTAGTGCCAAATGCATCGTTGTTAATATCGGGCAACACTTAGTTACTACCGAATATTGACAAATACCAGAAATTGTGGTTTCTAACAGCCATAACAAAGGCTAAGCATTTGTTGCTCCACCGTTAGCATACTGCAGACATACCTACTAGGGATCACTGGGTGGATGCAATGCTGAGAGTGTTTAGATTTGAACGCCTTCACTACTTAGCTGCAGGGAAACTAGAGATTTATGTTCAGGTCTGGATCCCCTTCTTGACCCATTTGGGTATCCCCCTCCCTGATGGATGGATGTGGATACCCCCATGCACAGGCTTTGGGGGGTCGTGTGTCTGATAGAGGCACACTGGAGTTTGCTACTCCCCCCCCCCAGATTGAGTAGGCCTGGGGTCTGATCCCAAGCCATTATTTTGGAAGATGTACCCAATGCCCTTCTCCAGATACCTCCCTCTCTTTTCTCCTATGTGTTTTTATTGGCTTTCTGGCCATCAGTGCGCCTGTCAGAATGCTCCAGTCATTAGTGCACCACAAGGGGGAAATTAGTTGTCCCCTTCCCAAGGTCCACCCTCCCAGATTTAGAATAATAGGAAAGGGGGAGCATGGGGGGGTGCAGGGGGCACAGCCCACCAAAAGAAGATGGGACAACAAAATTGGGACTTGGTGCCCTAATGACCGGGCATGTCCCGACGGGTACGTTCTGAGAATGGAACCTTTTTATTGCAGGTCAGAGACTCTTTGGTGTGAGGGACCAGCTTCCAACATGGTACACTGGGTGATATTCTCTGACAGTCTTTTTTTAGTACCTGTCCACTAGGATTTGTCAATCAGTCAGTTAGTGTGTTAACTGTTAACTAGATAGATTGTTACCTTAGTTATTTATGGTGCTCTGGTTTTTTAATCATTGTACCTGTTTCTCTGTTGTGCTAATATTTCAGTTTTTGTAGATGGTTATCTGTACTTTTGTGCTCCTAGATTGTATTTCCATGGAGCGTTAGCTCCAGCCAGGCATCCATTGGCATTGTGCTTGAATTTGTTCTACATTTTACTACTTCATGTACTCCTGAAATATTAATTAAAAAAATGTACATTCCTTATACTGTATTAGAGACTGTATGTATTGTTTTGATATACTCCTTCTTCAGCACCAATACAGAGAAGCTATGAAGTCCCTGTTGCTGGGATTGGGATAACAGAAATATATTGTAGACGTGGTGGGTGCAATATTCATTTTTTTAGTCATTTATTATCAGAAGGGACCCAAAGACAGGATAGCTTAGTGACTGTATAACTCAGAACATTCACATGTTAGGCTACTGTTTTGGAAATTGGTCACAGACCACTGGACACACTGACTTCGTCAGTTTTATTTTTATTTGTGTGTCAGCTATGGAATTCTATAGGAGTTTTTCTTGTCTCCAATGCTATAGTACAAGAAATTCATTGCCAGTACTACTGTAATATGCTTATCATTTGTATAAGGGGTTCTTGATCTTTGAAAATGTTTATTATGTCCGTTTCATGAAACATTGAGAAAAAAAGTAAAAAAGTGCATACATTAATGCACTAGGAAAATGAAACAGAAAATGCAAATAGCCAAATTTCTGGTTAGACAAAAAAAAAGTTGAAACAAAGTTCATGTTCCTTCAATATATCTAATAGCAACTTATGATACAATATACCACACACTTGCTAGATAAAAAAAACAACATATCAGTAGCATAGAAAGATAGAAACATAGAATTTGACAGCAGATAAGGACCACTTGACCCACCCAGTCTGCCCATTTACCCTACCTACTGTAACTCTGCAGAACCTACTTGATTTCTAGCTTTACCACTTCCCTTTCCACTCTTATGCTTATCCCATGCCTTCTTGAATCCCATAACTGTTTCTGCCCCCACCACCTCTACTGGATGGCCATTCATGGCATCCTCCACTCTTTCTGTGAAGAAGTACTTCCTCATATTTCCCCTGAGTCTACCCCCTCCAGCTTCATTGCATGCCCCCTTGTTCTTGAGCATCTTTTTAATGAAAAGCGGTTCCATCTTGAATCTTATTTATATGCATGAGGTATTTGAAGGTTTCTATCATATCCCCACTCTCTCTTCTTTCCTCCAGGGTGTACATATTGAGGTCCTTTAGTCTCTCCTCATAGGGCTTCGATGCAGACCATGCACCATTTTAGTTGCCCTCCTCTGGACCACCTCAACTCTGTCTATGTCCTTCTGGAGATATCACCAGAACTGGACACAGTATTCTAAATGGGGTCTCACCAGTGATCTATGGCAGTGCAGGTAGCACACTCACCTATGGGACCAGGAGGTCATGTGGCTGTGGGTTCTATCCCCACACCAGGCACTTGAGTTAATATCCCAATACTGACACTGTAGTGCAGCATGAGGGGGGTGCTGCACTCCTGAGGTGCTGTCTTTCAGATGAGATGGTAAACCGAGGTCCCATCTGCCTGTTCTGGTGATAGGTCAGGTGGATGTTAAAGATCCCATGGCAGTTCTCAAAAAGAGTAGGGGAGTTTATTGAAGACATAAGAAAGCTTGTACATATCATTCAGAAAACAATCAAAAACATCAAAATCATAACATCTAGAAATTCAAGAAGACATAAAATGTATAAGCATATTCTAAGGAAAAATATTCAAAAACATAATATCTGGAAATCAAAAGAAAAAAACATCAAGGTGGGTGATACCACTAGTTTTCACAGTTTTTCCAAAAAAGAGAAATGTCTTTTTGGGTAAAACAAGTTATTTCTCTAGTATGTAAATTTTCAATTTGCTTTGTTACACAGTGTACAAGTTATTTTTGAGTCCAGAAGGTTTGCTGAAAGACAAATTGACATCTGGCTAGCCATATGTAATATCTCAAAAGTCCTGTGACAACTCTCAAAGTACTAGGATGGAATTTTGTCCATGAACCAGAAAAAACACCTAAAACCAAGGTATTATAGTCTATTTCAGAAAAAAACAGGTGTATTAAAACAGAAGGCAAACATTTCCCAGAAAGAAATAATGTAGGGGCATAAAAAAGGTGTTATTGCATTTCTAATAATCCATTGCATGTGTCTCTGGGGCAAAACCGTTCACTAACCTGCTTGTGTTTATGGTTGTTTTGGACTCCTAATCTACCATGACAAGGCAGCCAAATAGTGTCCCATGTGTAAGTTGGCAGCCTAGGTTCTGTTAATATTTTAAGAGTGTGTTCTGTAGTGTTAGATGTGCCTAAGGGGAAAACCAAAGGTTCCCAAAAATTACGCAATAATAAATGTTGATAAATTCTGTTTTACTGAAAAGAAGAACTTCTTCCCTGGTAATATTCCATTGTTTGATTCTTTTAAAAATAACAAGCATATATGGGGAAATGGTTTCTTTTTTCCAGATAATGTGAAAATGTTTTTTCCCCATTTCCCATATTTTCAAGTATTTTTTTAGTTCTATATGGAGTCAAGTATGCCAATATATTATGTGGGTCATTAAAAGAGGCTCTATGTTATAAAAAAGAAGTTGGTTGTAAAAAAGGCTACGGGGTTGATCATATCCAAACCCCCATTTTTCTGGGTTAAATATATGATGTTTCTTTTAATGGGGTTAAGCCTGTTACCCCATAGGGCCTGGAAAAAAGGCTATAAAGCTGGGTTTCTAGATTTCTAGGTAAAGGAAAGATTGCACTAATATACAAGAAAATAGGTAGTAACAGGGTTTTAATTAATAAAACCCTTTTTTGTTTGGAAATGTGCATATTTTTCCATTTGGCTATTAAAGCATTTCCTACTTGAAGTTTATTTTCCCAATTTATATTTCCTTTGTAGGGTGTTCCAAAAACAATTCCTAATAGTGTAATATGTCCTGTATTTATGGGGATACCAGCTATAGAATCTGATATTGATATTATCGTCCCTAGCTGTAAATCTCTACTTTTTTGTAAGTTAATTTTTGCATTAGAAACTAAACAATATTCTTGCAGAAGATCCTGAATATTTTATCCAGACTGTAAATTTGCCAGGAAGAGGCAGATGTCATCTGCATAGGCGAGAACCTTAACAGGAGGGCAATTTTCTTGAAGAGTAAGGCCTGTAATATGTGAAGAAACAGATTTTTTTTAAAAGAATATCCAAACCAAAGATATACAGGATAGGGCTCAAAGGACAGCCCTGTCTGACCCCTTGATTTTGTTTAAGTATTTTACATTGGTAACTATTAAGCATTAAACAGAAGGTAGCATTGTCATATAAAAGTTTAACACAAAGGATGAATTTTTCTGGAATATCATGATAATGTAATGCACAGTAAAGATATTCATGTGCTAGGCAGTTGAATGCTTTCTCTTGGTCAAGTGAGAGCAAAAAAACTGAATGTATACCATTATTGTATTTGTTAATAATTTCTCTTATTTGAATAAGATTATCAGTGATGTTCCTACCTGGAACAGAACAAACTTGGAAATTCAAGATGATTTTAGGTGTAATAATATTGAGTCTTTTAGTAAGGATTTTGGTTAAGATTTTCTGATCCGAATTAAGTAGGGAAATCGGTCTCCAATTTCGTAAATCTGAAGCGTCTCCTTTTTTGTATAAAAGAATCATAATTGCCTGGAGCCAGTCCTGAGAAGTCACAATTAGTTTTTAATATTTCATTATAGAGTTCAGTAAGTATGGTTCCAATTATCTTTTTATGTACTTTATAAAATTCTGAACTAATGCCATCAGGTCCTGGTACCTTGTGTAAAAGGAAGGGTAGTAATGGCTTCCTCCACTTCAACTAAAGTTATAGGGCTTATAAGTGAGGAAATTTCTGTACCTGACAGGCAAAAAGGTGCCAGATCATTAAAAAAATCTCCCAAAGAAGTACTGTTAAATATAGGGGAAAAAAGGGATTCATAATATTCTTCAACATATTGTAATATTTGATTACTATGATGTAAGACAGAATTTTGTTCAGTTTTTATAGTATCTATAACTTTAGTTTTGTTGAATTCTTGGTTGTATTTAAAAATATCAATGAACCCTTTCTTTAACCTAGTATCAAATTTTTGTTCTGTAGCCCGGGTTGTTGCCCTATCATATACAGTAGATAGTGTTTCATTTCATTTTTTATATGGTCTATTTGGTCTTTATAGGAGGTTTTTAGGGTGGATTATTAGGAAATAAGCTTCATTAAATGATTCCTAAGCTGTAAATAGTGGAAATAAGTAGTTCTGTTCCTTAATTTCCCTTTATTTGAAAAAAGGGTTCTTACTTCTTTTTTTGTTTCACACCACCATTCTAATATTGTATCAAAATATACTGACGTGGAGAGTCTGGCTAACAGTAATTCTGTACACTCATGATTAATTGAGTCGATAGTTAATAGAGATGAGTTTAACTTCCAATAGTTTTTTCCTATTTTGGGGGTATGTACTAGATTTAAAGAAACATGTAATTCCAGGTGATCTGAAATTGCATTAACTTGGGTCTTAGTGTATTGTATTTTGCCACGCCTGGAAATAAAAAAATAATATATCCTGGAAGAAATGGTGTTTCTAAAATAGGTGTGACTGCCTGTAGTGTGAATTTTCCTGAAATAATCAGTTAGATTGGCAGTTTGCAAAATACTATTAAGTGTGTTTGTGTCACAATAAAGTTTACTAGTACAAACAGTTTTGTCTTGTAGGTCTAAAGGGCAATTAAAGTCCCACCAAGTATAATAAATTTTGCAGTATGTAGGTAAGGTTGCAAAATCTTGAAAAAATGAATATGTTCTGTTTTGGTTTGTGGTGCGTATACAGTACCAATTCTCACAGGTATATTATTATACATTATATCTAATAGTAAGAGTCTACCAGGTATAATATCTAGAACTTTGGTAATGTCTACTTTTAGGGATTTAAGGAGAATGCTCACTCCCAGAGCACAGTTCTTCCCCCCAAGGACCATAAAGATCCTCCCCATGGCCAAGATTTAAAAGTATTCACAACCTCATTTTGCATCCTAAGTCTGGTGTCCTGTGAAAAAATGATCTGTGCATCAGTTTGTTGTAAAGAATAGAATAGCATGTGTCTCCTTTTAATATTTCTAATACTGTTAGCATTCAATGTGATTAAGTTTAGTGTAGGGACAACCAGATCAGATAGTTGAGCAGAAAATTAAACCAAATGTTTTTTCTTCTGAGTTCTTTTGTAGGATTTTTCCCATTTCTTGGGTGTTTCTGAAGTTTCTTCATCATCTGAAGCCTCCCTCATGGAAGAGGTAATGGAAGATAGATATGAGTCATTATCATCCTCTTCTACGTTATGCTGGAGTACTGCGTAGCTATTTTTGGTTTTGATGGGACTTCTCTGAGACATTTTGGATTTAGATTGTTGTTTATCTTGTTTCCGTTTGCCACCAACCACTTTGAAATCTTCTTGAGCTGCTACAGGTGGAGGCATGTTCTGTGAATCTGTCATCAAAGGAATGTCTTTAATTTGATTAGCAGAGGGAGTAATTTCCATGGCTGGTTCTTGTACAGGTTCTGCAGCAGTATGTTCATTTCATTTTTTCTCAGGGGGTGTCTGAGGGATAAGGGCCTGTTTTTTTTTCCATTTGTTTTTGGGCTTCAAGAACCATATCTTCTTGGTCATAGAATGAGCCTTTGTTGTGTGTGGCCCAGGGGCAGTTTTTATAAGAGTGGCCTGTCTCGTCACATAGGTTGCAGCAGAGAGGGTCTGGACAGAGGTAATGGGAATGACCAATTTCAAAACAAAAATCACACACTTCTACATCACAGGCATTGGTTAAGTGGGAGAGTGATCCACACTTGTGACATGTTTTTGGTTGGTCGGTGTAGAAACAGAATTCACGGTCTCTGCCAATATAGAAAGTGCTGGGTAAATGCTGCAGAATGCCTCAGTACTTTTTAGTTTAACCTTTATGCACCAACCCGCAGTCCAAATGTTTTCTGAGTCCATAATTGGTTGGGGACTTTCAATAGTCTCAACCTGTTGTTTTACCCAATGTAAAATGTCTGAAATGTTGACACCTTCATTTTTAAAAAGTATATTGACACTTTCCAAGTGGGTTTGGTAAATGGAATCACAATATAGGGAGACCAAATAGGGGAATTCTTTAAAGACAGGTATTTGAGACAAAATTTGTCCAGCAAAAAGGATGAACAAAAACTAATGTCAAACTGAGTATCCCCCAAAGTGTGGATGAGAGCAAACTCTGTGGTAGCAGTGAACTGCATAGTTTCTTTTAACAATCATCTAGCCACATAAGCCCTGTCGGGCGATTCCTCTCGGCCACCCCTGTACTTTAAATGCACTGCGTTCTTTCTTTTTGCAGGTTTCCCAAGGTTAGAAAACAAATCAGACAGTTTAAAGGTTCATGGTGGTGGTTTTAGAGCATTTAACTGTTTTTTACTGTCCCCACAATCAAGCTTAGATGAAGGATCTGAGGATGCTGCCTGTGCATCCATGATATCACCCCATGAAACAGAGGGTTGTGGATTCTGTATACCCTGAGAGGTATTTGTTTTATCGTCCCCAGTCATTTTTTCAACATCCCCCATAATTTCCCCAGAATCTTCAGAAATTTTGTCAGGAGTACTTACAGGTATCATAGGAGATTCATTCCATGAGTCTATGGGTGTTTCAGTTGGATTTCCTGCTGGTTGCTGTGCTGTGTGTGATTCTGACATTCATGAAGATTTGGCGTTGGGTACGGTTTCAGGATGGCTCTCTTGCAAGGTAACCAGGGCAACCAGACCATCAGATTTCTGAACTGCAACATCTGTGTAATTGACAGGGGAGAGTAACAGAGGACTAGCAGGGTCCAACTGGAGCTTTTTCATAAGATTTTTAATTTCTTTTGCCATAGGGACCGTGGTTGAGATCCAGGTTGTTCTGTCTTTTGCTTTTTCCCATCCAGCAGTTTGCAGGGCATGTTCTGGAGACCATGTCTGTGGTTTTACTTCAGTTGCAAGTCCTGGAGATGAACACGATGTTGAGGTATGTGTGCCTTCATTCAGAATATCACCCTGTGTGTTTTCCAGGTCTTGCAAAGCTGCTTCTTCTGCTTGTAGTAATTTTAACAGCTTATTCTGGTGAAGTTTAATCTCCATAATTTTCTCCTTTGAGTTAGGTTCCTGCATTCTGCTAGTAGCCCACAGGACATCAATTTGTGTAACTTTTGCAGGATTTAGAGCTGCAACTGTTTGTGTCTGAAATTTTCCTATCTCAGGAAAATTAGAGGTCTGCTGAGTTTTACCAACATTCTCTTCCTGTGAAATATCCATATCTTCTGTTGCATTTGTTTCTATTTCAAGACAAATCGGGCGTTCTCCTTGCAGCACAACCTGCTCCCCTGCCACATCATTACTTCCTCCTCCTCCTGTGTCTGGCTGTGAACTGGGTCCCTCCATCCCATCCGCAGGAAGTGACAGCACCCCTGCAGGCAGAGTAGGGGACATTTCCCTGGTGCCCTGGCCAAATTTCCCTCATTCACTAAAAATACCACCAACAGCTTAATCTAGTTCAAGGTCAGTTGGCATTCATCTGTATCCCCCTCCCCCCGAGTCATGCCTGAAAATAGACAGAATCTGCCTAATGCACTTACCCA
Source organism: Neoceratodus forsteri (assembly GCA_016271365.2). NCBI lineage: Eukaryota > Metazoa > Chordata > Ceratodontiformes > Ceratodontidae > Neoceratodus > Neoceratodus forsteri. The sequence goes on from CM028133.1 coordinate 638,590,479, forward strand.
GTCACAAAAACTAAACAAAATATAAATATAGCAGTAATACCACCTCTCTGTTTCTGCTTGTCATACCCCTCCCTATGCACCCTAGCATCCCACTAGCTCTCTCCACTGCTTTGTCTCACTGTCTGGACACCTTTAGGTAATCAGATTTGATTACCCCCAGGTCTCTTTCCTCTTGGTGGTCATTAATACTACACCCCCCAATTTTGTACTCTGCCTCTGGATTTCTGCACCCAAAATGCATGATTGTGCACTTCTTCACATTGAAACTCAGCTGTATCACCCTTAACCACTCCTCTAGCTTTCTTAGATCTCTAATCACTTTTTTTCAGCCCCCCTAGAGTGTCTACCCTATTGCAGATTTTACTGTCATCTGCAAAGAGGCATACCTTCCCTTCTAGCTCCTCTGCAATGTCACCACTAAAGACATTAAAGAGGACCAGTCCCAGTAATGATCCTTGTGGCACCCCACAGGTCCCCCTCCCTTCCTTGGAGTGAACTTTGTTTACCACTACCCTCTGTCTCCTGTCCCAACCAATTCTTTACCCGGTTTACCACCTTTGGTACCACTGCTACGCTGCCCTGCTGGTTTACAAGTCTCCTATGTGAAATAGTGTCAAAGTCCTTACTGAAATCTAGATAGGCCACATTCACTGCTCCACCCTGATCTACTTCCCTGGTCACCCAGTCAAAGACATCTATTAGATTTGTTTGACATGATCTCCCCCCCAGTGAATCCATGCTGCCTTGGGTCTTATAAGCCATTGTATTCCAGACATCTCACCATCCTTTCCTTGAGGAGTGATTCCATTAGCTTCTCCACTACCAAAGTCAGACTGACTTGAAATTGCCAGCCTGCTCCATGTTGCCACTTTTGTGAAGTGGGACTTCATCTGTCCTTCTCCAGTCTTCCAGAACCACTCCCGTCTCCAGTGAGCGGTTGAACAGGGCTGTCAGAGGTGCAGCCAACACCTCTCTGAGCTCCCTCAATATCCTTGAATACATTCCATTTGGCACCACTGCCTTGTCCATTTTCAGATTTGTGAGTTCCTTCAGGACTCTGTCTTCCGTAAATGGGCTAGTATCTACCCTACTTCCCTTCCTTCAATGCTCTTGTCAGTTATCTTTGGTCTCTTCCTTCCCCTTCCTCTGTAAACACTGAACAAAATTATTTGTACAGGATATCTGCCTTATCCTGGTCTGCCTTCACACAATACCCCCTTCCCTCCTAAGCCTTACTATCCCACCCCTAGTCATTCTCTTTTCACTTACACATCTAAAAAAAGTATTGTCTCCTTTCTTTACTGCCTGGACAATTTTCTTCTCCATTTGTGCCTTTGTGCTCCTAATTGTTTTTCCTGCCTCCTTCTGTTTTGCCTAATACACCTCCTTATCCTCCTCCCTCTGTGTCTACATATATCTCCAGAAAGCATATGTTTTTCTCTCACCCTCCCAGCCACCTTTTTTGTGACCCATAGCAGTCTCTTTTCCCTCTTGCTTTTGCTTACAAGCCGATGAAGAGATTTGTTGCTTCACTATCCCCTTTTTTAGTTTCGCCCACTTTTCTTCCATTCCAACCAAGTCTCCCCCCCAACAGGGTTTCCATGAGGCATTCCCCCATCTTTTTAAAATCATCCTTCCTGAAGTCCAGGACCCTCACCTTTGTGTGGCTCAATTCTGCCACTGTGCATATATTGAACCACCCTTTATGGTGATTACTGGTCCCCAGGTGGCCACCCACTGTGACATCTACAACACTGTCCTGGTTGGTGAGTACCAGATCCAGTATTACCCCCTCATGAGTGGGCTCTTTTATTGGATGTTTGAAGAAAGCCCTCTGCACAGAGTCCAGGATGTCCCTTCTCCTAGCTGAAGCTGCAGCTGGCATGTTCCAATCAACATCCAACAGATTGAAGTCCCCTACCAGCAGCACCTCCATCTTGTTTGCCATCTTTTGGATGGCTTCCACCAGATCCTTGTCCAGCTGCCCCCCACCCCATGCTGGAGGTCTGTAGATCATGTCAGTGTAAATTGCAGCTCCATTCCCCATGTCTAGCATGACCCACAGTACCTCCACACCTCCCTGTATTACCTGAGTCTCAGATGCCTTTACAGTATCCCTCACATAAACAACCACAGCTCCCCCTTTCTTTCCTACCGTATATTTATGGAACAGAGTTTAGCCTGGGATGGCTATATCCCAGTCATTGTTTTAATTGCACCATGAATGAGTAATGGCAACAATGTCCAGGTAAGCCTCTGCCACAATGGCCTTTAGGTCTGAGATTTTATTTCCCAGATTTCAAACATTTGCACACATGGGGCCCGATTCACAAAGCGGACTTGGATCGGCACAAGCTGTGGCAAACAGCAGCTTGTGCCAAAGCCTGGTGCACCAGGAACCCTGTGCCTGATTCTCTCACAGGCAGGGTCCCAGCAGCTAAGCTCCTAGGCTTGCAGCAAGCCAGACAGGGTGCCAAACACATGGCACAGCAGGAGGGCTTGCTGCAAGCTGTGAGGTGGCTGTGAGTCTGCTGTGTGCTGATTCAGCAGGGCCCTCAGTATAGTAGCTAGTGCCCCCACACCTGCCTCGATATGCTCATCCATATAATGTTTGTCATCCTGATGGTCTAGTGGTCCCTCCCCCAGCCCTGAAATGCCAAGTAGTAAAATATTAATATCAGCAATCCTGGTGGGCTAGCAGGCCCTCCCTCCACCCCGATATGCCCATTATTATTACATTAATGTAATCAGGCCTGGTGGTTTAGCAGTCCACTCCCCCAACAAGAAGTGCCCACAACCTCACCCCTTCCAATCCCAAAACAGAAGAGCTGGCACCAGAAAAACCCTCTTTTCACCTCCATGGCCGGCACCCACTCAACTGTCACTGAACATTGATGGAAAATGTACAGATAAAGCACATACATTCCATTACAGCTCAATGACAGTTGAGTTTGGGCTAGTCATGGGAGGTGAGAGGAGGTCAGGCGTGCCAGCTCGTCTGTTCTGGGATGGGAGGGGGGCACTACTTGTTGGGGGGGTGGGGACCACTAAATCACCTGAGACAAGGTCAGTATTATTTATTAAACAGCGGGGTCACATCAGGAAGGGGGATGCTCAACAACCAGGGACTGGGGCATACTAATGATATAGCAACATGGGGACACATCGAGAAAGGGGGAAGGGGATGCTCAACAACCAGAGATGGGAGCATATGTATGATGTTAAACACTGGGGACACATCAGGGATAAGGGAGGGTGATCCGCCTTACACAGCACTTTGCTGACATAGGCAATTCTCCAAGGGGAGAATTTCTAAGTACCCGTAGACCATCCCTGGCTGGTCTAAGGGTACTTAGAATTTCTCCATCTGGGAGAGGTTTGTGAATACCATTTAGGGTGATGTGGCAGCTTGTGTCTGCCACATGCCCCCTAGCACCAGGTCGCAGCCCATTCTTGGGTGCAGGGGAGGTGCAAGCCCCATTTGGGGCAGGCAGCCTGCAGTTGATGCAGGCTGCCTTTGAGAATGGCTCAGCTGACAGTGTCAGATGCAAGGTACCACTTGCTCCATTTATGTTTGGCACAGGCACCTTGCGTCCAACTCAGGGCTTTGAGAATCAGGCCCATGGCCTTCAAGATTTTGCTACCACCCTGCTTGTCAACCCCCTAATTCACCTTTTATATTCTCCGCTTACCTTTTCTGCTTTCATTCCTGTCTTTCTTCATTTGTACCATTTTTGTTGTTGTTGTTGTTTGGTACCCTTAGGGAATTCTCTGCCTTAGGGTTCTCCCTACTGACTTCTTCAGCTTGTTGGGGCAGCACAGTTTATGTCTCCCTGCTTGCTTCCACCACCCCCTCAGCTAGTTTAAATGCTCTCCAATGTAACACTTAAACCATCCACTGAGGACTGAGGTTCTCTTCCTGGATGGATGCAGGCCATCACCCCTGTATTGGCCCATATCCCTGCTGATGGCACTCTTCATCATTTGTCACAGCTGTATCATTTATCAGTGCAATTCCAAACTAAAACCAAATAGAAAATGTGACTGTATGTACAAAGTACTGTATACGACATGTTTTGTAAATTGATTTATTTGGAGTGGTCTTTGCCATTATGTTATACTTGTTTATATTAAGTAAAGTCAAAAGGAAGGATTGCAACTGGCTGCAGTGAACATACAAATCTGACTAACTTAGCACTAATGCCTCTGTGAGCAACACAACGTATAAAAGCATTGGCGCTCTAGATTTCTGCATGTACCCTGTGGAAAAGGCTGTTTACTGCCTGCCACACTAAACTAATAAACTTCATACTGCACCTGTGCTTACCTGTCAGCTGGGTCTTCTTTTGTAAGTTATATGGTAGTAACCTTAAGCAGCAATGTAACGACAAGGGCTACCATGCAGCATAATTGATTTTATCTTTTCTGCTCATCATGGACTCTTATTAGACACATTTCCTCTCTCTCTAGCCTAAGGGTATCTCACTGTACTTACTGGCTTTAAAATTACCATAACCTTACTCTGTAGTTGATTGTCACTCCCTAGCCACTAAAAGTGACTGCCCTTACCAAATATCAGCAAACTTCTTAACCTATCTCATCTTCTAGCTGACACCTCATCCAGTTCCTAAGTTGCCACCCCAGCTTTAGTGAACATGCTGTAATATAAGGACTCTCGTACACTGATGTTTCATTAATTTGTATCTGTTGCCTACATGAGTTTTTATCAACATGCACATGCCAATAATAAAACAATACCTCTGCAAATGCAATTACAAACTTCAAACCATCACAAAGTCTCTACCTAAAACATCCGTTCAGTCATTTTTTGTGTGGCTCATATTGTACTTGTTGTTACCTTAACAGAGCATGAACTTCTGCATCAAGATTGCTTTCCACATGACTGATTTGCATTTTCCTTTTATGCAGGATGCATCTAAGTCAAAAACATGGCATGACTTTGGTTTTAAAGATTTTTCTTGTTAAAGAAGATTTAGTGCAGTTAACTTCGGTAATGCCCTTAGAACCATGCTCTGAACTACTGCTGTAATTAAGCAATAATCCATGACAGGGTGTGGACTGTGGTGGAATTTACCTGTCTGGTGTGGTTCAGTCACAAGGCCACAGACTGAGTGACCTAACCACACCAGATGTAGGTAAATCCCACTATAACCCACATTCTGGATTGGGTTACTGCAATTATGCAATTTGTAGTAGGTAAAGGTTAAAGAAAAATATTACAAAGGTTTGTTTGCAAAAAAAAACCACTTTTTTTGTAGTTTAATATCCTTCTGCAGAATCTGTGGACTGAAGCGGCAGTTGTTTGAACTATCACAGCAGTTGCTACCATGGTGAAGTGGGAGTAGTGATTTACTTTTACTTTACTTTTGTAACGTGGCTGACTGCCACCTTTTGCAGTGTTTATGCTAGCATTTTCCATGGCTGAACGGTGCCAGTCAGCCAGTCATGGTCCTCCATTCTCGGACACCATTGAGTAAGTTCAAATAAACTTAGTTAGCCTTTTTATCATTTGATATTTTGCCACATCAACATGTTTTTTTTTTTACTTTATAATGTATTTTAAAATCTCGTTTATTTACTGTTTTCTCCAGAATTTCTTGTATTCATTTTTCACAACCATGAGCCTGTTACCCCAAAAAGGAATCATAATGTACTGTCATTGGATATCTAGGCCACACTACTCCAGTGGCACCTATCATTTGCTGTTATGTCATCATATTGTCTCCCAGACAGCCTGCACTTATGATGTTTCTCTCTTTGAAATTAGAAAGGTAGTATTTGGGTTCGACATTGGTAGCATCATCATATCACTATGAAGGGCATCTGAACCTTCTACCTTAGTTAAGTGTACCATCATGATTCTAGCTGGATCGCGAGCCTTGCTAGAATCCATACTTCTAGTCACTCTGAAAGCTTTTTGCATACTCATAGCATATTCCTTCAATAATTTTCTAGATCACTAGGTCTGAGAATAGATTTTCATTGTTAGCTCCACTATAGGCCTAGTATCAAAGATTCAACTGAGTCTGGATAAAATCTGCTTCCCTATGACCTTTTCTCTCTCTTGCTAAAAAATATATGTACTAGTGAGCAGAGTCATTCAGTAGTAAGTATTTCAACTTTTTGTTTCTCTGGAACTTGATAAAGGCAGAACATGGCTCAAATGTTGGCTTAGAATTTCTCAAGACTGCTAGTGTTTGGGTCTGTTACTTTATAAGTAAAGAAGGGCAACCACTGAGGTTCCAAAGTAATAGGGCATCAACAGAAGTGATACTGCAGACTGAAATTAGGTACCTACTCCTCCGTCAACTTTCTTCATCCTCAATGGCATCTTCTTCTTCTTCTGAGTCACTTCAAGCTTTGGGAATGGTTGGTGTTTCCTCACCCTGCTCTCTGTACCATGCTTTTGTAGCCACCCTGTGGTGTCAATTCAGTTGGTTGCCAAATAAATCTGGAAAGGAGAGGCAGGAAGCATACTCAGGGAACATCACTGTAGATTTTATTCAAGGAGGACTAGTATTTGTGCAGGAAGATAAGTAAGTTAAAACTTTTACATTATCTGATGGGATTTAAGTAAGCAAGCTATAAAGATCCACTACTATGTTATTGTACAACTCTGTGTAGGGGCATATGCCTGTTTCTTAAGAATCTATAGAAGCATAACTCTCTGTTCTTAAAACTCTATAAGCAACTTGCAGTGGTGTTTAGTGTCATGCTCCATCATGACTAAACATATCCTTGTGCTACTGTCTCAGTGTCCTAGGTTACAATGGGTTACTATGCATGGTATCACTGTTTATAAATGCTATATATATATATATATATATATACACACACACACACACACACACACAGATCATCATATGTAGGGTTGTGAAAGAGTCATCAAGTGGTGTTATGCAGAAAGAGTGATGTGCATGTGTGCCTCTACAAGCCCTTTGGTCATTAGGCTTGGGTAGTCTGCTGGAAAATTACAAGAAGGCAGGCACATGCAGTGATGGCAATGAGTATCTAGTAATGGCTGTAACTATTCTCAATGGTTATTCACTCAACATACTGATTACTGCTTGGTATGACAAGACATGAGGTAACTGCATGCTGGGTACCACTATAATGCTCTATTCTTAGGAATCTATAAGGAACTTTAAAGTAGAACAGTCAGTACAAAGAGTCCCATACTCAAGTATGGAGCTGGTCGCAATGTACATGTTAGGTGGGATATTCAAAGGTGTTACGCATGGCACAACAGGGATGCACCATGCGTAACCCACCAATGCACCCCGGCGTGATATTCAGTCGGGCGGGTTGTGCTATGTAACCCCCGCTGGGCCGGGGCGCACCTGTAATGTATGCAGCGCAAGAGCAGGGGTCATGCCCATGCATATGCAGCACATCCTGATATTCAGCCCAGGATGTGCGGCACATATGCAGGCACAACCCCTCCTTGCACCGCTCAGGGGGGCGCAATGTTGAGCCCGTACAAACTAGGGAACAAGTCAGGGACACCCACAGGTGGGCTGCCATATTGCTATGTGCAATATAGCAGCCACCTGCTGTGGGTGGCCACCCGACCTCCCATACCACTGGCCCCATGCCCCCTGCCCATGGAGCATTGTGCCCCCCCGCCCCATCGCCCATTCACGGGCATATGAAAACCATCTCCCTGGTGGTCCAGTGGACCACAATCCCTTGCCCGATCACGGGCATGTAAAGAATTAATCCCTGGTGGTCCAGTGGACTGCAATCCCTTGCCCGATCATCGGCATGTAAGGAATTAATCCCTGGTGGTCCAGTGGACTGATCACCTTTGCCCACTCACAGGCATTCATCAAACCCCCTTGTGGTCCAGTGGTTCCCCCCCCACCCACCCACTTAGTCCCTCACCACCCTGCACCCCCTGGTCAGCGGTGGGTGGCAGCTCCCCACCCGCAAACCACCCACTGACTGACAGCATGCAGTAGGGCTGTATGCCTATTTATTCACTGTGTGGGCCAATAGGCATGAAGCCTATACTGTACTACACAGTCCTGACTTGTGAATGAACGTTCATTCACAAGTCAGGACTGTGTAGTACAGTATGGACTGCATGCCCATTGACCCACACAGTGGACCAATAGATGTACAGCCCTGCTGTACGCTGTCAGTCGGCTGGCGGCCAGGCAGCTTGCTGGCAGGGAGCTGCTGCCTGCCACTGACTGTTCATTCACAAGTCGGGACTGGTTAGTAAAATATGGGCTGCACACCCATTGGCCCATGCAGTGGACCAATATGCGTACAGCCCTTCTGTATGCTGTCAGTCAGCGGGTGGCCAGGTGGCTTGTGGGCAGGGAGCTGCCACCCACCGCTGACCGGGGGGTGCAGGGTGGTGGGGGACTAAGTAGGTGGGTGGGGAGGGGGGTACCACTGGACCGCCAGGGGGTTTGATGAATGCCCATGAGCGGGCGATGGTGATCGGTCCACTGGACCACCAGGGATTACTTCTTTACATGCCCACATTCGGGCAGGGGATAGCAGTCCACTGGACCACCAGGGATTACTTCTTTACATGCCAGCATTCAGGCAGGGGATAGCGGTCCACTGGACCACCAGGGAGTATTCCAATTCATGCCCGCGATTGGGCGACAGGGTTCGGTCCACTGGACCACCAGGGCTTCTCCTTAAACATGTCCACTATCAGGTACGGAGTCCTCCAAGGGGCAGGAGGGTGTCGGTCCCCGATGGCTGCAGCCTGGCAGAGCACCAGGTGCAAGTTGCCGGGGATCAGCGCACCACATGCAAATGGGGCCATAATGACATGCAAATGGCCCCATTTGCACCTTGCATGCATAGTGGCCTCATTTGCATGCCCAGTGCTGAATATCACAGTGGATGCACCTAGCGCCAACGGCACTTGAGCTGGCACATCCCCCTGCTCCCCTTCTGCCACTCGCACTAGCAAAGTGCCACTGCGCCATGCATAGTGCATGCACCCTCAGTGCCATATTCAATGGTGCTGAGCCATGGCGCAGCACCGTTAAATATCGCCTGAACTATGCCCTGGCTCAACCCAGTTGCACTGCGCCCAGGCTTCTGCCCCTGCCTGGCGCAGTCTGAATATCTAGCCCTTTGTGTGCAGAAACATTTTTAGTTTACTTACTGTTTACTGTAATATAGTAGATTGCATCAGACTAATATTTCTTACTTCCAAGCTGAAATCTTCTGTAACTGCAAATCCGAGAATCCCCTGCAGCTGACATCAGAGCAGTAGCTTCAGCAGTGGGACAGCAACAGCCTGCATTGCACGTTAAAAGCCTTTATACTGTCTGATCAGATGTTTTCCTGTTCTGCTTTCCTCCAGGGGCTAAGTACAGTCCCTTTGAGTATACTTAGCCCAGGGAGAACAGCAAGACATGCAAACACAAGATCAGAGTTTATGTGACCCATTAATGGCCTGGTTTGTTGTTTCCTATATCATTAAATGCCCCTGATTCTTTCACTCACCAGACTGTACAGGTCTAAACTCTTTTTTCTGCATTCATAGCATATGTCCTCCGAACCACACACCAACTTTGCCACCCTTCTCTGGACCCTTTTAATGCTGTTTACATTCTTCCTAAGATGGGTCACAAAAGTTGCAAATGGTAATACATATGTGATCTCACATATGCTCTGCACAAGGGAATAAGCATATCTCTGCTACTAACAAAATGCCGGTTTATTGCATCCACTAATCTGATAGCCTTTCCAGAATTGTTTCCACATTGGTAGTCATGTTTAAACTCATTTGTGATGGTTAGCCCATATCCTTTTCCTTTGTTATTACCCCCAGGGTATTCTGTTAAGACAGTACACATGACCAGGGTTCCACTTGCCCAGGTGCATATTCACATGTTCATTGGTGTTAAAAGACATACCCCATTGTTCAGCCCAAGTTCAAACTCTGTCCAGATATCTCTGTATTGAAAATACCCACTCATTTGATTGGATAGTTCCTCCTATTATGGTGTCATATACAAATGTTAAATTCCAGTTTTCCACTTCTTTTGTTACTGTATGTTGGCAGTGTATAACCTAAACACTTTATAGCCCCTAATACTGATTCCTTGAAATTCCAGTAGTCACCTCCCCCTTCCATAAGGGGGTACTGTTTAACCATACCATTTGGTTCTGCCTTTGAGCTACTGACTGATCAAGTTAGTAATTTGTAATTTCGTAGTCAAAACCTAGCAAATCAAATAGTTTTACTAAATCTCTGTATGGGAGCAGTACTCTATCAGATGCCGTGCTCAGGTTCAAGTAGGCTGTGTCCATGGGAGTACTGTATCATTATCTAATGCTATGCATCCTGTCTTATTGAATTCCAGTTAGTTAGCCACATAAGATTTACCCATAATAAAGCTATGCTTGGTTTTGTCCACTACACCGACCTTGATGAAATAGTCCTCAATAAAACCCCTGACATGAGTTTCCAAGATCTTGCCAACCACTGATATAATATTTATAGGCCTATAATTGCTTGTTACTGATCTCTTCCTTATTAGTGTGATGATGGTATTGCAGCAGTTTCTCAGCCTTCGATATGAGCCCCACTGTCAGGGATTGCATGTGAATTTTGCATAGTGAATATACTAGAATGCTGTACAGGGACTTTAGAATGCATCAGAGTGCTGACCAATACACAATCATTGTAGCCAGGGGTGCTGATTTTTTAAGCAAGCAGCAGTAAAGCTCTATTAGTAGTGACTATCAATAAATGAACAGACTTACCATGAAATGCCTTTTGTGTGTTTCCTAGCACTTTCACCTTAAGCAGCAATGCATTAATTAATTATGTGATACTTTGCAGGTGCAGTATAATCACTTACCAAAAGCAATCATGTAGAAGGCACAGTAATAGCTTAGGCAGTGTTTTCATTAGGCACAACTCAATAGAATAGTCAGTCATTTCAATGAGCATTCTGAATAAAATAGGCAGTCATTATCTAATAACAGTCTAAAGGCAGCCATGCTAGTACTGCAAAATCAGGTGCTGTCTCTTTAAATAACTTCTGTGCCCCACTTGCCTAGCATCTGTGATGGTGCCCATAACTGAATTTCAATGGGCCTATGCAGCCAGAATAGTGTTATGCTTGTGCAACTGTAATAACTATTTGACCATTCACACTCTCTGTTCCACAGGGAATTATCACCCTGTAGGGGTACTAAAGTCAAGGAACCCTCGAAGAGGGTTCCACCCCTTGAAGTGCTGCAGGAAGATTCCCTTGGCTAAAGATACCATAGGAAGTAGCCCCCTGAGGAGAGAAATGTGCTGCTGGAGGAGGAGGAGGATTGTGGGGCAAAGAAAAAAGTGCTTCAGAGACAGGCTGGAAGGAACTGCTTATAAAGCTCAGGAAGGGGGGGTGTGGCTGGTTGCTTGCCCCATTGAACTAAAGGCTTAGCTTTCCAATTCAGTGGGCCTATAGTATGCAACCAGATTGGTGTTATGCTTGTGCAACTGTAATAACTGTTTGGCCATCCTCACTCTATATTCTACGGGGAATTACCACCCTGTAGATGGGTACCAAAGGCAAAGAGGAAGATTCCCTTGGCTAAAGATACCTTAGGAAGGAGCTCCAAAAAGGAGCATTGAGCAGTTATACATGGACCACAAGGCTAAAAGCATATTGTCAGCAATGAGACAGATTGAGAATACAAATGAGATGCATACGTTGTCAGGATTCCACTGATGACATAAGGGCTTCCTAAGGAGAGAGGGAATGGCAAGTAGGGTCACCTTCCATCTCCATCCAACAGCGGAACTTACCTAAGTGAACTAGGGAAAACCACTGAAAATGAAGTTTTATGATCTTCGGCTTGGAGGAGAGGAAAAAAAAAATCATATGAGGAGAAAATCTCTGGGGATCCAAGGCTTAGGTCGCCTTCCCTCCAGACTTGTAGTATTTTATTTAGTGACAGCTCGGCTGCTGCAATTTAGAGATCAAATTGGTAGGGAAGTGGAAAATATTCCAATTTAGAGTAAGCTCTCATTCATTCCCCCTAATGGAGATACCTTTGCTGGTTGACAGGCAAGTCTCTGCAACAAGTTCAGCAAAGGCAGGAGGAGAAGAGAACAACTGCTGAGGTGCTACTTGACCTACTGAATATCCCAAATCAAGCAAACCAAAAGCAGTCATAGGGAAAATGCATTGAAGGTGCTGATGGTAGCAAATTAATACAACAGCCAAAGGAGATCAAACGTAACCATCCTTCACAGCTAATCATAAATTCTATTTCAAGAGCTGCCACTGAATTACAAATGGCCAAAGCTCCACCCAGAGTGAGGACATTCCCACTATGGGCCAGAAGAGAAGGACCCCACCACAGGTTTTACATGATCAAGACGTGAACTTCAGTGCAGAAGGAGATCTTCGGCTGCAGAGGGGCCGGAGCCACAGAAAGTAATGGTCATGGTGGGCAAGCCTCTGATTTATAAAGGAGAATATGGACAACTATGAAGCACTAATATGATGGGCTGGGTGAAGCCAGTGGCCATCAGGTAGGTACTGGTATATGGTAGGATTGTCTGAGATGATTGATTGATACAATGGACAGATACGATTGGCTGATGAAATTGATGGTTAGGAAGTTTCATTAATGGAAGGAAGGTTTAAAATGGTTGAGTGATATAAGCAAAGCCAGCGAAAGCAAGCAACCAATTTTACTACAGAAGACAAATTAGCGGTGTCATGGAAGGTAGGTGATCGAGTAATGGAAGGCTGTGAAGCCATTAAGCGGTGAGAGGCAGGATACCAGAAAGTGAGTCAGTGAGCTTTAGTAAATTGAATCCATGAGGTTTAGCAGTGATTGCTATGGTTACAGCATAAGCAAAGAACTGAAATGGATGGTTAAATAGCATTAATGTGGATGGGCTATGGTTTCAGCATGAACAGGGAATGATATGATTGGTATGATAACTCAAATGCCATGAAGGCAGGGTTAGGTTATTGGAAGGCAGGAGGTATTTGGAACGCAGTAATGAAATGGTACCAGTAAGGAGCATTTACAGGCGGTACATGTTTGCAGATGCAGCTATGTAATGCAACAAACAGCTGAAGCCAGTAGGCGGAGAAGTAAAATGTATTGAAGCATGATAACTAAAAAGCCATAAAGGCAAAGGCATTTATGCATGGATAGCTGAAAAGCTACAGTTTGTAGGCAAAGGAGCAGCAAAGGAACAGGTGATTCACTTAATTTACTTAAAGCATGCTCCTGCTACCCAGGGCCATGGAGCAAGATGAAAGTCAAAACACAGTTTTTTTGAGCGGCGCTCAGTTAGCAAGGGGGTGCTCCCAACAGAGGTTGCTTACCTCACATAAGCACAACAAAAGAAAAGAAAGAAGCTCTCCAAAACGTAGTAAATATATGGTAAGATAGCATTTTATTGTTGCCAAAAATTCCAATAGGAACCCCTGTTGGAATTTTTGGCAACAATAAAATGCTATCTTAGCATATATTTACTACGTTTTGGAGTGCTCCTTTCTTTTCTTTTTTTTTTTTCTTTTTTTTTTTCCAGGGCCATGGAGCACTGCCAAGACACCACAGTCCTGCACCATAGGAATAACAGGGAGCCGGGAGCAAAGTACCATGAAACCAGAAAGCGATATAATAGCAGAAAGAGCCAGTAAAGCAATGCAGCAGCTGTCCTGTGGAGCTAGCACTGAGTAAATCATGAGCAAAGCTGAAAACAGATAATAGCAGCTAACTGAGCAGCAGAGCCAGGACCAGGTACAATCAATTATAGTGGAGCACGGGAGGGAGCAAACTGCAGTGTGAGATGAGATATACAAAAACAATTGCAGGAAAACTGAAGTTTGGTAGGAGCCAGGATCACAGGCATATGATAAACACAATGCAAACAAAGGGCAACAGGATGCTAGGGGAACTAAAAACCCCAAAAGAAAACACAAACACAAGAGAACAGTAAAACAAGCATACAAAGAAGCACATAGGTGCCGGAGGCAAAACCAATACTAACCAAGGCAGGAGAAATACACAAACAGAATCCAACAGAAACCAGGCAGCCCAGAGTACAGCAACACTGGGGGAGGAGTTCTAGCAGGCACCAAGGGGAAAGACAGACTGAGAAAGCCTCTGGCCTGCAAAGAAAAAAGTGCTTCAAAGAGAGGCTGAAAGGAACTGCTTATACAGCTCAGGAAGGGTGTGTGTGGCTAGTTGCTTGCCCCACTGAACTACAGGCATAACCTTCCAAAAATAAATAACTAAATGTGTATTCCCATTTATTATCCTGACTGGAGAATTTCAGTTCTCTAGTATTTAAAGATCTTGCTGGATCAATGTCACTAACTGCTGCCTCTGTGGTGACACCTGATTTTGGGGCCTTAACTCCACTTAATTTCCCTGAGCCCTTCTCAACTGGCAGTGAACAAAATGGAGGTCTTTTTTTAGCATGCACCCTGCCTTTCTGGGTGGACACTGCAGTCTGGGCCTAGTCCATCTCCCACATGAGTGTCAGAGATTATTTTGTTGGTGCTGACTAATGTAATTAGATAATGAAAATGTTACGTTTATTTTCAAGAAGCGAGCACTGATCACTGGTGCTGCCATTTACTCATGTTCACTGATCAGGGACTTTGTTTTAGTGACTACTGCTACTATGAAGGGAAGGCAGGTGGAGTTTGTTGAGGCGAGGAATTCTTCCCTTTACTCCTACTGTCAGTCGAATCCTGGTCTCCTCACTGAGGTCTCTTGTTGCTGGTGGGAGCTCACCACCATGGCTCAAAGCTGCGGGGAGTGGAAGATGGACTGCTAAAGCTGCTGAAGCACCAGGTAAACTAGACAATACTGCATCAGCCGGTTTTATCTTTTGTATCCTCCTACCTCTGCTAAACAGCCCAAAGCAGCTCCACTATCCATCGTGCCTGTCGTGCTCTGTCAAAATCCATATGTACCAAAAGCAGAGACTGGCACTGATTCTGTTATACAGAAAATAGTTTTTATTGCTTGTAAAGTGACCACTTGGTGGTGGTTGTTTTTCTTCTTGTCCAGGTGGGAGTGCTGGACTTGTATGTACAAGCAGTAAACACTATTTTCTATATAATGAAGTTGCTGCCAATCTTTGGTTTTGGCGCCTACCTTTGCTGCCTGCATTGATCAGCTGCCAAACCACTGAGCTCCCATGTCACATGCCACATTAGAAATGTTGAAAGGCATCCCTAGAAACAGCTCTGGGTACCATCTGTCAGCAATGAGCCGACTCTTATAAAATCTACACTTCTGGGAACAATGAATCAGAGTACCCAGCATATGCCCAGCCCCTAAACATTTTACCTGGCTATGGGGGAGTTCTGTGAGGCAGCAGGCAAGACAAAGAGGGAAATAAAACAAGAATTTGTCCATGCTGAATGTTGTCACGCTGGCATTGGCAGTGGGAGTGGCAGAGCTAGAGACACATAGTGCTGTGATTTTGTGAATGTGTCTGAAAAGGTGATTTTGCACAGCGAGCACGCCATTGTGCACCACAGCTTCGGAAACACATCTTGTGAAAAATGGCAGCTGGACTGTTGATAAGGAGATGTGCACAAATGCCAGTGGTGAAAACGTGGCATGAAAATATTGCAGATTGACGAAGTTACAAGAATGCATGGAAACTGCGCTATGCACTCTTGCAACACAGTCATTGTATGGAGTTTCGGCTCCAAATTTTCAACATAGGCATCTTAGGACCTCTGCTCATGAATAGTGTCACCATCATTTCCTCAAACTGTCCTGAAAACTGATTTTACACAGCAGCCGTGCAATTCTGTGCCGGATGTGCGAAAACACATTTCAGGCATCTGTAGTGTTCATAAGGAGGTATGGAAAAATGCCAATGATGAACAGCTGGAGTGAAACTATTACAAATTCACAAAGTCACGCGCGTGCGTGCAAACTGTGCAATGCACGTTCATAAAACACTCATTTTACTGAGTTTCATTCCCAAATTTTCAACATGGGCATTTTAGGGCATCTGCTAATGAACAGTGTCACTGTCATTTTCATCACGTGTCTCGAACACGGACTTTCCACAGTGACCACGCTATTCTGCGCCGGAACTGCGAAAACAGATTTTGATCAGGATGTGAAAAATGACAGCTATACTGTTCATTAGGAGGTGCAGAACAAGGGCACTGTTGAAAATCTGGAGTGAAAATATTAGAAGTTTGCGAACGTACGAGAGTGTGTGCAAACTGTGCAACGCACACTCGTTAACACAGTCATTTTATGGAGTATTGTCACCATATTTTCAACACAGGCATTTTATGACCTCTGCTCATGAACAGTGTCACTGTCATTTTCGTAATGTGTCCCAAACACTGATTTCGCACAGTGAATGCGCTATTCTGCGCCGAAAGTACGAAAACACATTTTGGCAAGGATGTGAAAAATGACAGCTATACAGTTCACAAGAAGGTGTAGTAAAATGCCAATGTTGAGAATCTGGCATGAAAATATTGCAATTGCGCTAACTTACAAGCGTGCGTTGTGCAGTTGCTACGCACGCTCGTAAAACAGTAATTTTATGGAGTATTGTGACCACATTTTCAACACAGACATTTTAGGACCTCTACTCATGAACAGTGTCACTGTCATTTTCATAATATGTTCCAAACACTGATTTTGCACCACAACCTTGCTATTTTGCACCAGAAGTGCAAAAACACATTTTGTCCAGGATGTGAAAAATGACAGCTGTATGGTTCACAAGAAGGTGTGGTAAAATACCAATGTTGAGAATCTGGCATGAAAATATTTTGAATTCGCTAACTTACGAGCGTGCGTTGCGCAGTTGCTACGCACACTCGTAAAACAGTCATGTTATGGATTATTCCAACCAAATTTGCAACATAGGGTTTTGAGGCCCTCCTCATGAACAGTGGCACTGTCATTTCGTTATGTGGTCCAGAAAGGTGATTCCACGTAGTGACTGTGAAATCACCTTTCGGGACTGAATAACACCATGACAGTGCAAGAATCCATGAGAAGGGGTCCCAAAAAACCCTTGTTGAAAATTTGGGGCCAAAATTTACAAAAATGCCTGAGATATGCAGCAAAGTTGAAAAAACCCTATTTATTCCATTATACAGCTTACTGGCATTTCCTCAGTTCACGGTCGGCTTTGAAGAGTGTAGAGCGTGTTCGGTCCACGAAGATCATCAGCATGGACTCCAGAGGTAAGTATGGGGTGAGGGAGGGTGTGGGAGCAGGTGCGCAGTGGGTGGGTGCGGGTGGGGGAGGGGCACGGAGATTACAAGGGACTGTTTTCCTTTTACAGGTTAAAAAAAAAAACATTGTGGGACAGTTTTTGTTTTGTAGGGGATTTGTCACGCTGGGGTGGGCTCCCAGCATGCCACCTAACTGTTTGGGGGGGTGTCTATAGCCAACAGGGGATTGAGCACCCTCGTTGGCAAACAATATGGGGAGGGATTTATGCCGATGGGGATTGGGCACCCCCGGCGGCACACAAAGAAGGGTGAGGGGTGCAGAGCTGAGGGGGATTGGGCACCCCCCTCAGCATTAAACAATTGGGGGTTATTTCTGCCAATGGGAGTGGGCCCCCATCAGCACACAAGAAAAGGGGGCGTGGGGTAAGAGCCAAGGGGGATTGGGCACCCCCCTCGGCATATCACAAATGGGGGGGGATACTTTATGCCGACAGGGAGTAGGCTCCCCTGCCAGCACATTCACAGGGGTCCAGGCAGTCGACAGGGGAATTGGACATCCCAAAAGTTGGCAGTTCAGCAGCCAGTGTACCGCCATGTTCATAATGGCGGCGAGCATGTCAAGAAAAGAACCGCTGCGTCTGACGAGCTTTGCTCGGATTGCAGCGGACCTTTTCTTAGATGTGTTCGCCACATTATGTATGCATGGTGTGATGCCAGCATGCAGGCTCATTGGGGAATGCGGGACACACCTACTGGTGCGCCCAACAGCGACCACGCTTCCAAAGCTGCACTATCCCAAGATGTTGGCTGTGCAAGTGCGCCAACATAAAAATCAGATCATAAGGCATGCTTACTGTTGGCAAATACACCATTTGTGGATCAAGAACCCCCACCACTGTCCTGTGTTATCTCACCTGATTCTGGGGTCCCTGCATATGTTTGCTTTCCTCCCTTGTTGTCCCTCTGAGTGCCATGTTTTTTTATACCAGATCCAGAAACAAATGATTTGATACCTTTTATTGGACCAACATGAATGTTACAGAAAAGAACAAAGTGCTCTAGCTTTCGAACCAACCAGGTCCTTCTTCAGAAGCTTTGTGGCAGTTATTTCAAATATCCCATACTATTAACACCAGATTATATTGAAAAAACAGAAATAGTTCTCATTGGTTTAACGTATACATTTAAAACATAACAAAAGATTACGTCAGAGAAGCTAATTAACATCAGTATGCCTTTAACTGAGGAGCCTCAGAAGCGCAAAGGTTATCAAGAATTCTCTACAGCCAGAGAGTTCTTGTCACATAAATTTTAAAATGTCTCAGTATGCCAAGAAAGCATTCTAGTGATAAAAAAAAAAACCTTGGGGTGGCATTCTCTCTAATACATGTAAGATGAGCTTACAACTTACTTCCCAATTCTCCTGGTATATTAAAGAACAGATAATGAGAGACAAAATCCTGAAATTAGGTATAACTGCAAGTTGAACACAAGCCTCAAATTAACATACACATATATACATGATGCATGATAGTATCACTTGTAAGTGTAAGTTCCAAATAAAAAAATACAAAAATACTTGTCAAGGACCCCCAAGAAAATGAGACCATGAGCCTAATAAGTGCAGATTTCAACACAGAGTCCGTGTATAACAAAAATGCACAGAGTCAGTCTGAGGAATCTAAATGAAAACCCAAAGGAATTACACCTTTTATGAACCTCCAAGTAAATGAGATATGCATCTTAATATGAGCAGATTTAAAAATGTGACAGTGTGTAATCCAACCACTGACAACTAGTAGAAGGAAGTAAATGTACCTTATATGTGAAAACTAAGTGTCCTAGCCACATAACAATTCCTTTGGGTTTTCATTCAGATTCCTTAGACTGATTCTGTGCATTTTTGTTATACACGGACTCTGTGTTGAAATCTGCACTTATCAGGCTCATGGTCTCATTTCCTTGGGGGTCCTTGACAAGTATTTTTGTATTTTTTTATTTGGCACTTACACTTACAAGTGATACTATCATGCATCATGTATATATGTGTATGTTAATTTGAGGCTTGTTTTCAACTTGCAGTTATACCTAATTTCAGGATTTTGTCTCTCATTATCTGTTCTTTAATATACCAGGACAATTGGAATGTAAGTTGTAAGCTCATCTTACATGTATTAGAGAGAATGCCACTCCAAGGTTTTTTTTTTTTATCACTAGAATATTTCTTGGCATACTGAGACATTTTAAAATTTATGTGACAAGAACTCTCTGGCTGTAGAGAACTCTTGATAACCTTTGCCCTTCTGAGGCTCCTCAGTTAAAGACATACTGGTGTTAATTAGCTTGTCTGATTTAATTTTTTGTTATGTTTTAAATGTATATGTTAAACCAATGAGAATTATTTCTGTTTTTTCAATATAATCTGGTGTTAATAGTATGGGATATTTGAAATAACTGCCACAAAGCTTCTGAAGAAGGACCTGGTTGGTTCGAAAGCTAGAGCACTTTGTTCTTTTCTGTAACATCCATGTTGGTCCAATAAAAGGTATCAAATCATTTTTTTCTGGATCTGTTCTTAAAAGGACCAATATGGCACCTACAACATGTTTTTTTATACAAATTATTCAGGAAAGCCCCTAAGAATCTTGGAGCACAACATAGCCTGCCTCGTCTACCTCCTTTCCAAAAAAACAAGATCCAGAACTACAGTCTATGTTTGGAGGCCAGCCTCCATCCCTCTAATCAGCCTTGTTTCTCTCCTTTGAATAATTTACAATTCTGTATCAGTCTTTTTGTAGTCCAGCATCCACAACTCAGCACATTACTCCAAGATGGGCATCAACAATGTCTTGTACTGCTGCAATATTATTTCCATTGATTTGTTTTCTATTTGCCACTTGATACAGTCAAACATTTCAGTGGCCTTTTTAATTGCTGCTTGGCCTTCTTCAGAGTCCTATGATAAAGATAGATCTTGTTCTTGGTCAGTTATCAGCTGTTTTATTCCATTCCCTGTTTTTGACACCAAAGTGCATAACTTGTATTACTCTACAGTACACTGCACCTACATTTATCTACTCACTCCCCTAGACTCTCCAAGTACTTTGGCCTAGCATTCTTCTCCACTGCATTGACAAAGCTGGCAATCTTTGTAACATTTGTATATTTCCTAATCTGGCACCCTAATCTTTCCTCATAATCATTTCTAAACATCAACAGTTTAAATCAAGTAGCCCTAGCAACTTCAGTAAAATAGATCCACCTCTGCGCTTAGTGTACTCAGTAAGAAATGCTTCTGCTTACAATCCTGAATGGTGGATGTCATTATCTTCCCCTGAGAAAATGTCTAACTAATAGAACCACATACGGTAAGATATTTAATTATAAAAATATTTTCATGGGACTTTCAGTTATGTCACTAATGGCATGGGCATTTAACTTTTCGCCTCGCACTGCCCTGTTTGAATCACCACTTTTCTAGACACTTACCGACTGCCTCAGAGCCACTCATGTCTACATCAGCAATTGGAATCACCAGTCATAAGAAGGGAAGAATTTCTGGCTCTGCTGCTCACCACCACTGCTCACAGCTGGGACTGGGTAGTGCGAGTGTCTTGCAGCTTCAAGCTGTACACTTTTTCATGGCTTTCCATGATTGCGACAGTGAGGACGATGATGTCTCAAACATACAGCTTCTCCTTGAACCCAATACCTTACCAGGACAATAGATCAGTTGGACAAAACTGTCTCTGACATCTATGGGGATTTGTGCACTTTGGGGAAAAAAATGCACAAATAGAGATGGCCCTGTTCGACACCTCAGATAGTGTGAGGTGACACGACAGGGGCCTCACCACCTTATTGCAAAGGGAACAGTAGCTGGGGGACAAACTGAGAGACTTTGAGGATCATACTAAGTCTAATTTAAAAATATCTGGGGTCCCTGAAGGGGTAGATCCAGCAGATATAATCACCTTCATTAAGGCCTTTATTGAAGAACCCTGCCAATATATGATGGCTGTGAACTGAATGATGAATATGTGTATCTTGTAGGGCCCCCCTTAGTAACAGAGGGGACAATAGATCCCAGCCTTTTATTATTAAATTCTTCCTTTATGAGACACAGCAGCAAAAAAATTGCCAGGATGCAGAAGGAAATAAATATGATGGCTACATAATCATTTTTTGAACAAAACTTTTGCTCTGCCACTCAGTTTAAACAGTCCCAAATACTTCAAGTTATCAGACAACTGAAGGACAAGGACACACAAGGCATAGCTGAGATCTCCTGTCAGAATCAGGATTTTTGTTTTATTCTGGCCCTAAAACCTCTGACTCTTTGTACGCAGCCCCCAAAAAAAAACAACAACTTCAGCAATTGGGGACTGAACTGCCTTCATCTGAAAGTCATGACTACCTTCAAGACTTAAGACTGGCAGCCTGGCAACTTGCAGGCTGGTGACCAGATATTGTTCTCCCACTGGCCAGCTTTTTTGCTTGGCTCGCTTTGAGAGGAATTGCATGCAGCAATCAAGAAGAAGAAACCCAATGTAGGCTTCAGCTTTCTGGAATACTTTGTGATTAATTTTCTTTTCCTTGCTGTGGATTGCAGATCCCTGGGAATCAGGATTACTCAGGGTCTGGCATTGATATTTGTTGCATCTTCATGACTTGTGCCTGCAGGGGGCTACTTTTACTTGTCCAGCTTCCTTAGGATCTGTGTCTACATCCCCTGAGGTCATAAGTACAATTTCCTGCACTGATGAATCTGTGTGCCAGATGTCAAATATCAGTGACTTTAGGTCTAAAATGTATTTAATTATATGATACAATATATGTGCTTGTTAACATTTAGGGTAGTTCTGCCAGGCATATCCCCTTTTAAAGAATAAGACTCATTACTTCCTTTGCATCAAACCCTTTTACTTTGCAACAATGTGTTCCCTAAGTTTAGTTTCTTTATATTAAACATTGAGGCTGAGGTACTTGTAGATCGACCACAGAGATAGGCATGCTGAACGACAGCTGTCTTTTTTTACCAGTGCTTTAAATTGGTTATTTTACTGTGAATGATTGAGTTATTCCAGAACTACCCCAGTCCTACTTTCTCAGAAAGGCTCAGTGGGTGATAAAGAAGTCCTCATGGACAGCTGGGTATTACATAGCCAGTCCCTACTAAACATTAAGGCCCAGTAGAGGGTATTAGACACTAAAGAGTTTTTCTTTGACATTATCAACAGCTGTCTGTGTTCTATGTAGTTTTTTCCCTCTTTCTGTGCATTTACATTATTAGTACTTTTAGGGCTGGGAACTGGCACACAGTTTCTGGGCAGGGTTTGCTCGATACTCCCCAACCTCAGATATGGTATGGATATTTGAGACTTTTATATTTGCTACTCTTTGCCTCCCTGATGGGTTTTGAACCTCTTCACATCTTGGAGGATCTCCTATGCCAATGATTACAGACTTTAAACAGTCCAGCTCATGATTTACAGAGGACCATAGAACATTTCAGTTGATTATCTTTCTCTATGTGGTACCATATCATAGCCTATAAAATATGGGACAGCTTCCTATAGCTGACTGGTTCTAAGGTTCATACTTACCTTCTAAAAGATGCAGTTGTGTGGTTACCCTCTGTTGCCTTTCAGTCCATTGTTTCCCTGTTTTATCTTTATTCTGGTCAGTGTATTACTCTGACTGCATGGCTTAAAATGTGTATGGCAGTCTTTTATAACTCCAGCATTCTGCTCAGGGACTGCAGATAGGGGTTTCATGCTGCCAGCATTTTCAATTCAAGGCACTACTTGTTAAGCCTCTGGTATATATCTTCACCAATGGGTATTTCCACTGGTGTGGAGTGATATTGGGTCAGGGCCCCTTTTGGTTCTCACCAGTGAAAGCACCAGTCCCCCACTCCTGTTATACAGTTTTTTTTACTCTCCCTTGAGGGCTTCCTCACATCAAGGATGGGTTTGGTATTACTCATTCCTCCTGCTAGAGGACTTTTTTCTTGTTATGGTTAAAAACTTCCTAAGGGTATTCTTTGCATGAGGAATTTTTACAGGCCTTATTTTCCTTTTCCACACTTCAGGTGCCGTATATTCAGTTTACTTTAATAATAAGCCAGGCCAGTGATCCCGAGCCTCCTTCTGAATTTACAGTGTGGATAATTTAAGAAAAATGCATTGCTTTTCATATAATGTTAAGGGTCTTAATTCACTAATCAGATGAGTTAAAATACTGAAAGAACTAGCTCTTATGAAAGGTCAGATTTATTTTCTACAGGAAATCTCCTTATCTCAAGAAGAGTGCCAAAGACTGTGCGATAGCTGGATTGTTCAGCTGAAGGTGGACAGATTGGCCCTGCACTCCCATTATGGTGAGTATCAGGGGGCAATCACCCATAAGAAGGTAGAGTTCCTGTCCAGGGAGATTGCTGCTGGGAAGATTCGACCAACTATGCTCTTTTGGACTGTGGATGGACTATTAAACCAAGCCTGTCTACAGCTGACAAAAGCCTTTTCCAATGCTTTATGCAAAGAATTTGCTCTCTTCTTCTTTGACAGGGTGTCCACCATCCAGCAGGGCATACCACCAGTGAGCCATAGCATGGCCGACTGTGGCCACCTTAGGCATCTGGAAAGCACTCCGCCATGTTGGGGGGAGTTTAAACCAGTGAAGGTAGCTGAGGTCACTCGAGTTGCTCTCGGGCTGAAGCACACATATTGTGAACTGGACCTGGTGCCAATGTGTTTTTTAATGAGATGTGTTGACACCATTGGCCCGGTGATTGCCTTGATTCTCTGGTGCTCTCTGTCAGGGGGGGGGTCTTCCCAGATGCCTTGAAGAAAGCACTGGTCAGACCACTTCTGAAGAAACCATCTTTAGACCCTGACTTCAGGTCGAATTACATTCCAATCTCCAACCTCCCATTTTTAGAGAAAGTTATTGAGAAGGTTGTGGCACTTCAGCTTAAAGAGCACCTTGTGGCCTTTGATTTGTATGAACCTCTCCAGTCAGGATTTTGTGTGATGCATAGCATGGAAACCGCATTAGTTCAGGTGCACAATGACCTTCTTAGGGCTAGAGATTGAGGAGAGGGGACAATTCTCATTCTCTTTTACCTCTCCTCAGCTTTTGACACGATAAACTATTGTGTGTTACTTGACCAACTGAGGGAATTTTGTGGACTCACCAGCACTGTCATCTGCTGGCTCAAGTCCTATCCCCCGAATAGGAGGCAACAGGTAGTGATGGGGAATTTCTCCTCCTCCTCCCCTAGCCTCCTGTCATGTGGAGTACCTCAGGGTTCGGTCTTGTCATCAATGTTGTTTGCTGTGTATATGCTGCCCCTGGGGGAGCTCCTTATGAAGTACAATTTGGGTTTTCATTTCTATGCAGATGATACCCAGCAGTATTTTTCCTTTGCTGGGACATCCAATGCAGTGGAAGTGCTAAATGAATGTCTTGCTGAGATCAATGACTAGATGGCCTCCAGCTGGTTGTGACTGAACCCTGATAAGATGGAGGTACTGGTTGTGGAGTTGAACAGAAGGCATGATAGGATGGCCTCTGGTGCAGAAACAGGTCTGTTCCTGGGATCTGAGCCACTGAAGGCCTCTTCCAGGGTGCATGATCTTGGTATGACCTTTGACAGCAGATTGACATTTGAAGCTCAGGTGTCATCTGTTGTCCAGACCAGCTTTTATCATCTTAGGACTATTGCCAGAATGAAGCCCCTAGTTCCACCCCAGGACTTCCCAACCTTGGTGCATGCCTTCATGACATTAAGGCTTGACTACTGTAATGCACTCTACCTCAGGGTCTCGGGAGGTGCCCTCCACAGGCTGCAGCTAGTGTACAATGTGGCTGCCAGGTTGCTGATGGGGCAGTCAATATACTGTCACATTACCCTGGTGCTGCATGAACTGCACTTGCTGCCAGTCAGGTGGAAGATCCTCTTCATGGTGGGCTTGCTCACCTTTAAGGCCCTACATGGGCTGGGCCCTGGATACTTGTCTGACCTTCTTACATCTGCTGCCTCGGTCCACTACCTCTGCTTCTCTTCTAGGGGCCTCCTTGCAATTCCCAGGATGAGATTGAAAACTGCCAGTGACAGAGCGTTTAATGTCACCGGCCCCATCCTGTGGAATTCGCTTCCATTATCTGTATAGGAGGCCCCTTCAGTTGAGGTATTCAAGGCCTGCCTCACAACCCACTTGTTCAGTCAGATCTTCCCAGACACTTTGTTAGATCTTATCCTTGGGATGGCCCTTTATAACTACTGTTTTTAGCTTAGGCCTTGTCTGTCTATTTATATGGCCTGTTTAGTTTATTGATGACATTTTTACTGTTTTATTTCTATGGATAGTTGTTTTGATGTGTTCGGCACCCAGAGCCTCCGGGATTGGGCACCTGGAAAAATAGCATTTGCCTTGCCTTGCCTTATCTATAGGGCTGTGCAGAATTAAACTTCCACCAGCATAAATTTGGTGAAAATCAGAATTTTGCTTTTGTGAAATTTTGGAATGTACTTTGGCAACTTTCACAGAAATTCAGACTCAGAATAGTGGAATAAATGTGTGAACTGCGGATTATTGTATTACACTGTGGAAAAAATTCAGCAGAACTGATTACTGTCAGTGGTTGGTTCTGCAGAATTTTTTTCCACTGTTTAATACATTAATACTCAAGTCATACATTCATTCCACAGTTCAGTGAGTGAATGTATGAATTGTGGATTCATTAATTATACTGCAGAAAGAAATTCTGAAGAACTGATCACTGAACTGTAGAATAATTACGTATATTGCGGAATAATCCATTGAATTGCAGAATAAAATTCTTCAGAACTATCATTACACAGTTCATGTGTATTATTCCACAGTTTATCAAAAACATCCCGTGGACCAGGATGAAAATTGCCAAACACATTCACAAGATTCTGATCTCGCCAATGACATACATTTGGAAAATTTCGCTAAATTTATGAAATTTCAGAAAAGTTCAGCGAGAGCAGAATTTGTAACTTTCGCCCAGCTCCAGTTCTCTGTGCTACATCTGCAATATAAAAATGCTGGAGTGGCTATTCTTCTCCACCAAAATTTACCTTTTGATATGAGCTCTCAGTATGTTGCTGCTGATAGCTGGTTTATTCAGGTAACAGAGTCACTTTATGACCAAATAATTTTGTCTCCTAAATGTTTAAACACTACATGTAGATGATCCTTTTTTCTTTACAAAAGTAATATGACATATTACATCAGATCCTCACATCCTGACACTACTGGGAGGAGATTTTAACTGTGTGTTCAACCCTGTGCAGGACCATTCATCTTCAGGTTTCCACTCCAATCTTTGTGTGTCTAACTCCTTCAACCACCTATTATCTTGCAATAGTTTCATAGACTACTGGTGTTTGTATAAATCAAATGAAAGGCAGGATTATAATTTTTATTCCAATGTTCACAAAGTATATTCTTGCATTGACAATGTTTCATCCCATATGCAACATTTACATCTTTTCTCTAACCCCCAGATGCTCCATATTATCCTGTCTGATCATATTCCCATCTCCTCCTGGTTTCACATCTCCATTCCCCTAGGAACCTGTGTCGCACAACTGAATATCTCCTTACTGACAGATGAGATATTAAAGATATCCACCAACAAGAAATAAAGCATTATTTTGAGTCTCACCATAATTCGGACACCTTCTCCAAATATATTTGGGATGAGTTTGAGGTCACAATTTGGGGCCATATCATATCTTATGCTTCTCATAAACAGAAACAAAAGGAAGAACTACAGAAATATCTCTCTGAACAACAATTACAGCTGGAGTCACGACCTAAAATCACATTTGACCTGGTCATTGAAACTGAGTTAGAACAAGTACAACAGAAATTTCTTGACTAGTCGCATAGACAAGTGTAAAGGACCTTGAGATTCTATGATCAATGCTTTTATGAGCATGGAAATAGAGACATTAGACTTCTCCCCATTCACCTTTGCAAATAATGGCATAATCAATCTGCACTCTACAACAACTTCCAATGAGTATCATACCAACCCACAAAAAATATCTTCTTTATTTGAAGATTTCTATATCTGCCTTTACACCTTTGACCCTAACTTGGAATCTCTGATCCAAATTTCAGATATTCTTCAGCCTATTAATTTAACACATCTTTTGTGTACTGACAAGGAGATGTTAACAGCTTCTATTACATCTTTGGAGATGGACAAGGTTCTTAAATCATTGAAAAATGGCAAGACCCCATGGATGGATGGTTCTGTAGAAGAGTTCTATAAGACCTTCTGTAAAGATCTTCTTAACATTCATAGCTACTTCCTAAACAAATATCTTCAAGAAAACATTCTCTCTTACACTTAGTCTGAGGCCACAATAGTGGTCTTTCCAAAACCTGGAAAAGATGAGACCCTCTGTGAATCATATAGACCAATCTCTGTCAAATGTTAATAATACAAAGATTTACAAAACAATTCTGTCTTCCAGGCTAAATAAATGTATACTGCCACTCATTCATCCTGATCAAATGGGATTCATCTCAGGACAATGACTTAATGAAAAGTCAGTATGCCATTTTGTAAGTGTTTTTTTTTCAGCAGCCCAGACATCCTCATTTTCTACTGTAGCAATCTTGACAGATGTCAAAAAAGCATTTGATTGCCTCCATTGGTCCTTCCTGTTTTTTATACTTTAAGCCATGAATTCTAGTCCCATATTATGTACTATGTTAGGGTCATTATATAAATCGGTGAAGGCCAGACTTTGTTCCAATGGATTTCAGTCTTCCCGGTTTTTTTGTAATGAGAGGTACCCATCAGGGCTGCCCTCTCTGACCTCTCCTGTTTGCTATCTCTGTAGAGCTGCTGGTTGCACTTATCCACTAATCTCCTACAGTACAAGGTATTTAGATGAATGGATGTGATTCTAGAATAGCTCTTTATGTAGATGATGCATTACCTGTTCTCTAGAACCTGACAATGTCATTTTTGCATCTTTAACTTCTCCTGGCTCAGTATGGCACTGTTCTGAATTCAAGATTAATGTTTCGGGGCTGACCCTCCAATGCTACTGCTTGTGATGTTGGCGAACTGAGTTTGGACATGAGCCTGGAGCATCAGAGGGCCAGCCAGAAGGAGGTTAGATGAACATCCCAGGGACAGCTCTCCATCTCCTGGGGGAATCCGTGGCACCCGGCATTTGAGCAGTACCTGGCAGCGGCTGGGTGTATATCAAGCCAGGGACCATGTACAACAGTGAAGGCAGTGGCAGATGTCTGTGTGGCATGGGTGGGAGCATGCATGCCCGCTTGCTAATGTCATTGTACTTCCACACCTCAGGGGGGAACTGACAAAAGGAAATTCTTGTGCAGCAGCTGCAGACTGAAGATCTCCTCTCCTAAACTGAATGACATTGCAACCTAAGTCCAGGGTGGAACAAAGGTGGATCTTGGTCACTCATTTGGGAACCCCACGGTAGGGGTAAGCTATGGGGCCTCCATCCTGGGGCAGCTGCCAGGGGATGCCGGTTGAAGGGTGTAGGGACTGAGATGGGTTAAGTCCCCATCTGTGGCACAGAGACAAACATAGCTGATAAAAAGATAAATACTTCAAAGACAGAAGTTCTCTGGTTTAATGGCTCTTCCTGTATCACAGATCATACCCTGATTCTGTGTCACTGGACCAATTAAACCTTTTGATATTTAGAAATGCATATCATGGTCCACTTATCTAAATTATATTAAAAAAATAACACCCCCTCATTAGACAGCTGAAGTTGGACTTTAATAGATGATCTGTTTTTCCATTATTTCTGGTAGAATGGGTAGAAACAGTACACATTAATGTACTCCCTAGACTCATGTTTCTATTTGATACTCTTATACTAGTGCCAAAACTCTTTTGGAAACATCTCCATTTCAGAGCTAGTCAGTTTACACAGAATTATCATAAGCCACACCTGTGTTGGTTGGTGGTATGTACTTCTAATATGAAAGGAGGACTTGGACTCTCCAATTTTGAAAATTACTACCCCACTGCTCACCTCTCAGAACTGCCTGATACCCTTCAAAAGAAATGGGGAAATGGCTGGTTTGACTTGGAAAGCTTTACTCTAGGCTTGGAGTGCTATTCTGCACTATCAGTCCTACCACTGTCAAGACCTTTTCTTCATAATATTTCTGATCCTTGGACACAGACATCTCTCACAGCCTGGTATCAAGTCATCTGTCACCATTATGTCCTGAATACAATTTCAAAACTTACCCTGATAGCAACCTGCCCCTTTTTTGCCAGCTCATACTAATTCAAACTTCCAATTGTGGGCAAAGAGAGAGTTGATACATCTGGGTCAGTTGTATCAAGAAGAGATTCTTTGCTCATTTCAAGACTTAAGACAGGAATTCCCACTGCCTCCGCCCCATTTCTTTTCTGTTATCCTCAACTTTGAAGCTTTTTTTACCATCAAGAGTTTTCTCCCCATGGTCTGCTTAAGCTAGGGCTTGTCAGCCCTTTCCCACTCCCTCCACTTGGCATTCTGCCTCAACCCAGCTGGTTCCCTTAGATCCTTATGGATTGCCCCCCATGGCAGGGCTAGGTGGGGGAGGGCCATCTTCCCCTCACCCGGAGATCCACATCCAGTTTTGAGTCCCAGGAAGGTGGCAGTTTGGAGCTGAGAGCTGGTGGGTGAGACATCATTGAGCCTGAGCTGACCCTTTTTCAATTTTCTTCCCTTTTCCTGGAGCCAGGGCAGCATGGAGAAC
The DNA here is from genome assembly GCA_016271365.2 of Neoceratodus forsteri. Lineage (NCBI taxonomy): Eukaryota > Metazoa > Chordata > Ceratodontiformes > Ceratodontidae > Neoceratodus > Neoceratodus forsteri. The sequence continues at coordinate 638,620,474 of CM028133.1, forward strand.
ACATGCATGTGTTCCAGAACTATGGCTTCTTCAACTCCACCTGACGTTTGTCTGTCTCATAAGCATTGGTACTGCCGCCAGGCCTCCACCTTGTAACAGCCAAGAGTCAGGTCAGCCCACCACCCCAGTCCAGGAGAGGAGAACTTCCAGGCAGCTGCTAAATCCTCTTTCCACCCCACCATGCTCAGCCCAGGTGATTCAAACTCATTTCCGAACCTGGGTCAATGTCATGGTGAGTGGTAAGGTGCTACACTGCCTCAGCCTTCTGTGGCACTGGGCCAGCTTCAACTTCAAAGTCTTTTGCAGACAGAGCCCCAGAAACAATCCCTATCATCCCCATGCTGTCCTTGTTATCAGTACTTTGAAACATGCATACAAGTTTCATCCATAAGGGGAGTAATATCATAACAAACTGGGTCATGAACTGATGGAGCAAAAATTGTCTCATATTTACACTACTATTCATAGTACTACAGCTGCTACTATTTGCAAAGAATTTCAATGGTGTATTGCACAGAACCTTTTCTGCACACCAGTGATTAAATTTCATTTTAAACTGGAGTATTCCAACCTCTGCTGGAGAGGATGTGATCAAGTGAGTACCCCGTCTCATATTTTCTGGTCATGTTCTGTTTTAATTTCTAACCAGATATAATGCTCACACTGCAATCCATTTTCTCCTTAACTGAAACTCCCACTATGATCCATGTCATATTGGGCCTGCATTCACTGGGACTTCACAGGAACTCCAAGAAAAAGTGTTTAATGTTTGTGTGGTCGTAGCCTTATGCATTATGACCAGATGGTTTTCTCCCTTACCCTCCACCAAGTCAACTTGATTAGCAAAGTGTAAATAAATAGAGACCATGGAAAGAATTACAGCCTGGTTGATGCTCCATAGGGAACGCTATCAGAAAGTTTAGATACTGTTTATGGAACTCCTGGAGAGAAGAGAAGGAATTTCTATAATGGATCAATTAGCAGGCCTACAGTTGGATAATGACATGGTGAGAAACATTTGCCTTACTCAGACTTCTTACTTGGTGATGTCCTCTGTAATTTGACTTATGCATCCTCACAAGCTGGAAGAGGGTGGGACTCCCACTTTAACCCTCTTAACTCCAGCATCTCATAATACTTGTAAACAGGGGTCCAAAGCATAATATATGACTTTTCTTACTGTCCTCACTGTTATTATAAGGTTCATCACTGGCACCCCCTATAGTCTTGCTTATCCTATTATTATATACCATAGACACCTTAGACAACCCCTGTTTAAGGTGGTATATATTAAATGCTGTTAAATGTTATTGCATTAGTAAACTGGTCTATTTCCCTTTTCTAACTGGCTCATACTGTCCCACCTGTGTGCTCTTTGTAGGAATAGTCTGAAACCAGGACTTTGCCTTTATAGTCAACGTGCTTGTCTGTATGCATTGTCCTGTCCAACTCCATGTTGAGGTTTAATAAAAATAAAGTTAAAAAAATGACAAATCATGTATCTGTTTCTATTAATTGCTGTATACCATAGTTATGTTTTAAAAATGTGTCCTAAGAACCAATTAACCCAAAGAACACAATCAAGCTTTAGGTTCCACCACTCCACAGTAACTGCACTACTAAGGGCCACAAAAGAGATAAGCTATAATCTAGAGTAGGGAACGCCACCTAACGGCTATATTGACTGACCTACAGAAGCATTGAATGTAGCCAATCACTAGTATCAGCTTGTAAACTATAGTGCCAGGGTGGGTTATGCACCACATTAAATTAGACAGGAGATTACCAAGCCTGTAGGACCCATACTTTTGTCTTCATATGCATGGCCTCCAGAATTGGAACCCTAACATATAGGTCAGGGTTTCTCAAATGGGGAGGCCCCAACCTGTTCCAGGGGAGGCTCAAGCAAGCCCTAAAATGTCCTATATTTAAATGTCAAGTTTTGGATGCTTTGTGCTAAAGGATGCAGCAAACTGAAAGTGAATAATGGCATGCAAATTTGTGTACACAATGGTTACCAGGAAAGACATGCTCAACAAACACTTGTTTCCTGGTATGACATGGGGGAAAGCTGTATGGAGAAAATACAATTCATGGAAACTGTGCAAAACAAAATGCAAAATAATGCAAATTAATAGGAACAAGGTAACAACTGACCTATTATACTGGCTGTAGAAAAGCACAAATACAATGGCTAAGCAGAGAGATACTAGGAGCAAGGCCAGGAGGGAGCAAAATTGTCCCTGAGAAGGTGTTTAAGAGCAGGGTAAAACTGACAAAGAAAACAGTCTGACTCATGGAGGTGTTGCAATGAGGGGTAAATAGGGTCCAAAAGTCAGAAATGTGGAGCAAGTAGGCTGACCGGGGGTTATAGAAAGGGAGAATAACAAGTTCAATAAAATGAGAATAAACTCAATGACGCAAATGCACTTCATTGTATTCTTCCTGTAATGTGCAAAGTATGATAGTTGTTCTAACTATGGGGAGGCCCAAAATTATTTCTGTATTAGGGGGAGGCTCAGGATCTTTTCCAAGGCTTGGGGGAGGTTCACTAAGACAAAGTGTGAGAACTCCTGATATAGGTTAACTCCTGGTTCAATTTCTGAACCTCTTTTCTTTGTCTCTTTGTCAGTGATCACCAATATCAACATGTATTGGTATAGTAGCACAGAAGCATAAAAACTTTACAGGCAGAAAAGGACTGTGGCACTCATTTTTGCAACTGGCTGTTTGTGCCTTGCACCTCTTAGCACTGCATGTAAGATGGTACATGGACGGTCTAGGGGATATATTGAGATGGGAAATCCAGAAAGAGAAGATCACACTCCTGTGTGTTACTAAAGGAATAATGAATGACAGGGCGTGTGTCGTACTGGGATAACATCACACCTTGGTTGGTTGGGTGCACCCAACACCTGAGAAGTGACATTATCCCACCACTACCCCCCCCCGAATGCATTATTCCTATTATACAATGGCTTGTTTGTAAAAAGAAAAAACTAACAAAAAGTACAATTTAAAAGAATTATTGTATCATTTTGTTGAATGGGCAAGTATACTTAGAAAAAAATAGTGCTGTTTCAATGTTTTGGCCAGTAGGTGGAGTTGCTGTGTAGATGGATCTGTTGTGCTGTTAATAATGGGTTTTCTCCCATCAGAAATTGTAATGACTGTCTGTGCCCCCCTCCAACTGTGTGTTTTTACTGTTCGCTTTTTTTCCCTATTGTTCTTTATTCCCATCCTGTGGTCCTCTGTGTTGAGGGCAGTAGTTCCTCCTTTCCCAGCTCCTGGTCTGCAGATTTATGCTTCATGCAGTTTGCATTCCACTCAATCATCATTGTGCTCTTTCCCACCCTCCACTGTGTGTTTTTACTGTTTTGTTTCCCTCTCGCTCTTCACTCCCTCATGTGGCCTGTTGTGTTGAGGGCAGGAGTTTCTCCTTTCCCAGCCATCCCTCTGGTGACTTGTGGTTAGTGCAGTTCCCATTCTACTCTGTGCCTCGCTGACCGACAGTTCATGATGTGAACATCTGTGGTTTTGTGTGATTCACCTGATACAACTGGTGTTTATACCAGGAGAAAGATGAAAGGACTGCAGAAGGGAAAGTTAAGCACCATCTGGTTTTGAACAGCACATGCACTCACGTAGTTGGGGACAACCGTTGTTTACAAGTTGGGAGTGGTGTTATTGGGGAGGGCAGGAGTGAAGTTGATCGCTGTGTGGGCTTCCATTTTCCATCAAGGAAAAAAGAAAAAGAAATGAAAGACAGAGCATATTGGTTGTATTTTGTGTGATGTTGGAGACATGAGATGAGCGCAGGAAGGTTTTGCATTCTCTTTGTGGGAGTGGGAGAGCAAGATTTATTTTTGAAAAGCTTAAAGAAGTACTGGCAGAGTGCATAGTGGCCATGCAAAGTGTGGGCAACTTGGACATGGCATATGTAGTGAATTTTATCAAGCTTGTTATGTGGTCTTGAGTATGCTGGGACTAGATCTCTGATGTTGTGTTGGGATAACATCATGGGTCCAGCCCCAGATAGACCAATCAGAGACCAGGATTCTTACTTGCCATTGTATAATAGTTATCAAATTGCTCTATTCATAGAAATCATTAACAGCCTGTTCACTTCAGTGTGACTATCTAAAGTATTAAATAAATATGAGTAAACACTCCTGCAAAGGGATATAAGTGCAACAAATGGTCAGTACATGGTTTTAAAATACTTTAGCCACTGAACATACATATGTAAAACTCTAGCAGCTATGCTGCATTACAGTGCTGTGAATCAGGATTCAGATAGATCAGTTGTTCACAGAATTCAATCAAACTAATGATTCCAGTTAAGGATAAATATCCTTCTCACGTATATACTGGAAAAATAATGAGCTCTGAGCTAAATCACTACTCTGGAATAAGCTTTGAAAAACTGCCATCTTTTGTCTAACATTAAGGGATTGCTGGGGCTCTAGGTATGCATGCTTGGTTTTATAATTCAATAAATATGCTGGCACTAGAACCTGAGCACTTCAAATAATATTCCCACTGCCTGATTCAAAGCCAAATTATAGTTGTGCTCAGAAAATGGCAGATATTAGATAACGCACCTAGGTCTAACCAGGGAACTTTAAAAAATATCCCATACAGTGATACACCAATGTAGTGCCAATACATGATATACAGAGCTGAAGTCTATACAAGGAGCAATTGACTCTATGAAAAATAAACAGAAGTATCTTTTAAATATAGCTAGTAATAGAGCTAAACCAAACACCTCTAAATGAACAAACAGTCATGCTACTGATAAAGACCTGTGCTTAAATCTCATATTCAGATGGACTGGTGTGCATTGACTGCCTGTTTGAACAAAATCTAGTCAGAGCCGATATGGCTGCACAGTGCTTTTATGAGTATTTTAAAGTGTAAAGAAAATAAACAGATCTCAGTGAGATATAATGGCAAGTGCTCTGGTAAAACACTGATTGGCGGTCAGCCGTATGAAAGATGCAGCATATGGATGATGGCAGATATAACAGAACTGCACATGCGCAATACTCGCACGTGCACAGTTAGCTGTGGTGACCATCTTGGGTACGGTGCCATCACTGCCAGAAAAACTGCAGTAAAAGTAGAACACCAGCAAAGGGGCGTGTTTATGTGGTCTGCAGAGGGAGAGGGTTGCATAAACTGCATTAGTAGAATTTCACCATAGCACTGTGGAAACACACCAGACAGCAACCAGTCACGTGGTTCCACAGTGCTATACTAAAACTGCTATGATGAAATAACATCTGCGGAGCTCCACCCTCACAGCCATAAAAAGGGATACATGTTTCTTGCAACCTTCCTTGGCTTTGCAGCAGAGTTGGCAACATTTGCCTGTTTTGGGTGGGTGCTTCATTGGGGCCCTAAACACATATGGTGTTATGGCTGCATTACTCCAGTCTTGTGTGACCTCCATGCCTTCCCTAAGCTCCAAACAAAGCATACTTTGCTTCAGAAATGGCATGGAAGGCAGCACTCCCACCATCCTGCCTTCTGACTGCTTAGGAAGATCAGGTGGAAGAGTGGGATTTATTTTATTTATTTTAAGAAGTAATCGGAATTACAACCCTTTGAGTCAGGGACTCGTTTACAAAGGCTCCTCATCAGGAAGACAAATACATTAGTAGCAAGCAACAGAAAAAGTAAATGAGCTCAAATAAAAGCCTTTTGAACTGGCTAATTATTTGTCTTTTTGATTGCTTTCTCACTTTGTTCCTGATCAAACTTCTGGCAGTTGGATAACCCTGATTAGGTGTGAAGATTTGGAATTATCTTGTTGTACTGCAGCGGAGGTCCATTCGTTATTTCGGTGCTGATAGCGAGAAGGATTTTTTTCTATAAGGACAGCCCAGGTTTTTCAGTGGTTCCTGACTTGGACTTTATTTTATTTTGGATTTGGACTGAAGAAACTGGTTTATTAATTTTCATTATTTGGATGACCGGGTGGTGAGAGGACCCTGTGTCCACTTATTTTATTTATTTTGTTTATTAGATTTGTAGTTTACGTTATTATTATTGTTTGGCATTGAGAGTGCTGCCCTCTCTCCCCAGTGGTGAGAGGACTGGGTGGGGAGGGAATTAATTATATTAGTGTATATTATTTTTTACCTCTCTTTCCCAGTGGTGAGAGGACTGGGTGGGAAGGGGGGATTAATTAATTATTTGTTGTATTTTGTTGTATCTAGTGTTTAGGTTTGGGGGTGAGAGCCCTTAAATCAACATTTTGAGATCTAGTCTATGTTTTAATTCAGACTTTCATTCAGTTGTTAAATTATCATATGGGTTTTGTATTTATTTAGTTTTGTGGAGCAGGTTAATTTTGTATTTTGGGACTGTTTATTTGTTATTATTTACTTAGGGTGCTAAATATGTGTTGGGACGGCACAAGGACAGTCGGGTATTTTTCCCCCTCCAGGCTCAGAGACCTCCATCCTTTTTCCTGTCCTCCCCTATCGGCAGAAGTGTACAGATGGTGTAGGGCTTTGGGGATTATTGGAAAAAGGAGGAGGATGAAGGCTGGGTCTGGAGAGGGAATGGAAAGGAGTGGGCGGATAGGGATAGTGGGGACAAGGAGATGCCCTGGGGCAAAATGGGTCCAGGAAAGGAATCCTCCCTGTCTGGTTCCCATACCCAAGGGTTCTGCTTGTAGTCAGCAGGTAGCACAGACATCCTCGGATGCTCATCCTACTCGGGCGGTGTTATGCAAGACCAGGTCTATTAAAAATAAGACCGCTATTATAGTTGATTTTGTTGGGATATCTGACCTGGTGTGCATCACTGAGACCTGGCTGGATGAGAATGCTGGCCCAGTTTTGGCGGCAGCAGTTCCAGCTGGATACTCAGTGATACACCGCCCGAGGATGGATCGTAGGGGCGAGGGTGTTGCTATCTGTTTTAGATCAGAACTGGACCTAGTGGAGGTACCAGTGAGAACTACCAACTCCTTTGAATGTATCATGGGTGAGGGAGTGGGGTGCAGGATACTTCTTGTTTACTGTCCACCAGGTGATGGGAATGCTTTCCTGCGGGAAGTCGCAGACTTCATTGTCGACCTGACATTGGGATCCCCCAGATGGTTGGTTCTGGGAAACTTCAATGCCTGGGTCGACGATGAACTCTCACAATTTGGTCAAGACTTCCTCCAGTTAATGACTTCACTGGGCTTCACACAGGTTATTTCCTCCCCGACCCATATTGGTGGCCATTCATTGGATTTGGTGTTCCTTCTGGGGATGGAGATACTGTATCCGATTTGGTGGTGGAACCAGTCGGATGGTCTGATCATCACTCCATTGGGTTCAGTTTTGAGGCCACCCCCAGTAGACCGGCCCCTATGGAGATGATCCGGTATCGTCCTTTAAGGGGTGTTTCCCCAGATGGCCTGATGGTGGTGCTGGACCTATTGGGCTTACCGAGAGATTGCATGGATCCAGGAGACCTGGTACTTGCCTATAACAAGGCGGTGGCAGGGGCCCTGGATTCCATTGCTCCTGTTCGTGTTCGACCCCTCACTCTTTGCCCCAGGTCTCCTTGGTTTGATGAGACTCTGAGGGAGTTGAGGAGAGTAGGATGAAGGTTAGAGAGGTGCTGGCGGAGGTCTGGCCTGGATTGTGACAAACTTAGTTTGATGGACCACTACGTGGTCTATCAATCTGCAATCTCTCGTAAGAAGGCAGAATTCCTGTCCAGAGAGATTGCTGCTGCACAGAATAGACCAGCTCAGCTCTTCCAGACTGTGGACAGATTGTGCAATCCAGTCTGTCTTCAGCCCAGAAGAGCCTTTTCTCAAGAATGGTGTGAGGAGTTTGCTCTATTCTTTTCAGATAAGGTTGCCACAATCAGGTCTGATATTCGTTTGACCCTTTCTAATGGGAGTTGTGATGGTCGGCAGATGTCGGACACCCATTTTGTGTGGTCTGACTTCAGCCTTCCCACAATCAATGACATTGTGATGATGATCCAATCATTGTGACTGACCAACTGTGGTTTGGATCCGGGCCCCACATGTCTCTTAGTGGGCTGTGTGGATAAAATTGGTCCCGTCCTCGCTGAGATAGTCTGGAGGTCCTTGAAGAGGGGAATTTTTCCAAATCCTCTAAAGGAGGCTGTGGTTCAGCCCCTTCTTAAGAAGTCCTCATTGGACCTGGATTGTCTGGCAAATTACAGGCCTGTCTCTAACTTACCCTTTGTGGGTAAAGTTATTGAGAAGGTGGTCGCTTCGCAGCTGGATGATCATTTGACCAGCCACAATGTCTATGATTCTCTCCAGTCCAGATTTAGGAAAAGGCATAGTACCGAGACAGCTCTTGTCCGGGTACTAAATGACCTCCTAATAGCGAGAGATCGAAGGACTCGTTCCATCTTGGTCCTTCTTGATCTCTCTGCAGCATTTGACACTGTGGACCATGGTGTGCTATTGGAATGCTTGCGGTTTATCTGTGGGCTGTCTGTTACAGTCCTCAGTTGGTTTCAATCTTTCCTCAAGGGTAGGACTCAGAGGGTGGTGTCTGGTATTTTTTCCTTGGCATCATTCCCCCATCCTGTGGGGTACCGCAGGGCTCCATTTTGGCGCCCATGCTGTTTTCGGTGTACATGCTGCCATTAGGAGCGATTATTAGGCAGTACGGTCTGAGTTTTCACTGCTATGCAGATGATACTCAGCTGTACATGTCCTTTGTGCCCGGCCAAGATGCTGCCTTTAGGTCTTTAACAACTCTCTACCAAAATCCAGGACTGGATGAATGTGAGTTGGCTGCGGTTGAACCCAGAAAAACTGAGGTGTTGGTTGTGGACCAGGGTTGCGGGAGGTGGGTTTGTTGGTGGGATCACCTCGGGTTTATGGTTTGGGGTGTCCAGCTAACTACCCTCAGACTGGTCGGAACCTGGGCGTTGTGTTTGATGACTGTTGACATTTAAATCTCAGGTGTCGGCAGTTGTCAAAACCTCTTTACCACCTGAGGAACTGCGCCGGGTGAAGCACCTGGTTCCCTCGAACCCGATCTTCCTATTTTGGTCCAACTTTCATTACCTCCGCCTTGGCTACTGCAATTCCTTTATCTTGGGCTACCGGGGGTTGAGATTTGCTGCTTGCAGCTAGTGCTGAATGCAGCAGCCAGGCTATTGACTGGTTCTTCTAGGTCCAGTCATATAACACCTGTGCTCCACGGACTGCACTGGCTGTCAATTTGCTGGCGAATCACCTTCAAGGTCAGTTTGCTGACCTATAAGGCCCTACACGATCAGGGACCTGCCTACCTGAAAGATCTCCTTTGTCCCTACTGTCCCTCCCACTCTCTCCGATCCACTGATGAGGGATTGCTAGAGATTCTCAGGGTTCATTTAAAAACCTCAGGGGCCAAATCTTTTAGCTTTATGGCTCCGACCCTGTGGAATTCTCTACCTTGTCAGGTGCGAGACTGCCCGACTGTCCAAAGCTTTAAGAAAACTTTAAAAACATATCTTTTTAGCTTAGCATATGTGTTTTGAATGCTGCTGTCAAGTTTAATTTTAATATCGTTTTAATTATTTATTGTTCTACCATGTATTGTACAGGTGCCTTGGTTTTAGAAAGGTGCCTTATATAAATAAAGATTGATTTGATTTGATTTGAAATTTAAGAGCTGGTTACAAAGGCCCCAAGTCAAGGTAAATTATCAATAATAAACAGACATGAACAATAATGTGGGCTATAATAAGTCAAATGAAGGGCAGAGTCAAAAATAGGCAGACTGAGAGGAGCAAAGGCAGGGGGGAAAACTCAGCCAGGGCAGTCACAGCAGCGGGAGGAGAGGAGGTGGTTCCTGAGAACAATTTTAAAAGGCCCCACTCTTGGTAGGGAGGAGATAGCAACAGGCAGGGTACTGTACCAGGATGGGGCACAGTAACAGAATGACCTCTGTGCAAGGGAGGTCGTAACTCTGGGGACTTGCAGAGGGGAGCGGACAGCGCTGTGGGTAGAGATGGAGGGGGTAGATAGGCTTATGATAGAAGACAGACCAGGGGGAGTCAAACCTGCAGTGATTTTTATGGTCAGGATGCAAGATTGATAGATAAGCCTTTCCTCCAGATTAAGGAAGTTAGAGAGGCAATACAGTGTACAAGTATGGGTAAGACATGGGGAACCTGTAAGCAGCCGGCAGGCCTTATTGAGAGGTAGCTTAATTTTGTGCAGATTGGAGCTGTCACCAGCATCATAAATAAGCAGACCATAATCCATGAAGGAGAGTACTGATGATGAGATGGCCAGTCTTAGTGCTTCAGTGGGGAGACAGTCACGATAGCAATACAGTAAGCCTATCCTAGAGTTGATGGTGGAGCAAAGGGAGTGGATGTGGTTGTGAAAGGCTAGGGAGGGATCAAAAAGAATACCAAGATATTTGAAGGAGGAGGTTTGTTCAGGGAAGAAAAGGGTACTACATTAAACCCAGAGTGGATAAACTTTACGTTTACTCTGGTTATGGGCAAAAATAATTGGTTTTAGTTTTCTTTAAGTTCAAAACCAGCCTATGGTCAGAGAACCAGCATTCGGCCTGGATGAAGGAGTCCTGCAGGGAGGTTTGTAGAAGGAGAGGGTCAGCATGTGAGCCAAACAGGATAGTGTCATTTGCATAAAGTAGAATGTTTCCATTATAAGCGGGGGGAGAGAATTCAGTTAAAGGCTTAAAAACAGGGGCCCTAGGATGTAGCCCTGGGGAACACCAGAACAAACCTGTCAGGGGTAGGAGACAGTAGACCCAATTTTGACACACTGGGTGCAGGAGGAAAGATAGCTGGAGAACCATTTCAACACACCCTGCGAGAGGCCGAGGGGATGAAGAGAAGAGAGAAGAAGGGAGTGGTGAACAGTGTCAAAAGCTTTCGACAAGTCAATGAAGACAGAGCCAGCAACATGACCTTTGTCAAGAACAGTGTGAAGGAAATTGGAGAATTCAATAAGGGCAGTAGTGGTGCTGTGTGCACGACAAAAAACATGTTGTTCATGGCAAAGGAGGTTATAGGTGGAGAGGTAGTCAGAGAACTGATAATCTACAATTTTTTCCAGAGCTCTTGGGGGGGGATGATGATTGGGCGATAGGTCCGGTCACCAGGTTTATGAAGAGGGGTGATCACTGCTGTTTTCCAGGCAAGGGGTATTAACTGAGGCAGAGGAAGTGATTCAGCAATTTAGTAAGGGGGGCTGAGAACAGCATCAAGGATCCTTTTAAGCAGTTTGGTGTTGAGGGAGTCACTGCTATGACCTGTGCCCATAAGTGATCTGAGCAGGTAGGGCCTTGCTTCATGAGGGGAGAGGGCCCTGAAGTAGAATGGGGGATGAGCAACTGGATCGGACGAGGGGAATGGGACTGGATCAAACAAATTTTGAGGGAGGACAGCCGAGAGGTCAGAGAAGGAACTATTTAAGCAGTCAGCAATAGCCATAGGATCAGTAGATAAGGCACCATTAACAAAGAGATGGGCAGGAGGGGGGGGGGGGGGTTCAAAGCCTTGCCATTAAGTTCCTTGAAATTGTTCCAGAAATTACGGGATGAGCCCCAGGAGGAGGCAAGGGTAGACCTGTAGTGTTCAACCTTGGCTTTACGGATAGCCAGGTACATTTATTTCTAGTGGTATGGTAAGCTTGCCTGTCCACAGTCCTACCAGATTCAACAGCTCTGTGCCAAAGGCTGTCTCTGGGTGCATGAGACTAAGCAGAGATGGAGTAACCCAGGGAGATTCACACTTCTTGGAGACAACTTTGAAAAGGGGAGCAAAGGTGTCGCAGGCCTTGTTGAAAACTTGGATAATATAGAGAAGGGCAGAGTCAATGTCAGGAGCACGATCAATGGGGGACCAATCACAACCAGCAAGGTAATCTTTTAGTTGGGCAAGTTTACCAGGGCATAAGAGATGATGAGTGGACAGTTTGGGTAGATGCTTAGGCATCATGCACGACCAGGAGAAAGTGATAGGGGAGTGATGACTGAACACATCACGGAGCACAGCGAGGCTGGAGATCTTGTAGGGTTTTTTGGACAGAACAAGATCCAGTAAGGTTTAGGTACCAGTGACCAGGTTAGATCTGGTGGACAGACTAACGAGTTGAGTAAAGTCTAGGGCAGCAGTGGCATCCCTAGCCTGGGAGGCGGAGTCGGCAAGCCAGTTAATGCTTAGATCACCAAGTAAGATTTGCTTCATCTTGAGGTAAGATGATCAAGGAGGGATTGGAAGGCAAAGTGTTGGTGCCTAGGAGGAATGTAAGATGTAGTAAGATATAAAGGGGATCTAGAGGGGTCAGAGGTAAGTTTGTGAGAGATGGCTAGGGCGCTGTGACTGAGCTGAGGGGTGGGAAGGGCGTGCCCTTGGATTGAGTTGTGGAGGTATATGGCACAGCCCCCACCATGCTTAGAGATCCAGTCCTCCCTAAAAGTGTATACCCAGGGAGCGCAAAAGCAGCATTAGGGGTGGCCTTGGTAAGCCAGGTTTCAACAATGGCCAATATATCACGCTGAAGTAGAGCGGTCCAACCCTGTAAGTCAGGGAATTTCTTTAACAAACTGCACATGTTCATGGATGTAAAGTGCAGCTATGGGGCACTGGAGTGTGAAGGGGGTTAATAGAAGGGGCCCAGAATTAGGGTGAACGTTTCCAGACAGCATGAGGAGGAGAGCAAGGACCCTTACAGTGGCTAGGTGTTGCACATGGTGGGAAGGAGGTGCAAGAGGAGAGGGTTGCTGAGGTAGTGACAGGGATGGAAGGAAGTGAAGCACAGGGAAGGCAAGGAGGGTGGGACAGGGGGTAGTGACAGAGGTGGGGTGGTGGGTGAGATGATAGGGGGGAGGCTGGGAGGAACAGAGTAGGTGAGATGGTAGAGAAGGGGGGAGAGGGGAATTAGGTATAGAGACATTTTAGAGGGGAAAGAAGAGTTAGGAGAGAGAGGGAGAGGGAGGGGGTTATGACTAGAGAGATTGCTTGTAGGGTGAAGGGGGATTAATGAGAGGAGGAGCAGAGCAGGGAAGAGGTAGAGGGAGGCAATGTGAAAGAGAGGAGCATAAGACACCATGATAGCTATGGGAGGAAGCAATACAAGGGAAACAAAAGAGATGAAAACAGTAGGTCTGACCAGATGGTACAGTGGAAAGGTCACCAAATGCAGTGCAAATGGTCAATGGTTCAGATTCCGGTGGGGGGGGGAGAAAGTGACAGGGCAAGATAGAAAAACAAGGAAGTAAGGGTGAGGGAGTAGGAAAAGGGGGTAGAAAGCAGGAAAAAAGAGGTAGAAATAGTGACTCCTAGTGGTCAAAACAGGAAGAGCACCGTAGGTGAGGAGAGAGAGTGGAAGTGGGAGTAGAAAGAGAGGAGAGTAAGTAGGAAGGGAGGCAGTGAAAGAGAGAGGAAAGACAAAGCAGAGAGGCCGGACTGAGAAGAGTGACTGTGAAGAGCAGGAACCAGCAATACTGCCCTCATGTGGAGAAATGGTATAACCTGCAAATGGAAGAGTAGGGACTTTGAAAAAATAAAGGCAGGAAGTCACATGACCAGGGGAGGTCCTTAAATTAAGGGATGGCCGAGGGTGGCTGGGGTAGGCAGGGCAGTTGATGCATAGTATCGATGGGCTAACACCCTTCACAAAGGAGCTCTTCCAGGAGGCTGCTTAATTACCTTTAGGGCTCCATGGCCCTGCTCTGCTCCCCAGGTTCTGTGCTGTGTACTGCCCTGCCTGTGTGTGCTTGGGGAGTGGGGTCCTGCAGCCTGTAATAGGGAGAGAGAACAAAGGGAATGTGGATTAGGAGTCTGGCTGGAGAGAGAGAGAGAGTAGGTCAGGCCCTAGTGAGCATGTGCAAACTGGCAGCCTGCAGGGGAGAGAGAGAGAGAGAAAGGAGCTGACAATGGCGTGAGTAAATTCTGGAGAAATTCAACCAAGAGGTGGGCCTGCAGCAATACAAAGCAGCCTCCACAGTGAGTACTAGGCTATAAAGCAATACAATATACTGTGCCTAGCAAGCAGTACATTATATAACTACTTAAATATTCAAGTCATAGGAAACTCAGACAGACTATTGGTACGCTGTGCAGAGCTGAAAACTTAGTTAAAAGGCTCTAAACACATCCTAAGAGCCCATAGGCCCTAATTCAGCAGACAATACCAAACAGTGAGCTGAAAACTGAGTTAGAAGGCTCTAATTAATCTTAAGAACCTGTAGGCACTAACACAGCAGACAATAACAAACCGTGAGACAGAGTACAACTTATCAGGCTGTAAGAGAGCTCAGCTGTGCAGAGCAATGCTGAAAACACAGGGGCCCAGATATTCAAACTGCGCCATTTTGTGGCGCAAGCCCTGCGCCACTCAAAATAGTTGGTGAGGGCTAGGGCGAAATTCAACGGAGTTGCGCTATGGCGCAACTGCTTTGAATCTCGCCCCCTGGCCACCCCAAGTGTGCATGGCACAGTGGAACTGCACTAGCACAAGTGGTCAGAATGGAGCATTGAGATGCAGTGGCGCAAGTTCCATTGCGCCATGCACAGCACCTGTGATATGCAAAGGGTGACATGCAAATGAGCCATAATTTATGGAAGGCGCACGGGGGGCCATTTGCACCTGATTACGGCCCCATTTGCATGCCATTAGCATGCAGGTGCGCCAATCCCCGACGACTTGCACCTGGTGCCCTGCCAGACAGCAGCTGTCGGGGACCGACACCCCCTGCAGCCCGATCGTGGGACGTCCCGTAAGGGACAATGAAGGGCTCCAATCCCTGGTGGTCCAGTGGATGGGCAGCGCCCGATCGGGCATAACTGTCGTCTTCTCGGTAGCTCGACACGGGCAGAAATAAAATATCTCGAAGTTGCCTGATCGCGGGCAGAATACCAACTTCCCCAGCAGCCTGACTGCACATTTGGTACATTTCGCCCGCAATCGGGCTACCTCGGGGTGAGGAATGCTGCCCACAATCAGGCTACCGGGTCCACTGGACCACCAGGGATATTGGACTTTGGGGAGGTCTGATGCACACGATCGGGCTACTCAGGAGTGGGGGTCATTACCGCCCGCGATCAGGCTACCGGGGATTGGTACATTTCGCCCACGATCGGGCTACTCGGGGTGGGGTACATTACTGCTCGCGATCGGGCTACTCGGGGATTGGTACATTTCTGACCGCGATCGGGCTACTGGGGGTGGGTGGTACACTTCTGCCCATGATCGGGCATGGGGAGCGTCAACAGGCGCGCGGAATAGGTCGAGGGCCACCCAAAGGTAGCTGCTGTGTTGTGCCTGCAATGCAGCAGCCACCTGTGGGTGGCCCTGACTTGTTCCTTTTTTCGGCTCAACTTTGTGCAGGCGCGGTAGGGTTGAGCCTGCATAACCCTGCACGCCCGGCTGAATATCAGGCTGTGCAGTTTATGCATGGTTCCTCCCCCTTCGGTTGCGCATGCCTTCATTATCATTGCACTGTTGCTCAGCATGATTTCGGGGGCGCAACTGCCTCCTGCTGAATATCGCAGAATGGCGCATTTCGGACTTGTGCAGGTGCAACCCTATTGCGCATGGCTCAACTGTTTTGAATATCTGGGCCAGGATGTCCAGAGAGTCTGTGTGTCTTAAAGCAGCAGAAGAAATGGTTGAGAATCCAGGCAAAGAGGGTAATCCTTGAATGCCAGAAGAACAATCGGTCAGGATAGGAGGTCAGAAAATATACCCCTCAAAAATGACCTCTTCCAGGAGGCTGCTGAATTATCTTTATGGCTCCACGGTCCTACTCTGCTCCCCAGGTGTATTGTGCATGTATTGTCTGTGTGTGCTTGGGGAGTGGGGGTCCCACAGCCTTTAGGGCTTCATGGTCCTGCTCTGCTCCCCAGTTACTGTGCTGTGTACTGCCTGTGCGTGTTTGGGAAGTGGGGTCCCGCAGCCTTTAGGGCTTCATGGTACTGATCTGCTCCCCAGGTGCTGTGCTGTGTACTGCCTGGGCTGACATTTGGTCAATGGGATTGATTGGGGTATATGGGGGAGGGAGTTGTACTGTCACAAGTAGCTGTGGACTGGCTGGGTCAAGCAGTACTTATCTGCAGTCAAATTCTGCATTTCACTCTACATTCAGAGCATCTGTGGATTGGGTCTAAACATTTGATTATGTCATAATGCCCACATTTTTCCTCTGTTTTCCTTACATTTTAAGAGGCATTACATGTAACAAAGGTTGAGAGACATGATTACTGTAGGTAAAGAGCCCTATTCTGAAAACATGTTTTCCTATGCTATGCTTATGGACAAAATATTTGGTAGTAAAAAAGATTGGCTTCCGTACTGTATTCATGTGCTGCAGTATGGAGGAATACTATTTTTTGGCTGCTTTTTGCCATCAAAGTATGATAAGGCATATTTAGTAGCAAGTGAAAGAAACAGAACTGATCTGTGATAACTTCTTAATAATGTTTCGGCAGCAGACAAGCTGCAAATGTTCCTACTGTTCGGCTGGTTTGGAATTTAAAACTGCTAATTCTTTATGACACTGGAGGTCAGTGACTGGGTAAATCGAGTTTACATAGGGAAAGTGGGGGGGTAGAGGTGTTGGACAGTGACAGGACATTTAGCTTTTGAAATCAAAGCTCAGGGCTCATCTATCAATTCATTTCAGTGAACAGCAGCTTCAAGGGGGCTATACTGTCCACGTAGTCCTGTATGGCTCTAGGCTTTCTGGGAATTCCCTCCTGTCGTGGCAAGCCACAGTGGCTCTGCAGTGGACTTCTGCTCATCCCCTTCAACAGGATCACACACGCAACATCAATTGTGGTACGCAGCTCCTTAAGTCGTGCAGCGATTGTTGAGGGAGAGCATGCATTGCCAGGGCTAGCTGGAGCAGCTGAGGGCAGCAGGAGACAGCATTCTACAACAGGAGGTGGCACGCTTTATGCTGCTGCTCAGTCTGAATTTCATTTTGCCCTGTGTAGAAGTGGTGTTGTAAGGTAAGATAGCAACCCCACCATTCTGCCTGTTGTTGTATGGATGAGCCTTTAATCTTGTCATCCCATTACAGCACCTACTTGGTGTGGAGAACAGATGGAAGTATTTAGACAGTTGTGATACCAGTCATGTTACTGCAGGGACTGAATTTGCATTTTCACTCATCTTTATACTGATATTTTAGTTACCCTCCAAATAAATTTACCAATCCAGGGAAGGAAGTTATAGGATTGTGTAGCACTGTTGAAACACAAAATATGCTTACACATTTTGGGCAGTAATGCATTTTCCAGTGGTCATACACCATCCGCACCATCAGTACTACAGTACTACACAATCCTATAGCTTCCTTCCTTGGACAGGTACATTTCTTCAGAGGGTAATTTGCAAAAGGTGTTTACCTGAATAAAGTAACTATCTTAATGTTACATAATGGAAAGTGCTTCAGTGAAACAGAACTGCGCACGCATATTGCCAGCTTGGGTACGGCACCATCACTGCCAGAAAAATGGCAGAAAAAGTAGAACACTGGTGAAGAGGGTGTATTTGTGCAGCTTGTGGAGGACAAGGGCCACATAAACTGCACTAGTGGGATTTCGCTGTAGCGCCGTGGAAGCACACTGGACAGCGGTCCAGTCATGTGGTTCCACAGTGCTATACGAAAACTCCTATGATCACATAATGTTTGCGGAGCTCTGCCCCCACGGCCATCAAAATGGGAGCTGTGGAAGGACAGCACACAGTGACTATGTGCTGGATTAACACAGCCCCCTTCAGGACAATGGCTCACAGGAGCAAAAGGAAATTGCTCATCCCTAAATGGGCTACCTTCCTTGCCCTTGTGGAATTTTCTTGAAAACTTACAGTAGGTTTTGCAGCACATCTTAGCAATCACAGTGGAAAATCATTATATAAATACTGTGGGCAACATAGAGCCAAGAATACTTGGTCCTGCTAACAGCCACATGATTTTAGGGCTGAATGTCGGTAGATAACAGCCCATTAACGTTTAACAAGCTCATTAAGAACAAAGCAAACAAGCACAGTAACTTTGATAGTGCCATTAGGGAATTAAGGTGATTTGTAGATTGCTTCATAAGTGAGAACGATCTGTATGATGGCAGAACACATGCTATATTCTTTCATGCAGCAGTTAAAGGAACTTAGGGTTGTGTGAGAATTCACACTGGGGGCACAAGAGCTTGATAAAGCTTAATACGCAAAAAAGCAGAATCCTAGCAAATCCTCCAAACTGATTCTCTAGTAAATGTCTATGTTGCTTTACAAGGTAGATCCTCTCCATTTTCCATTGGTTTCTATTAATATTGGTGCACCTCAGGGTTTGATATTGAGGCCCATTTTGTTTTCTATTTCTCTGTTTGAATAATCTAGATTCTTGTTCACTTGTTTCTGAGTCAGAGTTATGCAGATGATCAAGTTTTGTTTACTAGTGGAAGCCATTGCTTGGATGCTAATCCAGTGTTACACACTGATTTTTATTAGTGCAGAACTAGTTGTTTGATAATGCGCTTTTGTTGAATGTCACCAAAACAAATTATATGACATTTGGTACTCATAAAAAAATTATACTTCTTCAATCCTTGTCCAGTATTGGACAGGTTGGGGTTTGTGATTGAAGGTGCTGATACCTGTTGTTACTTAATCTTTACATCAGATTAAAATTAGCTTTTTGTCCTTCAGAATATTTTATTAGTTAAATCAATTTATGTATGTTTGGGTCAATTATCCAGTTAAAAAACTATCTTACATTACATTCTAGAAAAGTACTAGTTCAGCCACTTTTATTATCTTTTGTTGATTATGGATTGTCTGTCTATAGTACAGCTTCAGATTTTTCTCTCTCAAGAATACGGGTTTTGTGTAATACCATTTGCCTGCTAAGTACATCTCCGGTCCTGACCTGGTGGCAGAGGTCAGTGGATTGGTAAACAGGAGCTGGTGGTGACATGGGGAAGGAGAAAGGGCACCACATTACAAAAAGGAAGGCGACAGTATACTAGACTTTGGAGCACTAACATTCTTTTGCACTTTACCTGCCACAGCTGAACTTTTCTGAGCTTGCTTCCTGCTCCTCTTGTGACTGCCTCCTAAATACATCTCCAGTCCCAACCTGGTGGCAGCGGCTGGCGGACCGGTAAACGGGAGCTGGTGGTGACGTGGGGAAGGAGAAGGGGGCACCACACTACAAAAGGGAAGCTGACAGCATACCAGACCCTGCAACACTAACATTCTTTTGCACTTTACCTGCCACGGCTGAACTTTTCTGAGTTTGCTTCCTGCTTCTCTTGTGACTGCCTGCTAAACATATCTCTGCTCCTGACCTGGTGGCAGCAGTCAGTGGACTGGTAAACGGGAGCTGGTGGTGACATGGGGAAGGAGAAGGGGGCACCACAGTTTATAAGTCTATTACAGCTAGTGGCTCTTCACATGAGCGGGAGGCTGCAGGGAGGTTGCATTATAAAATTTCAGGTATAGTAATTACAAGCATTTTGGGAGGATTGAAAATTACCTTTTAGGCTATAGCTCTCGATTACATTAAGGAAATTGTACAATTATATACTTACTACACCTGCTAATATATTTGAGCTTTGACTGGCCACAGTTTTCTATCTATTATGTGAATTGCAATGTTAATCTGGGGCCTTAGCATTATCGGCTTCTTAATAGGCCAGGAAAATGGGATGGATGTAAGTCTTAAGCAACCCAACAGAGGTATAAATATGTTTTCAGTTACCCGGGTGATACAAAAGTTTAAACCTCATTATGTAAACAGAAGAAATCACTTTTCAAATACTTGGAACTTGTATACAGGCAATGCACACATGGTTAAGGTAGTGTTAAGTGGGGACAGCAAGAAAATAAGTAGGATATCCCTGGCTCTTCTGCTTGCACTGGGAGGAGGCATATAGCCCAACCCAGAGCCAGACAAGGATATAAGATTAAAAGTAGTCCAGGAGAATGTTTGTAGTGTTGCCTGACAAATAGACAGACTAAGGGTTTGGGTAGACAAAGAGAAGCCTGACATAATGTGACTAACAGAAATGTGGCTCCATGAGGGGATAGAAAATAAGGAAATACATATAAAAAATTACAATAGTCAAAGACTGGATAGGGGAAGTAGAGGGGAAGGAGTGCTGATCTATATTGGGGTACATTTGCAGAGTTTTAAAACTATTTTGTCAGAAACCTTTAAAGAAATGGATTGTTTATTCATTGAGATTGTATCACTTAAATTGTTAATAGGTACACTTTATGCCACATCTAAAACTAAACTTCGTAGTTTTGAAGCCTTACAAAACAGATTATTAGATATAGTGAAAGAAAATAAATTAATACTTACTTGGGATTTTAATGCAGGATGAAAGCAGTATAGAGGACAGAAAATGGAATAATAGTTTGCACCCCTAGGATTAAAGCAAATAATACAGCAATCAACCAGATTTTCTAAACACTTAAATCAGAGTTTAAATTTGGACTTAATTTTTATTTCAGAGGGTACTGAAGTAATAGAATCAAAAATGGTGCCCCAGAACCTAAGCAGTCATTGTCCAGTAAGGTGTAAAATAAGGTGGACAAACATAAATGGAGTAGAACTGAAAACACAGTGGATGTGGCAGTTAAAATATTTTAACATTAATAGATATAAGAAAAGTTTATAATCAAGTAGATGGGATAGGTTGGAATGTATACCAGATGTTGACTTAGCAGTCCAAGACTTCACAAACACCTTAACACAAATAATTGATAAACATGCACCTAAAGTACAAAGGAAATTGGATTGTAAGAATCTTCCATGAATAACGGAAAGATTAAAAACTCAAATAAGAATTAAAAATAGGTTTATCAGTGGCATTGTAGATGGACTGGAGGGTAAGGTTTGTCTGTTTGCAGATGACACCAAGATCTGCAACAGAGTAGATGATCCAGATGGGGTGGGCAGAATGAGGAGTGACCTGAATAAACTAGCAAAATGATCAGAAGAGTGGCAACCGGGGTTTAATGCAAAGAAGTGCAAGATCATGCACATAGGGAAGAGAAACCCTGAAGCCACCTATAGGCTGGAAGGGGAGTTGCTGGCAGTTACAAGGGAAGAATGAGACTTGGGCATTATCATCATCACCAATGACCTGAAGTCATCCAAGCAGACCACTAAAGCAGTAGGTAAGGCTAGGGGGATGTTGGGGTGTATTAGTAGGGCTATCACAAGTCAGAAGAGGGAGGTAATAATCCATCTTTACAAGACACTGGTTAGGCCCCATCTGGAGTACTGCATGCAGTACTGGAGGTCACACCTTCACAAGGACATTAACCAAATTGAAGCAGTCCAGAGAAAGGCAACCAAAATGGTTCAGGGACTGCATCAGAAAACATATGAGAACAGATTAAAGGAGCGTAATATGTATACCCTAGAGCAAAGGTGGGAGAGAGGTGATATGAATGAAACATTCAAACACCTTAAGGGCATTAACAAGGTGAAAGAGTCTAACATGTTTCAGTATAAGAAAAATAGCAGGACAAGAGGACACAGCATGAGATTAGAGGGAGGCAGATTAAGGGGTAAAGTGAGGAAGTTCTTTTTCACAGAAAGGGTGGTGGATGCATGGAATGGCCTACTTCAGGAAGTGGTGGATGTGAATAAGTGCAGGACTTCAGACAGGCATGGGATAGGCATAAGGGAGCAATACAGATGAGTATGACTAGATAGGCCATTGACAGAGCAAAAGCCAATGGCACATTCTTAAGGTAGAAAAATAAATGGGCAGACTGGATAGGCCTTGCGGTCCTTATCTGCCATCATCTTCTATGTTTCTATGTTTCTAGGTTATGGAGGAAAGCTAGATGGACAAAAAGTGAAGAGGATTGGAATAATTATAAAGAATGGTGTAATAAATGTACTGAAAAAATCAGGTTAGCCAAAAAAAGATATCATAAAGCAGATTTCGAAAAGTCAGACAATCCATTAAAGTTTTGGAATTGTGTTAACAAAGTGCAGTACCCTATAACAGGGTCAAAGCCAATACAGTTAATAAGTAAGGGTAACTTCATTCAAGATCAAAGGGAGGTGGGAGAAGTACTAAATGAATACTTTATAAATGTCCCAGATTTAAAAATATCAGCACCAACCAGTGTAACTGAAGAAATTATACTGTCAGACTTGATAAAAAAGCAGAACCTCTCCCCCCTTTAAGTTTAAAAAATTATCTGTGAAGGAAGTAGAGAAAGAGCTAAGGAACCTTAAAAGTAACAAGGCGGGGGTGTATTGATGGAGTAGAACCTAAATTCCTCAGTGTGGGAGCAGATATATTAGCAGTCCCACTGATTTATTTGTACAATTGGAGCTTGAGTAGCAGAATTTTTCCAGATACCTGAAAAATAGGGAAAGTGGTTCCAATTTTTAAAGGGGGAGAGGCACTGAACCTTTGAATTACAGGCCTATGGTCTTGCTATCCACCATGTCCAAGGTTCTGGAAAGACTTGTCCATAAGCAGATATATCAATATTTTGAGGGATATGGATTATTGCTTGCTGCTCAACACGGGTTTAGGGCTGGGAGGTCCATGAGTACTGCCCTCGTTGATTTCAACAACTTTATAACTACTTCCATGAATCAGAGAAGTAAAACGAGGCGGTATTCGTGGACCTCAGTAAGGCTTTTGACCTGGCTGATCACCAGGCAATGCTGGTGAGATTGTTTGAGATTGGTGTACATCTGGAACAACTACACTGGTTTCAATCTTATTTATCTAATAGGAGACAATGTGTCCTGAATGGCAATTGTGTAACCCTGATGAAACAGGTAATTCAAAGTGTGCCACAGGGATCCATCCTAGATCCATTGCTTTTTAATGTTTAGGTGAATGGATTGGAAAGGGAAGTTAAAATCAGCAGGGTGCGCCTGTACACGGGTGACACCGTGTTGGTGGCATCTGCATGCAGTTGCTCTTAGCTGGAACAGAAACTCCAGAAAGATATAAGCAGTATAGAGACATGGTCTGAAAAGTCTGGCTTTCTGTTGAACAAGAAAAAAACACAATGCTTACATTTTCAATCTGGCACAAAAAAATTGCAAGGTAACATATTAGATGTGAGATTCGGCAATGGACTCAAGATGGAAAGTGTCACAGGTTACAAATATCTGGGAGTAATAGTGGACTTTAAAGTAAACTTTAAAGAACACATAAATAAAACTGTCAAAAAAACTAAGCAAAAACTGGGGGCTTTCAGGAGTGTGGCTAATTGTTTAACCAAAGAAACTAGGATAAAAACTGTAAACCACATGATATTACCGGTAATAGAGTATGGTTCAGTAATTTATATGAATGCCAACAAAACTGATTTAAATAAACATAACCAACTCTATTATAAACTGGGAAAATTTGTAACCAAGAGTAAGCATGGGATACATGACTGTAAATTATTTGATCATATCAATCGGTTACATTCATATTTTGTTAAACTAGTGCCATACAAAAATTTACCCTTGGAAAAACATGCAGAAGAGTCATATTATAAACAATTACAGGGTGGACAAGGTACACTATTTGAGGTTCAATAACTTGAGCATTCCAATAAGTAGAACACATAATAGATATGGAGATGCCATGCTACAGATTTATATGGCAAAATCTTGGAATGTACTGCCTAATTAAATAAAAGGTATAACTTCCTACTGGACATTTCAAAATGAACTGAGGAAGTATCTGCACCATACCTGTGTTTGCTTTTACAGAATAATGTTTAAAATGTGACATAGAAATATATGAAACTGAAGTCTTTATGTATAATGTTTGTATATGTTTTATTTGGTTTTATATGTTTTGTATAGGAAATTGTTAAAAATGGGGTTTTACCCTAACAACTCATTTAATCTGTATAAAAATAAAATTTTATTCATTCATTCTTTAGTCACTTTCCACTTTTACGTCCACCCAGAACATATTATTACAAACTCTTTAGTTCTTTAAACTAGTGACATGTGATGTTTCTATTACATGGTCCTGAATTTTCAGAAACATCTCAGAAATTCAGAGCAGTTTTCATTTATGACTAGTATCAAAGCTACTTTCATGTTTCATCAAGCCTGGGGCCCGATATTCAAAAATTTGCCCAGTGGACAAAATGATTGCTCACCCTTTGCCCAGGGTTGCACCCATGCACAATATTCAAAGAGGTCAGGAGTACGTGCCAAACAGGATAAGATGCACACAAGATGCAGTGTACAAAGGGAGGGGTGGGGCATGAATAGGTGTGCAGCACAATATTCAGCACTTTAGTGCTGTGCAAAAGGAATAGCGCAGGCCACTTTGTACAGCACAATTACCTCTGAAAGAAAGCCAACTTACTCCAGGCAGCCCTAGCAGTCATTGGAGCCACAGCAGCCAACAATCAAGTAAGGGTGAACAAAATGTACTGGCAGCAGATATGGTTTGGCTTCAACAGAAGGGGGGAAATTCATTTTGGCTTAGGCACTTCAGCTGAATCGCTTCAGCTCCCAATGTATGAATTGGCATAGGGCATAAGAACATACTGCAAAAAAAGAGGAAAAAAAGCCTTGAAGTCAGCAATGGGCATGAATTACTACAGCTTATGTGTGGCAGTTGGTGTTGGCATACCATGGCTGGGGATCGCCACAGTGCCAAACACATATGTCTGCTAAGCACCCCCATCAGAGCTATAGGAATTCAGTTTCCTTTGTTGATTTTAAGGCTCCCCCTGCCCTTCATGCCAATTACTATGTTAGTTCCACATAGATTTTCAAACTAAATCCCCCCCCCTCAAAAAACATATAAACACTCTGGAGTCAAGCACTCACCATTGCATATGATATCATATTTGCACATTGTATCCTTGTTCTATTAAGTATTTTTAAGCTTGTATGTCAACCTATGCTATTTCTTCATTTTGAATTTTGTCACCATGATGTCACTGATTGCTTTCTGTTTATTGTGGTAGTCTTTCTTGTACCTTAGTCTTTGATAAAGGAACAGTGGTTCCAAAACATGTCAGGTGGGTACAGCCTGAGCATTGCAAATAAAATGTATTATATACTGTATTCAGAGAGCTTGATGTAGTCTTTCATATGCGGTAGTGAGTGCTCGACTCCAGAATGTTTATTTTTAATTTTGTCACATAGCACCACCATACCTGTGTGACCATTGTTAGGACTGAGACTCCCCCAAAATATGCATTCTCCAAAAATGTGCAAGTACTACAAGACTATAAAAGGGCATTGCTTTGCTGAACTTCCCATTCTAAATTTGCAAATTTCCTTTTTTATTTGTTTGTAAATATTTCTACTTTTTTTTTAAAGTTTGCTACCATGTAGTGATAAGAGCTACAGGATTTCTTAGTTTCCTTGGCTGAGCTCAAGCCCCCCCCCCCCCATAGTCCCTACATTTAAAAAAAAAGTGTAAATATTTTCTTTCTTTTATCTTTTGCTAACATGTAGTGCTCACTGCTAAGAGCTATAGGGATTCTTAGTTTCCTTGTCTGTGTTCAAGCCCCTTCCCATAGACAGTCCTTTTTTAATTTTTTTTGTAAATATTTTTAAGGGTTTTTTTTGCAAACAAGTAGTGCTGCTAAGAGCTATAGGAATTATTAGTCTCCTTGGCTGCTCTGCAGGCCCCCCCCCCATGCTCCATACTTTTTAATTTTTTTGTAAGTTTTTTAATATTTTTTTAATTTTTGCTAATGCATAAGAGCAAGCTATAGGAATATTTAGTTTTTTGGCTGCTCTGAAACCCCAGCCATAGTCCCTACTTTTTTAAAAATGTTTGTAAGTATTTTTCCTTTTTTTTTTTTTGCTATTACATAGTACTAAGACCTACAGGAATTTTACTTTCTTTGAGGCTGAGCTCAAGCCTCCCATGGTCCCTACTTTGTTTTATTTTGTGTAAATATTTTAAATATTTAAATGTTTTTAGGTTTTTGTTTTTCTACATTTAGTGCTAAGCTTTACTGAAACAGCTACTACCAATGGAAGTGTTGTTCTGATATCCTCCAAGACTGCAGCCCATCCCATGCTGACTGTGACTATTGTCATCCTTTACCAGTACTGTGCCAGTGGTTTAGGTGGCATTTCAGGTCTGATTTAAGTAGCATTGACTGCTTATAAGCATGTGAGACTGAGTTGCACTGAGGCAGGTGGCATCTGGCACCTGCTCAAATTGAGTTTGCTAGTGATGACGTGGTAAAAGTTGTTGTACTATCTTCTGGAGGACTTGAGATGTGACAGTGTTTCCAAATACTTTCCCTGCTGGTGACTGCACTGCTAAGAGTGGTGGTGCTGAGCCAGACTATGTTGCTGCCAGTACCAGTGGGAGTGCAGAGAAACTTGCCTGCAGGAGGTATAGGGTTAGTTGATGACACTTGTTGGAATTTGAAATCATCAAATGGATAGGTGAAGCTGGTGCATGTTAAATTCAGTTTCAGAAAGGATATGAATTCAATACTGTCTGGAGCTAGCTGGGAGTGATGTGGTGAGGCACTGGCTCTAGTTTTGCTGAAGCACCTTTTGGAAGCAACCAATGTTGGGGGACTTCCCAGAAAGTACAAATCTGCTTTAGCCAGTGCAGCACTTTTCTGTCCTGCCAGAATTTAATGGCATCAGTATTTTGGCTCAACAGAGGCTCTGCAAAATATGCCTCCATCAGGTAGTTTGGTGTCATGTCAGCTCCTTCATTAATAAGGTCTGCACAATGTGGGTATTGTGAGTCAAATAGCTCCCATATGTCTTTTGTTCTGTATCCTGGAATTGCATCATTAGTTTATTCCTCTTCCCATCTGATGCATTCATCATCATCATCATCACCACCACCACCATGCGGAGACCGATGCTCATGGCACTGGAAGCATGGGGAGTAGGCCCAAGAGGAGAAGGAGGAGGAGGTTCAGTTGTGGCTTCTGTCTATTATCTGCACTGCTCTATCTGAATTATCTGCATGATTGTCTGTTTGACATAGTCAAGATGTGCAGGAGGAAAGCAGATTTGTTTATATCTGGGATCTAGTAATGCTGGCATGCCAAATTGGATGTCCAGTCAAATTCCTTAAAATCATTCTTCAGGTAGTGTTAGAAACATCTCTGCCACTCCCCTAATAAGGACTGCATCCAGCTTTGGATACTACTGAGGTGATTAACTAGTAGTGTTACCACCACCACCATCTGCAACACCACCTTGTCCAGCACTAGAATCCTGAAGTCATTATCATCATCACCACCAATGCCACATCCACCACAACATCTGCCTGCACCACCACTGGCACCACTGTGACTGGCCTTGCTTTGTTGGGTTGTTGTTCTGGTAGATGTCATGTTATTTTGTGTGTGTTGTTCAAGTAGAGTCACCATAGGCAGTACCATGCTAACAGTAGTGGATTCAGCAGACAGATCTTTTGTGGCCTTTAAAAACTATATAAACCTATCAATGTAAACTTAACTAATAGGGATTACCGATTATACCTTGAAAAATTCTAGTGCACTACTCTATCAGCTAAGATGGCCTCTGATTTGGTTTTCTCTTTTACTACAGAAGAAATTATTAGAGTGATAAATTCTATTAATTTAGATAAATCCCCTGGCCCAAATGGGTTAACTCCAAATTTTGATAAAACATTCACTGAGGAGTCAGTCTTTATGCTTAAAGAATTCTATACTTCTATTTTACAGCACAGAATATCAGACAACTCTCTTTTAGAAACTTTAATTATCTGATAAACCTAAGGAATCACTTAGCAGCTACAGATCCATTTCTCTCATAAATGGTGACATCAAAATCTTCACTAAAATCCTTGCTCAAAGGATAAAAGTCTGCTGGGATACTTTAATCTCTTTTGAGAAGGTAGGATTTATGTCTGGAAGGTCACCTTCAGATCATATTAGGAAACATGCTCACATTTTCTCTGCATCTAGGAATTCAAGGTTTCCTAGGCCCTTGTCTCCCTGGACTCAGAGAAAGCATTTGATAGAGTTAATATCTCCTTTTTATTTGAAACATTATCAAAATTTGGCTTTCCATCTACCTTTCTTAGTTGGCTGAAAATCCTTTATTCGCATCCTTCTGCCAAAATTAATGTAAATGGCCCTTTCTCATCAACTATACACTTACATTCAGGTACGAGGCAAGGTTGCCCTCTTTCCACCATTCTTTTTCGTTTTTATTTAGAACCTGTCTTCTTTTACTTAAACTATAATCCCCATATTAGTGGTATTAAGATAGATTCTCATATTCTTAAATTAGCTGCCTATGCAGTTGACATTTTGCTCCATATTTCCAATTCAAATACTTCTATTCTGGCCATTTTAAGAACTATAGAACATTTCAGTAAAGTTTCTAATTACAAAATTAATATGGATAAAATGTTGATAATGCCACTGAACAATAAGATTTCCAGAGATTATACACTTAAATTTGGGTTTGCTTGGGCCCTGTGATATTTTAAATATCTAGATTTACATCTTTCACAAGACAAAACTCTGATGAGATCCATGAACTGTAATAATCTAATTTTCACTATCAATCAAGATTTAGACAGATGACAGAAACCCCTTCCTTTCACTTATAGGTAGGATTAACATTATTAAAATGAATATCTTCCCTAGAATTGTTTTATCCCTTGAACAATTTCAATTTATTTTTACCCCTTTCTTGGTTTAAAAATTTACAGTCTCTCTTATACAAATTCCTTTGGCTCAAGGAATGTCCCTGAATTGCTTATAATAAGCTAACTTTCACAAAACAACAGGGAGGTTTTAAAATTCCAAACTTTCTTCTTTACTATTTGGCTAGTCGTGGAAGTAAATTCTTCAGATGGGTGGATACTAGTAATGAAGAACACCCATACCAACTTATTTGCTTAGATATTGAGCATAGGATGTTAAGAAATTATAATATCTCTACAAAATCAGTTCCATATATTAAATATAGAATTTTGCCAAATGCTATGAGAAACTCAATAATTGGTGTTTTGTACAGAGTTCGTGAACAATTATGTAAATATATAGGTTTGCCTTTGTCTGAAGATACTAACCAGCCTTTAATTAATCATTACAATTTTAAACATGATACAAAAAAAGCTATTCCTGATAACTAGCTTCCTTCTGTTAGAGATTTAACTGTGGGTAGCTTTCTCTCTAATGGTCATCTTCTAACTTTAGAAGAGCTTAGGGTTAAGCTAAATCTAGGTAAAGATTATTATAATAAGCTATTTTCTTTGAATCACATTTTATTGTCTCATTTTGGACCTTTGCCTTGGATTAATAAAAGTAAAAGCTTTGTGACTGATACCTTTAATAGAATCAAGAAATTTCACTCAGTTTCCAAA
Organism: Neoceratodus forsteri; assembly: GCA_016271365.2. Taxonomy (NCBI): domain Eukaryota; kingdom Metazoa; phylum Chordata; order Ceratodontiformes; family Ceratodontidae; genus Neoceratodus; species Neoceratodus forsteri. Next base: position 638,649,799 of record CM028133.1, read on the forward strand.
TTGTAACAATTCCTTTTATCTTTTACTTCCACATCGGTTTTCCTGTTCTTTAAATATTGGACTTCTTTACCAACTCAAGGAGGTGAATCAGTTCAAATATGGAAGGTACTGTACAAATGTATATCTAATGATAATTTAAGACTAATTCAAATTAAAATTCTGCATGATGCATATTATACTCCAGTAAAGTTGCAGAAATTTGGCTTGGTATCTTTGGGGATATGTTTCAAGTGTGGAAAAGCTGATGCCACTCTATTACACATGTTGTGGAATTATTCAATAATTTCTCCTCTCTGGTTGTGGATTAAGAATAAGTTATGCATGAAATTATCTTTAGATCCCTTTTTTATGCCTGAGGCACATTATGTTTTTAAGGGGACCTTAGTTGAGTTAGTTCCATGGAACTGAAATACCAGCTAACACTGATTGCTTTGTCAGCTAAGAAATGTATTTTAAAACATTGGAATGATGAGCAAACAACTGCATTTATCAAATGGAGACAAGTACTCTTAATGAATCTTAGAAGAGAAAAAATGTTAACTAGTATGAAGTACAATCTGGAGGGCTTTAACAAAAAGTGAGGGAAACTATATGACATTGTAATATCTAGTGATCATCTCTGGCACCTTCATCTACACTTATTCTGGCTGATTTCTCTTTAACTTATGTACAATTATTATTTCTTAATACTTAAGGTTTCCATAATTCCCTTATTCTTTCATTTATTACCTACTGATTAAGGATCCGAATGATGTAAGAAGAAATTTCTCAGCTATTTGGGCTCAACTTATGTATTATATTTAATTGTTGACTTTATAGGTCTCACGAGGTGGGAGAGTTTAAGGTGGAGGGGGAGGAATTTTTTCAGTTTATTTTGCCGACACCCTATGTATACTTTATTATGAGGATATGTGTACTAATGTGACTGTAATTCATATAATTTATTATTTTTTATATCTCTGATGTTATCTTCTTACTGTTCTTATATTGGTTATTTAAAAAGATCTTTGGTGGCCTGTTCATAAGGTCTCAGAAGTGAAACCAGCCTTTGCAGCACAAACCAGTGCCCCCAGGATATTTACCCCCCACAAGGCATATCATCAAATTCCATAGCCTGGAAAATAAATTTCTGTTCCACCAGTCTTTTCACCACGTGAAAGGCAGATTTACACATTGTCACTACATCTGTAATCAAGCAGTGTTGTGGGACATTGTGCTTCTGTTGGTAAAGTCGAAGGAGCTCATCACATTTGGGGGAACAATGGAAATATATTTTAATGTCCCTAACAGTGTTAACTGTGCATGTTTCTCAAGCGCATAACTCATACCACCAGATTCAAGGCACATGCAAAGCAAGGTGCATGGCAGAAACTTTCACCATTCATGGTCTTCAGTATGTTAATCCTACTGTCTATCACAAAAATTCCCAGCTTCACATTGTGAGGGTATATCAAGATGTCCAGCATTGATTGTAGGAAGCACAGAATGTTCTCTCCACTGTGTTTACTCTTTATGACCAATAAATTTAGTAAAGCACTCCCTATAGTGATGTTAATCTATGCAGCTGTCTGCTTTACAGTAATTCCTGCAGGGGCAGGTGTTGGTTGTGCAGGTGGACATTGGTGGTGCTACTGGTGCTTGACACAACCCAATAAGCAGTGACACTCAAGAAGCTTCAGTTTGAAGTACTACTCCCGATGTCAATAATGAAATACACATGCCATGTAATGAGAAAGGAACATTTTAACTAGCCAAGGGGGTGGCAAAATGAATTAGGGAAAAACCAACTGCCCCCGCCCACAGGGTAAGGTAGACAAACAAGCTGATACTAGGGCTATGGAAGTACCAAAAGGAAACACAAAGGGAGGTAATAGCAGGGGAGGCATGAAGGGAAGGCATAGGGATCAGATGGGGGAGATGGTACAGGTGGGGGCGTAAAAATATGGAAAGCCATGTGTACAAATGCCCAGAGCCTGGAAAACAAAATCCCAGATCTAGCAGCCTTGATGGTGGAGGAAGACCTATACATTGTTGCAGTTACTGAAACGTGGTACACAGGAAACCATGACTGGGATGTTACAATACCAGGGTACACAATCTTCAGGAGAGACAGGAAGAGCAAAAAGGGGGAAGTGGTGGCCATGTACATCAGAGAAGGCATCAAGGCAATGGAATTAGGTGGAAGACAGGAAGAGGAAGAGGCACTATGGGTCACATTAGAGATGGGAAATGGCGCCATCATCTGCACTGGAGTTGTCTACAGACCTCCAGCACAGGGGGAAGAAATAGACAGGGTATTGGTGGACACCACACAAAACATGTCAGAGAAAGGGGAAGTGTTTCTGGTGGGGGACCCACCCTTACAGAAATAATTATATGAAATATTTTCATGCTGCACACATAAAACTACCCAAGTGAAATGCGTACTGCAAGCTTTATTTAAATGTTAAATTGGAATCAATTGCATGCATGTGGCATGCGAGCAGCAAGCAAGTGTGGAAAGCATGCTGTTTATGTTAAATTAGAACAGATTGCATGCATGTGGCATGCATGCAAAAAGCAAGTGGTCACTGATAACTGCACACATAAAAGTTAAGTGACTTGCTCAGGATCACACCATAGCACAAGTTGGGTTGATGAGATTCAAACCCAGGTCATCAGGTCTCCAAGTCTCCTGGTTTGTAGTTTAGTGCCTTTAACCACTAAGCCATACTGCCTGCACACATATGGCTCACTTGTACTTCAATACAAATCTGAATTCATCTGCATGCATGCAGCATGCTTATAGCCACTGTTATACTTTTTAGTTTTCTTGTCTCCCCTCATCTCAGCTGCACAGCTGAACTGTTTAATACATACCAATGGAAACACATGTGGTTCTTCCCATCCCTAATGCACACACTTACCCACAAAACTACTTAATTATTTCTGTCTGGCCTGTACTCCTACTATTTTCTCTCCACAGTTTTGAATGCTTACACAGAAACAGACTTTAAGGGGCAAACCCAAAAGTAGTAAATAACTTGACACTCCACCTACATGGCCTGTCCCCCACCCCTAAGCATGCACACACACATACTGTAGCAAGTGTGGCCATGCTGCTACAGACAACCCACCAAGTATCGATATAAGTCAAGAGTCTCTTACTTGAGTACTAGAGAACCAGAGGCAGGAGTCTTTAAGACATGATGTCCATGGGTCAGCCCGCGTACTCCCTTGAAATGAATGGAATTATTTTTTATTACTATTTTATACATTACGATGGTGAGTTGAAGAATGATGAAGGCCACTGTTCTACTAAAAAGGCCTTTGTTGTTAGTTGAGCGGTGGCCTTCATTAATCTCCAACTCTCTAGCAATAATGTATAAAATAGTAATAGAAACATACCCCCATTCATTTCACTGGTGCATGCTCCTGCAGTCTCCCTTGCCCTATGTCATAATATGCCTGAGTGTGGGGATGTGCAGGTCAGTGTGGCTCAGTTGGTAGCACATCTGCCTCTGGACCAGAAGGTCGTGGATTCTCGTCCCACACCGGGATTGGACTTGCATCTAAAAATCACTGGCATCCGAGTGCAGTATTGGGGGGTGCTGTAATGCTGGGTTGTGCTGTCCTTCAGATGAGACGTTAAACCGAGGTCCCTTCTGCCCAGCCTGGTGTTGTCCTGGTGGGTGTCCAGGTGGAAGTAAAAGAACCCAGGGCACTCTTCGTAAAGAGTAGGGAACATTCCCGGTGTCCTGGCCAACATTCCCCTTCCCATAAACTGGTTCATGCAATTATCCAGGCTGTGTGTGGGTGATGATGTGCAATATGGCCACGAGCACACATTCAGTCACTTCAGTACCAGTCTAGCATTGGTTGTAAAGTGCTTTGGGATGCACTGTATATGAAAAGTGCTATATAAATGCTGATTATATATATATTCATTAACAACTATGTATCAAATGCAATGCCATTATTGCCACAACATAAGAACAACCTAGGCACAAATGGGGGGACAACTGCCCCCCCTCTGCCCTACCTAAATGGCACCCTTACTTTATGTTAGAGATTCATTCTCAGGTGCTAATATCAGTATAAGTAAATACAATGGTTTCCACTGTGTTCTGAGGTACTGTATCTTTATGTTTCAGGATGCGTCATGATCATTGTGAGGGTTAGTGTCCCTAATTGTCTCTCATTCTGAGTGCCCATGTCACTCATTTCAGTGACAAAATGTGAGGTATGGTGCATGGTTCCAAGACTCTTCTCAGCACAAAGAGTGCTTGGCCATAGTGTATATGCTCCATACAGAATGACAAAGGGAAAGTAAGTGAGTTGAAACTGTCATGGAGAAACATATTTATAGCACTAAATATGCAAAACAGGATTTGCATGGCCCAAAACAAAAAGGTAAGGCTTCACAACACACAGGCCCCTCTTCACACACACTGAGTATATCCTAGGCATTTAATGCAGTAAGCAAACAATACTTTATAAATTAACTGTGATTTAATGACAAAAATTAAAAGCCCTTAACTTGCAAAAGGATCAGAATTAATGAGCTTACCTAATTTTAATGTGAACTCAATGAAAATGTATTTTAATGGCTCTAATTGCTAGCAGTAGTATAATAAATAGAAAATTATGTATTTTTTAGATGAGATTTGCACCAGTTTAGCTGCTGCACACATGGCAAGCCTGCAGCATGTGAACCTGATCTGATTTTTAAATGATGTTCACACCAGCTTAACTGCTGCACTCATACTAAGCGTGCAACACATAAACCTGATGTAATTTTTAGAAGATGCTCCCACCAGTTTATCTGTTGCACATGTCAGGCCTGCAGCTTGTGAACCTGACGTGCTTTTTAGACCTGGTTCATTTAGGTTCACTTTGTGCACGTGAACTGCATGCAAACATTGCACAATTAAGCATTTGGCATGCATTTTGCATGTACACAGCACACTTATATTTCTGAAAGGGTAAGCATGCCAGATGTTAACTGGAATACATATGCAGCAGCCACTACCAGAAGCAGAGACATCTTGGATGCTCTGGAAGGGGTGCACCTCAGACAGTTGGAGAAGGAGTCCACACGAGAGGGAGCAATACTAGACTTGGTTCTCACAAATGGTGACAGAACAACTGATCTGTCAGTGGGCAGCCATCTAGGATCCAGTGATCACCATACAGTGTGGTTTAAGGTGAAGTCTGTAGTAGAGTCAAGCCACTCAAAAGTAAAGATCCTGGATTTCAAGAGGGCAGACTTATCAAAAATGGGGGAACACTTCTGGAGAATCCTGGCAAAGGGGGAGGGAGGGTGTGAGTGGAGGAACAGTGGGAGAAACCTAAACGAGCCATGGCAGAGACAATAGGCCTCTGTGTAAAGCTAGTAAACAAAGCAAAAAAAAGAAAAAAAACACTACGGTTTTCAAAAGAAGTGGAAGGGAAGGTTAGGAAAAAAAAACAGGCATTCAGAAAGTACAAGGAAACTCAGAGGGAGGGAGACAGGGAAATGTACCAAGCAAAACAGAAGGAGGTGGGGAAAGCAGTCAGGTGCACAAAGGCACAAACTGAAGAAAGGACAGCAAAATCAATAAAAGAAGTGACAAAACCTTCCTCAGAAATATCAGGGAAGGGAAAAAGACCAATGGAGGGATTGTGAGGTTGAATGGGGGGGGGGCAGTGTGTGGAGAGGAACCTAGAAAAAGCAGAAATTCTAAACGATTACTACTGCTCAGTATTTACAAAAGAAGAGGAAGGGGAGGGACCAAAATTATGGGATAGAAACACACATGGGGGAGATGGACACCAGTCAATAAATGGAGGAGAAAGTCCTAAAAGAACTCTCGTAACTAAAAGTGGACAAAGCAATGGGACCAGATGGGATGAATCCCAGAATATTGAAAGAACTCAGGGAGGTACAAGGGGCACCACTGACAGCCCTATTCAGCAAATCACTAGAGGAGGGAGTGGTACCAAAGGACTGGAGGAGGGTGAATGTAGTACCAGTACACCAAAGTGGGAGCAAGGTGGAGGATGGAAATTACAGGCCAGTCAGCTTGACCTCAGTGGTGGGGAAAATCATGGAATCCATGTTAAAGGAAAAGATTGTGGCATACCTGGAGGCAAGTGGGGCACAAGACCTGAAGCAACATAGATTCACAGGACGGAGATCTTGTCAAACAAATCTGATATATTTCTTTGACTGGGTAACCCGAGTGGTGGATCAGGGAGAGGCAGTGGACATGACCTACTTAAATTTTAGCAAGGTATTTTACACCATCCCACTCAGCAGACTAGTAAACAAGTTGCACAGTCTGGGAGTAGGTCACAAGGTGGTACACTGGGTCAATAATTGGCTGAGCAGCAGGACACAGAGGATGGTAGTAAATGGAATTCAATCCCTGGAGAGGGAGGTGACCAGTGGGGTGCCACAGGGCTTGGTTCTAGGGCTGGTTCTCTTCAATGTCTTCATTAGTGACATTGTGGAGAGGCTGAAAGGGAAGGAAAGGTAAGCCTCTTTGTGGATGACACCAACATCTGCAATAGGGTAGACACTCCAGATGGGGTGGAAAAAATGAGAAAAGACATAGGCAAATTGGAGGAGTGGTCAAGAGAGTGGCAGCTTAAATACAATACAAAAAAGTGCAATGTCATGAACTTAGGCCACAGGAATCCTGAAGAGGAATTCAAAATTGGGAGGAGATACTAACAATAACAAAACTGGAAAGGGACCTGGAGGTAAACATAATGGATGACCTGAAGGTGGCCAAGCAATGTGAAAAGACAGAGAGGAAGGCTGGAGGGATTCTGGGGTGCATAGGGAGGGGCATCACCAGTAGAAAACAGGAGGTGGTTATGCCACTGTACAGACAATTGGTCAGGCCACATCTGGAATACTATGTTCAGTTCTGGAGATGGTATCTCCAGAAGGACATTGACAGAATAGAGGCAGTCAAGAGAAGAGCAAAAAAATGGTGAAAGGAATGCACCAGAAAACATATGAGGAAAGACTAAAAAACCTCAATATGTATGCCCTGGAGGAAAGGAAGGAGAGGGGGATATGATAGAGACATTCAAGTACCTCAGGGGAATAAACAAGGTCTAGAAGGGCAGCATCTTTCAAAAAAGATGTACAAGAATAAAGGGTCACAATACGAGGCTAGAAGGATGGGAGAGACTCAGGGGTAATGTAAGGAAGTATTTTTCACAGAAAGGGTGGTGGATACATGGAACAGATTCCCAGTGGAGGTTGTAGAGCCTAAAACAATTGGTGAGTTCAAGAATACATGGGATAGACAGACGTCAACCCTAGTGGTAGGGAAGAGAGGGTAAGCTGCTGATCTTTTAGGAGCTGAAGTTTAAGTAGGTAGGGAAATGAGCAGATTAGGTGGGCCAGACGATCCTTATCTGCCGTCAAAATCTGTTTCTTTTTTTCCATATAGATTTTTATCAGCTTTTCTCCCCATTTTATCCCCATCCCTGTGCCCTGGGCATGCAAGCGCATGTGGAGGCATGCACATGCCACGCCTCGGGGCACCCTCCCACTATGCTGCCACCCCCTCCCACCTACACTACCCACTGGGCCTGCACCCGTGGGAACAGAACTACGGGGGGGGAGATGACCACTCTGGTAGAGGACAGCTGCCTTTCGGCTGCTCAATTCTGCTCCCTCCCCCCCCCACCTGCTCTCCGGTGACCTGACGTTGTTCCCGAACCTGGGTTGATGGCATGGTGCGGGGTAAGGCATCCAGTGCTCAACCTTCAGTGCCACCGGGCCAGCAAAATCCATGTTTCTATGTTTCTCCTGCAGTGTGGTTTGTTTGTTGGCAATAAATTCTGGACTAGCACTGGTGCTGGTGCATCCACTACCACTATTATACCTGCCTAATGGTGGTGGTGGTTTGTTGGTTGGAGTGGTGTTCTGGAAGAAGTGCCACAAGTATTGGTTGGCTTTGACTGCTGTTGTCATGGGAACTGCATAATTTGAACAAACCATTTTATTCCACCACCCATACCTGGCTGCTGCTGAGTCTGACCTGTGTGTGGACTGTGAAGTGATGTGACTGTTAGCAAGATGCTGTGTTCACACATTAGATGATTAGCCAGAACACTGGTTCCCGATGTCCATGTGGATTTGCCCCTGCTGATCTTTTTCTCACTAATATTGGAACATACTCTCAGTGGATTTTTGGGGTCATCCCTAAAATAGTCCTATATTACCGAACATCTCTTAGCTTTTTCGACTATAGGACCACCAGCCTGAGGGATTGGGGGGGCTTAAGAAGAACTAGGGTGACCACTGTGAGATTTCTTTGATCATGGGGGCAGAATGATGTGGCAGCATTACATAATCATCAGAACAGCAGCAGTAGCTGTAGTAGCAGATTTATGAGGTGGGATTGGGAACTTGGTCTGAGATTTGGATTTACCTACTTCATCAAATTGCTGTTGTTGTTTTCTCTTCTTCATTGTTTCTCTTACCCTTCCCACTCTTGCCTCCCCTGCTGGTGGTGGTCATGGCCTCCACTTGTCAGAATCATAGTCCTGATCAAAGGAGCTTGTTGCAACTGACAACAGACCTTCAATCTCCACTTTCCTCTTTCTCTCAACCTACTTCCTCCTCCAATGTTACCTGCTTCTCCTCTGCAACTTATCCTTCCCCACTCATCTCTACCTTGCTCTCACCTGATGCTTCACCCTTCCCATGCCCTTTTGCTTCTACTTCCTCCTTTTCCTGTGCTTCTGGTTCCCCCTTCTGAATCACTTCTCCCTCCTCTGGCACCTCCATTTCCATATCCTCTTCCTCTGTGGTAGTCTTCCCACTTTCCTCCACTGCAACCGGCTGTACTGGAGGTGCATATGCTACTGGCTTGCTTTTATGAGACAGAGGGTTTGGTATACCATAAGCACCACCTCACCTGTGTATACCAACCAATTCTTTTTCCTTAGGTGACAGGATAACAATAGTGTCAGAACCCGCCCCCAACTCACCCCCTGATTTGGAACCTGTGGGTACACAGGGAGAAGGAGCACCATAGAGTGCCTCAAGCCAGTGGTGGCAATTGCAAATTGCCCATGGTGCTCACCACAGTGTGGGTGTACAGGTTGCTGAGTTGGCACCCCACCTGGTACTGCCAGCTGCTGTTGTGTGATTTGCACAAGATGCAGAGGTGGAGGGCATGTCTGTGTGTCTTTGGAATGAGATGGAGGATCCCTGGGCAATATGTCACCACCATGACTAGTAGGGTAAAGAAAGGTACTTGGAGGAGGAGAATTAGGAGGACCATGAACAGTAGAAGATCTGTGTGTTTCTGCTTTGCTCTGGCTGGTTTCAGCACCACCAGATGCACCACTGGACACTGACTGTGACTGTTTGGGAAAGCTCCTGCTTAAAGTGGGCATACAACCAGCTGACTTCTACAGACTAACAAATCCCCATGGTTTATCTGGATGTACTATTATATGACCCACCCTGGTACACCTCTCATTCTTGGACCCATTGCTACCACCACCAACACCAGCACTACTCCCTATCTCTGTCCATCTCCCACTAACATCCTCACCATTTACATCACCTCCACCATGGGCCACATGACTACGATTGCTACTTGCAGAACTGGTGCTTACTGTGGGATGGGTACCATACTGGAACCTTTCCCTGTGGCTCCTCCTCTTCCTCTCCCATTCATCCCTGCTTCTCTTTCAGGATGACTTTGCTTCATCTTTATGGCAGGCCAGGCATGGCACATATTGCCTATCACAAAAACTAAGCTGCAGTTGGATTAAGTGTTTCTCAAGATATTTTTTGGGTGTCTCCAGCTCCCACAGGCAGGCCAGGTATGGCACACACTACCTGTCACAAGGACTAAGCTACAACTGGATAAAGAGTTTCACAAGAGTTTTTTTGGTGGGGGTCTGGATCCCACAAGTTGGGCAGGCATGACACACACTGCCTGTCATGAAGATTAAGCTGCAACTGGATAAAGTGTTTCACAAGATTTTTTTTTGGGGGGGGGCTCCAGCTCCCACAGAAAGGTCAGGTACGGCACACACTGCCTGTCATCAAGACTAAGCTACAATTGGATAAAGTGTTTCACAGGATTTATTGGGGGGGGGCAAGCTGGAGCCTGGCAGCACCCTGTCCCTGACCCAGCAGCATAGCCACAAACCACCCACAAGCAACCAGCAAAACTACAATTTAATAAAGTTCAGATTTGGGGTTTAGGCACCCAACAAGTCAAGAAAAGTACCAAAAAATTTTGATTTGGAAGATTTGAGTGCAACAGCACTGGACTACTGCAGCAAGGCAGGCCAGAGTCCATGTCCCCTCCTCCATGCATTCCTTCAGAATGCTGTTCTTTTCCTTCACCTTCCCTGCCTAACAAAATCTGTGGAACTGCAAAGGCAATGACAGAAAGAATGCATCCTGTGTACTGTAAAGGGAGCACGAGTGCTGTCGACAGTACTTGTGCTCCCTTTACAGTACACAGGATGCACGCTCCCTGTCATTACATATGCTTGCTGGCCAAGGTAATGAGAGGAGGGCTGTGCCAGTCACCGTATGGGATTCTTGCAGGACCGGTGAATATGGTAAGTGGGATGGCAGGGTAGTGTACTTTTTGTGGGCAGTACAGGGGGCTGCTAGCACCAGGAACTTCTTTTCATAAACTGCAACAGGTAATCTCTCCTCTCCCTTCCTATCTTTCCTCTCTTCTCTCCCCTCCCCCACCTTCCTCCTACTCCCTTCACAGCTGTGGCTATCGTTCCCATGCATGCCCTGAAATGAAATCCATAGTTAGCTGGGCTGCTTTCTCATATCGCTTCCTCAAACTATGGAATTATCGTCCCCTATACATCCGCTGTGCCTCTTCCAAACACTCTCTCCTCTCTTCTCCATGACTTCACTTCCCACATCTGCACTTGCACTTGATACCTGTCCCTGTTCAACTACTCAGTAACTGTTTCCCCTCACTCTGTCTGATCTAAACTTGGCTACCCGCCATTTTCCACCCCATAACACCAAGCCCTGTCTTTTACAGTTAACCCTAGTTTCCTCTGCATGTTGATTTTGTCTTCCTTGATATTTCCTTTAAACCTCATTCTTGTATATATTGCACTTTGCACTTTATTGGTATCTCATTGATACCCTCTGGACGGCATTCTCTTCCTTATCATTGCATAATTTGCACACATTACAAAATGTGCTTATTGTTTGTAGCATAGTATATGATGTCTAGTTTTTACCTGCTATGTAACTTTTGTTCTGCTTGTATTCATTACCCTCCTCTCCCCCTTCCCCCGGGACACATCTGGAAATGAGCTGCTTGCAGCATGGTTTGTCTTTCCTGGTGAAATTTTTGAAATAAATAAATAAATAATTGTAGGGTGGGGGATACCACTGGACATCAGGTAATGTGTGATTTCTAACAGGATCAGAGGGTAGAGGGTACGACTGGACACTAGGGAATGTGTGATTTCTAATGGGGACAGGGATCAGAGGGTGGGGTTACCACTGGACACCAGGGAATGTGTGATTTATTTTTATTTATTTACTTATTGAAAATCTTGGCTTAATACCTTTGAGCAGAAGCTCTTTACATAAGTTCCACGTCAGAAGATAACATAATAAGGAAACATTACAAATGTCAGGTTACAGTGCAAGTGTCTCCAGGCATTCATCAATTAAAGTGTTACAGAAGCAGGTAAGTGGTTCAAAAAAGTAATCACATATAACATAGGGAATAAATGACAGTATTATAGGCAAGAACTTTCATAGATAACATAGGGTGAACATGAACATATTTAATAGGCATTGCACAAAGTATGCCAGTGTCAATTGGTTAAGCTACTACAGACATTAGGGAAAGCAGGAAGCCTAGGGAAGGAGGTAATATTCATCCCATAAGGCATAGTCATGGGGGGAGTGTGGGAAGGTGGGGGGAGGTTAGAAATAGGAGCAATCAAGAGTGAGCTAAGGAAGAGCCTGTGAGGCCTTGGCAGGGGGAAAGAGAGAAGGTATGAACAGAAGGAGGAGGAAGAGGAGGAGGTGAATACAGAGGAGAGAGGGAGGGGTGAGAAGATGAGGGGGGCTGGAGATGAGGGCAATGGGAGGGTGAAGGGAAGATGAAGCAATGATGAAAAGTGTGAATAAGTGCTAATAATAGGCAGGTAGAGCTATGCAGGAGACAGGGTGGCTGGCTTAAAGATCAATTAGAGATCAGAGCAGAGGGACCTAGTGGTAGCAGTCACAGGTGGCCATAGCAACTAGGTGATGCTGAAGCTTATGCTTAAAACAGCCCAGAGTAGCTACATTGGTTATGTCGATTTGCAAAAAGTTGAGCCAGAGTGGGGCACTGTGGGCAAAAGCTCGCTGACCAAGGGAATTGTGGCACTGGGGAGTATGGAAAATCTGGTAGTCAGAACTTTTGATACTACGTGTGTTTAGAGATGGAGTAAGAAGGGATTTCTAATGGGAACAAGGACTGGAGGGTAGAGGGCACCACTAGACATCAGGGAATGCGGTGCCCCTCTCTAGCGTGACACCCTGACAGCTACACTCGAAAAAAGACCATTACAGAGACAGTGGCTGTAATGGTCCATTTTCGAGTGTAACCATCCCCCAGTGTTCTGCCCCCTCCCCGGACCAACTCCAACCTGGAGTTGATAATCTTAAAGTCTGGTGGGTGTGGGGGGTAGAGACCCCAACATGAGGGGTGTGGGGGGGCAGCCCCCACAGAAAATACTTATCCTTCATGCAGCACAATACCTGCATCGGTATTGTGTCATCTCTGTGTGGGAGGTCAATATTTTCACTGTCGACATCCCTTGGTGCTTCCCAGGGAATGTGTGCTTTTTTTATGGGGACAGGGATTGGAGGGTGGGGGGATGCCACTAGAAACCAGGGACTGTTGTTACATATATGGGGATGAGGATCAGAGAGCAGGGGTGCCACTAGATACCAGGGAAATCATCTTCTTGTACAGGCACAGGCAATTGGGGTGGGGGCGATCTCAGTGGCACAACCTGTTGTCTCTTCCCAGACAAATTAGTCCATAATAGGCATGCATATCTATGGCCCCGTAGTGCCTGCATGCCAAATGGACTCATTTGCATGTTGCCAGTTGCATATCATGCTAGGGACTCCTGGTGCTAACAGGTCTGTGAGCGCAGCAGTTCCATGCACTTCAGTGTGGGCTGAATACAGCCAAAATCCCTGTCATGACAGTGCTACACAGCTTTCTGTTACCCTGGCATGGTCCTATATTCAGTCAGATAGTGCTAGTGCACTATCTGACTGACTATAGCATTCTCAGGGTTGTGGGCAAGGGCAAGCACAGTGCAAACCTTTTCACTCTGTTTCTGCCCATTTTCCAATATCAATGCCCCAGATCTTTCCAAGGCCTCAATATCAGACTTTTATGTTTTAGAAGGGGACAGGAAATGTGTGCTAATTGGCAACAGTTAGTAGTGTTCCTAGTTAGAACAAGCATTTGTCAATGCTGAACATTCGACTGAATGAAATGAAATGTTAGGAAATGCAATCTGGGAGAAATGGGGATCAAAGCTGCAGGCCAGCATGAAAATGCACCACTCCCCCTAACAAGAACGAGGACAAGGACGACAGTAGCAACTGCCACTTCAGCTACATTGAGTCAGCTCACCCAAAGTCTTCTTTTTTTGCTGTCATCTTCCTATTCTGACATGAGCTTAGGCATGTTTAGGAGGAACATACCATGGCATGCCAACATCTACTAGCTGATTGCTGGCCGGCTTTATGCAAATGAAAGCACTGAAGTGCTCTCTCATTGGAGCAGTTCAATGCTTTCAACTACACAAAGCTTTAGTCCAGCAAGCAGTACTGGTGTCAAGATCAGAGTGCCTGGTCATTGGTCTGCACTGCTGAGCCCATTGCAGTTTCAGGCTCAGCAGTGGCATACCTCTTTTTACCGTTCATGTAATCAAACGTTGTTTGCACAAGTGAACATAAAAATGAGGACTTAGGGACATATACTCAAACATTGAGATTCAAGCTCAGATCACTGTGGAAACTACTGTGTTTTTTTTTCATGCTCCTCCCCACTCCCTGGCCGGCCACCCCTTTGGGTCGCCTAGGGACCCTGCTGGCACTCCACCCCACCGCCAGCCACCACCACCCCACATCGCAGCCTCCCAGGTAACCTGGTGTAACCCTTCACCGGGTGGGTCCCCCTCCTCTGAGGGGGAAGAGCACCAGGAGGGGCCGACCAGTGCACTCTTCTATAGTTGGCCTGGATGCTACTGGGGTGGTCCTGGACTGTCCAGGGGCTTCCATGGTGGTGGGGGCCAGCAACCATCAGCCAGCCAGCTGGGGAATCATTTTCCCATGTTCTCCCACAGGGGCGTGGCATACCACTGACGTCAAGGCATACACCGATGTCCACCATGCCTCCCATTTAGTGGAGCCCAACACATTGCCTTTCCTCCGGCCTCTGTCAGGAGTCAGCAAGCACCGGGCCACATCCCCACCCTCCCCCCGGGAGAAGGCAAACAGTCAACTGACGCTCAAGCCTTCTTCCCCCAGCTGGCCGTCCAGTGACCCAAGTCTGTTCCCAAAACCGGGTCGCCAGCATGGCAAGCAGAAATCCAACCACTTTGCCGATGGGCTGGCTTGTTTTTTTTTTGTATTTTTTTTGTTACTTGCATTTTTTTTTTATTTAGCATCTTAGAATATTATGAATTTCTGCATTAAATTCAGAATTTATAGCACATTCTCTGCATTAAAAGTTGTAGCAAATGCCCAGAATGTGTAGCACTTTTTTTTAAAGAATAATATGTTTACAAATAGTGGGCCCTATATAGTGGGCCCTATATATATTTAGTGTTAATGAATGATCAGATTAGTTCAATGATTTTACAGTCTGTGTGTCCAGAAACTGCTGTAACAAATTAAGAACATCAGTAAACCTTTGTGGAGCAAAGGTTAATGTGAGTGTAAAAATCATAGGCTATGCAAAATTCATAGCAGATGAAAGGTATGATTCTCTGGGTAGGCAACCTCTTTTCCATAAGAGACAGAGCAATTTTGAGAGGGACATCCCTCGTAATCACATGGACAGTTCAGCAGTATGGTTACAGTGGCCCTGCTTTTCTACATTTTATCACTTACACAAGTTCTGGCATTCAGGAAATTACCCTTGCCATTAGATTTATCTTGGATTTACTTGGTGCAATCACTTCTGTGTCTGGCTTTTGCAGGGCCAAGCCTTGCCACAGTATATACTGTAGAAACATTTGTCTGCATAAGGCAGCCAGTTGGTCTATCCAGTCTGCCCTTTGACCACCCTAATGACTACTTAAGACTGAAAACCCTAATGATATATGCAACAAGAACTTTACAATACAGATTTAAGACTGATACTGAGGGGATGCTCTGTCCTTACATATCTATGCCTTACTACTATCACCAGCAGTTCAAAATAATTGTGGGTGTCTGTCTTGCTGGCTGTCTGGCCAATCATCACTCACCAGCTATGTTCTTTCTCATTGGCTACATCTGTTTCGTGTTTTGAGTTTTTAATTCACAAAACATGTTGAGGCTTCCATTTCTACATACACTTCAGAGCTGACCCAACCCCTGCTGTTAGGAGGATTGCATAAGCGGACAAGGGAATTAGGACCAAACAAAGCTGGCTGCTGGTCTTATTCACAAGATAGGTGCTGCTGGAGGCACTCACCAAGCTTATCAAAGTGCAGCTGCCTGCTTATCTGAAAAGGATCCCGATCCCTGAAACCATCACCAGCTTCACTAGACTCACAGATAGTAAATGAGAGGCAGAGGGCAGCTTGCCAGTGCCCCAGCAGTAATTTTATCAGTTTTAAAACGCAAACTAGGACCTGTACCATGAAGCTGGGGGAGGCGAGTGGCCTATCTGTCTTTCAGGTGCTTTAAAATACAAGCATTTGTCAATGCTGAACATTTGCTTGAATGAAAGGAAATGTCAGGGAATGCAGACCAGGAGAAATGGGGAGCGGAACTGCAGGCCAGCATGAAAATGCACCCCCTCCCCCAAAACAACAATGAGGACAAGGGTAACAGCAGCAATTGCTGCTTCAGCTAGGTTGAGTCAGCTCATCCAAAGCCTTCTTTTTCTGCTGTCATCTTTCTATTCTGACACAAACATAGGCACATTTAGCAGGAACACTCCATGGCATGCCAACATGCCAACACCTACCAGCTGATTGCAGGCCAGATTTATGCAAATGAAAGCACTGAAGTGTTCTCTTATTGGAGCAGTTCAGTGCTTTCAGCTACACAAAGTTTCAGCTCAGCAAGCAGTACTAGCATCATAACCAGAGTGCCTGGTCATTGGTCTGCACTGCAGAGCCCATTGCAGTTTCAGTTGCAATTGGCTCGGCAGTGACACACCTCTAAAATTCTGTTTGTGTAACTAAATGTTTCTTGCGCAAATGCAAGTGAATGTAAAAGTAACTGCTAACTGGCAGCAGTTGGTAATGTTCCTAGTAAGAAAAATAAAATACGTGCCTAAAAATGAGCCATATTTAACTGAACCTTTAATAAACACTAATGTGAAAAACTGTGTTTTCAATTGTTTTCTTTTTATGGACAATATTCTGCAGTGTTGTGTCCATGGAACCAGTAATCTGGAGTTTTTACTATATCATAGTTTGTGAACAGAATGCTAAACATGAGCAATTGCCTTATCAGATCCATGCATAGAGTTCTTTGCTCAAACCGGGACATAGTTAAAACTCCAGATCACTGGTTCTGTGAAGAGAACTGTTACAGAATGCTGCCCATAAAAACAAAACAAAGCAAAATGCAGTTTTCCACATCACTTTTTACTCAGGTACAGTTACATACGGATCATTTAGGCTTATGGATATCATTTCTGTAAATGAGAACATTATAAACAGCTGCCAGTTAAAAATCATTTCCTGTCCTCTTTAAACATTTCTTGGGCAACAATCCTGTTTATGTCTTGCAATCAAATTTTGAAATGTGCTATCAAACTTGGTTCAAGATATTCAATCTGATTCTGTTTTTAAGAATGTTAAGAATTTTTTTCAGAATGTCAATAGTCTTGTTTGTAATTTTATTGTTTGTTGTAATTGATTGATGTAGTAGATTTCTCTGTATTTAGATCATTTTCCATTGCTGTTAATTAAGACTGTGTGTGTTGAATATCTGTCAGGGCCCCCCTTTGGGCATTTATGCTCTTATGTTCTCACCCAGGTAATACAATTTTAAATAAAAAAAGAGTTTATTGCCAGTGTTGATATAAAGATCTTGAGACAAGTCAAAATAAGATCCAACAGAGACACAGTTTCCTTTGAAAACACAAAATAATGATAGACTGTGTTCATTACAGAATATATATTGAGGGTTCAGTCTAGCTTGCTACCTGCAAACTTCATAAATGATCTCTTCCAAAGAAGCACCTGGAAAGAACAGCCATAATTACCCATCTCCCCAGAGTCCACTCTAGCAAAAAGCAGATGATACCAAAATGGGGCTGGATAAAAAGGTTTAAAGGAAATAATTGGCAATGAATAACAGATGGGCACCAACTCAGTTAACATTGATTGTTTAATTCTCTGAGGAAAAGCTGGTGTTATGGTAGATCTTTGTGAAATGAGTGACCTTAAAGTCCTTGGATAAAATGAACATTTTGCCAGTCACAGTTAGTTCAGACACTGCACATTGATGAGTGGATAATGACACAAACCATGAATTTTGCTCTGCAACATTGTCATTACATTTTTTGCAGCAATTTATTTGTCATATCCTAATTAAGGGGTGCAATCAATGGATGTAGTGCATGCTAATTACAAACTTAGTAGTAAACCAGTGTTAGAAATGGTCGCATGAACTACACATTCTTAAAAGGAACAATGTGTGTATGTCAGGAATATTTCTTTCTGTGCTACAGATATGTAATGGGATTATTAGAAGCAACAAGCACTGTTGCTTTAAAGGGATACTGTCAGCCCCCTTAGGGTCCATAGTTAAAAACAAGTTTTATGATAGTTCACATTCTGTAGAGACTGTTGATGTAGCTGGGAGTTTGATCCTGGTTCTTTTTTCTTTTTAGAATGTGAAAAACAGATTGCCTACCATGCTGGTGTTGCCACACAAGAATATGTTGATCCTTGATCAACTCCCACTGCATTTTTCCTGGACTTGGGAACAACCCTATCAAAGTCTAGCCACTCATTATACACTAGAAGGAAAGTATACAATGCATCATGAGTGACTGTTCTGATTGGGGGTTGTCCCTAATGTTCAGGAAGTGTGCAATAAGAGTAGACTAAGGATGTGAAACAAAACAAGGTTGTGTACAACTATAGCATATGCATGCATTTCAGTTCTGCTAAGAAGATAAAACAACCAGCAAGATCAATACATTTTAGAGAAGGTGAGCAATCATAAAATGTGGGTTTTATAACTAGAAATAATATGATGCAAAAAAGATTGGCAGCGTCCCTTTAATATATTTTTTCATTTATTTTCTGTCATCAAAAATTAAAATCTGCATCTGAAGTAATTTTTTTGTTAATTTCAGTGCTGTTTGAAATGGCTCCATTAGTTATCCAGCAGCCTTTTAATTTATGTAACCTCTGTTTGCCTTATTAAATAAAATATTTTAGTAGACATAACATAGACTGAGACAGCCCAAAAACACAAGAACATGCTTCAACTCATGGGCACCATCCTCACTCTTACCGAAATAGAGACAACCTCTCTCATCCATACACCAGCATAAAAACAGCCCCCACCTCTACACACACACACACACACACACACACACACACACACACACACACACACACACACATATATTCTCCAGCAGGTAATTGGTATTAAGGTTTAGTTCCTATTGCCCTAAAAGCAATGCATGTTGGCCCTTGGTTTAGGCATGGTGGAAGAAGTAGGTAGCCTCATCAGTCCTTGTCTTCAGGAATGGTTTGAGAATCACAGAGTCCATCAAATAACAAAGCAAAACAGAGAAGGAGTTTACAGTACAGTATGTACAGATCAGGTAAAATAAGGTATGGTGATACCAGTGAATCACTTCAGGGCTGTCACTCAATATATAAAACAATAAATAAATCAGTAGCCCCCTGTCCATTAATCAGTTCTCAGGTTCTGCCTATCTCTTATGAAGAGAACAGTTGACATCTCATAAGTGAAAACCTTGAAACACCCTCCATTACTCATTTTGTACAGGCTGTTGCTCTATTCTGGCTGTTATCAGTAAATGCACTATTCCTCTCAGCTACCACTGTCTTCCATTTGACACTGGTTATGCTGTTCCAGTCATCCATGGGTATATCCCCCTGCAGTATGCCAGCATTAGTAAGGCCAAGGTAGGGCTGGCTGAGCTGAGAGGGGAAGGGATCATGCAAGTTTCAGTGACTTTGGGTGCAAGCTGGAAATTTCCCTGTCATGCCTCATTGTAACGGGGAAATTCTTGAGTTACAACATGAAAAATAACTCCTCTCCCTAAGCTTGGCACCCAGAATTCCGGGGTGCCCAAAAAACATATTTCTAGGCCTAATTCTATATAACACTAAAATCTAGCTAAACATGTCCTGTTTAGCTAGGTTCAGATGTTTGTTTTAAAAAATGTGACAGTTTTTAGGTATTTTCCACTTTTTTTGTTTTAGAAAAAAAGATGGCAGTCATCACTGCATGAAAAGGTGTTTTCTGTGTTGTGAGAACTGAGTGATACAAAGGCAAAACTATCTCATGACACAGAATGTTTTATATCATGGATTAGCCAAAAACCCTACTGAGCATGCTCCGAAAAAAAAACACTTTAAAGCCTTGTAACCGTGGAACTGATTAATATATTTTTTGTGAAAACTTTGAAGGTTACTACCTTGGCACAAGTCGCTTCTAACCTAAAACTTTTGGAAAAATAATTATGTACCATCTAGACTGTAGGTGAGTCAAAAACATAAAAAAATCCAACAACTTATAATAGGGTTACAAACAAGCATTTGTCAATGCCGAATGTTGCTTGCTTCTATGTGCTGTTTAGGTATTTGGAAGTCATTGGAGTGCAAATATTGAAAATTTGCAAACTTACGAGCCTGCTTAGGAACTGCGCAACGCACACTCGTAAAACAGTCATTGTTAGGAAATTTTTCACGAAATGTTCAACATAGCCATTTTAAGACCTCTGGTCATGAACAGTGTCAGTGTGATTTTGTTAATGTGTCCCATACATTGAGTTTGCACACCGACTGCGCCATTGTGCGCTACATGGGCGGAAACACGTTTTGGGCAGGATGTGAAAAATGACAGCTGTACTGCTCATAAGGAGGTGTGGTAAAATGGCAATGTTGAAAATCTGGAGTGGAAATATTGAAAATTCGCAAACCCACGAAAGGCATGTGGGAACTGTGCAACTAATTTAAAACAGTCATTTTAAGAATTCTTTCACTAAATTCTTTCAACATTGCCATTTTAAGATCTCTGCTCATGAACAGTGACACTGTGATTTTGTTAATGTGTCCCATACACTGAGTTCAGACAATCGACCGCGCCATTGTGCGCCACATGGCTGAAACATGTTTTGAGCAGGATGTGAAAATGACAGCTGTACTGCCTCATGAGGAGGTGTGGTAAAATGGCAATGTTGAAAATCTGGAGGGAAAATATTGAAAATTTGTGAACTTACGAGCCTGCGTAGGAACTGCGCAACGCATGCTCGTAAAACAGTCATTTTTAGGAATTTTTTCACCAAATTTTCAACATAGCCATTTTAAGACCTCTGCTCATGAACAGTGTCACTGTGATTTTCTTAATTTGTCCCACATTGATTTCACACACCGACTGCGCCTCATTCGCGCTACAAGGGCGAAACACATTTGGGTGAGATGTGAAAATGACAACTGTACTACTCATAAGAAGGTGTGGTAAAATGGCAATGTTGAAAATCTGGAGGAAAATATTGACATTTCTCGAACTTCACGAGCCTGCTTAGGAACCGCGCAACGCACGCCAGAAACAAGTCATTTTTTGAATTTTGATTACCAACATGGCGGACCTTGCTGAACGATGTCACTGTCATGGTGGTATTCAGGCCTGAAGGGTGATTTCACAGTCACCGCGCCGAAATCACCCTTCGCGTCTCGACAATGCCTTGACAGTGACATCATTCATAAGAAGGGGTCCTAAAACCCCATGTTGAAAATTTGGCATAAATTCCCAAAAATGCCTGAGATATGCACAAAGTTGAACCCTCCTATCTAGCCTATTATACAGCTTACCGGCATTTCCTCAGTTCATGGTCGGCTTTGAAGAGTGCAGATGTGTTCCCGGTCCACCAAGATCGTCGCTACCGGAGTCCGGAGGTAAGCATGGGGTGAGGGGGTGGGGAGGCTGGGTGCGGTTGTGGGAGGGGTGTCGGGAGACGCCATTGCAGACCGCTTTTGTTTTACAGGTTTAAAACAAAAAGACGCCGTAGACCGCTTGCCACGCTGGGGTGGGCTCCCAGTGGCACAAGGACGGGGGCCATTCAGTCGATGGGGATTGGCACCCCTCACGGGCCAAAGAACTGATTGCCACGCTGGGTGGGCTTCCCAGCGTGGCACCAGCTACGGGAGGGGGGTGACGACAGCAGCTCAGCCGCGGGGATTGGGCACCTGTCGGCTACACAGGACACGTCGGGGGCGCGCACACCTGCGTAGGGGGGAGACTACGCTTATCAGTGTTCACTGAAGCGTAACTCCCTTTCCAGTGCAATACTGCATTTGGAGCCGCGTCATAGACAGCTCCAAAATGCATTGGCTACAGGCCACGCCTGCCAGTTCACTGACTGAATTGGAGGAGGAGGTGACACACCTCCGAAATCTCCAATGATGGCACTATGTTTCTTGCACATGTGTACAAGCAACATAAAAATGTTGACATTGCTGTAAAAGTAACACATCTGGATATCAGAAACTACACAAACTACCATAACAAATCTTAACATATTTTCAGAACTTGCCTCCTGGACAACGCATGCCAAATTTGGGGCAATTGCACTGAATGCCATGAAAGCTATTAAGGCAGAAAGTTAAGGGTTTAACATTGAGTACTGTATTCAACCCTAACTATATTGGCATTGTAGTGCCAGTATAATAGATACAGACAGCCTGATAGACTGGTAGATTGATTGATAGATAGACAGACAGATAGATAGATAGAGAGACAGACAGACATACAGACAGACAGAAAGATAAAGATATTTTGTTTTATTATGTGCTTGTACCCCTACCTCTTAAACTGACTCCATTTCATCCCAATTGGTGATGTCCAATGCAGCACGCTGCCCATTATGTCTAGTGTCCCCCAGGGCTCCACCTCTTCCCAATCCTTTTCTACATCTGCTTATATGACATCCCCTCCATTTGTGCCTACTCACACATCTGCATGTACACAGATTATGCAGTTCTGCATGCTTCTGGTGCTTTGTCCTGAGCCAGATTAATCACACCAGCATAACATTGACAATTTCCATCACTGGTTCTGCTCAAACCAACTCTTTTTATTTTGTAAGTTTTTATTGAATTTCCAAAGTTGATATACAAGCAGAACATCAAACAGTAAAAACAAATAAGTTCCAGATAAAGAAATAACAAAATTACATTCTTGAAATGTGTACCATATTCATATTATCTAGCTGGGGTGTATCCTCTTGGATATACAGACTAGTTTCCAGCAATGGTTTATGTAAAGCATACACAGGTCAATTGGTGTTACGTGGTGGCAATAAGGGATATATATATATTTTTTTTTTTCTATTTGACAAAGCAGATATATTGTGGTTGCAGTAGTATCTGGGCTAGGTAAACTTTGAGCAGTCAGAAAATGTGTGATGTGTGTCTGGTATTGTGATTCTAAGATTGTTCAATGCAAGCACACCATTCCTTCCCATCTGTCACATTGGCAGGCCATGTGCCCCTTATCCTCCTAGTGTCCTCTATGGCCCATTGCCTCAAAATATTTTATCACTCCACTGTGTAGGGTCTTGGCTTGTATGAGGTAGTTTAGCATATAGTGACTGATGAGGATTCTGCAGTGATGGGACCCCAGTGTCTTCCCCAGGTGTTTATGAAGTGGTCTAGGGTGCCTGTGGCTGTTGCTTGTAGTCTTTGGTAATAGGCCATTTCTCTAGCTCCATCAGCCACTCAGATAGTTGGGGGATTAGCTTCCCTCCAAAGTCTAAGGTTGAACTGTGTAGCTGTGATAAGTGTCCCTGTCAACCTGTGGCCCATGTATTTATCCATCCTCATCTGAGTACCTAGACCCTCTGCCATGGGTTGTCCCATCATGCCCAGTGTGGGTGTGAGTATCAGCTTGGGGAAAGTGAGTTATCTGCATATCTGCTGGATCAGTTCCCACTAGCCCATAAATGCTGGGCATGCCTTAAGTATGTATCTGATATTACCACCAGTTCCTTGGCAACACCAGCACTTGTCCACATCTAGCAATCTCCACTTATGGAACTGGGCTGGCATTTTTTGAACCATTGCTAAAGGATTTTCTGTTGGATAAAGTGATTTTTGGAGTCTTTCACTCCATTAGACAGAATTCTCCAGCAACCCTCCCAGAATTTTGGTGGAATGTCTCTCTCTGCAGCTCAATGCCCCATTGCTGTTAAAGTGTGAGGGTGGGGTCTGTTCCCCAATTAAGTAAACATCTGTAGATGTGACCTTCCTTGTTACCCAGGGCCATGGGAGACTTGAAGTAGGGTATCAAAAGTGGATGGAGCCAGTGTCTGAAATCATGGACCCAGCACTGGTTCAAGGGCATGTGTCATCTACAGATACCTTCAATGATGGTGCTGTGGGAGATCATATTGTTCCCTTAATTGCTGAAAGGACATTAGCTAACAGGTACCTTAATTGATTAAGTGGTGAACAGACTAGATGCCTTTCTTCTGCCAGTACTTCCAAATTACTTGTAACCCACCAATGGTAACTAATTTATTTGCCCACAGAAGGAGAGATGGGGAGCATTTTGAGTGCTGTGCTGTTAGCTTAGCCACCCTGCCCCACATCTGAGAAAGTTGTATAATGGGCTGAGACTTAAACCATTTGGGAAGTGTATCAAAACATACAGCCTATATCCAGGGGTTTTTGAGCAGTGCATCATCACACCACACTCATTGAGGGACTGTAGGGACCTCTGGATTGGCAGCCACCAGACTTTGGTGCACTTACTAGGTGGTCCTCTTAAGGATAAAGTGTGGCATGTACATCCCCCTCTGGAAAATGATTGCACCAGTTTTCAGTGACTTATTCTTCAATGGCCTTTGTCCCAGAAAAATGAAAACATGATGTTATGGGTTCCACATCAAGATAGCGACTGAAAGACATCACCGACCACAAACAGCACACCTACTGCAGCTATTGCACAAACAGCAATCTCCTTATTTTTGTTGGGGGAAGCTTTGCCCTTGCACCTCCCCCTTGTGGGGGTCTTTGCCCCCACACCTCTCTTACTAAATATATAATCTCCGGGGGGGGGTGCGCACCTCAGGGAGGAGGGAACCTCCAGTCACCATTTGTGCACTCTCTGTATTTCTGTGCCATTTGTTATTGATGCCATTTTCTAGTCGCTATCTTCATGAGCTACCATCTTTATGCAGTGCCCTGTTGAGCTTATGAACAAGTGTCATGGGGCTGTTATCTAAGAGGAACTGTATTCTGGATGTTGCCATCATCTTGTATGCATGTGCCTTACCTCAGTGGGATAGTTGTAGACGATTCTCTCCTGACAGTTTTTGCTCCAGGGCCACCCTCAAGTGAATCAGATTTATTTTTCCCACATTTTTCAGGTCCCAGGTAAAGTGTGTTCCCAGGTATTTGAGCCATCCCTGGGCTACTGACATATTTCATGGAAAGCCCAGCAGTTTGTGACTGAGGCATGGGGTGGAAGAAGTAGTGATTTTGAAACATTGACTTTATACACAGATAGCTGACAAACATGTCAGATCAATTCCATGAGAGGTGGAATCTGTTCAAGCCTGCTCTAACTAAACAATTAAAATATGGTCCAACTGACTTTTGGCACTAGACGGAGACTAGCAAGGTTCCAATATACCACTTTTATCAAGACTCTGCATGACAACATGCTTGATGAGGTATCCTACTTCAAGTACTTAAGGGTGTGGCTGGACAAGAACCTTAGCTTTTCCACTCACATTGATGTCATGTACTATATAAGAAACTCCACCCTAAGCTTGGTGTGCTGCACCCCTACAGATGCTTTCTTCCTCCCTTGGTCTGCTATGAGATCATCCTCAAGTAAATTTTGCTGGTGTTTGACTATGTGGATGTAGTCTGTAGTGCTGCCAAAAAAGTCTACACTTACCAGGCTGGACCCCTGTTTTCATTCAGTCTGTTGCTTAATCCTTAGTGCTCTACCTCTGACTTGTCACTGCACTCTCTATACAAATATAGGGTTGTTCTTACTGGGATCCCCAAAGTATCACTCTTTAAGAGAGCCCTAAAGAAATGGCTCACCCTCTAACTCTTCATGCTGTTGCTTTACCTGATTTCTACTGTACATACATTAACTGGTTCTGCTTTCTCCTCTCTACCCTTTCTCTACACCCTGCTGCTTCTCCACTCCCTTATTTTCTCTGCCTAACACTGCAACTAGACTAGCCTCAGTCTCTTCCACAGACTTTCTTGTAGATATACAGGAGGCATATTCTAGACTATGAATTTTCACAAATTGCTTTGCACCTGTTGTTGCGCCTGACTATACTTGACTAGACTCTCATCGAGCTAATTTAATTTTGTGCCCCCTATTTTGATGTGGAACCTTTGCAAATGAGTACTTGTGCTCAAAGGTTTATATCTGATCTTCAAATAAAATTAAAAAATTAAAAAAATCTCTCTCTCCTTGCTCAGTAGAGATCTGGTATCTCTTGTACTGCTCCTTCTCCTTCCAGGATAAATATTGGGTTGCCACTGTTTCCGCCTACCTCTTCCATCTCCTTAACTTTGCCATACCATCCTCCTGCTCCCTACAATCATCTAGTACCCATTCCTTTCTTATTCCTCACTGTAAATCTGTAGCAGGTCAGTCTGCTTTTTCTAACAACAAATGCAATTAGATGTGCTCAGTACAGTGTAGGGTGCTCACCTCAAAGCAACTCATTTTGTTTCTAGAACAGACACAGGATAGGGGCACAACCAAACTAAAGCAATAAATCACGTCACCAAAGGTAAAATCTATAACCTTTAACATTTTATAATTACTGGTGCCCCCCTTTAATGCATGGAGTCGCCCTGGTTTTCACACACTGTCATAACTGGTAACCGATAGCTGGTTGCTGCAGCGTTTTGTGTCACTCATTTGTAGTGCACCACCTCACTGGCTCGTATTCTGTGTGTGGGTGGGCTGAACAGTTGAAGAAACATGGCAGCTCCACTTTTCTGTTACCAAGGAATCACACTGATTCTTCATGTTGCTGTCAAGGTAGGTAAATTTTAAATGATTTACAATATTTATCTGGTCGATCCTGCCTTTACAAGTTTCAAAATCTATCTGGTTGATCCTGCCGTTCTGACATTTTGAGTGGGAATTCGGAATGGGTGTAATTAAGATAAAAACTAAAGTAAAGAAGAAAAGAAAAGAATGACTTTACAAAAAGGGAGAGAAAGGCTGTGTGTGTGTGTGTGTGTGTGTGGGTCTGTCAGAACTGCTCGAGTACCTTTGACATTCATTCCCTTGTACCAGTAATTATAAAAAATAATGCCTGTGCAAGGTGTTTGTTAGGTAGATTTTTCACACAACCTTGGTGTGTAATAATTTCATGAGCTCCTTGAGCTTCACTCTCGGGGTTTATGGATTATCACACACCTCGAGTATGTGAAAAGTCCTCATAACACACACCTGCAGAGCCATTATTCTTTCTCTATTGAATGCATCTCAAATGTACAAATAGCAAAATTACTGAGCACTTACAGAGACAGAGCAGACAGAAAGACTCTTTCTGAATGTATGCAGCTTTGTCCTGCTCTGGGACTTCCTCATAGGGTGGTACTAACTCCACAGTGTGTTACATTTTTAAAGGTATAGCCCCCAATTTATAAATTCATAATAATACCTTTTTTTTTACTCTAGTATTCGGTCACAATTGTTTTCAAGTTTGCAAAGTTCAGATTTATGTAAGAGATTAGTCCCAAGCAATGATTCTTAGTACACAAACACATCAAGTGAAAAATAACAGAAACAGAAAAAATATTTTTATCCCATTAGATATTCTTACGATATCAGAAAATAGAATTCAAGACTTTTACAAACTTGATCTAAACTGAGACCCCCCCAAAAAAGAAAAGGGCAGTGCTTACCTTATCACACCATTGGAACAGACCAGCATTCTAGTTTAGAAATATATTCAAATTCCAGTTATTTTTCCTTTTCATCTAGAATGTAAAAAAAATCAGAAGAAATTAATTACGCACTATTCAGATTTTTAACTTTACTCTAACCAGAAGCATAGTTCAGTTCAATTTGAACAGTTATAAATCATTTTAAATTCTGCTGGGCACATGTTTTACAAAAACGGCTGTTGGTCCATTCATCATTGAGTTCCTCAGGATTTTTCCATTTAAAGGGACACTGTCAACCATTTTTGCATCATATTATTTCCAGCTGAAATCTCACATTTATTGATTGCTTACCTTCTCAAAACCTCAGTTATAATGATTGCTGTTTTATCTACTTCCTATATAAGTTGAAGTGAAATACATGCTAATGGTGTAATTATACCCAAACTTGCTTTGTTTAAAATCCTTGCTTTACTCTTCTTGCATACTTTCCCACAGACAGTATAGCAAGTCATGATGCAATAGTCTTCTTGCCTCCCCACTGCATCATAAGCAGGGACAATGGTTTACTGTTTTTACCGGTAACACCGGTAAAAATCACGGAATCCTGCTTGGTTTGCAGATTTTGAATTCTTGTACCGGTGCCTCATGGAAATTCCATTTCTCTGCACAGAATCCCTAAGATTTCAGCATATTTTTAAATGTTTTTATTTTCTCTTTCTATGCCCCCTTCTCACAGCATCAGTCTCCACTTTTCAGAGATCTCTAGGCTGGGTATCTCCTAGCTTCACCCCAGGTAATGCTCAGGAGCTCCAGTGAGCCTGCCCCCATTATGCCTAGGTTGTACTCCCCAGGTGGGAAGGGAGAGGGCCCCAGATCACCCCTCCACAGTCCTTTAATGTGTGTTGGGCAGCCCAATGTGTCCCTAATGGAAACTGGTTATGAAGTCTGGGGCAGCTGGGTCCCTTCTACCAGAAGCTGATGTGGGGTGATTGTTGCTGGTTTTCTGGTCTCTGTTCCTGAGGGCACCAAAACTCGAGGGGGATCCAAGGAAGTAGGGCAAATAGAGACATGTCACTACTCCAGATCCTGGCTAGCTTCTTCTCTTCCCAATTGCTCTGCAGTCTCATTGCAGCACCACCTGTAGTCACCCAGGTGGCAGTAAAGCATCAGGACCTACAGGCACCATTCCCAGAGGAGGAGAGCAGCCCGCCAGGTGCTCGATCCTACTCCCCTGGCCAGACCTCTAGCAATGGGAATTCACTTCTGATCCCAAGTTACAGGCATTGCAAGCAGTAGTGCAACCTCAGGATATTTACAGTGCTCTGTCAACTATACACCCACTTTGGTGTAAGAAAACATAAGCAGATGGAGAGGGAAATAATTCAATTTCAGTAAAATGTTGCAAAGAGTTCAGTGTTCATAATTTGCACTGTAGGCACTGTGCACTATTACTGAAATCATATATTAAAACATTATATATGTGCCGACCCAGTGGCTCTGAGGGTTGAGGCACTGAATGCCGCACCTCACGACAGTCCAGTGACCCAGGTTCGGGAACGGACTTGGGTTGCCGAGGGTCAGCAGGGGGAGGGAGGATTGAGCGTCCCAACGGATGCTCTCCTTCCTCGGGGGCCAACCCGATAATGCCGTGGGGAGCACTGGCACTCGAGGGCTTGAAGGGCTCCGTCAAGGAGTCCGGGTGGGGGGATGTTGGGCGGCGCTTGAGAGAGATGTGCATCCACACGTCGCCTCTCTGGATGCTCTGCGTCCTTGTCCTGGGGTGGAGCTATGGGGGGAGGACAGAAAAATGGGAAAAAATATGGGAGGGGACCCTCGATCCCCAGGAGAGGAGGGTAGAGGCACTCTAGGGGCAGATCCGGGAAGGGGGGCCGAAAACATAAGGCACACAAAAAAAAAACATTATATATGGGTGTTATGGCTGGCGGTATAGTCTAGTGGTTAGAGTAACAAACAGTGATCGAACTGAGTACATTTAGAAGACTTGGGTTTGATTCCCACAACCTCCACTTGCATGCTGTGCAACTCTGAGCAAAGGGCACTTAACCTCCACAGTGCTCCTGGGTCACCTCTGAAAACAGGCAGTTTTGCTTAGTGGGTTTACCCAGTTTACAAAAAAATATAAAAAAAAAATACCAATATATGTTTACTATATCATACAGTAGTCAGGGTACCATGTAATTTATCTGAGTTATACTCGGGCTGCAATGATGTTGTATAGGTAAATATAAATGTTCAGATACATTTGTGTTTTATAAGCTTGTTTTAGACTTTAGTCAGGTTTTATTGTATTTTTGCATATGAACATCTAGGATATAGATTGCTAAGCACAGGATCACTGTTACCAACTAGTTTATTCAAGTTTATAATCAGCAGGGCCATCCAAAATCCTCAGTTGTTTGATTGAAAATTAGTCTGAAAGAAAGTATATTCACAAGGCACAAGCTGCCTTACTACTTATTTAGGTGAATGGGATAAAAACATAGACTTTGATGGCCCACCTAGTCTGCCCATTTCATCATTTGCACATTCTCTTCCACCTGTTGTGTCAGTCTCTGTGACAACAAAAGGTTTTCTGACAGACTACTTTAATAAAAAGCAAATGTTACATGTTTAAGTGTACTTACGCTTGGCCAGTGGATTTGAAAGCACATTCAGTGACACATGGAAGGTGAGACCCCAGGGCTGTACGATGCTGGTGGGTAGAGTGGTGCTCAATTCACATCTGAGCTCAGACATGAAAACTGAGAGACACCCTTTTCATGGAGACCAAGGGAAAAAAAGGAATCCACATGTTTGTGAGATGCATTAGAAGGTCCTCCGCTAACCACTTGTGAATGTTTTTTTTTAGGTGAAGACATTATTTCAAAGAAGCAAATTCAAGCATTTTTTTTTTCCTTCTACCCCCTGGCCATCCACTCCTTCAGGCCTGCCAAGTCCCCCTACCACTGCTGCTGTGTCCCCACCACCATCATCCACTGCCCCTTATGGCCATGCTACCAGGTAACCTGAAGTAACCCTTCATCGGTGGGCCCCTACCCCTGTGAGAGGCTAACAGGGGAGGACAATCACCCTAAAGAGCTTCCTGAATATCCCAGGCATGGTAGGGGTCAGAACAGATGCATGTATCTGGGGCTTCATGCTTATGGAGGGACCAGAAACCATCCTCTGGGTGGCCAGCAGGTGTTTTTCCATTTTCGTGAGAGCGTGATATGCCACATGATGTCAAGGCACAAGCTGACGTCCATCATGCTCTCTTCTGCAATGAGGGCCAATGTGTTGCCATGCCTCCAGCCTCCACCTGGGGCTGGCAAATACTGAGCTGTGAATATACCCTCCCTCCCAGGAGAAGGCGAGTGGTCATTGGACACTCAAGCCTTCACCCCCCGACCAGTCCTCCAACACCCAAACCTGTTCCCAAACCTTGGTCAGCGGTGTCACAGGCAGAAATCCAATTCAAGCAGTTAGATGATAGGAAAAAACAAATGTGGTCCACCTTAGTAGTGGTGGTGGTTCAGATTAATTCACATCTGAGTTCTAGCAAGCAAAGAGACCAAGTAATTTGTAACTTGTGCATGTGGGGTGTGGGTGTTGAAGAAAGGGGATCATAGTGCTGTCACTACTGCCATCAACCGTGAGGGATGTGGACTGCATTGTTGCTACTGCCATCACACCTGAGAGGTGGGGGGCCGTAGTGCTTCTGCCATAACCACTGGTGGATGGGAAATGTTGTACTGCTGCTGTCCACCAGTGCGATGGGGGCCATGGTGCTGATGCTGCCATCACACCTGAGGAATGTGGAACGTGGTACTGCTGCCATCACACCTAACGGACAGGGACCACAGTGCTGCTGCTTCCTTCACACCTGAGGGAGGGGGGACACAGTGTTGTTGCTGCTGCCATCACACCAGAGGGATGGGTCTGTAGTGTTGCTGGTGCTGCCATCGCACCAGAGGGATGGGGGCCTTGTTGCTGTTTCCATTATACCTCAGCGATGCGGGCTGTACTGCTGTTGCTGCCATCATATTTTGTACCTAAAATAACTTTAAATTGGTACAAGGATGGAAGGATGTGCAATAGTGGAGGTCAAAACTGCTAAAATGCATGTTAACAGAGTTAAAAAGTGTTAAATAAAGTACACAAAACGAAACACCGGTAAAACCAGATTTTGGCTTAGCAGACACTGGTGACAGTACCGTTTTTTACAATGTGCAAAATGGAATTTGCCTTTTCTCAATCCTGGTAAACCAGTGTCCCTGATCATAAGTGGCTAGACTCTGTTGGGGTGTTCCCAAGTCTAGAAAAGATGCAGTGGTTGTTGATCAAAAATGTAAATAAAAATGCTTTTGTGTGGTAACATCAGTGTGGTGGGGAGTCTATTTTTCACTTTGTAAAAGAAAAAAGGAATCAGAATCAAACTGCCAACTACTTCAGCAACCTCTACAGAATGTGACCACTCATTAAATGCGTTTTTTAAGCTAAAGACACACTGAGGCCTAAATGGGTTGACAGTGTCCATTTAATACCACAAATACACCTAGCTTCCTTCTGCAATAGAGTTTTTAGTCTGTCCCATCCCCTCCATTTAGGTTTCACAGTTCAATTCCCATGAATCATAAAAGATTAATGTTTCCTCCATGTAACCCTCTGAAGCGAATAGCAACAGAGGTTTCAGTTTTTGTGTCCTTTATCGCCCTTAGATGTTCATGTGTACATACTTTTAACTCACTGCTAGTTCTTCCAGTAGTCCAAAATGGTTCTGTGAAAAGGTCACAGAGGCAGCAAGGTACACAGAGAAGGCCTTTATAAGATAGAAAGAAAAACAGGGGAAAAAAAGAATGGGACGAGTGTCAGGAAAAAACTAAAGAGGCTAAGAGGACAGTTGAGACTGCAGAGGCAGACACAGAACTGCACATTGTAGAAGAGGTAAAGGGAGTGAAAAAACCTTTTTTTATATATACAAGGGGAAAAATAGGAGGGGAATGTGTCAGGCTAATGGAGGGGGGCAGGATAATAGAGGAAGACAGGCAGAAATAAGCCATGCTGAACAATTACATTTGCTCAGTATTCACTAGGTAGAACAGTGGGCCCTTGCCAAAGAGTGGGATAAAGGCAACTGATAGAGGGGTTCAGGAAATGAGGCTGTAGGAATATACTACTGAAAGAGTCAGAAAATGGTTAGATGCCCTAAAAGTAAACAAGCTCTCTGGACTGGATGGGATGCATCTGAGGGTACTAAGGGATCTTGCATTGGTGTTAGCTGAATGCCTACTAGAGCTATTCAACAGCTTTTTGCAGCAAGAGTTAGTTTCCAAGAACAGGAGAATGATGGACATAGTTCTGCTGCACAAGGGATGGGACAAGCAGCAGCCAGGAAACTATAGACCTGACAGTCTTACCAACATGGTAGAGAAACTAATGGAGACACTATTCAAAGAGGACCTAGAGGAATACAGTACCTGGAGAAAAATGGACTTCAAGATAATAAGCAGCACAGGTTCATGGCAAGAATGTTTCATCAGACCAACCTGATAGTATTCTTTGACTGGGTGACCAGGGAAATTGTCAAGGGGCACACAGTAGATTTACTCTTCTTCAACTTCAGCAAGACATTCAACTCAGTGCCACACAGAAAACTGCTGACAAAGATGGGGGATCTGGGAACTGCTAAGGAAATAATAAAGTGGGTAGGGAGTGGAGGGGAGGCAACAGAAAGTTGTAGTGAATGGTGTCAGATCAGTGGAAAGAGAGTTCACCGTCAGAGTACCATCGGAACTATCCTGTGCCTAGTCCTCTTCAACATGTTCATCGGTGACTTGGGAAAGGGCATCCAGGGCAGGTTGTGTCTAGAGAGACCTGCAAAAGTAGGAAAATTGGTCCAAAGTAAGGCAACTGAAATTCTATACCAAGAAGTGCAAAATTTAGCAGTTTTTGGGGACAATAAAAAAGCAGAACAGAGTATTGGATTAGAAGGGTTAGGCTGAATACAACATCCAAGGAAAGGAACCTAGGAATCATCATTAGTGTATCCCTTAAATGAAAAAGCCAACGTAACAAAGCCTTCAGCAAGGCTAGCAGTATGCTAGGATGCATTGGGTGGGGATTTGACAGAAGGAAATGGGATGTACTGTTATCTCAGTGCAGGTCACTGGTGAGGCCATGCCTAGAGTACTGAGCCTAGTTCTGGAATTTCCACCTGAAAAAGGACAGAGACAGGCTAGGGACAGTACAATGCAGGGTGACCAAGATGATTCAGGACCAAAAGAGCAGATCCTGTTAGGATAGGCTAAAAGTGCTGCACATGTATTCACTCAAAACCAGATGAGAAAGGGGAGACATGATAAAGACCTTCAAGTTCATGAAAGGAGAAAACAAGGTGAACTCAGAAGAACTATTTACCAGGAACAGAGAATCTGAGGCACAGAATCATGGGTGGAGGTTAATGGGGGTGGGAGGGGTGAAGGTTTAAAAAGGATGTAAGGAAGTATTACTTTACAGAAAGAGTGGATGAGCCATGGAATGGTCTACCAGCAGAGGAAGAATGTGCCAAAACCATAAACAGCTTCAAATATGACTGGGATAGAGCCATGGGTATAGTAGTGTAACCCCCTTACAAATGGGGGTTCTTAAAAAGCCTCCGTGGAGCTTGCCTAGGTGTTCCTCCGCCTGATGGCGTTAGGCGATTAAGCCATTAAGAATGGCACTGTGAGTGCTGGTAGAGCCTCCTCATACTGTCTCTTTAAGAGCTGTCTGCTTGCAGACATGATTACTGTTTTCTAGGGGGGTTGGTGTTTCTCTGCTCGCATCCTGCCTGAACTGCGGGGAAATCGCTCCATTTCTGCAGTCGTTAAGATCGCAGAGGGAGCCTAAATGAAAGATGTAACTGTTTGCCTGAAACCAGTTACAGTGTTAGTAAAAATGCAGTTTGTCTAACCTGCCTTTCTTGAAGCTGGGACTCTGTGTGTTTTGCCCCTCCATTTTGGATCGGAACTGCCAAATGGGTCCAATCAGTGAGGGGGGACCTTTAAAATGGAGCTGGTTTGGACCAACCAGAATGTGGACTCTCCTGGGAGCCGGCTTACAATGAGGAGGTATAGCTAGTAATTCTGGGAAGTAAAGTTCTGGACCTTGGTGCCTATTTGCACCAACGGAGAGAATTTCTGAGTGACTGACAACTGAGTCCACCAACTGGACTGGGTGGCGCCCAAAGAGAATGCTCTGCTTTGTGACTGGGAGGTCAGATTCATTGTGACCGTGAGGAGAGAAGGAGCTCTGTGCTTCTGCATTGTATAGTTTCGTGCGGGAAGTGCGTGAGAGGACTAAAGTCAGGCCGTTGCCATTGCCAACTCGAATCGGACTGAATCTGAGAGTACAAAAAGGAAGGAAGGAAGGCTGAAAGAGTGGAAACCAGGCTCACCCTGTAGAAGACTGCAGAAATTGCTGAATCGCGCTCGGTCTGTCAGGAATTAAAGCTGCTGTGTGAACTCCCTGGTATTTGCAGTAAGTGCATTGGGACCTGAAAGCAGCTGCGTGGTATAGTAATTTCCTTTACATATAATTGTGTTGAATGCTCGTGAGAAATAACTATTCCAGTTCTCTTTTCACTGCGCAGCGTAAACTGAATGTTGAGCTGAATGTATTCTGACTGAATCCGTCTGCTGATCAAGGCAGTGTGGCCTAGGCAGTAGAATCTCATCTCCCTGCTTGTGTGTCTGGCAATCCAGAACCACCATCCGCACCAGGTTTCATCAGCGTGGGGTAGCGTGAGTACAAATCAGGGCATCCCCTGCGACCTATTAACAATCACCAGTGTTTCGGCTGATTTTCTTTCTTTCATTTCCTCAAGGACTGAGCCATCTGGCTCCAGATTACAATTGGGTATTGTACATATCTCTCTTACAGGGCCCTTTCTATCTGCACCTGCCGGCCAACCCCGGGCAATGGACCTGGCTAGCCCCTCAACCTGGGTACCCAGAGTGTGACTTTGTATGAGTGCACAGTACTGTGATTTATTTCTGTCAATCAGCTTGATCTCCCCCTCCCTGTGTTTCACTCCCTTAAATAAACCAGACTGGATGTTATTAACTTTAACCTGTTTAGAGTGTCAGTACCTATATAGCAGGCATGGCATTATTTTGTGTAAATTGACCAACCTTATTTCACAGGGGATCCTCTGAGACGAACTGCAGAATCGGTCTCGAGGGTAAGTGGTATCTTATGATTGGATCCAGTATACATGTGGGGGTATTGGCATTGCAATTCTTGTATATATTGTGGACCATTAGTGGGAACAAGAGGGGGTCTCAGTGTCCCAGAGGGCTGTGACCAAACTCGACCAACCATTACCAACCCTGACCTCTGGGTGAAGGTACCCGCCATAGAACCTAGGCCCCTCAACCTGTTGGTGGTCCAGCAGGCAGGGGTAGTAGTCCTTGGGATAGCGCCACCTGATGGTTACATCTTGGAGGTACCACTGGGATTAGAGTCCTGTAGTGGCCATGTGAAGGAATTACCCCATTATGTTTAACTTAAAGGAAAAAATGGAGGGGAGTACCACGCCCAAGTTAAAACTTGACCCCCCTTAAGATGATGGTGCACAAATTGATGGGGTGGTGCGAAGCTGAGAAAATGGACTCCCAAAAGGTTGTTTTATTGCTGGATGTTCCCTTGGGGATTAAAAGCGCTGACATTGTCTCTACTGTAGAACATGTTAAGTGTATGGGCAAAGTGGAAGTAAAAGGGCGATATGCTGAGTTGCTCGAACAAACCCTGCAAGTGCTACTTTCATGCAGTATTCCGATAGACCCTGAGAAGGTGCCCCCTGTGATTTTGCCCGAAGGTGCCCAGAAGGGATGGAGGGTTATTCACATATGCAGTGGCCTGGCCATCCCGGGTGGGTCCCCTACTACCAATAGCTTTAAAGAAAAACTGCTCAAACTGTTAGCCACAGGAAGGAGAACTACTTAGGAACTAGTAAAGGTATTAGACATCTCAGGTGACCACACACCCCTGCCTTCCCCAGGAACATCTCCCGGGTCCTCTAAGAGTTCCATACTAGCCACACCCTGTATGGTTATTCCCCCCATTCAACTGGATTCCTATCAGAGATTGAGACTT
The DNA here is from genome assembly GCA_016271365.2 of Neoceratodus forsteri. Classification (NCBI taxonomy): domain Eukaryota; kingdom Metazoa; phylum Chordata; order Ceratodontiformes; family Ceratodontidae; genus Neoceratodus; species Neoceratodus forsteri. Next base: position 638,686,267 of record CM028133.1, read on the forward strand.
TTCTCCTGTACTGTTCCAGTGCCTTCAGGGGAAGATGATTTGGAGACCTGGATGGACTATGCTACCCCTTTAGTACAAGAGTGGCAGTGTTCTGAGGGGGAAAAGAGGAAGCAGTTGATGGAAAGTTTGAGGGGTCCTGCACTGGAAGCAATCCGATTCCTACGGGCCACTAGTCCGGAGGCCACTGCAGCAGAATATCTTTCCGCATTAGAGGGGGTATTTGGCAGCACAGAAACCAGAGCTGATCTATTATGGAAGTTCAAGTCAGCTAAACAGTGGAGAAATGAGAAATTGTCTACTTTTGTTACCAGGATAGAAAGGGCTTTGCAAAAAGCCCACCGAAAAGGGGAAGTGCCTGCCCAAGTGTTAAACCAGGTCCGATTAGACCACATATTGAAGTCAGCAAGATTTTCAAGTGTAATATTGCTGAAACTCAAATTGCAAGACAGAAGGGCCAGCCCTCCTGAGTATTGCCACTTGAGAGAGATCCATGAGATTGAAACTGATGAAGAGGGCTGGGAGCCCTATTCTGGGGCTGTGAACCCTTGTCAGACCTCTGAAAAGAGTGAGCCAGATGAGGCTCAACAGTTGAGAGGTTTGATTAAGGAATTGACTGAGACCTACAGGGAACCAGATCTGTATCAGGCTCCCCCTGAGCCTAAAAGTGGAGTGGAAGTGCATGTCATTTCCCCTGAGGCCCGGATTGAGGGCAACCTGAGAGCAGAAATAAGGGATTTAAGAGACAGAGATGGTGAGGGAACTGCAACAGGCTGCTTTCACCCCCGATAGAAGTGGAGACCCAGAGGCCCAACGGTATACACCCCCAGTTCAAGAAGAGCCCTGCAGGGCCCCCGAGATGCTCAACCAGATAAGAGATCCCCCTCCCTCCAAGGACAACAGAGACACTAAGTTCTGCTACCGTTGTGGGAGAGGATGGACACTTTCAGTCTGGTTGTCGCCTGCCAGAGAACTTGAGAAAAGTTACCAACAGGTTAGTGGCCTGGCATCGCAAAACCTATGCCCAGTCACCAGGGGGAGCCACCCGGAAAAGTTTTGCCACCAGGGCCAATGCCCAATCGACATCCCAATCAATGCCTCCTGAATGGTCCGAAGTTGTGGGTCTCTCCATGGAGACTACTGTGAAAGTGAATGGGGTACCCACAAGAGCTGTGTTAGACAGTAGCTCCCAAGTGACAATTATGTTTCAGGACTGGTATCAGAAGCATTTGTCTAATGTACCTCTGCAACCCTTGGAAGGACTACATGTTTGGGGCTTGAGTGAAAAGGCCTACCCCTACTCTGGCTATATCTGGATTTGGTTATCCTTTCCCACCTCTGTGGCTGGAGTGGCAGAGCAAATGGAGACCTTAGCCTTAGTGTGTCCCCCTACTGGACTGTATTATGGGGTTCTGTTGCTGATTGGAACTAATGCACATATGTTTGGGTGACTGGCACAGTTGTGTTATGAAAAATAAGGGTCCCGGACTGGTAGGGCCCTAAGAATCCCGGCTTTGATCAAGAAGGCCTATGAGGCACAGAGAGATGCTGACAAAATGAAACCAGAGGAACCGGTTGGGGTTGTCTGGAAGAAGGATCCTGAATCTCTGCTTTTGGCACCAAATGCCCACTGTATCCTGCAAGGAGGGGTTCATATGAAAAAGGATGTCAAGAACAAAATATTAATGCTGGACGCACCTGGAGATGGAAAACTGCCCTAGGGGCTGCTGGTCAAGCCCAGTATCCTGCCTGATATAGCCCATGCTTTTGCCAGAAGAGTGATGGTTCAAGTTCACAACGTGTCTGACAGGGAGATTCGAGTAAACAGAGGTTGCACCCTGGCCACAGTGCACTGTGCCGATACTGCCATACTACCCAGTAACAAGAGTTCGGGAAAAAGTGATACAGTGACGCCTGACTTGTTTGATTTCGGTGACTCCCCATTGCCAGCTGAATGGAAAGTGAGGATCAGTAAGAAGCTTGCACAAAGGGACCAGGTGTTCTCTTTAAAGGAGAGGGACATAGGCTGCATGCAGGGGGCTGAGCACCATATGCAGCTGCATGATGATAGGTCATTTCATGAGAGGTCTCGACGCCTGGTACCTGCTGACATAGACGATGTGAGGAGACATCTCCAGGAGATGTTAGCTGCAGGTGTAATACAAGAATCCAGAAGCCCTTATGCTTCTCCCATTGTGGTAGTGAGGAAAAAGAATGGAACTGTGAGGATGTGCGTAGATTATTGCACCTTAAACCGGCGGACTATCCCTGATCAGTATACAATGCCTCGCATTCAAGATGCTTTGGACTGCCTGAATGGTAGCAAGTGGTTTTCCGTGTTGTATCTTCACAGTGGGTACTACCAGATCCTGATGGCCCTGGAAGACCATGAGAAGATGTCCTTTATCTGCCCGCTGGGTTTCTATGAATTCATGAGGATGCCTCAAGGGATTTCCAGTGCCCCAGCCACTTTTCAACGATTGATAGAGTGTGCAGTGAGGGACATGAATTTATTAGAGTGCCTGGTGTATTTGGATGATGTTAATTTGTTTGGCAGCTCACTGGAGGAACATGAGGGCAGATTGTTCAAGGTGTTGGACCGACTAGAAGACTTTGGCCTGAAGTTGTCCATTGATAAGTGTCAATTCTTTCAAACATCTGTAAAGTATGTGGGGCACATAGTTTCCACTGAAGTGATAGAGATAGACCCGAGTAAAGTTGAGGCCCTGATGACCTGGCCACAGCCCAACAATCTAAAAGAACTGCAAAGATTCCTTGGTTTCTGTGGTTATTATCGGCGTTTCATCAAGGACTATTCAAGAGTGATCCGTCCTTTACTTAACCTTACTCAAGGGCACCCTTCAACCCACAAAAGATACAAAAACTCAGCGTCCCTTGAGACTGAGAGAGTGTATTTTCATCCAAATGAAGTATTTGGGGCCCGCTGGACTCCTGATTGTGAGACTGCATTTCATGAGATCATATATCAACTTACCCACACTCCAGTATTGGCCTATGCAGATCCAACAAAACCTTATGTTCTGCACACTGATGCTAGCTTGCAAGGGTTTGAGGCTGTGTTGTACCAGGAAAATGAGAATGGTTTAAGACCCGTGGCTTTTGCCAGCAGGAGCCTGACCCCTTCCAAAAAGAACTATCCGGTACACAAGTTAGAATTCCTAGCTCTGAAGTGGGCCATTGTGGACCAATTCCATGAATACTTGTATGGGGCTAAGACATTGGTAGAAACTGACAGCAATCCCTTGACTTAAGTCCAGACTTCAGCTAAACTGGATGCCACTGGCCATAGGTGGCTTTCTGCATTATCTACATACGACTATGCTGTTGAATACAGAGCAGGCCTGAACCACATAGATGCTGATGCTCTCTCACAGAGGCCTGTTCCCCAGAATGACTGGGTCAGACTGTCAGAACCTGATATTCGAGCACCCTGCCAGAAGTTTGACAGGGAGGAACAAATGTCCACGGACGCAGTGGACTGTATGGTGGATTGTTTGGGGACCTCTGAAAATTGTATTCCTGCTGCTTATTGCCACTTCTCTGCCTTGGACACTGGTGCTTTGCCTCAATTCAATAATGACAGTATTCAGCGGGCTCAATCCCAAGATCCCATGATCAAATTAGCTCTAGAAACCCTCCAAGCAGGGAAAGATGTGTCAAAGTTTTGTTCCACTATTTGAGAACTGCACTATTATACAAAGAGGGTCCTAAGTTGAAACTGATCGATAGACTGTTATATAGAGAAACAGTAGGCAGACGGGGACAAATAGATAAGCACCAGTTAGTTTTGCCCACTGCTTTCCGAGACTTGGTGCTGAGATCACTACATAATCACATGAGACACCTTGGTATAGACAGGACACTTGACTTGGTGAGATCCATATTTTATTGACCTAAAATGGGTGCTGATGTCGAACAACACATTAGAACTTGTAGTCACTGCTTACAGAGAAAAGCTGTGCCACAAAGGGCTGCCCCTCTTGTTAACATCACCACCAGTGCCCCCATTAAACTGGTCTGTATTGACTTTCTGAGTTTGGAGCTAGATCAAAGAAACATTAGTAATGTGCTGGTGGTCACTGACCATTTCACCTGATATGCCCAAGCTTTTCCCATCAGGGACCAGAAGGCCTCAACTGTGGCCAAAGTGCTTATAGAAAACTTTTTTGTTCACTATGGGGCACCACAAAGAATCCATTCTGATCAAGGAAGGGATTTTGAGAGTCATCTGATCAAAGAGATACTTTCTCTGTGGGAAGTGCGAAAGTCCAGAACCACCCCTTATCACCCCCAAGAGGACCCACAGTCTGAACATTTCAACCGCACCCTGCTAGATATGCTGGGCACCCTTCACCCTAAAGACAAGCCTAGATGGAGCCAACAAATCAGCACACTGGTACATGCCTACAACTGCACTAAAAGTGATGCCACTGGGTTCTCCCCCTACCACCTGATGTTTGGAAGAGAAGCCCGACTGCTGGTAGATGTGTGTTTTGGAATTTCCCCTGATGGGGTTCAAGCAGCTAATCATTTACAGTATGTGCAAAAGTTAAAGGCAGAATTAAATCATGCGTATCAATTGGCTCAAACCATGGCTGCCAAAAGAAATCTGGCTAACAAGGAAAAGGATGACAAAAAAGTGAAAGCCCTGGAGCTCCAGGAGGGGGATCATGTGTTGCTACAAAATCTGGGACTGCATGGCAGATATAAGATTGCTGATAGGTGACACCATCTCCCCCACATAATGGTAGGCAAACTAGATGATCTGCCTGTATACAAAGTGAGGCCTGAAAACAATTCAAATGAGGTGAAAGCCATGCATAGAAACCATTTACTGCCCATTGGCCAAATCTTGATTGAGGCTGAGCCTCCAGAAAATGCTTCCTCTGGACCAGTGACTAGAGCTGCTGCAAAGCGAAAACAAAGAAAGTCTGCACCTACCAATGTTGAGTTAAAGTGTTCTCCACCAATAACCCTGGTTGAACCAGACTGTCAGTCCATGTCCGAAGAGAGTGAGTGTGGTCTTGAATACTACCCTTCTTACAAACTGAGTCTATTGTTTCAGGGCAACCCCCTAGTAAATTCTGGAGATGAAGCTGGGCTTTCTGGTCTGTCTAAGCCCCCAGCTTTGTCCCTGGAGCCACTACTCCCCCAAAGTGAAGTACCAACTACTAAATCGGATGATCTAGAATCACTGTGCATAGTGGAATTGCATGAGCTGCCCGAGGAGGAAAATGTTGAACTAGAACAGACTGGTGATATACCAGAACCAGAGGAGTATTTTCAATGCATGGATGATTCACTGGCAATGTCACCAAACTCCCCCTGTGGACTAAGTGTTGTGGACTCTGAGCTTGCCACTCCTGAAGCTGAAAACACCCCAAGTTTTAGCCCCTCTACCCCACTGGCAGTCCCTCTGATGTATGAAGACACTGTTGAAGGTGGGGATCAGAACACAGAGATTGTCACGGTTCCCCCTAGAAGGACTGGTCGAGCTGTGAGGCCTGTGGTACGTTTAAGCTATGAGTCCCTAGGCAGACCTGTGGACCTGCCCCTTAACGTGGTCCATAAGGGAGTGTATGTGACCCCGAGCTCATTGCCCAAACTAAGCCTGGGAAATAATTCCAGATTACTTGTCTTGCTCTCTGAATATGGTGCCCCTGCCCCGTCCAGCCCCAAGGTAGCTGATAGGGAAGGGCCCCCTCTTTTTCAGTTTCATGTGCAGGAAGGGTGACCGGATGCTGAAATGTTGCTGTGTATACAATATGGTAACATGTAGTAAGCTGTGAAATACAGAATAAGTACATATGATTGTGATTTAAACAATGCAAATCTAACGGTTAGTAATGTGAATATATTTAGTAGTCGTTTTAAAAATGTTATAGGGGTATCTACTTGACGCAGATGCCAAGTTCTTTTCAGGCCAGGAAGGGTGTAACCCCCCTACAAATGGGGGTTCCTAAAAAGCCTCCATGGAGCTTGCCTAGGTGTTCCCCTGCCTGCTGGCGTTCGGCAATTAAGCCGTTAAGAATGGCACTGTGAGTGCTGGTAGACCCTCCTCATACTGTCTCTTTAGGAGTTGTCTGCTTGCAGACATGATTAGTGTTTTCTAGGGGGGGGTTGGTGTTTCTATGCTCAAATCCTGCCTGAACTGCAGGGAAATCGCTCTGTTTCTGCAGTCAATAAGAGTGCAGAGGGAGCCTAAGTGAAAGATGTAACTGTTTACCTGAAACCAGTTACAGTGTTAGTAAAAATGCAGTTTGTCTAACCTGCCTTTCTTGCAGCTGGGACACTGTGTGTTTTGCCCTCCATTTTGGATCTCAACTGCCGAATGGGTCCAGTCAGTGAGGGGAGACCTTTAAAATGGAGTCTGTTTGGACCAACCAGAATTTGGACTCTCCTGGGAGCCGGCTTACAATGAGGAGGTATATCTAGTAATTCTGGGAAGTGAAGTTCTGGACCTTGGCTCCTATTTGCACCAACAGAGAGAGTTTCTGAGTGACTGACAGCTGAGTCCACCAACTGGACCAGGTGGTGCCCGAAGAGAATGCTCTGTCTTGCGACTGGGAGGTCAGATTTGTTGTGACCGTGAGGAGAGAAGGAGCTCTGTGCTTCTGAGTTGTATAGTTTCACGCGGGAAGCATGTGAGAGGGCTAAAGTTGGGCCATTGCCATTGCCAACTCAAATCGGACTGAATCTGAGAGTACAAAAAGGAAGGAAGGCTGAAAGAGTAGAAACCAGGCTCACCCTGTAGAAGACTGGAGAAATTGCTGAATCGCGCTTGGTCTGTCAGGAATTGAAGCTGCTGTGTGAACTCCCTGGTATTTGCACTAAGTGCACTGGGACCTGAAAGCAGCTGCCTGGTATAGTAATTTCCTTTTCATATAATTGTGTTGAATGCTAGTGAGGAATAGCTATTCCGGTTCTCTTGTCACTGCACAGTGTAAGCTGAATGTTGAGCTGAATGTATTCTGACTGAATCCGTCTGCTGATCAAGGCAGTGTGGCCTGGGCGGTAGAATCTATCTCCCTGCTTGTGTATCTGGCAGTCCAGAACCACCATCTGTGCCAGGTTTCATCAGCGTGGGGTAGCATGAGTACAAATCAGGGCATCCCCTGCGACCTGTTAACAATCACTAGTGTTTCATCTGATTTTCTTTCTTTCATTTCCTCAAGGACTGAGCCATCTGGCTCCGGATTACAATTGAGTATTGTGCATATCTCTCTTACAGGGCCCTTTCCATCTGCACCTGCCGGCCAACCCCGGGCAACGGACCTGGCTAGCCCCTCAACCTGGGTACCCAGAGTGTGACTTTTATGACTTTGTATGAGTGCACAGTACTGTGATTTATTTCTGCCAATCAGCTTGATCTCCCCCTCCTTGTGTTTCACTCCCCTAAATAAACCAGATTGGATGTTATTAACTTTAACCTGTTTAGAGTGTCAATACCTATATAGCAGGCATTGCATTATTTTGTGTAAATTGACCATCCTTATTTCACAGGGGTCCTCCGAGATGAACTGCAGAATCGGTCTTGAGGGTAAGTGGTACCTTATGATTGGATCCAGTATACATGTGGGGTATTGGCATTGCAACTCTTGTATATCATGTGGACCATTAGAGGTAACAAAAGGGGGTCTCAGTGTCCCAGAGGGCTATGACCAAACTCGACCAACCATTACCAACCCTGACCTCTGGGTGGAGGCACCCGCCATAGAACCTAGGCCCCTCAACCTGTTGTGGTCCAGCAGGCAGGGGTAGTAGCCCTTGGGATAGTGCCACCTGGCGGTTACAGTAGCTACTCAGAGGGACAAGGGACATGGAAATATATATATATATATATATATATTTTTTTTCAATTGTTTAACCAGGGGTGGCACACCAAGCTGAAAGCTTGTTTACAGGTGCAACCTGGGAGCACAGGGAAGTTAAGTGACTTGCTCAGGGTCACACAACATGCAGTTGGGGGCTGTGGGATTCAAACCCAGGTCTACAGATTTGCAGCTCAGAGCCTTAAACCACTGCACTATACTGCCTCCCTAAATATGGAAAACAATAGGGAGAACTTGGTAAGTGAAGACCCCCACTGGGACAATAGGTTACAGGGTATTTTAGAAATGGATAACACGGTCAGACTAGATGTACTGTTAGTCTTTTCTGCCATCATTGTCTGTGTCTCAGTGTTTCTGTTTTCTTACAGAGGAATAATGTTGTGTAAAATTGGAAAATTTCTCCGAGCAATATATTTTGCAGAATTTGCTCATTTTGCAAAATATTTCACCGGGTGAAATGTGAATTTCTGCCCATTAGGAGGGCAAAATTTCACCTTCAGATCAATGAAATTTGCTGCTAGGAGGCAAAATTTCACCACCCATGGGTGAAATTTCTCAATTTCTCCACTGTGCCCCCAATCTTGCAGGAAAAATTCCCCTCCCATGTCCCTGGTGTCTAGTGGTCCCCCCCGGCCAATCACCGGCTGAATTCAAACCAAGAATACTCCCTCCACCCCCCAGTCACCTTGAACCCCCAGCCCCCAATCTTTGCAAAATAAAACAATCTCCTTCCATCTCCCTGGTGTCTAGTGGTCCCTGTCCCAGCCAATCACTGGCCAAATTAAAATCAAGAACCCCCCAAATCACCTTGAGCCCCAACCCCCAATCTTTGCAACATAAAACAATCCCTTCCTATGTCCCTGGTGTCTAGTGGTCCCTCCCCAGCTGATAACCATCCAAATTAAAATCAAGAACCCTCCTTCCCCCCCAGTCACCCTGAGCTCCAGCCCCCAATCTTTGTAAAAAAAAAAAGAGTCCCCTCCCCTGTCCCTGGTGTCTAGTGGACCCCCCACCGTGTCTTAAGTCAGAGCTCACTCAGTTTCCTCCCAGTACCCTGATCAGGCTACTACCACAGCCCTCCATTCACCTTCAAGGCCGGCAGCCCATCTGAGTGCTGAACGAGTGAGCACGGTCTGCACGCACTCATTCACTGAGTGTTCAGATGGGCTGCTGGATGTGGAGGTGAGTGGAGAGCTATGCCAGTGGCCCAACTGGGGTACTGGGGGCAGCGTGGTGGGGTCTGACTTAAGACAGGGTGGGGGGTCCACTAGACACCAGGACAGGGGAGTGGATTTTTTTTTTAACATAGATTGGGGGCTGGGGCTCAGGATGACTGGAGGGGAGGGAAGAAGGGTTCTTAATTTGAATTTGGCCAGTGATCAACCAGTGGGGGGACCACTAGACACTAGGGACATGGGAGGGTATTGTTTTATTTTGCAAAGATTGGGGGCCGGGGCTCATGGTGACCAGAGAGGGGAGGGTTCTTGATTTGAATTCAGACAGTGAGCGGCCAGGGAGGGACCACTAGACACCAGGGAAACGGGAGAGCAGAATGGGCATATAAGGATGGGTACAGGCAAAATTTCTGGTAAAACTTTTCACTTTTGTAAAATATTTCACACGGTAAAATTGCCGATTTCACTGCAATTTTGCCAGCGAAATAACATTTTGCAACATCTCTACAGAGGAACCATAAAGCATAAATGACACATTCAGTGTAAAAAGTGATAAATCCCTGATTTGGATTTTAAGTTTACTATTTTCTGGATGTATACATTCTTTGCCATTTACTGCTAATATACAAACCGAGCAATTTTCACACCTGAAGAAAACAGTTGATGTGGGAAGAAGTCAAGTGAATCTAGTAGGTTTTTGTTCAACATAGTGATGTCTGACAAATTTGTCAGAAATGCTGTCACCCCTACTAAAAGTAACATGTTGGGCTGAGCCACTGCAGATGATAGAATAGTATCTGTGAACAAGACTTTACAATGCATTTTTGCAATATCTCCAATTCTGTCCGATAGTTATTAAATCCAGTAACAAATGTGACTTTATTGTTGTCCTCCATCTCTCTCATTTTGGAGGTTAACAATGTATCTCTTTCTATACCTGTAACTTTTCTTACTGCCTCAATCAGTACACAATCTGTGTACCCTTTTTACTTAAACCTCTCTTTCTGTTCATTCAATTAAGCATTGAAATCAGTTTCTTCAAATCAATTTATTTTGATATGTAAGTACTGTTCATATGGTATGGAACTGATGAGACCATGGGGTGGGCACTCTGGCTGTGCAGGATGGTACTGGCTGCAGTTTCCTTTCTATAGCCTTTGCTCTCAAGTGTGGCATGTGGAACCCCTGTGAGTGTAAGGTCAAGAAAATTAAGCACTATTTTCTGTACTCTAGCAATAAATTTCAAATTCACCTCAGTGGTGTTAAGCCAGTCTGTGAACTCACCTACACACTATGGGATCCTCTTACACACACAGACAACACCATCAATAAAAAGTAGTCATGGAACAATGCTGTCTGTGTATGGGTTCACATCAGTATCATAAATTGCAGGTTTTTCCTATTGGCCAAGAAACAAGTTCACTTAGCTGGGGCCATGCATGCCCAATTGCAGTCCTGCAGTTCTGGAGAAAAAACATTCTCTTCCAATGGTAGAAAAAAATGCTCCAGAATAATGTGCAGCCCCTTTAAAATGAGGTTCACAGGTAGCAAATTTTTGAAAGGGCAATTAAGGAGACTCAGTTCTACCACATACAAGCTCATTATTGTGATCAGTAGATGTGCAAAGGAAGTCAATGTCAATCCCAACAAACAACACAAATCCTCAAATCACACAATCTTCTTATATTTAGCCAGCACATCCATAGTGGCATGGAGGCAGGAGGGTATACCTTTAACCAAATCATTAAGAAGAAAAAAAAATCAACAAATTTAGCCATTTTTTTTTCATGAGCCCTCCTAAAACAGTAGATCTGCCGCTGGATGTTCCAGATTTTTACGAACTTTGGGAGAGCATAAAAAGTATGAATAATCAGGTTATCTGTTTACATGAAATCAGATTCTTTCCTGGATATTTCTTTTTTTGCCATAAAAGTGTTCATTGTTTTTTAAATATAAAAACTATTACAACAATCATCAACTAGACCAAGGCCTATCATGGAAACATCATACAAGTAAAGTTCTCTACCAGGTCAATATGTCCCATGCCTCATTGCACATGACAAACCCGTGTAACAGGAACAGCGTGGTAGAGAAGAGCGAAAGGGTGCAAAACCACAAAAGGGTGTATGCATGGTATTGCACCCTCTCACTCTTCCCAGGCAGAGGATAAGACCTCTGCTGAGACAGGGGGCCAGCAAGCAGCTCCCGTGGGTCAATGGGATGAGCCACAGGCAGCAAGGGAGGCAGGCAGTGCGTTTGGGACTGGGTTTCGATTCCCAGTCCCAGATGCATGGAGTTTTTGTATTTTTCACACTTTCTGTGAATTTAACTGTAACCACCCCCCTTGGAGTTAGTTACGACTGCCCCCCACAAAACAAAGACATATGCCACTGGCAATATATTTTGCTGTATTGGCAGCGCAGTATATTGCTGTGGCATAATGTCTTGGCACAAGTTCTGTATATACAGAACTAAACATCATGTGGCTATAAACATAACAATGATGAAATAAGCAATTATAACCCTTTGCCTGAGCATCGTACCTCTCTCTAATAAGCTGCCAGTATTGCAATCCATCAGTTTTAGTTGTAAACTGAATGCTGCAACGTTAATGCAATATTAAAAGGAGAAGCATCAAAGAAAGAAGAACATTCAGTATGTACAAAGAAGGTTATCTCGCAGAATTGGATGATCAGTTCTTGACAGTAACATGAGGAAAATGTGCTGTGGGAAGAAAAGAAGGTAACACAAACAGTGATCTGTCTCTATTGAAACACCTCTTATGAGGAAAAGCCCACTCTAGTCTGCAAATTAAAAACGTAAGGTATAATAACTATCCTTTGTTACCAGAAGACATGGCAGTTATCTTGGGGAAGGGGAGGTCTAGTGAAAAGGTATGCCACAAAACAAGATTCCTAGGGATATGTACAGTCAGAGGCTTCTAAAGATGAAGGAGGGGATTGGGCCACCATGTAAGGTATGGGGGGTACCCATTAGACACTAGGTGAGGAGAAAGGTAAGGAAATAACCCAGTGAAGATGATGAGAAGAGGCCGGGAAGGGGAACAGGAAGGATTAGAAGAAGAGAACATGGGAATGGGAATGGGAAAGGGGGAAGAGGGAAAGAGGGGAGAGGAGGGAAAGGCAGGAACAGTTAAGTCCATCTGGAAGGAGTTGTCCAACAGTAGGTCCTAGGGCTCAGTTGGGGGATATCGGCAAAATATTGTTTACAATGTACACATCCACAAAAATAGGTTTACCTCCACCCTTATTAGAAAGCATTGACTAAAAGAGAGAGAGAGTTTTGCAGTGTTCAGCTATTGGGATTATTCTGAATGGTTTCCAGGGCAAATTTCTAGGAAGGGGTTCCAAATTTCCTGAAAACAGGCAGTTTCTCGGGGTGTGGCCAGCAGCCAAGCTAGCACCAACTTCTTGTTTGACCTCTGCACTTAGAAGTTTTAACAAGGCAATCTGAGTAAAAAAACTTCTTAGACAAAAGAACCAATTCATTATTTTGACAGGATTCACTGTCCTGATCAGTTTGACATCAGTCACTTGCGTTTACTGATTGCAGAACCAAAGTTATGGATCAAACAAATAAAGCGGCACCCGATGGAGAGGCAGCCCGATTGAGAGATACCAAATCCAGATTAAATAAGGAACCGGGCACAGGGGCGGTAGAGGAGACTGTTCAGCCATCTAATGCGGTGCTCCTTAAAGCGATTCAGAAGCTGGATGGCAGGATGGAAGAAGTCACTGCGCAATTTAAAGTAATGGTTGTTAAAATTGGTAAACTGGAGGAAGACACAAAGGTGGAAGTTAAATCGGCATCGGCAGCAATGGCAACTACCTCAGGCCTAGTGAAGGAAAATGGGGTGCTGTGAAGGCACCTCAAGAACCTAAAAAATCCATCCCAAGTGGCCAACGTTAGGATCCTGGGCATTCCAGTGCAAGCTGAAGGAGAAGATCATCCCGGTTTTGTGAGGACTTTCCTTGAGGACCTTTTTCAAACTTCAGAGGAATATTTAATTATTAGGGCCTACAGGATTACACCACATGGCTTTAGGCAATGCATGGCTTTGGGACAATTACCTGCATGGACCCTTTTGATGGTGCTAGGGTCTATAGTTGAAAGGGACTCAATAATTGCTCAGGTGAAGAAAAGAAGAACGATGGACTGGGAGGGGAGCAAAATCCATATTTTCCCTGACTTGAGCTACAGTATGCGACATGGCAACGAAGAAAGGGGTTCGACATGGTATAGACCCACCTGCAACAGCTGGGAATCCAGCATGTACTGGTAATGCCAGCAAGCTTGAGAATTTTTTATGGGGGGAAGACTTTCCAATTTTAAGACCCTGGAGAAGCCGGCAAATATACTGATCGAGTGGAGAGGGAGTTCCAAGCTAAGGACTTAGCAGATGACAGTGTAAATGAAGAAAGTGACTGAGAGATGAGTACTGGAATTCTTCTATATATAAATGTCTTTTGAGCACCGTTAGTTGATGTGATCTATGATGTGACTTGATATCTGTTATGGATAAATTCCCAGTTTAGGGTAAAGGACTCTGATGAAAGACACTGTTAGAGGAGAAATTGCAGGTCAATGACTACTTATGAGTAGTCTGATGGCCTAATAGATCACTTCTTAACAGCAGCTTAATGTGGTTTATACTATATAACATGACTGTTCAGAGAGTTGAAATTCTACTGTTGCAGTGTATGTAATAAGAAGCTGGTAATACATTGTTGTGGTTATAGATGTCAGTGGGGAGAAATAGCTATCTAAATAATAGGGATATGGAAGTCTTGTTAATTAAAAAAAATATGTTGGTTAATCCCTGTTCATGGCAGCAACAAGCAATTGTTGATAATATATAATTCATTTTATGGATACTTATATAATTTAGCTAACCCCTCAGTAATGTAACATGGTATAGGGGTCTAGTGATTGTGGTTCTGTAAAAGTGCTGTATTGCATTCCTGTAATGTTATTATTCTCTTTTTGGTTACCTGCCTATATGCGAATTATGCTGTATGTATTATATAGTAAATTCAATAAACACAAAGTAAAAAAAAAAACACAGGCAGTTTCTCCACTATTTGATGTGCAATTCTCTCATAGCAGGCTGTCAAAGCAAGAAGATTAAACCATTCCTCATGTGTGTGGGTGTGTGGAGGGGTCAGAGTCCCTCTAATGCCGCAGCAAGATTCTTTTGGCAGTTACCAAGGCCCCATTAATCCACAGGAGTTGGGGTCTAGACAGTATTGAGTTAGGTTGCAGCAGGCCACACAAAGCTAATTATGGATCTCTGGCCCCCAGATTGGGAAGTACTCTAGCACAGGTAGACCATATCCTTTTTCAGTACTAATCTATGACAGGACATGTCCGTAGGATATGTGCTATTGTGGCTTGCAAGGAGGAGCATCTCCAACAGTCACTGTGGTCTAGGAGACCCACTTGGCATAGCCAACAGGGGGTCCTATAGGCCTGATGAAGTATTTTATATTGCAGGGATTTTGCTTGGAGTTCACACGAATCCTGATATGCTTTAGGCCACACTTGGGCCTATTCCTGAGGGAAAATTGTGATTTCCAATTCCAGCTTCCATTTTGCTCTAGAACCCTCCAGGATGGGAGGAGGAGGAATAATGCATTCCTGGAGAGATTTCAATTTAGCAGTGAAGTACTGAGCATTGTCAAGAGAGGAAATCCATTGATCAAGTACTAGGGGTTGTGGGAGGGTATGGTCCCTTGAGACCTTGTGTTTAAGAAGATCTCTCAATTGCAGGTATCTCCAGAAATGTGAACTGGGGAGGTGATAGCAGTTTTGAAGGACTTCAAAATAGTAAAGATGGCCTGATGCAGGGTCATTAAAAGATCTCATAGCATGGTGATATCCCTAGCCTCCCAGTCTCTCCAGTGGATGGGCTGGCCATCAATTGCCAATCCTGGGTTATCCAAAGGGGTTGCAAGGGGGCCTTTTGGGGGTTCCAAGCTATCTGCTCACTATATTTCTTCCATATGTTTTTTGGTATATCATGAGCAAGGGGAAATTGCAGTGCGAAGGGACCAATCTGGAAAAAAACAGTGCAAATGCTGTTGATAATTTTTTCTGTGCCTCCTCTAAAGGGTTCCAACCTGGGATAGAATTCACTAGGTGGGGGGCATAGCTAATTACAGCCTGGTGCAAAGGAGCAAGGTCATGAAATAATTTCAGATCTTGAAGTCCAAAACCTCTCTGTTTCCAGTGATTCTAGACAGTCTTAAGTTTTATTTTTGGCGGTTTACTTACCCAGAAAAAGGAGGACATTTTAGCTGACAGTATTTGGAAGAAGTCTTCTGGGTGAGAAATGGGTAAATTAGCCAAAATGTACTGGAGCTTGGGGAGGGCTATCAATTTCAAGGCATTGGCACTACCCCAGAGGGAGAGGTGGTGAGATCTCCAATGTTGTAAATCAGGGTCCAAAGTGTCAAGCATTTTCTGTGCATTGGCTGCTATAGTGGAAGAAAGTGTAGCCTTAAGTAAAATACCCAAACAGACTATCCCATCTAAGGACCATTGGGAGGGGGTAGTTGAAAACAGATCAGCAGGACAGGTATCACTCAGGAGTAAGAACTAGGATTTCACACTATTGAGCTTGTAGCCTGATAACGAGTAGCCCCTATTATTTCCTGTAAAGTTGGCAAGGAAATCGAGGGATTAGTCAGAAATAAGGTCACATCACCCGCAAACAGTGAGATCTTGTGTGAGATGCCTCCCTCCATAAATCCAGGGAAACGGGGCTCTGCTCTAATTTTCAAGGCCAGTGGTTCTACTGCCAGAAGGCATAAAAAGGGGGGGATAAGGGGCAGTCCTGCCTAGTTCCTCTATGGAATGGAGAGTATGGGGATAGCACTGAGTTAGTAAGGACTGCAGCAGAGGGTGAGGTGTATAAAAGGCAGACCATGGAAATAAAGGGTGTGGGAAAACCAAATTGGGCTAAGGCATTAAATAGAAACTCACTCCACCCTATCAAATGCCTTCTTGGCATCTAATGATAGAGTAGCAGCTGAGTGGGATAAATTACCAGCTTCCCAAATGAGATCTAAGGTTCTACGAATGTTGTCAAAGCCTAATCTCCCCGGAATGAAGCCTACCTGGTCAGGATGAATCAATGATGGCATAACTGGCTCCATTCATTTGGCCAGAATTTTTGCAAAAAGCATTTCGTCTGCATTAATGAATGAAATCGAACAGAACTGAGAACAAAGGATACTGTCCTTCCCTTTCTTTGGAATAAGGGTAATGATAGTTTGTGAGAAAGAGGGCGGAAGTGAGGCGGGAGTGGGGCAGGAGTGGGGCGGGAGTCCCCCCCCATCCCAAGTTTCATTAAACAATGATGCTAGCCTTGGGGCAAGCAAGTCTCAGAAAGTGGCATAAAATTCAGTAGGGAAGCCATCTGGGCCTGGTGATTTCCCTTACACCATGGCTTGAATAGCTTGGGAGACCTCTGTTGGCAGGACTGGGACTGTAAGGGTAGAAAGATATTGTGCTGGAACTTGTGGTAAGGTAAAACTAGAGTAAAAAGTAGAACATTGTTGTAGGGAGGGGTGCTTACTTCTGAGGAGTATAAGGATGAACAAAAGTTTTGAAAGGCTTGATTTATATCCTTTGGGGCTATCAACTTAAGTCCCTGAGGGTCCTGAATAATGGGTATATATTTTTCCATGGCCTGTGTCCTGAGTCTGGCCACCAATAATTTCCCTGGTTGTTCCCCTGCCTCCCAATATTTCTGATTCAGTTTGTATAAGACATAGTCAGTTCTGAATTGTAATATATCCTTTATTTCAGTTTTTAGGATTCTAACTTTCATTTTAAGGGAGGGATTCTTTGAGGGGTCTTGGGCTACCTCCAATTCCAATGTCTTAAGTTCCCTTTCCATGTCCCTCAGAATAGCATCCTGCTGCTTCTTAGCCCCAGCTGCATATGCTATCAGTTGGCCCCGGAGTACAGCTTTCAATGCTTCCTGCTGAGTAGACTGGGAACAGTCAGGAGTATCAATAAAGGAATAATAGTCTAGGACAGACTATATAAGCCATTGTACAGTCTTGCCTTGTTGAAAAAGTGATGTATTAAAGCTCCATTTATGGTATCTACTGGCTGTGGTGCCCCATGCCAGTTAGAGGACAACAGGAGCATGGTCAGATATAAGTATGTTCTTGTGAGAGATGCCCCAAGTCTGCAAAACTAAATCAGCAGATGCCAAGATTACATCAGCATGGCTGTAGGAGTCATGGGGGGGAGTAACACATAAAATTGATAACTGTAGGATGGAGCGTTCACCACATGTCAAAGAGGCCATTGTCTCATAGTCAGGTCACCACTTGAGTGGAAAGAGCAGGCTCATAGCGAGGGACAGGGCCAGTCCTGTCAAAGGAAGGGTCAAGTGCCAAACTGAGATCTCCTCCAATTAAGAAAGAGGTGGCAATTCAGGTATTTCAGAGTGGATGGACTGGCAATAAGTTAAGTCAAATGTTTTGGGAGCATAGATGCTAACCAACATAATTGGGTCACCCTGGTAGGTGGCAGAAAGGAGCAGAAACCCACCCTCCGAGTCCTTGTACTCAGATGATATGCCTAGTTGTAGGCCTTTTCTGCACAGGATGGCCACTTCCACACTGTTGAGTCGGATGAGTGTTGTGATAGTATTGTCTGACCCACATGCGTCCCAAGCACCCAGAGTCTGCATCCAGTAAGTCTGTTTCCTGCAGGAGGGTAATATCACATTGCATGTCATTTAAGGTTTGTAATATTATCCTGAGTTCTTTAGGGCAATTGAGGCCCCTAACATTCCAGGAAATAATTTTCAGGTGATTGGCCGAGGCCTTGGCAAGCAACTTCTCACACAGTTTGATTAGAATGAGACTCCATCACATCCCCCCACCGCCCAAACCCCAACAACTATACAATGCACTCTACCGCACCAGGGCGTAGACCTGCATAAACAGCATATGCAGTTTGTGGACACCGAAGTACATATAGTAAAAGATAATAAGAGATCCTCCCCTTCCCAATGGGTATCCTTGGGAAAAATTGACAAAACTAATACCAAAGAAAAACTATTATGCTGTGAGTGGTCCCACTCCCAGTGGAGGCACACTGGTCTCTTCCATAAGGGAAGGTACGGGGGCCTATTAAGCCTATGCTCACATGGGTCCCAGTGACTCTAAAAAGTGGTTAGTTTCCGTATTGGTCCTTGTAAGAACAGATCCAGAAACAGATAGTTTGATACCTTTTATTGGACCAACATAGATATAACAAAGGAAAACAGTACTTAAGCTTTCTGACCAACCAAGTCTTTCCTTATGCCAGTTGTATGGAAAATTACATTCTATTAATACCTAGATCATACATAAAAAAACAGAAAGAATTCTCATTGGTTTAAAATACCTTTTTTAAACTATAACAGAGGTTTAAATGCAAGGAACCAGTTTTAGTCAGCTAGCTGGCTGATGTGAAACACTCCAAGGTCAAATGTCAACAGAGGCAGCTAAGAGGAATCCTTCCTGAGGCCTGACAGTTTCACTAACTTACATAATGAATGGGTGATTGTGTCATGAGAATGCATTCTTAATTAAATGGAAGATCTTTAGATTGAATACACACTTAAGTACATGTTAAAAATGTGATAGTACTCCATGTTAGAAACTATAAAGTAGAAACTTTCTATCTATAGCAATAGGAGGTTTAAAGAAAAATAAAGGTTCCCTATAGTGAACAAACTGTTTCACACATTCATACAGTATTAAACCTATCAGCAATATATTGAACCAGTTAATATATTCCATAAGCATAAAAACCTACAGTGATGTAACCAGATTATTTTACTAAAAAATATCAAATGTCAGAAATAGAGTCCGATAAAAAAAATTAAACTAAGACCCCTAATAAATGAGATGATGCATCCTAATATGTTTAGAGTTTAACTCTAAACATATTAGGATGCATCATCTCATTTACTAGGGGGTCCTTAAAATTCTAAAACAGTCCAATGCTGGACAAGGGAGAGCTTCCTCCTGCCCCAAAGTTTGCACCCTCAGAAGGCAGTTTCAACAGAGCTGCAGTGTGAAGGGTAAAGAGGAGGAATTTAGAGTAGGACCCAAGGAAGGGGTTGGAAAGAGGTGACTCATAGCAGCCAGGGGCAGAAAAATGTACAGAAATGGCCCAGATTCTGTATCCCACAATGTTCACCCTTGGGTGCTGGGCCAAAGATCACACAATGTCAGATGATGCTGCCAGTGCAGTAAAGGGATAACAGTCCTGCCAGAAGTGATGAAGGGATTGCCCTGTGTACCCTACAGCAGCCAAAATCAAGAAAGAGGGTACTTGCAGCACTTGAGGTCAAAAGCAGAGATCCTCACAGACCTCCATTACCTGTCCCTTCACCATGGAATTTCAGGAGCCACAGCAGTATCAGGAGCTTGTGTATCCATGATTTCCACTGCTACTGAGGGAGGGTTTGTGTATTGCACTGGTTTTCCTGTGGATCCTAGATGAAGCTAAAGATATCGGTCTGCTTCCTCCAGGGACTGAAATTGAATGGATTGTCCATTCAGGGTGATGACCAGCATAGCAGGGTAGAGGAGGGCATAGGTAATTCCCCGATTCCTGAGGCCTTGCTTGACTCAATTAAATGTCTGTGTTCCAAAATTCCTCTGGAATAGTCCAGATAAAAGGAAATACAGGCTCCTCCCATGATAACATCCTTAAGGTCCCGGGCTTTATTTAAAATAAGCTTCTTGTCCTGATAATGAAGAAGTTGGAAAATGAAGGGCGTGGCCTGGCATGGGCTCTACTAGTTTGGGCTCATGTGATTCGGTGTGCCCTTTCAATCTCAAAGTCATAATCTTTGGGTGGTAAATGCAGCCATTTGGGGAGGTTTTTCCATAGAAACTGTACTGGGTCTCTGCCCTCCATGCCTTCCAGAAGACCTATGATTCGGATGTTCTTCCTTTGTCCTCTGCCCTCTAGATCCTCCAGCTTGGCAGTGAGCCAGACAAGTTGGACTTCATCTGCTTTTAAGCACTGATTGTGTGAATCCATGCACTGAGCTACTTCTGTTACCACCGACTGTATTTTGCCCACCCAATCCGTTAAACTGGCCAGGCTAGTTTGGGTGTCGACCACCATAACATGGATCACCTCTACTGATGCTGTTATCTGCTCAATTAAATTTGCTTGCCTCACTGGCCCGGTGGTGCTGAGGGTTGAGGTGCTGGACACCACACCTCATGCCATGCCAGTGACCCAGGTTCAGGAACTACCTCGGGTCATTTGGGTGCCGGTACAGGGGGGAGGGGCAGAGCAGGATTGAGTGCATAATGGCAGCTCTCCTCTTCTGGGGTGGCTGTCACCTCCCCCCGTAGTTCCACTGCTACTGGGTGGAGGTCCTGTGGCAGCACAGGTGGGAGAGTGTTGCAAGTTGGGAGGGCATCTCGGCATGTAGCATTCACATGCCTCTACACGTGTTCGTGCATGTACAGGACTGGGGGCAGGTGAAAAAGAGAAAAACACATAAAATACATAATGAAAAAATAATGTGCTTGCCTCACTGTATTGGGTGTTTTGGTGGAGCGATTCCTCGTGGTGGCCATTTTGGTTTCCGGCAAGTTGAGCACTGGAGGAGATTTTGAAATTGATTTTTTTCCATTTCTGCAGGTATTGGGGATCAACAGTAGGCACCTCAGTGGCTCTCTCCATCAAAGAGTAAATAGCGGTGCCTCGTTTGTTTGTTTTTTATACTCATTTTATTGAATAGCACATTATTGAACAGCAAAGAGAGAGAACATCACACATAAGTTGGACAAGTCGTCCTGAACAGAAAAAGTTAAAACAAACATTGTAAAAGAACAACAGTAGGGCCAGGAACAGTGCAGAAGAATAAAAATTCAACTAATTGAAAAAAAACACAGGACTATACTGAAAAACATTATAAATAAATAAATACCAAGTAAGATACATCCCACTATTGAGTCAATTTCTGTTAATTGCAATTTACTAAACTAACATACTATTGCAGTTAAGGGGGAATTAAGAAGGTGTTTATAATGTTATTTTATGACTAAATAGATCATCTAGCCAGGAATAACTCATGCAAGTCCTTTGTTAATTAAAAAAAATAAATAAATACATTAGAATTAGTAAATAAACAATATAGTATTAGTATAATATTGGTAGCAAGAGAGGTTTAGATCATGTTACTCTGATAAAGCTCCCATCTAGTCCACCTATTTTGAAAAGCTTGAGCTTATTGTTGCAAATCAAATGTAAGCTTTTTGAATACCTGAGTATGTTGGATTAGGTGGATCCACTCTATTATAGTCAGTGGGTCAGACTGGCGCAACCTCCTGGTAATGGATTTCAGAGCTGCAATCAGAAGAACCAACTACAGATAGAGCACCTCATGTCCATAGATTTGCAGGGGGGGTCCTAAGAGTAGGTGTTCATATGTTAATGGTTCTGTCAAGCCAAATATGTTTGCTATATGTTTGGAAACTTCTTTCCAGAAGTTCTCAGGTTTAGAACAGGACAAGAAATATAGGTGTGGGTGGCTTTTTCCACATCACAACCCCTCCAACAGCCAGAAGAGGTCCCCAGAGCCCACTTGGAAAGGAAAGTGGAGATCAGGAGATAGCTAGCCCTAACCTTCCATGAGAATTCTCTCCAAATAGGGGAGGAGGTGGTACCCCAGACTCCCCTCCATATCCCCAGCCATTGCTTCCCACTAAGTGAAATTCAGTTATTTTCCCACTTAAGTTTGAGATAGTCAGCATGATGTGCCTCTCCTTACAATACTCTCTGGTATAAAAGGGATATGGCCTTCTCCCTGCTCTGAGAGGTCCAAATCTTTACAAAGGGAAACATTTCCTCATGGCTGAGAATATGATACTAAAACTCAAAGCTGTTTATATATAAAATCTCAGATTTGAAAAAATCTAAGCCTATCTGATTTCCCCCAACCAAATTGTTGTTGTGCTTGTTCAAATGAGATGACTCTATTGTTTTGTAGGATCTGCCAGGGTGCAAAGAACCCTTTAGTAACTGCCTGCACAGCATGCCAGGCATCAAAGCAAGGGGGTCTCAATCCACCAACAATATTTCCAAAGAAAAATCTTGGAAGCCTTACCAGAGATGCCTCTTTTACAACCCTCAAGAAGCGCCCAAGTCTCAGGGGAAGGAGTTTCTTCGCCTGCTTCATTTGAGAAGGGCTGAACAGCAAGGCCGGTAGTGGGAGGGGAAGAGGTCTTGAAAGATCCATCATCTGCCAATGTGCCTTATAATCAGGGTTTTCCCAAAGCAGGGCCATCTTCATTTGGGCTGCAACCCAATAGCTAGGGAGGTGAGGGAGGGCCAAACCCCCAAGTTTTTGGGGAAGAATCAGTAGTTGCTGTTGTAAGCAGGGACATTTATATTGCCAAACAAAAGAAAGAAATGTGGATTGCAAAGCCAATAAATCCTTAATTGAAACTACACAAGGCACACTTTGAAATAAATAATGAAGTCTGGGAAGGGCATTCATTTTCAAAGCTTGAACTCTATTGCATAATGACAAAGAAAGAAGATGCCATCTTTTCATGTCAAGTTTTAATTGAGCAATCAGTGGGCCCTACGACACCAGTTTGACAATGTCTTTGTCTACCGACGTTACAGCAACAGCTCTATGTCGACTGCAATTGCGATTGGCATAGAACTATTGCCTGTAGACTTCTTTTTCTTTGGGGGGTTTTGCCCACTGGACCCCCATGTGTGAGGAAGGCCCCACACACCCCATACTTTAAGTAATCAACTCCAAGTTGGGGTTGATTTGGGAAGGGGGTGCAAGTCCCCCTAGACAGCAGTGCCGGATCCCACGGTGACAGTACAGCGACCCGTCGATGTTGGCACTGTACTGTCATTCATGATGCAGATGTCAACAGGCGATAGGTATATGAATCAGCAGACTGTAATTTAAAGAAAATAATGGTGTGGGGTTAAGTGCAATCTGAATGCCTAAATATTTTAAAGATGGTAAATCCCAGCACATTGGGTGAGCCTGACAGATATGTAGGGGAACATCAGAATTAAAAACTAAAATGTCTGGGTTTTTTTGAGTATTTAATGTGTAACCAGACATGGCAGAAAAAGCCTGTAACTTTTCAAATAGGGCTGGTAAAGATGTGCCTGGGTTTGTTAAATAAACCAACACATCATCAGCATAAAGTGCTAACTTGTGTTCTACATTAGCTATGTTTATTCCTTGGATACCAGCATGCTGATGTATGCTTTCAGCCAATGGATCTATGTATAAGGCAAAAAGTAATGGTGAGAGAGGACAGCTCTGTCAAGTGCCTCTCTCTAAAACAAAATCATCAGAAATATGATCATTTGCCCTAAACAAACCTTGGGGTTTATCATACAGCTTAAAAAGAAAATCAACAAAGACAGAGGGGAACTCGAAGCCAGCAAGGACCATTTTCAAAAAGGGCCAGGAGACCTTGTCAAAGGCATTTTCTGCAACCAAACTTAACAGCAAAGCTGGTTGTTTATGTTGCTGTATATGATTTATGATGTATGTTGTTCACCTATTATTTTGGGGCGGACGCCCAGGAACAAACCCTGACTGATTGAGATGAATTAAAGTGAGAATCAGAAGCTGAAGGCGTCTAGCAAAAATAGATGCTAACATTTTATAATCAGTGTTTAGGGTGAATGTAGACCAATAAGAGGCACAAATGGTTAGGTCCTTGCCCGGCTTCGGGATAACAGATTCAGAAATAATAGCCTGATTCCAAGATGGGGGAACTTTACCTTGTGAACCCCAAAACATATGAAAATGAGTGTTGTAAGAAGGGGGTTAATTGTTTTTTTAAAGTGTTTTCAAAATTCTTCAGGGAAACCGTCCGAACCTGGACATTTCCCAGTTTTTAATTTGTCAATTTCTACTTTGATTTTCCTTTGAGAAATTGGTATAAGGAGAGAGGTTGACTGTTCTGGAGACAGAGAGGGGAGATTTAAAGGCTGTAAAAAATTCCACATTATATCGCCAGGTACTGAAGGAGGCACTGAATATAAGGTGGCATAATAATTTTTGAAAGCATTAGAAATATCAGATGTTGTATTAAGAAAGGGAGTGGTGGATAGAGCCCTAATAGCTATTATCAAAGCTTTGCCTTTTGTACTCGGAGGCAGTCCACTAATAATTTTAAAGAGCGGGGTCCACCATCATCGTATTTTGGTCAAAGAAATAAATGTTTTTGTTCTTCATAATAATCTAATAAATTATTTAGTTCTTTTTTAATGCCTGGAGTTCCTTTGCTCTTTCCTTATTTATTTTTATTTTCTGCTGATCCTCCAGAGCTTTTATACGTGATGTAAGGGCTTCTCTCTTAGCCTCCCTTAACCTCTTTTTTCGGGAAAACATTTCAGTTAACTTTCCTCAGAGGGTAGCCTTGAGAGTATCCCAAAGCATTGCTGGGTTAGTCTCAGGGATATCACTATCCCTCAAAGCCTGTTGTAATGTATCTTCAATCTGTTGTTTAACCTCGGAGTCCCACAAGAGGGAAATATTCAATTGCCAAAAAGTTGTTTTTGGGAAAGCCCTTACTTTTATCCTGAGAAAAACTGGGGCATGATCTGCTAAAGAGAAGTTTCCCAACCATGTCTTTGCGGTGCCTCATTTGTTAAAGTCACTGATGGAGTGAGATGTACGAGGGGCAGCACAGAGCTAGAGGTTTATGCTGCCATTGTTCTCCAGTGCTCACATGACCGCCTTCCCTGGATATTTCTTTGGATGTTAAAGCTCTCTCAACAGTTCATAGAGCTCCATTTTAAACCCTGGAAGTGAGTTAGAGTTCAACTTCACATTGTTCTGTGTAGTTTTCAAATGATCATGCACCATTTATTCACATTCCATCATGGACAACACCACTATGCTCCCACCCTATTCTGCTTTTCTTTTACTACATTCTTATTATTTTTGCTAAGAGACTCCAAAGCTTTCTTACATGAATCTAGACCTTGACAACTTAAAAACAATTGTGACCCAATACTAGGGTAAAAAAGTGTATTGTTATGAATGTATAAATCAAGGGCTATACCTTTAAATGTCTGACTTATAAGTGAGACACTGTGGAGTCAGATCTGACCCCTAAGGAAGTCCTAGAGCAGGACAAAGCAACAGGGGTTCACTGGGAGTCTTTTTTTCTCTATCTGCCCTCCAGCACAGTCAAACAACCTCCCTTTCCCCATCCATCTCTCTCCTTGAACTTTCTCAAACCACTCTTACTAGCACACTTCTAAAATGCATGCACATGCAGCTACAGAGTCATCTTCATCCTCTCTTTGCATTACAGTAACTCATACCCTCTGTACTCCCTCCCTTAATGCACATTTTGCCACCTACCCTACTGTATAGATTAAAAACCCTAAGTTTCAGTTTTACACCACCATCATTCTGTTAAAATATCACTACTCCCTTTACATCTCCCTCTGCCTCTGTTCCTTTGATGAGAGGCACCTCAGGCACTGTACATCCTTCACCTCTGCATCCTGGCTTTGACTTTCTCCCTTCCTACCTTTCTGCCCTCATCTCTTCCCCCTCCTTCCTCGTACCCCCTCTGAAAAACTGTATCCCATTCCCTCTCCCTCTTCTGCAGGAAAATTACTGTGAGCCAAGCTGTTTTCTCATATATCTTCCCTAAGGTCTTGTCCTCCCTCCCATTGTCTATGCAGCATGTAAATTAGGAGATCCTTCATGCATACTTGTGCAGCAGCAAATTTAAAGGTTTGTGGCAGTGGTAAACTGCTGCCAGAGCAGCACCATTTACTGCCACCAAAAAACACCTCTTAACCAGGTGCTAAGTCCACGCTGTCACCACCCCCAAAGGCACAGTGGCTGTACTGCAGCCACCCACCCCATGCCAAGCTGCAACTGGTCTCCTGTTTGAATTTAATTTGAATTGTTAATTGTATCCCTGATGGAGTAGTATTTCCCCCGCTCTGCCATTTGAATTGTTAACAGTATCCCTGGTGGCATAGTGGTTCCCTCTCCTTGATCACACTCCATGGCTGACAGATGGCAACTAACTGTGGAGGTAAATGGAGGGCTGTGCTTACTGCTGAGTTCATGGATGCTGGCACTCAGGGTGAGGAGTTGCAGAGCATGGGTCCTTGGATGGAGGGCAAGTGGGTCAGTATACAGTCAAGGGGAAATCACTGGACTACCAGGGATACTACTATGAATGGCAATAGGGGATGGTGAACCACTATGCCAACATGGATACTATTAGAACTCCAAATGGGAGATAGGGGCGGACTGCTGGACCACCCAGAATACTACTATGAAAGGCAATGGGGGATCAGCAGGAGCCACTATGCCATGATGGATACTATTAACAATTCAAACGGGAGATTGGGGGGGCACAACTATGCCACCAGGGCTTTCTCTTTTCCACAAGAATGGGCATTAATGGGCTGCAGCACCACATGCATATGAGCCCATAATTGGAACCCTTAGCACCACACATGCCCAGTGGGCTCATGTGCATGCTCAGGCTGAATATGGTCCACAGGGGACCTGGTGCTATCCCATTTTGGGTAGCACTGTCTCCAGTGGGCCATATGCAGACCAGGTCTGTGTTGACAAACTGCAGATCCACTTAGTGCTGTGCTAACATGCGACACTATTCAGTCAAACAGCACCACTCCGTCAGTGAGCACTATTCATCTGAATATTTTCAGAGCTGGGCAAGTGCATGCGCAGTGCAAATGGCTGCTCTGCGATGGTGCCAATCATTCAATATTAGGGCAGGTCAATATTATTAGGACAAACACAAAGGTGTCCCTGAACAGATTCTGTGAGGAGAAACATGCCAAATAAATCATATTGCAATTTTGAGAATGTCACCCAGTAACTAGATATTGTCAATCTTGTAATGTCCTGTATCTCGACTTCAGTAAAGCAGCTGATACACTGGTTCATAAACTTGAGAACCTACTGCAGGGTTAATGAGGGGGTGATAAAAATCAGTTTAGAACTGCTGTATTTCTTAATGATTGGGTTTGTAATGTATACATTTGGAGTAATTTGATCTACTGAATGGTGGCTGCTTATATTTTAATTTGTGGCATGTAGTTGTTCATGACCAGCATCTCCCAACTTCCACCAAGCAGCGAGGTAATTGCCTTGGGGCACTTCAATATGAACATACGAACATACAAATTTGTCAGCAGATAAAGGCCTTATGGTCTATCGATTCTGCTCGAGTGTGCAGCTAGCAACCCTAATACTGCAGCTGCCCCTTCCTCCCTTCCCCTGACCCTACCTCTTACCCTATCCCATCCCCATTTGAAGCAGTCCAGTGTTCTACAGGATACCACTTCCACAGGCAATGCATTCCACCCAGACACCACTCTCTCCATAAAAATGTGTCTTCTCATTTCCCTCCTGAACCTTCCCCCCTTCCAATCTGAGATCATGACATCACGTGTCCCTACCCCCCCTTAACTTGAATAGTCCCTTCATGCCTGTCTTGTTTATTTCCTTCATGTACTTGAAGGTTTCAATCAAATCCCCCCGTCTCTCCTCTCCTCCAGTGAGTACATGTTCAACTCCCTCAGCCTGCTCACATAGGGTATGTCCCCTAGTCCCTGGATCATCTTTGTTGCCCTGTGCTGCACCTCCTCCAGTAACTTAATGTCTCTCTTCAGGTATGGGCACCAGTACTGTATTCAGTAATCCAGGTGTGGCCTAACCAGTGACCTATACAATGGCATGCTCACCTCCCCTCTCCTTGAAGATATACCTCTGGCAATACAATCCAGCATTTTGTTAACCTTTGCAGCTGCCTTCCTGCATTGTGCTGAGTTGTTCATTGAGACCATTATAGTCACCCCCAGATCCAGATTATGCAGGCAGTATAGAGCTGTGGTTTAGGGCTCTGAACTGCAAACCTGGAGACCTGGGTTTGAATCCTTACAACCCCTACTTGCATACTGTGTGACTCTGAGCAAGTCACTTAACGTCCTTGTGCTCCCACGTCGCACCTGGAAACAAGTTTCAGCTTAGCGTGCCTTCCCTAGTTAAACAATTTCTCCTTTCCTTTCCTTTCCTTATCCTTCTCCTCCTCTGTCATGGTTAGCTGCCCCCCCCCCAAGGTTGGTAGCTACTTCTTGTGTTTTGTTGCCCCGAAATGTAGCACCTTGCACTTTTTGGCATTGAACCCCAACTGCCAGGTGTCTGACCAAGTCTCCAGTTTTGACAGATTATCTTGCAGCCCATGCCACCTACCTAGGTCAACCACTACTGCTCCCATCTTGGTGTCATCTGCAAACAAACTGATCTTGCTCTTGATGCCCATTGGATGTCTGATATAAACAACCGAAAAGACACTGGTTCCAACACTGAGCCCTGCCTTACTCCGCTTGTCACTGTCCTTGGTGATGAGAGCTCCCCTCCCACCACCAACCTCTACTGCCTTCCCTATTACCAGTTTGCTATCCATCCCACCATTTTCTCCCCTGCACTTGGACCTGCCAACTTACTACCCAGCCTCCCATGTGGCACCGAGTTAAATGTCTTACTGAAGTCCAGAAATAGGACATCCACTGCATAGCCCTTGTCCAGCTGTCTAGTTACCCAGTCATAGTAATTCACTAGATTGGTCTGACAGGATCTGCCCATGACAAACCCATGCTGCCTAATGTCCTGCTGCCCATTGGTCTCCAGAAGAGACACCAGCATCTTCTTCAGGATTGTCTCCATCAGTTTTCCCACAATGGATGTTAACAATGTTAACTGGTTATCTCCCTCCTCCACCCCCTTTAAGGATTCTATCTTGGCCTTGGATCTTACCCAAGTTGTCCAGTCCCCTACCAGACTCATTGACAAAATGCACTCCTCAACACTGTTGGATCTCATCCTTACCAGTTCAGACCCCCCCAAAATCTCCTCCAACAACTATTGACCCATCTCTATTCTTTCCCCTGTCTCCAAGGATCTTGAGAAAATAGTATCGGACCAACTTATGGATTATCTGTCAAAACACAACCTGCTATGTCCTAAACAGCATGGATTCTGAAACAGCCACAGCACCACCACAGCTCTCCTAGAATACACCTCCTATATCCACAATGCCCTCGAACGTGGACACATAGTTGGGTCGGTCTACATTGACCTTACAAAGGCATTCGATACCATCAATCATGCCTTGCTTCTCAACTCTGTGCCTTCTCTGCATCTCTCCCATGAAGCCACTTCCCAGTTTGAGGACTACATCCCCAGCAGATCCCAACAGGTCAAGATCAACCCCACCCTAGCTTAAAGCCTCATGGTTCTCTCTGGGGTACCCCAAGGCTCCATACTGGAACCCCTCATATTCACCCTTTTCCTAAAATCCCTGTCCGACTCCTGTTCTGGTAAACTCCTGCTCTATGCAGATGATACAGTGATCTTCTGGCACCACCCACACCCTGACTCTCTCCAACAAGCCTTCCAGGGTTTCTTCACTTAAGCTGAAGCTTGGTTTTCAGCCCACCGCCTAATCTTAAACTACAAGAAAACTAAGACCATGGTCTTTGCTCTCACCACAGCCTGCACAGGGATTTCCTGCTGTGCATCCTTAACTCCCAAAGCTCACCACTGGAGCAAGTAACTACCTTCAAATACTCTGGACATGTCCCTCATGTACCATGCCGACATCTACCTCCAATCCACTGCCATCAGCTCCAGACTAGGTCTCCTTTACCATTACAAGCACTGCCTCCCCTCTGAGGCAATCCACCTAGTCATATCATCATCAGTCCTCTCCCTGGTAGACTACAGTATAGTTATATATGGCTCTGCTGATCCCACCACCCTACATCATATCAAAACTGCCCTGAATAAAGCTTGTCAACTGGTAACAGGATGTGATAGATTGACCCACACCTACGAGCTATACAAGCTCACTAACTGGCTAAACTTTAAGGGGAGACTTAAATACCATACCTGTTTGCTCACCAAGAAAATCTATCACAGGCAAGCCCCGGACTGCACAACCTTATCCTACCTGTCCATTACTGCAGGGCCTCCAGAAGTGCTGCCATGACCTCCCTCCTTGTCCTCCACTGTAGGACATCTCTGGGCCAAGGGGCCTTCCTCCACAGGGTCCCTCTCTGACTCAATGGCCTTCTTGCTACTATCTTACTAGAACCCAAGATCAGCCTCTTTAAATCCAACCTTAAGAATCCACTCCTCGAGTCCTCAGCCTGTGACTTCACCTAGCCCCATACTGGCACTACTCTTCTGATTTCTATCTCACATCTCTCTCAGATTGGGCTCTCCATAGGGCCCACTCAATCATCCTTTTCTTTCTTCCAAGGTGTGTTTTTTTGTTTTGTTTTTTGTATTTGTATTAGGCATCTTCTAATGTTATTCTGTAAATACTGGGTCAAATTCTACCCTAGAATGTTGTTTTGACTCTCCTAACTTTGTGCATTGTAATATTTACTATTGTATACTGACGTTGAGCCTTTGCAAAAGAGTCTATGACTCAAAGATTTGTAATTCCAATTGTTAAATAAATAAATAAATAAAATAATTTGCATAACAACTTCTGTGTGGAGGGGTGCTTGTGTGGTAGTTTTTGTCAACTGTTTCATTTGCATATTTAACATATTCCCTCAGCAGGCAGTACTCTGACTAATGCACTCCTAAGTAGTGTACGTTATTGATGCAATCCAATGTAATGAGGATTGGACCAATGAGGAGACACTACTGTCCAGAACCCATTTCAAAAAAGAGATACATTAGACTGTTAAAAGCTTCTAAGTATTCTATAGGTCAAATGATGCACATTTCCAGCTCCAGCTGCACTGTCATGTGCGGGGTACACTGATGGTCCAGCAGACCATCCCCAGCCCCGGTCCCCATCTGTATGATAAATAAGAAATTGTTAGTGGTCCAGCAGTTACTCCCCAGCCCCGATCCCCATCTGCATGATACAAGATAAGGGGGACTGCTAAACAACCAGGGATGTTTTTGTGTTTTATAACAGAGGACATCGAGGCTGTGGAGGGACCACTAGACAACCAACAATTTCATTTTTTTAACATGGATGGGGATGGGGATGAGGGAGAGATTGCTAGACCACTGTGGATTTCCATTTTCTTGTTCGTGGTTGGGGATCAGGGCTGGGGAGGGGAGACCTGGCTCAGCACACACAGCCGCTGCAGTAGCATGCAGATGACCCCATAATGGGAATGCAAGTGGTCCACTAGCACCGTGCATGCCCAATGGGATCTTCTGCAAGTTTGGGCTGATTATCACCCATAGGGGTCATGGCCCTAACCAGTGTGTGCCACACTTTACCACTATGGGTGGTCTTTGGCCTGATGCCCCGGTAGCATGGCACAAAGCATGGCAACTGCTGGCTGTGCACCACATTACCATGGCTTGATATTGATACAGGTATCGCAGTCAGTTTGGATCATGCTATCCATTTGAATATGGCACCAGAGCCAGCTGGCCCTATTTTGTGGTGCAGCACACTCATGTGTGCATGTTACCAGCCTGCTCTGAATATATGTCTCTTCATGCACCAATGAAAGAATCACTCTGATTGGTCAAGGACATTTCATGATACTCCTTTAATCTGTAATTTGTTTTACAAACACTTCTGCTAGGCAGGCCAAATGGGGAGATAAAAGGTTTTTTAGGTATGTGAGAGAGAAGAGGAAGAAGATGCAGAGAATAGTAAGGGTGAAGGGGGAGGATAGCTAATAGCTACTTCTGCTCTATCATCACAGTGTAGGAGGAGGAGGGAAAGGGTCCAGAGTTAAGAGGTAAGGGAAGGAAATACAAAAGGATGGATCCTAATCTGTTCAGTGAAGACAGGGCAAGAGAGGAACTAGGATGGTTGAAGGTGGACAAGGCAATGTGGCCGGATAACTTGCATCCTAGGGTACTCTGAGAACTAGGGGAAGAGCTGGCAGCACTGCTAACAAAGCTGTTTAACTTGTCCCTAGATACAGGGTGGGTGCCAAGTGACTGGAAGAGGGCTGATGTAGTGCCACTGCATAAGGGGGGCAGCAAGGAGGAGGCAGAAAATTACAACCCGGTCAGCCTCGCCTTGGTGGTGGGTAAGGTGATGGAGGCACTATTAAAGGAAAGGGTGGCAAACTACCTTGTGGACAATGGACTTCAGGATGACAGGCAGAATGGCTTCACAAATGGGAGGTCATGCGAGATGAACCTAGTAGAGTTTTTTGACTGGGTGACGAAGGTGGCCGATCAAGAAGGGACAGTGGATGTGGCCTATCAGGACTTCAGCAAGGCCTTCAACACTGTCCCTCACAGAAGGCTGGTAGATATGCTGGAAAGCTTGGGAAGGGGACAAAAAATAACTAGGTGGGTGGAAAACTGATTGAAGGACAGAAGCCAGAGGGTGGTGGTTAATGGGGTACATTCCAGTGAGATGGGGTGATGAGCAGGGTGCCCCAGGGGTCAGTACTGGGATCCCTCCTTTTTAATATCTATATCAGTGATATAGCAGAGGGGCTGGAGGGAGGGTGTGCCTATTTGCAGATGATACAGAAATCTGTAATAGGGTGGACACCCCAGGGGGTTTGAAGGCCATGAGGGAGGACCTGACAATTCTGGAAGGGTGGTCGGAAACTTGGCAGCTGAAATTCAATGCCAAAAAGTGAACAGTAATGCACATGGGACATAAAACTCCTCATGCCATTTACACACTGGGGGAGGTGAGATAATTAAGCCAGCTGAGCAGGAGAGGGATCTGGGGATTATAATATCAAACAACCTAAAGGTAGATAACCAATGCAGCAAAGTGGTGGGCAAGACAAATAGGATGCTGGCTTGCATAGGGAGGAACATAACAAGCAGAAGGAGGGGGTACTGATGCCTCTTTATAAAACCATGGTTAGACCTCACCTGGAGTATGGGGTCCAGTTCTGGAGACCTCACCTATGCAAGGACATAGATGGGATTGAATGGGTTCAGAGAAGGACAACTAAGATGTTGCATAATATGCATAGGAAGACATATGAGGAGAGCTGGAGGCAACTTAATCTGTACCCATTGAAGACTAGATGGAAGAAGGGGGACATGATAGAAACATTTAAGTATGTGAATGGGGATTAATAAGGTGAGGGAGGGGAGCTTATTCACAAGGAAAGTGAGCGCTAAAACTAGAGGTCGTAATCTAAGATTGGAAGGAGGAAAATTTAAGGGCACCATGAGGGGATGTTACTTCACGGAGAGGGTGGTGGAGCCCTGGAACAAACTACCTGAGAAGGTGGTAAAGATTGAAATGGTGGAGGAATTCAAGAGGGCATGGGACAGACATAAAGGAGTTGACCAATGAGTGGAAGGGGAGGTCCCTTGACAAAGGTGACGAGTGGGGGGGGGTAAGGGGCAGACTCGATGGGCCAGAGATCTCCTTTTCTGCCAACAGATTTCTGTGCTTCTATGATTCTGTGTTTGATATATTTACTTATTACATTCACTACTACCAATCAAAATAGGTTCCTCAGTTCAGGACTAGTGATGAGGAAAATCTTAGACTTCTAAGTCATATTTTAATGTGAGTTATGACCTGAGCCAACATGATAATCAGTAGCATTGATTTCTCTCTTTATAGCATATTATTCTAAAAAAAGTGTAACCATTATGTACATTGAAGGTAATCGTTAAGTTAGAATGTTAAATTTTCTGAGATTCAGAAAATAATAACTTAGAAATTGAAATGAATACTTTGTACTTACCTCTAGTGTATTCATTGAATTGGAAGAAAATGCATTTTAATGTGAATATTTTAAATGCAGAATTTCAAAGCATAACTAGAGGCTCAGTTGAAATGTGATGAGAAAGTAAAGTAACATGAGTGCGCTTTTTAAGGTAGGATTTTTTATGATTAAAATAACATTAATAAAGCAATAATCTGATTTATGTATGTATCTTTTTGGTAATCTGTAGAGCTGACTATAGAGTATATATGGTGTATACCTCTGCTACATACAACTGATACTAATCTCCATTATCTTCTTTTTTTAGGAGAGGTTGAGTGGGTGTACTGGTAATGACCACAGAAGTCAAGAAATTATAAGGAAACAAAACCGTAAGCTATGTTTACAGCTTTAACTGTATTCTGGATTTTATTTCATAGGTGTAATGTATATTGCCATCACAGGTGTGTGTGTGTGTGTGTGTGTGTGTGTGTGTGTGTGTGTGTGTGTGGTGTGCCTGTGCATGTGTGGTGTGTGTGTTTGTGTGTGAAAAATTCTACAAGATTGCTTTACATAACTGTTGTTATATTATGCATTTGCATTTTGCTTTTGTTTTAAAAAGTTGAGAGAATAACCTGTTTCAGTGCAATGTAACATTTTTAAAACAGGATTACTGTTGCTTCATTAATTTAGACTTGTTTATACAAACAATACAATGTTGTATAGTGTATATCATGCATGTTTATTCCAAAATGCTTTACAGGATTTGTAAAGTACTGTAAAGAAGAATAGTGAAGAGTGCATGGTTTATTTTTGATCTGAATTGTGCATAAACAATATAAAAGCAATATTTTTGAGAAATGTAGTAAAGAGTGAATTAAAGAGCTATTTACACAGTTACAGCAGAACTCCTTCTAGTGTACTGTATGTACAGTAAAAACAGAAACAGATTATGCAAATGAAAAAAATATGCATTTTGGGATAACATTTGAATAGTGTGGAGCATCAAAGAGACAGGAATATTGGAAACTGTACAAAATGGAGTTGATGCTACCGAGAGGGGCTGTGCAGCTACAGGGGTGACCAACCACTTATAAAGCAAAAAAAGCAAAGTAATCTGCACTCAAAGAGGGCAATACATATACTGTAAACAGAGGAAGCAAACAGCATATAGTCAGATTGAAGCTATTAAACTGTATATAATGGTATTATGGACAGTAGCATATATAGTATAAACAACTAGCGGAAGTACTAAGCAAGTGCATGAGCCAATAAAACTGGATACAAATTGCAAATAGAAGGCAGAAACATGTTCAACAGGGTGGCTCAAATGAACCCAAACATATAGACAGAGATAATGTAAGGCTGTTGACTGAGAAAAGACAGTTTGAAGACAGATATTTGTTGAAGGGGGCAAAGATGAGTATTTGGAGACTTGGTGAGTGAGGTAGGTAAAAACAACACTATGAAGGGGTTGAAGACCTGTACAGCTGTTCTAAATTGATTCAATAAGGGAATGGAGAGTCAGTGGAGGTAACAGGAGATGTCAGTGATGTAGTCTGGGTTTTGGGGGATGGTAAAAAGTAGACATTAGGTAAAAAGAACAACATTCTGAACATACTGAATCCTGGAGAGTAAAGGCTTAAAGGCCTCATGGAACAGAGTTGTGTGAATACGTTTTTCAGAACCTTTGGTCAAATATTCAATATTCAGCATTCAAATATATTCAGTTATTTGGTATTCGGGTAATCTTTACTTGAATAGCACAACAGTAAGAAAGACCCTTCCCTCCACCCTTGCTTATATGCTAATGTCCCACACTTCTCCCCAGTCCAAACCCAGCACATAATGCCACCATCCTTCCCATAACCTCTGGCAGAATCCAATTCCCACCCTCATCCCACTAACACCCATAATGTTATGTGCTTTGGTCCCACAGTAGGCAACAAGCACAACATGCCCGCCTCCATCGCTAGCAACCATCCTAATTAGAGAGAGGTGCACTTTATTTCAGTGTCCCTTACCTAATCTATTCACTTCCTGCCCACAACCCATTT
Organism: Neoceratodus forsteri; assembly: GCA_016271365.2. NCBI lineage: Eukaryota > Metazoa > Chordata > Ceratodontiformes > Ceratodontidae > Neoceratodus > Neoceratodus forsteri. The sequence goes on from CM028133.1 coordinate 638,722,093, forward strand.
CCTTATCTCTTCCCTCCTTTTTTTTCAAATAAAGCTGTTTGTTGCATTAATCCTTTTCCTTCTCATTCTTTTTGGACTGTCTTTTGAACACTGCCCTATATATTGCGCAGAGAGAAATGCACTTTTTGCACTAAACAAATGAACCTCTTATGTTTCCTCATCCCCCACTCTTGAATTTCTTTGATAATGGTGCAGAGGTGTTGGTAAATGAAATATAAGGAATCTTTACATAAAAGAAGAATATGTCTCTTAATACTATACCTTACAGGGGGAAGGGGAGGAGAACTTACTGAGTGGAGAAGTGAATAAATTATGTGGAAAAGAGTTTTGGGGCATTATGCATATTTGAAAATAGTATCACATTACACATATACCACTAATGCAAAACATTATGGAAAGAATTTTTAAATCACCATGAAAGAATTAATGTTGGCTCAGCATTATGCTGGACAGAATGGTGCCAAAGGAATTCACAAAATTGCTGTAAAGGCTGAAAACTGCAGCCAACCACATATTTTATCCTTTTTAGGACTCATGACTGTGCCACATACAATGGATGCTGTCAGGATGCAACACAATACTGCAGCATTCTGTAGCTGGGTTACTGCAGGAAACAAGGCACTTTCAATTACAGTTAATCCATTCCATGAGGCACTAACCTGAGACACTGTCTTGAATACTGGCAGGCTGCACTGTACATTTCCATGAAGGAACTAAGATTGGCTTGCCTTTAAGCAGAACTGAGTGGTGCCAAAAGGCCTCACAGACAAAAAAGCAGAAAACAGCAGACAGAGACATGCATTTAGAGGGGGAACCAGCCAAATAATCTCAGTTGTTGGGTCTTGGTGAGCCCGAAGTTTAAAAAGCAATTTCAAAAACAAGAAATGCAGTGGAAAATCACTGAAGCAAGTATTACCTTGGAGAAGCTTAAAGCTGAGCCAACCTACTGTAATACTTTCATGGTGATTTGCATGCACTTTCTATTATGCTCTTCATTAGTGAGTTACATATAAATTGGTATTTCTTTGACATCTGCCTTTATTATCAATGTTCTTCTAGGCTAAACTTTGCTTCAGTGCTAGAAATTTTGTCTTTGAAAATGTATGACACTTAGCACTTAGAACGCCTGTCATGAAGAGTATAATTGTAGAGGATTTGATGGAATTTCCAAATCTTGTAACTGGAACATTCTCTAATGTCTTTTAAAGTGACCATCTCTGTACTTCAAGTCTTACAGCTAGTCAGCACACTAGGGGACCACAAGGTGCAGGAAAAAATGATCAAACAAGTAAAAGGCAGCAGATGGAACAAAATGATATGTATCAACACAAAGGACAGGTCATGAGGTGTCATGAAAAGATCAGGTTAGAGAGCTAGGAAGATTTGAAGTGTTTCAGGGAGTGGTAAGACAAAGTTATATTTTAAAGAAGCTCACACTGCATGCACATTGATGAGCTGAAAGTGGTCATCTTATATGAGATCATAGATACAATGGGGAAAGGGAGAAGGGACTAGCAGAAGATGCAAATGTAAGTATTACCATGGGTAGGGGTGGAAGAGCTGACAGACTGGATGACACAACGGCTGTCAAGGATGGAGAAGATGTTTTTGGCTAGAGGGTTAAGAAGGTTGTCAACCAGCACATTAAGGTCACCAGTGAGATTTATGTCAGATTATGGACCAATAAAGAAGAGGTAGTCACAAAACTATGAAAGGAGGAAGGGGCCATGATTGGAAGGCAATAAAGAGTTGAGTGCCTGAGGTAGGAGGAAGATGTAGGGTGATATGTTTAAAGGAGGAGGAGAATGACTGGTATGAGAGGGACAATGTTCCTTAAGCTTTCATTGCGACACCACTTTCTTGGTCCAAATTGGTGGGACTGTCAATTGTAGAGGGATTCAAAGGGTAATATCCATGAGTGGAAAAGGTGGGAGGAGCTAGCCAGGTATAAGTGAGAAAAGTACATTGCGAGAACTAACCTGATCTCACAACTGAGGCCAACAGATATTGTGTGAGTATTAAGCTGACACCATCCAGCTAAACTCAATTAAAACAGTTGGTTTTGCCAAGAGAATAGTGTTGCCCTGTACTGGCCCTATTGCTTTCACAGGGATAGCTTTTTTATTCTGAGATTAGGATTGGTACTCAATAAAGCTGCCCCAAACAGCACTCTGTTTTAACTGAAAATAAAGCTGACCAGACAGAGTCACTGTCAAAATAAGAAACTATGGCAACTAGTAATTAACCCTTACATACACTTATGCTAGAAATTTTAAATCTAGAAATAAGTAAAGGAAGAGAGAATTTGTCAGTTTCACTTCCTAAGGACAAATTGCATCAGCTGATTTGGCCAAACCCTGAAACAAATTAGGCAACCAGGAAAAGGAAAGAGTGGGCAGCCATGCCTGGGGGGGGGTCAAATCACTATATTAATCCTTTATTCCCTGGGTGGTCCACAAAGTTAGCTGAATATGAGGGAGGTGTTGATGAAGTAAAAGCCCTTTACAGGTATACTCCTGTTGACGGAATTTCTTCTGTTTATTGTTACTCTTTTGTGTTGAAAATGTGGGTAATGAGACATGCTGACAAGTTGGAGATCAACAGATTCTTAGTTAATTTAATCATATTAGGATTCTCAAATGTTAATAAAAGGCTCAGCTAATACTTAAACTGGATATTTCATGAAGTTTTGATATATGGGTTTATGCATCATTTTAAAGTAATGTTGTCTTAACAATATTTTTGTTAGTATGAATATGAATCTGTTTACCATTTGTATTATATGTCACTGGAATATATCAGTCATACCTTGTGTGTTTGATTCACATTATGTATAATTCAGCCAACAGAAAGGCCTCAATGATAAATTACTACATTTACTGTTATAACAGTACTACTATGACACTACACACCCAGGATTACCTTGACTTGAGCTTAATGTACAGGTATGTTAGGCTGTACTGTTTTTTTCAAAGTCAACCCCTTATGTTTCCCGTGCATGCCCAAACATAACATTAACACAGTATCCCTTGTTTTCTGAATTGCGGCATTCCCTAATATTTTTATTTATTTATCAAGTCTAGGATTACAAATACCTTTGAGCCATGACTCTTTTACAAAGGTTCCACGTCAGAGAAATACAAATTATGGGGAACATCAAGACAGGCATTACAACAAAGTGGACATTGCAAACAGAGTACAGATTAGTACAGTTAAATACCGTTCAAGGGTAGCATTGTAACAAGGCAGCCAGCGGTATTTGTCAGAGAAAACAGACAACAGATAAGAAGTGCCAGAGTCATAGGGAGAGGGAAGAGGGTAGGGGGGAGAAGGAATGTAGGAACGGTGTCAAGAGGGTGAAAAGTGCAGCATTGGGTATACCAAGATGTGAGGGTAGAATCCTGTGAGGAGGGGAGGAGAGGGTGGACAACTAGAGCAGAAAGGGAAGTGGAGAACAAGGTTAAGTTGGGCAGTCACAGGAGCTGTTGGTAGTGAGATAGTCCTGGACCCTAGTTTTAAATATACCAATAGTTGGGGCAGAGGAGATGGTTGGGCTGAGGCCATTGAACCAGAGTGGTGCTCGATAAGCAAAAGAGCGTTGTCCCTGTGAAGTGTGACAGTGGGGGACTTTCAGTAGCTGTAGCGTGGATCTCCTAAGGCACCTTTGCTAAGTCGGTGTTGTAACAGAGTTGAGAACCCCAGAAGGTGCAAGGCCAAGGTAGATTTTTGACCATGGAGCAGGTGAGAAACTTTATGCGGTTTGATAGTTGGAGCCAGCCGGTCCAGTGTAAAGGTCACATGTGTGGGTGAGACGGTGAGCACCAGTGATGAGCCGACATGCTTTATTTAAGGCAGTTGAGAGGCATCTAAGGGTTGTGGTTGTGGCGAGCCTTAAATGATGAGACCATAGTCTATTACAGAGATCACAGAGCTCAGGACTGCAACCTTCAAAGCTTCTGGTGTGAGGTGTGGTCTGTGTTTGTGAGAGACCAAGCCGTGTATTAGCAGCTCTAGCTACATTATCTACATGAAGTCCATAGGAGATTAGGGTCAAGCTGAATCCATAAGTATTTGAAGGACACCACCTGATGTAGGAGGTTGCCCTGGGTGGTGGAGATAGCCAAGTGGGGTAGCTTGTGTGGGTTATGAGAGCTGCAGAAGAGCATAGATTTGGTTTCTTGTCATTGAGGACCAGTTTATGATTAAGAAACCATGACTCTACAGAACTGAAACCAAGTTGAAGGTTGTGTTGAAGAGTTGCAGGATCTTTGTGAGTGGAGAATACAACAGCATCATCGGCATATAGTATGATATTCTCAGAGCAGTGGTAAGGGAGGGAGTTTAAGAAAAGGCTAAAAAGGAGGGGTCCCAGTATGGATCCCTGTGGGACACCTGAGCGAACAGGCAGGCTGTTAGAAAGAGCGTCTGCAATTTTTACTCTCTGTGACCAGTTCTCTAAGTGGCTTTTAAACCAGAGAGAAGAGTCAGGAGATAGCCCGGCATTCAGTAGTTGGTGTATTAGTAGTCCATGGTGTACTGTATCGAAGGCCTTGGAGAGGTCGACGAAAACGGCCCCTGTGAGAAGGCCGTTGTTAAGGGATTTGTGGAAAGCTCCAGTGAACTCAAGAAGGGCTGTGGTGGTGCTGTGACCTTTCTGGAAGCTGTGTTGTTGTGGACAAGGTATATTGTATTTATCCAAGTGGTCGGTAAGTTGATCAGCTACGATGCGCTCAAGTGCCTTAGAGAGTGGGGGCAGTATGGAGATAGGGCGATAATTTGAGTGAATCGTCTTGTCCCCACTTTTATGGACAGGTGTCACGTGGCTGTTTTCCATAGGTCCGGGAATTTTCCACAGCTGAGAGAGAGGTTTGAGGATTTTTGTTAATGGATGAATTACCTCATCGAGGGTGAGCAACAGAAGCTTAAGGTCCAGGGTGTCGCTACTATATCTAGATTTAGAGATAGCTGCAGTAATATAGTGGCGAGCTTCATTCAGCCTTACCTTCCTGAAGTAGAAGAGGGGATGGTTAGACTGAGGGGCTGAGGTCTTTGGGGAGTAGGCCCTATTTTCGAAAAAGTCATGGGGTAGGACAGCACTAAGGTCTGAAAAAGCCGTGTTAAAGATGTTTGCAATCACCTTGGGGTCAAGGGTTGAGGATCCATCAACCATTAACATGGCCGGAGAGGTTTTTGGCTGCTTTCCTGTGACATCCTTGATATTGTCCCAGAAAGCACGACCATTTCCCTATGTATTGGTGAGAGCGTCTTTGTAACAGGTGGATTTCATTAGCCGTATGGCTTTTGTGCAGGCATTTCCTGCTTGTTTGTAATTTTGATGTCCAGTTGTTTGCCAGTGGCCCTGGCAACTGCCCAGAGGTGATCCCTTAGTTTCAGCTGTGAGAGAAGAGCCACAAGCTACCCATGGGTTAGAGAGAGATTTTGTTTTGCGCCTTTTAGCAGGGGCAAAGAGGTCGCAGGCTTTGTTGAAAATTGAGATGAAGTGATCAAGAGCCAAGTTAACATCTGTTGCTTCATAAATTGGTAGCCAGTCTTGTAGAAGCAGGTGTTGTTTGAGATGTGGAAGTTTTCCACGAGGAAGGACTCTGCTAGTGATAATTTTGGGAGGGGGCTTAAGGAATTTGTTAGACCATGCACACATGACTGGGGAGTGGTCACTGAGTGAGTCTGGGAGAATGGTTGTACGAGAAATCCTTGTGGGGTGAGTGGTGAGGACCTAATCCAAGAGGGTACTGGAGCCAGTCTTGTAGTTAATCCTAGTAGGGGAGTTTACCATTTGCGTGAGGTTAGCAGCTGAGATGGAGTCTTTATAGGCACTGGCACTCGATGCTAACCAGTTTATGTTGAAATCCCCTAGTAGAATAAGTTCAGCTTCAGAAGGATGAGAGTTGATAAAGTTTAGGACGTCATTGAATCCATGTTTAGGGTCCCTGGGTGGGATGTATACAGAGGCAATAGTCAGGGCTTTATGGTTGGGACCTAGGATGATTTTTATTGGCAGAATCTGGGCTGAGGCAGAAAGCGATGGAGTTGCTACAGGGTGCCAAGACAGGGAGTCTTTGATATAGATTGCGCAACCACCGCCTTTTTTGGATATCCGGTCCAGCCTGTGGACATTGTAGCCCTGTATTGTTACTGCTGAGTCAGGAACTTTAGGTGTCAGCCAAGTTTCCACCACTGCAAGGATGTCAGGGTTGTGTTGGCACATGAAGGCTTGGAGTGCATCCAGCTTTGGTAGTAGGCTGCAGATATTAATAGTTGCAAGTATAAGGGCACCTGGAGTTGGTGTGGCCTGAGCTTCTAGGGCCAGGATTAGGATGGATGCTGCCTGAGATGAGAAGGAGGAGGAGTAGAAGTTTTAAGGAGCAGAGTCGCAGCTCTTTGAGAGATAGTTTTGGTTGTTTTTTCCTGGAGTAGAGGTTGCAAGGTTCCAGGCGGTGTCCCATATGGACCGCAAGGTGGTACAGTGTAGAGAGGTGGCCACACTTATTGAGAGTAGTGGTCGGGTTAAGTAACCAGGAATATCCAATCGGTGCACCAAGCACAACACTCAAGTGGAAGTGGAGAGTTCCCTTGGAGTGGCAGTGGAAACCAGAGTAGAGGGTGGCGGGGGAGGGGTGGGGGTGGGAGTGGCTAGGACTAGGGAGAGAGAAGAGGGGGGCCAGAGCAAGGAGGAGGAGGAGAGGCAAGAGAAAGGCAGAGAGAGCTTACATGGCTTACGTACTAGATAAAGAGATAGAGTTATAGCCCTCTAGTGGTGAGAGGATATAATCTGCTAATGGAAAAGTCAACAAAAAAAACTCTAGTGGGTGCTGAGAAGGAGGTGTAAAGGTACACTATGTGCCCTTATGCACAGTCATTCCTGCTCTCATAAAGCTTGCATGAGTAAGAAGACGGTTTGGATTATACTTTTTACTGTGCTCAGTTGTGGAGCCCCCCCTCCCCCAAAAAAAGGACAAGGACAGGCAAGAGAAGATACAGTGCAGGAAGGCCAGGATGATTCAGGGCTGGAGAGCAGCACCTATGAGGAATGGCTAAAGGCACTGAACATGTATTCACTCAAAACAGAATAGAAAAAGGGGATATGATAAAGAACTTCATGTTCCTGAAAGGAATGAACAAGGCAGAAAGTAAGGAGCTATTTACCAGAAACAGCAAAGATTGTACAATAGGTTATGACTGGAAGTTAACGGGGGAATGTTTAAAAAGGATGCAAGGAAATTTTATTTTACAGAAAGAGTGGCTGAGCCACGGACTGGTCTACACGCAGAGGTGATCTGTGCCAAAATCATAAATGGCTTCAAACACAGCTGGGATAGAGTCAAAGGGATATTACTCAGTAGGAAGTGGGGGATGGCAAACAGATAACTAAAGGGGACTAGTGTAAACAAAGATGTCACTGAGAAAATAGATCCTAGTATATGATAGGGTAATATGGTCAGATTGGATGGACCGTCAGTCTTTTTCTGCTATCATCATCTATGTTTCTGTGTTTTCTAATAGCAAAAACAACTGATGTTGCTTATGTAATTGGGATTCGGATCATCTGCATTACTCAGGACAATTTCCTAGTGAAGCCCCACTTGCATTTTTAAAAATCAAGCCCCTTCTGTCTCATTCCACTAAAGCTATTTTTGGTGTTCTTTGTTAGTAGCTCACAAAAGTTTTTATAAGCTTTGGCCTTAGCAAACAATGGTGAAAATGCTGTTTTTTTAAAGAAAGAGATACAGTGAAAGACATTTTAATCTACCATCAAATACAGCTATTCATACATGCAGTATGTCCTATTTTCTGTTAAGAAAATAACTGGGCTTAGATCACATAATTTTCTATTTATTTTTAGTTTTACACATATGGATAGCCCTAATGAGGAGAAACATCTCCTTTTTATTTAAGCCCTAGAACAAGCCAACAGTTTTATTCATATAATGTTACATTTAACACAGCAATTTTAGGGTGTGGCCTGACTGCCAAAAAAGATGGACATCTACTCTACTTGCTTCATCTACCCTTGTCCTCAATATAACTGCATCCACCACATCCAGCCTTCTACATTCGAAGACTTTAGCAATGTAACATTAACAGAAACCTTCTACACATAAATGCAACAGTTTTGAGTCTCTGCCAGCAGTGGGAACCAACAGAAAAAGCACTGTGTAGTCACAACTCACTCCAATATGCAAGGCCAGGAGCAGCCTGTCACAATGGCAATATCACACAGAGGCAGAATGAGGGAGCCCAATGTGGCTAAAATAAAGCAAATGTTTGCTCAGTTCATGAGCCAAATGGTTGTGATGACAGATTCCACAGTCCAAACGCAAAGAGATGTGGTCGACCTGGGGGTTATAGTGAGTACCATTGAGAAAAAAGGGCAAAATCAGAGGCTCACCATTCCACCTTACAGTTTCAGCTAACAGAACATACCTGACTGATATAGTGGAGGAGTCTGAGAACCAGAGCTGAAGAAATAATCTCTGGTTCATTGGGTTCCCTGAGGGGGTTGAAGTCTTGGACACAATTCATTTCCTGAGGAGAGTTCTCCCTATTTCACTGAAGATCTCAGGGGAAAGGCTTGTGGAAATGGGCAGAGCTCACCATTCATTTGCCCATATGCCCAAGCCCGGAGAATGACCAAAGCCAATCTTGGCGAGGTTCCTCCACTTTAGAGATAAGGAGAATATTCTCAGATTAGTAAGGGATTGGGGCCCATTAACATGGCAAGGCCATAAAATCACTATATACCTAGACTATTCTGTTGAATTCTCCAACACAGGACCTTTACAGATGTCAAGCAGGCCCTACACAGTCTTAGTCTCTCCCCCTCTCTCAGATACTTGACCCAGCTCTGAGTCACTTAACTCCAAGTCAGTGTCAGAGTGTTCAGTACCATAGAGGTGATGCAGGACTTTACCCTCAAAACATGGCTGGACCAGGGCCATATTTTTTGATCACCCACCTTACACAGATCCAATCCTGGAGATGTTAATTGCCCCATCAGCACCTATGGACAAATACAAAGAAGCGACTGGCCAAATGGAGCAGCATCCAGAGGAGTGCTGGCTCCCACAGCATCAGAGTTGCAGATGCCAGAAACAATGTGGCAGATCTTGAAAGGATATGGACCCTCACATTTTGAGGTCCTGTAGCCGCAACTACAACAGTACTTCATCCTCTGGATCCCAGGACAACCTGATGGCTCATCACTCAGTTAACCTCTAAGCACCCCTCTCTCAGTCACCACCATCAGCCAACATGGAGGACAACAGACAACCCAGGCTAGATCAGCAGCCAATGACAGAACAGTCCCAAAGTCCTGGGCTTCAATTGCAGCTAGGGTGGCCCTCCCTACCAGTGACTCATTGCACCAGGAAGAACCAGAAACCCCATCACCTAATCACCCCCCCAACACCACCTGAGAAAGGTACTGTTATTACTGCGTTTTCTTCTTGACTACACCCCAACAGGAATATTTTGATCCAGTGGGGATATGAGGTCTCAGGACTGGGAAGGCAAGCCATGGGGATGAGTCTCCATCATTTTAGAACTTACTATTTACTTTTTTTTTAATCTGTTTCTTTCCCCGGGTCCCAGTCGGCAACCATCCTCAGCCACCCATCCAACCCCACACCCCGACATCAAGCAGCATCCCCTCTTCCCTCACAGTTTACCCTCCATGGCAGGACAGTGAGGAGCACCCCTAGCTCAACTCACCTCGACCAGGATCCAGTTCAGGGAGCACCATTCGGAGTCGGGGCCTGCAGTGGGTGGCTGCTTCATCCTGCATGATTTTTCCACATTTTCTCCCTTGCATGAATAGCGTGTGCAATGATGCCAGTGGAGGGAGCATGTACATGTCTGCACGCACTCCTCCAGGCGACTGCCCCATCCCAGCCCCTCTTCTGCAGCATTGGCACACTGCCCCCAGCCTCCACTAGGGGCCACTAGTGTTCCGACCAATGGAGTTCCCCCCCTCCCCAGAAAGGAAGAGCAGTCCCTCAGACCCTCAATCCCTCTCCTCCCCTGCCAACCCCTGGTGGCCCGTGCTCATTCCCCAACACGGATCACTGGCATAACGTGAGGTAAGACGGCCAGAGCCTCAGCCCTCAGCACCACCGGGTCGGCTGAGAACTTATTATCTACAGTTTCTTTGCCTATAATTGGGCCCCCTGTTTGCTAGTCCCATACAACCCTGCCACTCCAGAGACCCATTAAACAACCCACCTTACTGCTCTTCTTTCCCACCATTTACATCTTCTACCTTTTCGTATGTTCCTGAAAGATGCTCTGCTGCTTGAACATTTGAGATGGATTCAGCAGTGACCAGACAAGCTGTAGTGGTTTATACTGCAGACAGCTAAGGGACCTTATCTGCCTCTCCAGGGAGCTGTTAAGGTGAGCAAATCTTCACCTCCAGATGACCCCCCCCCCACCCAACTCCTGCTGCTCTTCTCACCCCCTTCCTGCTTGGAACAGTTTTCTTTTTTAAAGGGGCACAGTGTTCAACTTCTTGAATCCTGTGTAAAGGTTCTGACTAACCTGACATGTTTGCAAAGGATCAAAGGGGTGAAGAATTAATTTACAGCCTATAGAGAAGTTTAAGTCACTGTCTAACTGATCCATTTGCTCCTGCTTCGAGGTGGTCCTGGACTTTTAACTGCTCCGGCTCAGTTCAAGACCCGTATCGTTACGTATGGTGCAAAGTACCACTTATGTTAAATTGTGTGTTTTTCCTCCCTTTTTGTTTGCAGGGTTACTCCCTTCCCCCTTCAGGCCATAGCAAAAAAGCCATGCAAAACTCTGTTGTAGGAAGTGATCTGGTTTTTACACATTTTAACAATACAGAGCCACAGGAGGGTTACTCTCCCCCTCACTCTCCAGCTGGATTATGGTACCTCTGTTCCATCTCCCCCACCAGCTTTCCATGTAGAAATGTTCACAACAGGCTCCCAGCTCCTTTGTTTTTGTTGAAGATGGGTGCTTATAGTAACCCCATATTTGAGGGCTCAGTGGACGAATAACAGACAGCCCCCTCCCGTCCCCTGCCCTCTACAGTACTAGCTACCCTCAGCTATTTGAACTATGCATCACCTGCCTAGACAGGGACATCACTGAGCACAGAGTGGAGCTGTCTATCCACTCCAAAGAGTGGGTATACCCACAGCCATAAAAATGGGGTGCTCCAAAGTTTCTATCATCTGTATACCCTCCTCTCTGACCCAATTCAAAACATTAGGGCCATAGCCAAGACAGGGCTACACCATAATATAAAGCCTAATTCAGACGGTGGCAGGAGGTGAATGCCCTGGGCCACAGGCTCAAAGGATATCTGGGCGTATGCAGAGATGCAGTGCCCACCTAGCCCCTTAGCCCCCTGTCAATAGCAACCTGCTAGAGCCTCCAAATGGGAAGGAATGCCCTGTGTCAATATGTGTCTAACAGGGCAGTGGCAATCCATATAAGCTTGATAGGGAGCCAAGCAGTAATACACCCCAATCCTGCCCTTCAGTTGTACTGTTGCCAGGTGGCACATAAAATAATGGCAATTGATATAGGGAGTTGCCACCATTTTGACATCACACCCCTCTTTCTCTGTCTCTGGTCTGGGGCTCTGAGGCTCCCAAATCCTAGTCATGGAAACTTGACTCATTATTACTGGCAGACAGAATTCTGAATCCAGGTCACAGAGGCCTCTCAAAGCTCATTTCCAGACCAATGACATGGGAGACACGATGGCTGCAACCTTGTGGGAGGCCAACAAAATCTACACTGGGGGTAAGTAATGACCTGTGCAGCCCTCGGTAGAAGGGAGAGGGAGAGAGAGAGAAGGAGTATGCAAATCTGGCCATACATCTCAAGCAGCATGATACACAGGTTAAGAACCCCCCAAGGCACCAACATCTGTGAGGTGAAAGTAGCTGTTCTGCATTTGAAGGTCAAACATACTGTAACTAGTTGATGAACAACAAATCTGAGTTGTCAATTGCCTGATTACAACATAAGTACTGGGAGGGAGAAGGCAGGCAATGTTATGGTGTGCCACCCTCAGCAATGTCAAGAAGAGAGGCAGATAGCTTCTGTAAAGGATGGCATAGGCAGGGTTACCAACAAGCTGGAGGGGATCAGTGATACAATGTGTACCTTTTATGAGACCCTTTTGGTTTTTCTCCAACCCTTCTACCCCAAAATAACATCAAAGAATTCCTTGCTCACATCCCTCTCCCTCAGCTCCCTCCACAAGGAGTGGCTATACTGGAGACCCCCTGAGAGTGACCAAAATAGAAAATGCCCTGTCCCAATTGAACCACAATAGAGCAGCAGGAGGAGATAGTCTACCCACAAATATTCTTCAGCTTCACTCAGAATTGGTGAGCCCTATCCTACAGTGGGTCTTCAATGAAGCCCAACAATCCTCCACTCTGCCCCCTATCTTTAGGCACCTGGTCATAATAGTAGTATTAATTAAGAAGGACAAGGACCTCAGCAGCCCAGCCCATTACCAAACAATCTTCCTCATAAATGCAGATGCCAAGGCCCTGGTCAATTGACTTTTCTCCCATCCTTGATCTGTCCCTCTTAAGTGGGATTTATTAAAGGACACACTGACTCTGACCACCTGTGCTCCCTAGCTACTCTCCTCTCTGTCAAGGGATGTAGCATCACTCCAGCTACTGCAATTGTGATAGATTTCTAAAAAGCCTTTGACTTGGTGGAGTGGGACTACTTCCTCCTGCAGCATATGGGATTTGGTGAGGCTTCATAGAAACATAGACTTTGATGGCAGATTAGGACCGCTTGGCCCACCTAGTCTTCCCATTTCCTTACCTATTGAATAAGCTGCAGATCCTAGTTAACCAACATTCTACTTCTTCTTACCCCCCACCAGAATTGCCTTATGTCTGTCCAATGCATTCTTGAATTTTCCCACTGTTTTTGACTCCATGACCTCCTCATGAAGGCTGTTCCGTGTGTCCACCATCCTCTCCGTGAAAAAAATACTTCCTCAAGTTGCCTTTGAGCCATCCCCCCTCTATCTTCAAATTGTCCCCACTTGTTCTTGCACATCTCTTTTTATGAAAGATGCTAACCTCCATGAATATGCACCGTCTACAACTCCCTGAGAGCAAAGGTTTTCACAAACTCCACTCTTTCCTGCTATTTCTCTGTCCAGAAAGGCATCTGCTGAGGAGTGTGCATTCTCCCCTGTCCTTTTTGGTTTGGTGATTGAGTTTGTAGCATTAAGTCTGAGACCGCACAAATACATCCCTGGGCTCTCTATAGGGTCACAGGAATGCAGTACTATCCTTTATGTAGACAACATCCTGTTGCTTACCAGGGACACTCTGGGCTCTCTAAACCCCCTGCCCTGATTCTCAGCAATCTTGGGCCTTGGATTGAATCTGTCCAAAACATTAGTTATGTCCCATATTAGCCATGCCCCATCATCTCCTTTACAGCCAAAGGCATGAAGAGAGTGCCACAGGGGATTACATATCTGGGGATTCAGCTCCTACCAGACCCGGCCAAATGGGTGCAGGCCAATCTTGCTCTACTAATATCCAAACTCAGATTTGAAATGGAAAGATGGACTCTATCCATGAAAAAGTGCCTCCTCATTTCTCTCCTGAATTTCCTCCACACAAACATGAAGTGGTGCTCTCTAGCAGTCCTGTTCCTTCTAAGGCTGAAGAGACTCTCAGAGTTCACCCTGTTGAAACCCCTAAGGTACCTGAATGTTACAATCATGCTCCCCTCTCCCTTGCATCCTCTAGGGAGGGCATGTTAAGACCTTTTAGTCTGTGCTCATATTTTCTGTCTCTGTCTCTGTATCATTTTGGTTGCCCTTCTCTGGACTGTTTCCAGTAGGCTGATATCATTCACTAGGTAAGGGCAACAGTACCACACACTGTACTCAAGATGTGGCCAAACTAGGGATCTGTACAGTGACAGCATGACCTCCACTTTCCTGCTGATAATACCCTTGGTTATGCAGCCCAGCATACGGTTCACTTTGGCTGCTGCTTTCTTGCAGTCTGCAGAGTGTTTCAGGTCACTTGTGAAGATCATTCCCAAGTTCTTTTCCTCCTCTAATCTGGTAACCTGCACACCACCAAGCCAGTATTTGATCTCTGGGTTCTTCACCCCCAAGTGCATTACCTTACACTTTTTGTTGCTGAATCCCAGTTTCCAAATACCTGACCATTTCTCTAGCTTAGCCAGGTCCTCCCTGAGGTCCTGTCCCTGCCTCCTCAATGTCTACTCTCTCAAAGAGCATTGTGTCATCCACAAACAGATGTAACTTACCCTTTACCCTGTCTGCAATATGTATGTTAAACAACACTGGACCAAGCTCAGAGACTGTGGGACCCACTAGCAACTGGCCTATCCTCCGAGAACTCCCCCTTACCACCACCTTCTAATTTCTGTTCTGCAGCCAGTTTCCAACCAACATAACTAGTTTTCCCCCATCCCCAGGTCCTAGCTTCTTGCTTCTGTGGGGAACACAGTCAAAGGCTTTACTAAAACCCAGATACAGGATGTTCACCACTTGGACCCTGTCTACTCTCCTGGTTAGCCATTCGAGGAGGTCAACCATGTTAGTCTGACTGGATCACCTGGACCACACCAGCGCTGCCTCTTGTTCTGGAGGCCATTTTCTTTCAGAAAGCTTACCCGTCTTTCATTCGGTATAGTTTCCATGAGTTTCTCCACTATCATGGTCAGACTGACAGGTTGGTAGTTACTAGGGTTGTTCCTCTGCCCATTTTTGTGTAGTGGTACTACATGTGCTGCCCTCCAATCCAAAAGTACTTTCCCCAATTCTAGTGAAGTGTTTAAAATGTCAATCAGGGGACCTGTCATCACATCCACCAACTCACTCAACACCTTTGGATGTACACCATCTGGTCCCGGGGTTGTCTACCTTCAAGGACTCTAAGCCTTTTCTCACCATGTTAACTTCAATCTCCTTGTCTGTGCCTCTACCCAGTTGCCCCCCAACCTGAGGTACTGGACCATCTTTCTCCTCAGTGAAGACTGAACAGAAGTACTTGCTAAGTACTTCTGCTTTCTCTTCACTTCCCTCTGTCATTCCCCCTTCACATTTCAGCATAATATTTGGCACATCATTAGGACACCTAACAACAAGTGATCAAGCAAACTGTCAGATGTCTAGCTCAATAGACAGCTGAGTTATCACCAAATAAACACATAAAAATAATTCTACGACATTTCGCAGACTTGTGTTAAATATCTTGGAGTCTCATTAAATTTCAAGGAATTTTGTGGATTTCTCAGAATTCTGCAAATCTGGATTTTTTAATTCCACACAGCCCTACTATAGACCAGGCCAAACGTTGCTTAGCTTCTGAGAGCTGACTGGATCAGACTCCAAGGCGATATGTCTGCAGGCAGGCTATCACTGCTTCTATATAGAGGTATTACAGTTATTGGGGCAATTAATTAGCTCTATTACAAAACAAACAGAAACAGATTTCTCCTTTATCTGATAAAATGGTTATGTAAGCTCAGGCCTTAAAGTGTGCAGAACAAAATGCCAGATCTATAAGGGTCTTGACTATAGGAAGATGGATGAACTACTACTACAGAAGTCCTTTATTGCTACACAGTGCTGAATTTGGCTTCTTGTTATTAAGAAAATTTTTCATTAAACACTCAAAAAGCAGGGACAAAGCATCAAGATACTATAGGACACTAATGAACAAATGAACTAAGGACCATACTGCCCTCTTGAAATCATGGTAAGGGGAAACAAACATGATAGTAAGAGCCCTTGGTTTGAGACCATATGAGACCCCCCAAACGGTATACCGTTACTGCAGTGACTCTGGCACAGCAAAGACCACCACAGCAACAGGAATCGGGCAAAATCCGCCCATTGCTGTGGTGGTCTGTACCAATCGGACTGCCTCGCTGGGTGTTTGCCCCACAAGTCCAACTCCAACTCAGAGTTAGAATCCTAGAGACGGGGGTGGGGTGGGGGGTGGGACCCCTGAGGGAGGTTCGGGCATAGAACCCCGATTGTGTGTACATCCCAGTAGCTACATGCTGACAGTCGGCATTGCAGCCATCCCTGTGGGATGTTTGCGCTAGCACTGTTGAAGCGCTATGGGTAACCCCCCCACACGCACACACACACAAATCCCTCATAATTTGTTTGATGGGTCTGAGATCCTGCCAGACCTGGTACACTTAAATCCCTGTGTAATCTATATAGTATAATGAGGTTTGCCAATAAAAGGCAGGCCAATTTGTCCTGGGACACAGCCAGGAATATAGAGCTGAGGGGGGGCTAGGAGAGGAGACAGTGACCTCACCACAGGGTCATATGACAGAGCGAGGGTAACTCCCGGGCTATTAGCCGGGGGGGAGAGGCCAGGGGAGGGGTCCCACAACAAAGGGCAGCAGGGTTACTTAAGGTCAGGTAACCTCTGTTCGCCTCTTTCTGCTGTTAAAATTCCCACCCTCCCTCCCTGGATATGAGCAATGAAGAGAATTTAAGAGATATATGGAAGGGCTGGTGGGTGACATGGGGGAGGAAGGGGGAGAGAAAATGGAGACAGTGTTATGGGTCATCAAAGAAAATAGAAAAGGGGGAAAAAGGAGGGATGGGCATTGGAGGAGGGGCACGGAAGTTATACGACGGCCCGCCGGGTTTCACATTAGGCGACCATGTGCCAGGGTCAATTAAGGAGAAGATTTGGAAGGGTGAGTATGTCGATATCTTTGGGCTATTGGATGAGGAGACAGCAAAAAAGTATGAACAGAAAGAGTCGGTGGGGAGGTCAGAGATGGCAGTGGCTTTGGTCGTGTTGGACACAAGGCAGAGGAGGCGAGGTACAAGGGGAAGAACTTTGACACGTGGGAAGCGGGGTTTCTGATTTACAGCGCGTTGGTGCTGGAGAAGCAGCCAGACCTGGCAATTCTGCTGATAACATACATGGCCATCATTAGGGACCCGTATCGGGTGAAGTTGGGTTTCGAGTGGCTCAAGTATGACAAGACATTTAGGAGACGCATGGCAGTAAAGGGTGATTTAAGGTGGGATTGCACTCACACAGAACTGTGGGTCAGGACGTTATTGGGAGGTACAGGGGGCCAGGCGACGGATATGGTAAAGAAGGCAATACCAGCTCAAGGGGCCAAGGCCTGCTGGGTTTACAACAGGGCAGCGTGTAGTTGGCCCAGCTGTAAGTTCAGCCACACCTACTCACGGTGCGGGGGGGCCCACCCAGCCACAGGTTGCAGAACCGGTGGGGAGAAAGGGGGCCTGCTGGTAGTCACACCTTCGAACAGCCCTTTCGGGGTGGGAGAGGGGGAGTCAGTAGGGGCTGTGGAGGCACGAGAAGGGGAGGTATACACCCAATTATGGTACCAGGCCGGAGCAGGTGGGCAGTAGGTGGGGATAACCCCTGGCCCACACACCTATCCAACTGGGGTTGATCGAGGCGTGGGCCTGGGAATACCCTGACAGGAGGGGGGCAGAGCTATTAAGAAGTGGTTTTGAAAGGGGTTTTGTGTTAGGGTTTGAGGGGAGGTGGTTGGGGATGCGCGCCAAGAATTTGGGGTCGGTGGCGGGGAAGGAGGACATGGTATGGAAAAAAATCCAGAAAGAGGTGAGAGCAGGGCGGGTGGAGGGGCCTTTGTCTGCTCCCCCTTGCGTAGAGTTCTGGGTATCACCCCTGGGTTTGGTACCCAGGAAGTAGGCAGAAGAGTTCCGCCTCATACACCACCTGTCCTATCCGAAGGAAGGGTCGGTGAATGATGGGATTCCAGATGCCCTCTGCACGGTATCCTATGCATCGCTAGACCAAGCCATAGAATTGATATGGGTGGCAGAGGGGGCTTGGTTAGCGAAAACAGATATCAAGGCCACCTTCCAACTATTGCCAGTGAAGCCAGAGGATTGGGACCTCCTCGGTTTCCATTTCGAGGGCAGGTTTTATTTCGACAAAGCAATGCCCATGGGTTGTTCAGTAGCCTGCGTAACCTTCGAAGCTTTCAGCTCATGGGTGCAGTGGGTGTTCAGTTGGCAATATGGGCATGGGAGGGTAATCCATTACTTGGACAACTTCCTATTCATAGGGACTAGTCAGTTGGAGGTGGAAAAAATGTTAGTCGATTTTCAGGACATGTGCGGGACCATAGGCATTCCACTGGCGCCCGAGAAAACCAAGGGCCCGGCGTGCATGCTGGAATTCTTGGGCATTGAAGTGGACACAGAGGAAGAATGGTTTCACCTCCCCAGAGACAAAGTCGAATGGCTCAGGGGGCTGCTTGCCCTGGTTGGGGGGTGGGGGAGAGGATGGTGCTGCTGGTACAGGTACAGCAACTACTGGGGCACCTTAATTTCACCTGCAAGGCCATAAGCCCGGGCAGGGCATTCACTAGAAGGTTAGAAAGGGTCACTGGAGAGGCAAAGCTACCACATCATTGGGTGGACATTGGTAGAGGGGTAAAGGAGGATTTATTGGTTTGGGAGACATTCCTGGAGTCTTGTAACGGGGTCACTTTTTGGCAGGAGGAGTGGGCCCCTAATACAGACCTTGAGCTGTATACGTACACAGCCGGGGGCCTGGGGATGGGAGCCTATTTCTAAGGGGACTGGATATCGGAGGCATGGGCAGATCGATGGCGGGAATGGGGCTGGATGAAGGACATCACGTTCCTGGAGATTTTCCCAATATGGGTAGCCCTGGAAGTGTGGGGGGAACAGATGGCGGGGAGGCGCATAGTTTTTTGGTGTGACAATAAGGGTGTGGTCGAGGTGATCAACAGACAAACTGGCCCAACGAAATCAACAGGCATGGTTTTGAGGGGCATGATATTGTTGGGGCTGCATTTTAACCTGTCTCTCAGAGCGAGGCACATTGAAGGGGTTCGGAACAAGGTAGCTGACTGTCTTTCCCGTTTTCAGATGGAGAGATTCCAGGAGTTGATGCTGCAAGCCACACTCACCCGGACCAGGGTGCTGGAACGGCTGTGGGAGATTGGAGAGAGAAGGCAAGGACCTTGTATAAGGGATTATGGGCAGCAGGCACATTAAGGGCATACGAGAGGGTGTGGGCATTTTTTCAGTCATTCAGAGCAAGGATGGGATGGGAGATAGATGAGCCTGCCAAGGAGGACGAAGTGATGCAATACATGGTTGAAAAATGGGACGAGGGCTTAGCGCACACCACCATGGCAGTACAGCTGGCACAGATCGGCTGGATGTCCATGGATACAGGGTGGGGGGATGTGACAAGCAGTTGGGTCATTAAGAGGATGATGGCAGGCTGGCAGAGGGGGCAAGGAAAAAGGCAGGATGGTAGACGGCCCCTGATGGGCCCCCTCCTCGCAAAGGTAGTGCGGGCAGTGGGACAAGTCTGCTATTTTGCAAATGAGGCCTGCTTATTCAGGGCCATATTTACAGTCTTGGCAAAGGGGGCCTTCTGAGTTGGGGAAATGGTGGCACCCAGAAAGGGACCAGCAGAGATGAGGTTACAGGAGCAGTGTGTGATCTGGGGGAGGAGGAAGGTCACAATTCTGCTTAAGAAGTCTAAGACAGACCAGATGGGAAAAGGCATGGAGGTGGAACTGCGAAGGGATGGGACGTCAGATACCTGTGCAGTCCAGGTGATGGAGGCCTATGCGAGAGTCAGAGGGAGGGTGGGGGCCCTGGTTTGTGCATGGGGATGGTTCCCGTGATGGGTTCCCTGGTGGGAGTAGTCCTGAAAAAGGAGCTAGCATTTGCAGGTGAGAATCCCAAGATGTTTGCCCCGACTCTTTTTGGATTGGGGCAGCCTCAGAGGCAGCTATTTTGGGGGCGGGGGAGGAGGAAGTCAAGAGGGTCGACAGATGGAAGTCGAGCTGTTACAAGAGATACGTAAGGTGTTGACGGTGTCTAATTTCTGTCCCTCTTTTTTTTCCCCACAGCAGGTTACAAGAGGCAAGTGTGGATTGTTGGGCACTCATTTATATACTGGGTGGAGAGATTTGCAGTGGTCACTAGGATGAGCACACAGCTGCGACCGGGGATGGATCACACAAAAGTGAGATGGAAGGGCCTGAGGGGGATGAGGTGGCCACAGCTGCTGCCACTGTTGGAGGAACTCCGGGTGCGGTGGGCCAGCCCAGACTGTGTCATCATCCACCTGGGGGGGCAATGACATGGGGGACATGCCCTGGGGATCATTGATGAGGGATATTATAACAGACCTAGAAAGATAAAAAGCTGGTGGCCCAGGGTGATGATAAGCTGATCCGAAATCACGTCCCAGAGAGTATGAAGGGTAGCAAAAAAAAAACAGGTGGTGGAAGTGGCGAGAAAACGCCTCAACCAGAAAGTGGTCAGGGCAGTGATAGAGATGGGCAGGTGTCACATACGCTATAGGGATATCTCATTTGACCAAGAGGCAGTGTACAGATTGGATGGCGTCCATCTCACTGAGTTTGGCATGGGTTTGTTTCTGCGCCCTTTTGGGGAGATAGTAGAGAGTATAAATAGAAGGGGTCTTTAAGGCTAGCCCGCAAGGGGGTGGAGCCCCACCTTCCATCGCAAGTGGGAGATGGGGCAGTGGAAGGAGTTAGGTGGAGCAAGGAAAACTGGGGGGCAGATAGAGGGAGGGGTAGAGACCACAGGCTGGGGGCAAAGGAACCCAGGCATGGGAGTAAAGGGGGTGGGGGAAGGACATAAGAGCTAGGTGGTGGATCGCAGTGTCCGCACCTGGAGGGTGGGGGGAATGGTCCGGGTAATGTGGTACCCGATGGTGGTGAGCAAAAGGGAGGCAGATCCCTGTGTACCGGGCCCCGAGGAGCATGATGAACAGGAGGCAAGCAGGAGGAAGAGACACAAGGAAGAAGATGGGACTGTTATGTCCAAGGCCAAGGGGACTCGATGTCCAACATTGTGAATGTGACTTGTAGATATATGATGTTTCAGTATGTACAAACTGGCTATGCCTAATAATTTAATAAACAGTGCCAGAGAGCATCCAAAGTGAAAATGGTGGTGGCCTGAGTTATTTCTGGCTGGGAATCAGGGGACAATGAGGTTTGCCAATAAAAGGCAGGCCAATTTGTCCTGGGACACAACCAGGAATATCTAGAAACTGAGGGAGGGGGCTAGGGAGGAAACAGTGACTTCACCACAGGGTCATAAGACAGAGCAAGGGTAGCTCCCAGACTATTGACCAGAAGGAGGGGCCGGGGAGGGTCCCAGAACAAGGGCAGCAGGGTTACTTAAGGTCAGGTAACCTCTGTTCGCCCTCTTTCTGCTGTTAAAATTCCCACCCTCCCTCCTAGCGGTAAACATAGGAATAGAAGGCACAAGGCACACAGCTGGTGGTGCATGCAAGATGTGCTGGGTGAGGGACCCTGTGAGGGGCATGTGGGCCTCTGATAGCGATGGGTGCCAAGGGGTGCAACCCGCCCGGCTGGATGGCAAACTAAGGGAAAGGTAGAAAGGGGAAGGAGTTAGGTGGAGCAAGGGAAAACTGGGGGGCAGATAGAGGGGGCGTTGAGAGACCATGGGCTGGGGACAAAGGAACCCAGGCATGGGAGTAAAAGGGGGGCAGGGGGACATAGAGCTAGGTGGTGGATCGCAGTGTCCGCACCTGGAGGGTGGGGGAATGGTCCGGGTAATGTGGTACCCGATGGTGGTGAGCGAAAGGGTGGGCCAGATCCCCATGTCCAGGCCCCAAGAAGCATGATGAACAGGAGGTGAGCAGGAGGAAGAGACATAAGGAAGAGACATAAGGAAGAAGAGGGGACTGTTACGTCCAAGGCCAAGGGGACTTGATGTCCAACACTGTGAATATGGCTTGTAGATATATGATGTACAAACTGGCTGTGCCTAATAATTTAATAAACAGTGCCAGTGAGCATCCAATGTGAAAATGGTGGTGGCCTGAGTTATTTCTGGCTGCGGATCAGGGGACAATAACATTTTCACAGTTGAGCTCATTAATAAAGCAGCAGTAGGGAAATATAAGACAAAAAATTTTAAACTAAGATTTTAAATTTAAGAGACTCAAGACATCTCCCATTTTCATTTCTTTGTAAAGTTTTCCAGTTCCACCAGAGTTGATGCTTTTTTTTAAAAAAAAATTTCTAAATTACTTTATTTCTCAAGAAGAAGTTGTCCACCTCCTTTGACTTAGAAATAGCAACAGGTATGTTTATTACTTGTTGCCGTAAACTAGTCTTTCGGAAAACTATTTTCCACTGCACTGCTACTTTAATAGAAGTAAGTACCATAACTGAAGTCTGAGTTCACAAGACTGTAGGGAGCTACAGATTCTTCTCATAGCAGCAGGATGTCTGGGCTAAGTCATAATGCTAAGTCATACTATGATTTGAATGGCAGTATAACTAGCATGTGATAAACATACACTTTAGCTGTTGAGTATCATATCCTTCTAACTCCATAGGGAGTTATTATCTAGTATTATCAGTCCCCATCCTCCCATGGTAGACTTAAGACAGTCATTAAAAGCATTGGTGGATTGCAGTATTTATTTTATTTACTTAAAATTTGGTAACTGGGAAAGGCATACTGAGGCGAGGCTCACTTCCAGGTGCAACCTGAGGAGAGGGTACTGGGAAATACGATAGTCAGAGTAGCAAAACAGCAAATTACAGGAGTGACCAAAGTAGAGCAATATATACAGGTAAAGGATATATAAACAGGGTACATATTTGGAGTAGCATAAACTGGTAAGGTGCAGAGTGCAATGGGCATTACAATACAGCATAAACAATATATACATAGGCAACAATAAATATATACATAGGCACAGTGAATGTAGAAACTGGGCACCAAGGCATACTAGATATAAGTATACATAATGCTAGGGCAGCTCAGGAATTCCCACAGAAAGGATTGAGGAGAAAGTTAAGGGTACATGGAGAATATGGTCTCAGAATGATGCAAGGAAGTAAAGGTATGGGAGGGTGTACCAGGAGAGAGAGATGGGAGTTGAAGAGGAGGGAGGTGGAGGGAGGAGCACACTTGGGCAAGATGTGCCAGGAGGGTGAGAGGGAGGGGAAGAGGAGGAGGGAGGGTGGGGCACAAGGGGAGAGGGGCAGAAGAGGAGAGGAATTGGGGAAAGGGGCGGGAGTGAAGGGGGATTAGGGGGTAGAAGGGGAGCAGTTGCAATTGGGGAGGAGGACTTTTAACTGCTATTTGAGCAAGGCTAGAGTGAGCACAAGGCAGATGGCATGGGAGAGATGATTCCAAAGATCAGGGAACCTAAAGGAGACAGCAACCTTACGCAATTGTGTGTGTGAATGAGGGAGAGAAAAGGTGCAGGAATCACGGGTTCTGAGGCAGTAGCCTGAATTTGAGGAGGGGAATAAAAGATTGGAAAGATCCACGAGCCAGAACTTGCCAATGAAGGCAGCACAACAAGGCATTGATTGGCGAGGGAGAAGAGGGATAGGGCAGAGTACAGGGAGCAGTGGTGGGTTCAAAAGGGGAGATTGGAAGCAAAGTGACAAAAGGTGTTATACAGAGGTCTAGCTTTAAGAGAGACAATTGGGGGCTGAGCTGTAGACTACACCAGCACAGTTTATCGTGGGAAGGATTAATTTGCTGATGAGCTCTTTATGGGTTGGGAGCAAGAGACAGTCCTTAATCCTATGCAAGGCACCTAGTTTGGGACAGAGTTTGGAATGGACAGAGTCAATGTGCTGGGAGAAGTCTAACTTGGGATCTAACCAGACCCCAGGTATTTGAAGGACTGCACTGTATCTATTTTTAAGTCATCCAAGGAAAAGGATGGAGGTGAGGGGAGCTCGGCCAACCTTTGGGCAGTGCCAAAAGCCATGGCAACAGTTTTTTTGGTATTGTACTTGAGGAGATTTGCCTCAAACCAATTGAGGGCATTCTCAAAATTGCTCAGTGTGGATGTCTGGACCACTGGGAGGGAGGGGCCTGAAGAGTAGATGTCAGTGTCGTCAGCATACATGTGCATGTGGGAGGATGAGCTAGAAGAGCGAAGGTCATAAACAAAGATTAAGAAAAGGGTGGGACCAAAGGATAAAGTAATATTGCTGTTATTGACAATTATGAGTTTGTTGAGTGTTTGATGTGCTGCATGTATGCGTAGAGTAGGAATGATGGAAGAAATGTTACTTTTCTTACCATGTTTCCTATGCTTTGTATCCCACTGCTCTTTACATGCTGTGAGCATTTTACAAGAGCAGCAACCATTAGGCATGCAAAAGAGACTAAATGAGATTAAAGGACATTACCTGCAGATAAATAAATTAGAGAGAGAATATTAAACACTTGGAAGTACAGCAATTTGCTAAAGTTCACACAATAACATCAGGTATGACAAGAAAAATGTAATATACAGTATGTGCAAAATTCATGCATATAAATGTAAAATATAATATAACTCTTTGGATGGATATGTTATGGGTATAAAATTCAAAGACTGGGGGCATTTAATGAAGCTGTGGGGAACCCACCACAAAAATTACAAAATGGAGAAATGTCCTTGCTTACTATGCTTACCAATTTTACAGTCTCAAGTCATTGCTTCTCACATTGGGAACTGTGTGAATTTTTGAAAAATTAACTAAGATGGGATTTCAGATCCATAGGGGGTATGTAACCTAAGAATTCACTACTTGCTAAAAAAAAAAAAAAAGAACATTATGGCAGCCAAACGTCCAGCATGCAGCAATCAGGGAGGGATTCCATATCCTGTATAGTGGAGCCTCCAGGATGCAATGCAGTCTTGAATTATTCCATGACAAAAACTGCCATCGAAATTGCCTTGTTTCTGCATGATTTCCACTGCACTATGCTGCTGTATTGTGTTGCATCCTGGCTGGCTGCACACAAGTCTCTAGTCAGTTCTAACAGTGGTGGTGATACAATGTAATGGCTTAGGGGGCCCATATTCAGAGCCAGCCAGATGCACTGGCAGATTGATGCACAGCACAAAAAAAAAATGAGGCCAGCCAACTCTGAGGTGATATTCAAACAGAATGCATGATCTAGGGAGACCATGTGATGCAGTGTGCCAGAGAACAGCTCCACTACTCCACTCCAGCCTCCCAACCCTTTCTACTTCAAGGTTTCACTATGTAATTGCTCTAACTTGGCTTTTTCTCTATACCGACTGAAAGATCTAGCTATCCACCAGCAATTGGGTACATCTTACCTGTTCCATGGATGATGAAATGAGAAAACTGCCGCAAAGACACACACCGCTGGTTATGCCAGAGAAGGCCCCTAAAAAGCCTTGGGCTTCTAGCTCATCGGAACCTCCAGCTGGTGCCAATACCCTGGCAGATTGAGAACCCCTCACCCTTCAAAGGTTCCTCGACGAATTCAAACCCTTCAGGGAGGAAATGCAGAGCTTCACAAAAGAGCTGAAAACACTATCCCAGGCTATTGAGGATGTCTCTCAATGAACCTCCAACAATTCAGCCCGAATCAGCTCCCTAGAAAATGGGCTGATAAGCTGGACGCCGATCTGGTTTCCCTGAGGTAAAAAATGGCACAGCTCGAAACAAAGGTAGAAGACCTAGAAGGCCGCCGCAGCAGAAATAATGCAGTCCTCTTAGGTCTTCCAGAAGGGGAGGAGGGCCAGGATACAGTGTTATTCATTCAAAAACTGATAGAAAAAAATCACTGTCCCCTCACCATTTGGCTTCAAATATATAATAGAATGTGTGCACCATGCCCTCCACCCAAAACCACTGGCAGGAGCATACCCACGACCACTGATTTTCCAATTCCTAAATTACCTTGAACTCCAGCATTTTCTAACTAAGGTTAAGGAATTGTACAAAGCCCAGTCAGAGAGCAATAAGATCAGATTTGCCCAAGACCTCCCTGCTACGGTCTGGCAATAGTGAATAGCCTTTCATAACTTGGTCTCCAATGTAATAGCGGCCGGTATAAAATTCAGGATGGTTTCCCCAGCAAAACTACAGGTACTGGTGGCTGGCAGCTGGGAAAGTGATGAAGACCTCGAGATTGCAACCACAAAGCTCAAGGCTGCTTTTCCCGATCTTTTTCGTACACCCTGAATTACACAGGAGGGTCAAAGGAACTGCAACTAAGATATCCAGATAAGCCTGGTGGAAATGTTGTTTTATTCCACATGTGAAATGTCGATCTGACATGTAAACTCCCCTACTGGCTCTTAATTCTCTCTCCTGAGCCCACTGCATTATCTCCAGAGATCATCACAGAACAAAACATCAGACTGTACTCTAGTTTCTACCTACTCTACCCTCGAACATCCCAGAACTTTTCTGCTGGAAGGACTTTTCCATTTGCGAGCAACTGGGAAGATAGACAGTCATATTTTTCTCTGCGACTATGCACACTATCATAGCCACAAATGAGATTACATCTTACTCGGCAGTACATGACATCAGCCACTAGAGGGGAGTGTGCGCTTATAAGGAAAGATCTACTGGCTTACGATGGTGGTAGCCCCCATTATTTCTGTTGGTACTGCAATTTGAATCCTGAAGGCTGCCTCAGCTTTGTCAATAGAAAAACAGAACCTATTCAAAGACCTACTACTAGTGTACATTTGGGACAAAATAAAAACCTCACTATAAATGTGCTGCAGAAGTAACTTTTCTCCAGGGATCAAAAACGATCACTAACTTTTATGTTTTACAGTACACGGTAGTTCAAAAGGGAAACCCTTTCCTGGTTCCTTACACAATAAAGACATTTAGGCATCATTTTATTTTCTTAACCATCTGTCCAAAGGAGTTTCCCAGGGCCTGTTATAGGGAGAGGTCTTCAATTTTTAAGTTCCTGGATTTATGGACAGAATTTGACTCTAGCTCTTACTAAAAGGTGCACTGTTCATGTGGTAGCACGAAATTTCCAAAATTGTTCTTCCTTTTATTTCCTGGTGACAATAGGCCTATTTAAGTCCTTTGATACTGCACTTTATAAAACCTTCACATATTTTCAGTTTAAGATGGGCTCTAACCTGTAGAACACCGGTGTTTGTTTTGGTGGCGGATAGCAACAATCCAGCCTAATGACTCTCTTGCTTTAATACTTTCTCATTTATGGATGCAAAGAAGATATGCTTATTGCTAATGCCTGCAAGATCAAAGTGTTTTCTATATATGGTAGCTTTGTGCAAAACCCCCTATTATCTGTACTTGTTGTAGGAAAAGGTTCTTAATTGGTATAGTTAATAAGCTCAAGTAAAATCTTTATGAGTTTACTTAGCTTAGCGGAGATAGCATAGTTACAGTTATTAATCTTGGGGAAGGTTGGGAGAGTTGGGGGCAACTTAGTGGTGTACGCAGAGCACAGTTCATAACAGCAAGGGGGGATGGGAGGGTAAGGGAGGTGATTTACTTTATTACTGTATTTATGGGGTAAGAAAGATTAAGAGGAATGGGGAGTTGTTAGGCTGGGGGTGGAGGGTGGGTAGCACAGAATTATTACTAGTATTGTTGCCTGCAATACCAGAAAAGGGCACAATATTTAAAAGCTCACAACTACTTAAATCAGGGTCAAATGGCTAGAGCCTGAACATGGGCTTCCTGGAATGTTAAACCAACTCAACAAAAATAAAGCAATATAAAATATTAAAACATTTAAAACTATTGGGAGCAGATGTTGTCTGCCTACAAGAATCTCACATGTTGGATTCTGAAGCCCTTAAACTGAGACAACAGCAGGTAGGGCAAGTATTTACAGCAGAAGGGTTTACTCAGAGTTGTGGCTTAATGATTTTAATCGCTAGAGCTATACCATTTTCTCCATCTCAAATCATTAGAGATCCCCAGGGTAGATTTCTTTTTGTCAAAGGTACTTTACACACAATGGATATCTTATTAGGTAGCGTGTATGGTCCGAATGTTGACTCTCCTGGATTTTTTATGCAATTAATCAGTGTATTAACTCCCTTCCTGTCCATCCCAATGATTATTTGGGGTGACTTAAACCTAACCTTTGATCCTTGTTTAGATCGATTTGGGAATTCATGTAAAGGCCTTTCTCCAGCCCAAAGGGCAGTGTGGGACCTCGTGGATCAATTAGATTTATGTGATATTTGGCGAATCCTTTATCCCACCGAGAAACAATATATATTCACCTCTCAAGTGCATAAGACCTCTTCCCGTATTGATTACCTTTTAATAGCACAATCACTCCTTCCCGGAGTACTGGATTCATCTATTCATCCAGGGTCCCCTTCAGATCACTCCCTGGTCACGTGTCAGATTTCATTCTCTTCCCTCCCTAAACAAGGGAGCCGCTGGAAACTCAGTAATCAACCAATGAAAGATCCAGGAGTAGTTAAATACATTTCTGACCAGATTGCCCAGTTTACTTCCATTAACCTCAACTCCACAGGAAAACCAGATGTGGAATGACGCGCATTAAAGGCATATTTAAGAGGGTTATTAATTGGTTTGGCTTCAAAGCAGAAAAAAGACAGAGAAGGTCAATTACAGTCTCTTCTGTCCCAAATTCGTAACAAAGAAGCAAAGCTCTCCCCTCATTCCCAGAACAGTATAGGCAAGAGCTGATTAAACTGAAAGATTCCTATTAAGAATTGCTGAGAGAACAGGCAGAATTTGCAATTCTCAAAGCTAAAGCTTCCTATACTGATGAGGGGGGGAAAAAGTGGGACGTTTACTGGCTTTGTGTATCAAACAACATCAAGAATCCTCCAGGTTAATATCAGCAGTATGATCCATGGAAAATGGCTGTTTACAAATTTCTCCTGCTGAGATAGGATCCAAATTTTGTACTTACTTTAAAAAACTGTATGGCCCCATGGCAGATTCCCCTTCCATTCAACAGCTAGACAGCTACCTGACAAATTCTCACCTCCCCCATCTCTCAGATACACAACAAACCTCCCTGACGCTACCCATTTCACAAACAGAAGTAGATGAAATAATTAAAGATCTCCCCACTGAGAAAACCCCCGGACCAGACGGCTTTTCCCCTAAATTTTACAAAACTTTTGCAAACCAATTGACACTTTTACTGGTACCACTTTTCTAGTACATACTGTCCGGAGCTGAAATTGATAAATCCCTGTTCGAAGCATTAATTGTCCTCTTACCTAAACCCAATAAAAACCCTGATTTGGTGACCAGTAATTAGACCTATATCACTTCTTAATCAAGATATTAAAATATTATCAAAACTTTTGGCCAACCACATTAATATGGTTCTCCCAGATCTTATCGGACTGGAACAAGTTGGTTTTATGAAAGGGAGATCCTCATTGGATCATTTGCTTACCTGGAATATGTCCTCTCAGTGTCCAGGGATGCTAATTTTCCAGCTGCTTTGGTCTCCCTGGACACTGAGAAAGCATTCGACTGGGTCAATTGGAACTATCTCTTGTGAACCCTGAGAGTGTTCTGTTTCCCCCAGACCTTTCAGACATGGATTAGTGCCCTTTATAAATTTCTGACAGCCCGTGTCTCCAGTAATGGGGCTATATCAGAAACATTTCCACTCCATTCTGGCACAAGACAGGGATGTCCCTTATCACCCCTACTTTTCACTCTATATCTGGAGCCCTGTATTCACAGATTGATTGAAGCA
Organism: Neoceratodus forsteri; assembly: GCA_016271365.2. Classification (NCBI taxonomy): domain Eukaryota; kingdom Metazoa; phylum Chordata; order Ceratodontiformes; family Ceratodontidae; genus Neoceratodus; species Neoceratodus forsteri. The sequence goes on from CM028133.1 coordinate 638,751,686, forward strand.
CCAGGGGTCCAAGGTATTACCATCCAAGGTCGTATAGTCAACGTTTCGGCTTATGCAGATGATAGAAACATAGAAGTTGATGGCAGGTAAGGATTGCAAGGCCCATCCAGTCTGCCCGTTTTTTTTCCACCTTACAGTATGAATGTGCCATAGGCCTTTACTCTGTCAATGACCTATCTATTCATAATCATCTGTATTGCTTTCTTATGCCTATGTCATGACTGTTTGAAGCCCTGCACTGTATTCATATCCACCACTTCCTGAGGTGGGCTGTTCCGTTCATCCACCACCCTTTCTGTGAAAAATAACTTCTTCCCCCACTTGGAGCTGCCTAGGAAACCTCCACCAATTCAAAAAAGGTGGGGGCTTTGTAGGCATTCTGTATAAAACCCTCAGGGATGCCCTACTGAATGCCACTACACCTAGTAGAGCCGCATGGGAACTTGACCTCCCCAATCCCCTATCCCAACAGCAATGGTCGGAGTGCCTCAGACTGGCCCACACGGCATATAAGGATTCTAAGAGTCAGTTAATTCAACTGAAAATCCTTCTTAGATGGTACAGAACCCCCACAGTTCTTCACAATCTTAAAATAATATCACAGGATAGCTGCTGGAGATGCCACTCCTCCCCTGCCCATTTACTCCACATTCTATGGACATGCCCCACCATCCATACTTTTTGAGACCAAGTCTTGAATGATTGCTCCACAATAGCAGGCAAACCAATCTCCCTTCAGCACTATCTTCTTGTGCTGGGGGACACCTCCATGATAAGCTCACTACCCTCCTCTCATAAGGCGTGGGTTCTTGTAGCAGTTATGGAAGTGAAAAGAGCTATCCTGATGAAATGGAGGCAATCCAACTCTCCCCCACTCTCTCGCATTGGCGGGCAGCCATAGCTAGATTGGCCATTTTTGAGCAGCTTACAGCAGTAGCCAAAGGGAAACTTGCTGACTACCATTCGAAATGGAAAGCTTACTTGCATTCCCACATTTGCCTGGTGGCACCTCCCCCAGTGCAGAACCCCCTTACCATTGTGACCTGCTCGTGAAACAGCATAGTTGACCTTTCCCCCTCTTCTTGGCCACTGACTTGCTCCTCACCACCCCTGTTTATGTCTTCGATTTTCACCATTTCTTCTTTGCTGGTTTTCTGGCAATATAAATACCAGTACAGTCAGTCACTTAACATATACCCTTTAAGAGAACTGAGGTCACCCTACCAGTCTGCATGGTTGTTTAAAGCCTGTTATAAGTAACAGATATATAAGATCTGCCTCTCTGGAGATTAGCTGAGTTTCTTAAATGTTCGGTGCTGTTTGCACTACCATAGTCTAGTTTTCCTCAACTAGATGTATTAAAAGGTGTTAGCACTTCTGTATGCCTGGGTTGAAGACTATGAGTAGATCTGATATCCTACGTCTCATACACAGTTTGTCAAAATTGAAAACTCAATAAAAATTGTATATGATAAAAAAAAGAACTTCTTCATATTTCCCCTTAATCGGCCTCCCACAAATCTCATGCTGTGTCCTCTTGTCCTGCTATTTTTCTTATAATGAAACATGTTAGACTCTTTCACCTTGTTAATGTCCTTAAGGTGTTTGAATGTTTCAATCATATCAAATCTCTTTCTTCTTTGCTCTAGGGTATACATATTGAGCTCTGTTAATCTGTCCTCATATGTTTTCTGATGCAGTCCCTGCACCATTTTGGTTGCCCTTCTGTGGACTGCCTCAATTTTGTTAATGACCTTGTGATCTGCTTTTCCAAGTGTCACACCCAGTCACCTCTATTTCTCGTATGTTAGAAATTATTGAAGAATTTAGTAAAATGTCCAACTACAATTAAATATTGAAAAAAAAAACAGCAGTATTTCCCCTTAATCACAAAGTTTTGAAACATAATATCTCCATTATGGGGCTATCTTGGAAGGCAGATTCTCTGCAATACTTAGGTATTGCACTAATGAGGAACCCCTCTCATCTTCAGAAGATAAATCTAGATCACCTCATACAAACAATTAAGCAAGACTTGCAAAGATGGTCTTTGCTCCCATTATCCCTCTGGGGTAAAATTAACCTGATAAAAATTAAATTTTTTCCTTGTCTCTTTTACCCCCTTAATGTATTAAATCTCTGGCTCCTCTTAACTTGGATTAAAAAAATACACAGGCTCTTTACAGACTTTATCTGGGCCAGTAAAAGATCCAGATTGGCATTTCATAAACTTGCTACTCCTAAAGTTAAAGGAGGCCTACGTCTACCACATATTGGTCTTTATTATTGGGCCAGTCAGGCCAATAAATATCTGAGATGGATTGATTCTGGAAACCAGCAGACCTCTCTGACTTTTACGTCAATTTGGCTTAAGATTGAAAAGGATCACTTGAAAACAAAGGGACTCTCCCCAGCCTATCTCATGCACATCAATCTGAAGTCTCTCCCACTCCCATTAAAGACATCTTCTATAGCTATCTCCATCAGAATCCATTCTCAGCTGTGTAATTTCCTCAAATACGGTCATACCTGTGACATGTCTCAAACTATGAGGGGTAATCCCAATCTCAAGATAGAGGGTAAAACAGTCTCTCTTGGATGGTTACCACAACTAGGAGACTGTCCACTTAGTTATTTCATTAAGGAAAATGGGACCTGGCTCTCATTCATTGAAATACTGACTAAAGCCAATTTTCCAAAGTCAAATATTTTCCAAATCTATCAGCTTTGCCATCTTCTGGTTAAAACATTCGGACCCGTCCACCCAAATTCCCTTAACTCACCTTTCTGGACAGAGTTACAACCACTATCAGGACTTTCACAAGCAGTCTCCAAAATGTATGGGACCCTATATAGCTTGAATTACCCAGAAAGCTTTGGTCCCACAGCTTTCTGGTCCACCCTCTTCCCAGGAAAAATTATAAACTGGTCTCTCCTGTGGCATAATTGCCACAATTTAGTCACCCAAGACAGGCTGTGACTTATGCAGTTCCAGATATTGCATAATTTTTACTATACCCCTCAGAAGTTAGCTAATTTTGGCTATTCAACCTCTTCTACCTGTGTTCGGTGCTCACAACAAGAAACGTTGAATTGAAAAAAAAAAGAAAGCATTATCTAAACAGATCGCACATTCTGTTTGAATATCGAACCCTGGATGCGTGGTGCATAGCAGGTGGCTGCCATATACAGCGCAAAGCATCCAGGGTGCGAGCTGAAGACCGCCAATGGGGGAATGAGTGGTGCATACCTGGATGTGCCACGTCCCCATGGGTGATATTCAGCCAAAATATGCAAATGAGCTCACTGGGCATGCATGGCACAAAGGGGCCTCATGCATGTCCATTATGGGCTCATTTGCATGCATATGCACTGCGGTTTGCACCAAGTTGTCCCCCCCAGCCCCGATCACTGAGAAGTACAAGTGTAAAATCCCTTATCCACAGTGTCATGCCCCCACCCACTCCCCAATCACTTTCAACAGTACAATCATGCAAAAGTCCTGATTCCATAGTGTAGTGCCTCCCTCCCACTCCCCAATTACTGTCAACAGTAAAATCATGCAAAAGCTTCATTATCATAGTGTAGAGCAACCCCAACCAAGTCCTGATCTTGGCAGAATAAAAAATATCCCCACACATTTCCACAGTGTAGTGCCCCCCACTCAAGTCCTAATCTCAGCAGAATAAAGAATATCTCCACATGCTTCCATAGTGTAGTGCCCCCCACCCAAGCCCTGATCTCGTCAGAATAAAGAATATCCCCACACATTTCCATAGTATAGGGCCCCCCTCCCAAGCCCTTATTTCAGCAGAAAAAATAATATTTCCACCCGTTTGCCTAGTTTAGTGCCCCCTCCCAAGCCCCAATCTCATGCATTGTACATTTCCTCATTCTCTTGACAAAGCGCAGTGTGCCTGTGTGAAACATTGAGGTTTGCCTGTTGGCGTCTTTTGATGGTGGAGGAGAGGCTGACAAAAATAAAGGATTTAAGCATCTCTATCTCTATGAGTGGTGTCCGGCACAGGGTCATAATGTAGCAAGACATTATGCCGCAGCAATATACTGTGCTGCCAGTACAGCATGATATATTGCAAGTGGCATATATCTTTCTTTTGTGGGGTGCTCCACTCCCCGCACCCCATTATGGGGGGCTGTGTCCCCCAAGCCCCCCCAACTAAAATAACCAACTCGGGGGGGGGGGTTAACATTTAACTTTTCACAAAGTGTGAAAAATAAACAAATTTCTTGTGTCTGGGACCAGAAATCGAAACCTGGTCCCAAACGCACCACCTCCCTCCCTTGCTGCCTGTGGCTCATCCCGTTGAGCCACGGCAGCTGCTCACCAGCCCCACCTCCCAGCATAGGTCTCATCCCCTACCTGGGAAGAGTGTGAGTGTGCACTACCACATGTACACCCCTTCACAGTTTTGCACCCTCTCGCTTTATCCTGTTGCGCGGTTTTAACATACACTATTAAGTGTACAAGATACTGACCCGGTAGGGTGATGTCTGGTTCCTGGTGTGAGTGTGTGCCCAGCTTAAAGTTTTTTGCTCTATATTCTTTATTCTATCACGATCAGGGCTTGGGAAGGGGGCCCTACACTGCAGAAACGTGTGTGGATAGTCTTTATTCTATTGAGATCGGGCCTTGGGTGGGGGTCCCTACACCATGGTAATAGGGATTTTTCATGATTTTACTGCTTGACAGTAATCAGGGAGAGGGTGAGGGCATGGCACTGTGGATAGGGGAATTTACACTTGTACTTCTTGGAGATTGGGGCTGGGGAGGGGTGATCATGTGATTGGCCTTGGACTGTGCGCAGGGCACCACTCTGCTCCACGCATAGTCAGAGCAGGGTTTTGGGAACTTATATTTCAGCCAGCACAGCCAGTCATGTCTTCACCAAGGGACCATTGAATATTGTGATACGGGGAATATGCTGAGGGACCCCTCATTTGCATGCCTGCATCGCAATATTCCGTGTGGCAGTGCAGTTGGGTTTGTGGGGCACATTGGGCGATTCTGAATATTGCCATGTTCCCAACAGCCCTCGCAAGTCTGGAGATGTGCGGGCATATCTAATGATGTGCCGTGCTTCTCCTTTGAATATGTGGGCCTTAGATTTGCACTAAAATATGTATTGATTTTTATCTCTGGCTTGCTTTCACTGGTTTGGTTGTGCACTTGTCATATCAATGCCTTCAGAAAATAAACATGATGATGATGATGATGACTATGTAACAAGAAAGATTCCCAGAACAAAAGTACAACTTATCCCAACTATAAAATATCAGAAGAAAATGAAAAGGCTTGCAGGATTATATTGAAGGAATGTACTTGAATGACGGTAACTGAGTAACATCATAAAAATTGCACAAGAAGCAATGACAAATAAAAAGTATGAGTTTAGTATTGGAGAAACAAAAAAAGTCAGTAAACATATTGAAATATAGCAGGGGTAAATTAAAATGACAGATAGCTGGCATTGCAGGAAATGTCAAAATGTTCCTACTGAATTATTTTCAAATGTGTAAGTGTGTGTCATGGGGGGGGGGGCAGAAAAAGAGATAACATTTCCACATAGAGAAAGAAGGTTTGGATGAGATTTACAGTATATTTACTCTTGATCAGCTGAACAGAAAGTAAGAGTTGCTAGTGTGAGTGACCAGCACCTGAGCTTCATAAGATTTACTCCAGAATTCATAGGGCAGGTGTGAGTAACTGTCAGAGATGTTTCAAAAAATCATTAAAAACAGGAGATATATCAGAGTACTGGATATAAACATTAAGTTTATATTTAGATATGGGCAGTGGCGGCTCTACACCAGGGCCCGCCAGAGCACGTGCCCCGGTGAAAAAATGCTGTGCCCCAGTTGGTGCCCCATATGATGCAGAGCTTCCCCCATAGTAACAATATATCAGTGCCCTGGCTGTCATCTGTTGTGCCCCAGCTGTGCCCTGGTAACCATTTGTGGCTAGATCCGCTACTGGATATGGGTCCAAGGAAACTTAAGGAAGAAGGCACACCAGCAAGCATGGCTTCTTATGTTTGGGAACCAATGTTTGAAACTCTGATCAGTTCATGACAAGGGATCACCTGTAGAGTTATAATTTGACAAAGGAGTGTAGACAAGGATGAAGCTTTGGGCCAGTCCCATCCATATGGTAATTAAGTCACAGCACATGACAGGCTGTGCGGCCATCATTCTAAGTCTAAATGCAAAAATTAAATTGATGTAATCTGTAATGCTGACTTATTTTTGAGCTGCTTGTTTACGTTGAGTGTGAGTACTGTAGAGTAAGGATGTGGTGCATAATGTACCTTGGCATGCTGATGAGTGTGTCAAGAGTGAGTGGGAAAAAAGTACTGGGCACTGTCAGTTTGAAACCTGACTTTTTTATTATTTGCTGGCCAAATGATTTAAACTGCATTTACCACAAATCCCTATTTCTGTGTGATCTTGAGGCTGCTGTCCTGCAAGGAAAACAACAGTTTTTTTTACCATGAGTGATAGAGCTTTGTTTTTGTGAGAAGGAATGAGGCTCTGTTGGCTGAACTTTGTCTCGTTATGCTGATAATTTCAAAAAAGGTTAATGTGTAGCATAGCAGCCAATCAGAGGGCTCTGTTAGCTTACAAATAATTTATTAGACCTTGGTTGTGGCAAAATATTTTAAACAGTCCCAAACAAAATACTGATTTAAAAGGTAAATAGCATGGTGCTGTATAAGGAGATGACTACTGGCTTAAATAAAGAACTATATGAGTAAAAGGAGGCGCTGGGTAACAGTAAAGGGAAATAACTCAGACTGTGGTGAAATCATTATTAGAGTGGTACAGGAATTAGTATTAAGACTTCAGCAGTTATCACTGCAGAGTAATGAAGAAGTCCTTTTTTTTGCTTAGGGTCCCATATTAATGCAGCCTTTTCCAACCCAATATATTTATTTGTTTAATTACTTAGTAGTCCCTGAACATTATGACATTAGTTGAGCTAAAGACTACAGTGAAGCAGAACCCAGTTACATCACCTCACCTGACAGCACTGGATTCTGCTTCATTGTAGTCTTCAGCTCAACTGATGTCACTGGCTTCTGGGACTACTATGTAATTAGAAATTAATATTGGGTGGGGAAAAAGACTGCATTAATATGTGGCCCTAAATAGGAAAACATAGTATTTCAAAACATACACACACAACCATACACTGCGGATAGTAAACAGACTTCACACATTCCAAAATTTACAGTTATATTAAACAATTTAAGCAGCAGATTATGTTGCCTTAAAGTATCATAAACTGCTACTTGAAAGAATGGTTCCATGTCACTATAGCAATCACAAAAAAGCGATCGCTATTATAGCGTATGTATGCCGAAAAGCTTTTTGGCAATATACAATTCTTGGCGACCCCACTTCAGGTAAAACCTAATGTTTTTGCAGGGGGGCTGCTCCCTTCCACCCCCCCCATTGGGCGGGTTTGCTCCTGCACCCCCCTGCTATTAGATTGTTAACTCTTGGGGGGTGCAAGTCAAGGAGGGGGCAAAACTCAGTGGGGGTGAAGGCAGCCACAAGCAGCAGCAAAATACTTGCCCCCAGTCATCCTGAACCCAGTGCCTACTGCAGTGTAGCCAGCCACCCTCCCCACCACACCACAGGGCTGGCTCAGCTGCAACAGGCTCTCCTTCCCATCTAAATCCTCCTTCCTATCCCTCCTCTCCACAGCCCTCCCCTTCTGGTCGCTTTCCTTGCTATTCCATTGCTACCTTTGCAGGGTACTGTAGCTCGTGATGATAGTGCTATAAATGAGTCTCTGTTTTTACAGTCGCTCATTTATTATCACTGTCATCACTGGATACCAAAAGGATAGGCTAGGAATACAGAAATTTTATAAAAGGTGTAGAACTGGAGGGGACATTGGTATTAAAAGAGTTAAAGTGGATATCCCAATGATTTAAGCAATAAAGTATTTTTTCCCAGAAATGGACATGAAGGAACAAGAAAATTAATTACACCCACTATGGGCCGTGGTTGCTCATACTTTTATAAAATGGGTTAATCAGCTTGAATCATAAAAGCAATGTTTGGTAATGAACACAGGAAGTAAGAACTAAGGTTCATGAATTTGTTTACACATGGATCAGGCTGCCTGTAAGGAACATTAAGAATGAAAGAATGGGGAATTCAGTAAAGATGAAGGAGGACCAAAGGAAACTAAATAAACTAGGTAAATACCATGCAATAAAAGAAGCAGAAGTAACAACAGAATGTCCACCTCTAAGAAAGACAACGATGTGAAAACAGCAAAGACAACTTTCAACACATTCTTTGTGTGTATTTTTCCATTATCTGTGTTAATTGAGAAGAGGTAATTACAAGAATCAGAATGAAGAAGAATATTAACTGTAGCCATTTGTATCAGACTGTTAGAAAGAGGGAAAGCTATAATCACAAACACAAGCAGTCTCCCAAATGAATGGCACTGTGTGCTGGAGTAGGTCTTCTTTTACTGAGACTGCAGGTGTATGCAAGAATATATCCTGCTGGCAGAGTGAAAAGAAAAGCCTGGAAAAAAATTCACCGGTAACCATTTAGGCAGGATTAAAGAGATAACATTCCTCATTCACCTCATTCCTCACTGGGAGATCACAAAGAGTTGTGTTGGGAGTTTTTTCTTCTGGCTCAACTTCTTTGTTGTGTGGGGTGCCTCAGGGTTCCGTGCTGTCACCCATGTTATTTGCAGTGTATATGCTGCCCCTTGGAGACATTATTAGATGGTATGGGCTGAGGTTTCACTGCTATGCAGATGATACCCAGCTATACCTGTCTTTTGCACCCGACCAGGATGGAGCTCTTGCAGTGTTTAATAACTGTCTTGAGGAGATCCAGGGTTGGATGGATTCTAGTTGGTTAAACTTGAACTCAGAGAAGACAGAGGTTCTGGTTGTGGACCCAGGAGGTCAGATAGAGAGGTTGTGTGGTGGCACGCCTGCTGGAATATCTCTTGGTGGCGTGTCACTTCTATTCTCTGAACGGGTGCGTAGCCTTGGGATTGTCCTAGATGACAGGCTGACATTACAGTCTCAGGTGTCGGCCGTTGTCAGGACTTCCTTTTACCATCTTAGGAATATCGCCAGGGTTAGGCACATTGTTCCATCTGACTCTTTACTAACATTGGTCCACGCCTTTGTGTCCTCGCATTTGGACTATTGCAACACCCTTTACTTTGGGCTTTCTGGGGTTGAAATCCACCACCTACAGCTGGTGCAGAATGCTGCAGCCTGGGTTTTGACTGGGACAAGTAGGTCTTCCCATATTACCCTGGTGCTGCGCGAACTGCACTGGCTGCCTTTATAGTGGTGGATCACATTTAAAGTCATCTTATTGACTTTCAAAGCCCTTCACGATCAGGGTCCTGCCTATTTGAAAGAACTTCTGGTGCCTTACTACCCTGGTCGATCGCTCCACTCGGCCAATGAGGGGTTGCTGGAGATTCTGAGAGTGAGCTTAAAATCTTCTGGCAGTAGAGCTTTTTCTTATGCTGTTCCCACTCTCTGGAATTCTCTACCACGCCGGTTACGGGAGTGCACCTCTGTGGAGGAATTCAAGAAAAACTTGAAAACTTATCTGTGGCAAATGGCATTTTTGGATGCTTGATCCCTTTGGATGTTGAAGTAAATTTATTCTGCTGAGATTTTTATTTGTATTTATTAATTGATTTTAATAATTGTTGTTACTATGATATGAATTTATTTATATGTGTTATTGGTTTGTGTGTGATGTTGTGGTTTGATATGTTCAGCGCCTTGGTATGCTGAAAGGCGCTATATAAATAAACTTATTATTATTATTTATTATTACTTTAACATGGAAAATGGTCAGGGAATGACAAGTAGGTACAATTAAAGGAATCAAAATACCATTGATCCCTACTGCCTGAAGCCTCCTGGTACTGAGATTTGACATCTCAGCTTGACTGTCAGGTGTAAACAAATTGCTTGTTAAGCACTTTGGGGTACATTGTACAAAAAATATTACATAAAAGGAACTCCTATATTGTTCTAAGGTTAGTGCACTGCAGGTAATTAATCAAAACACCAATGGCAATGAGGGGTGTCATATATTCTCTATTTGTCATTCTATTTTCCTCAATATTTTTTGCTCTTTCTTTTCCTCCACTGCATTTCTTGAGTTGCAGAACCACAAGTAGAAGTCAACTTACTTGCTTCACAACAGCCTAGCAAAGAGACATATAGAAAAGCAAGTGATTTTAATCCTTACCGGCCCCCAGAGGATCAAGACAGTGGGGCACACAATGTACACACTCTTCCAACAAGACACAGTCTGCTGCAAAGCAATTTATGAGACATCCATTACAGCTGGAAATAACATACCCAAGAAGCAGCATAATAGAAAAGTAGTTTAAAAGAAGAATAGTATGCAGGATGCATAAACTTTTTTTGCTTGCCTAAGTGGCTATATTCTGCCTGCACTGATGCACTGCTTTTACTGAGGTTTTGCCAACATCCTATCTGGGTAGACTGAATGTCATATTGTCTTTACTCTATCAATACTGAGAAACTGCCTCCCTTCCACTATCTAGGTGGATCTAATTTCATTAATTGCTGGGACCCCATTTCTACTGTTATCATTGTTTGACCTACCTACCCAATATATTGTTCCTTGAACCTTCTGGGCGCTGTATGGTTAAGGTGGTCTTCCTACAGGACTTCATGCAGAAACCACGGCAACGTGATCCTCTGGAACTGCACTTCAGTTTCAAAGCCACATAGCCATATGCCCACTACAAAACTGACCTATTAAAGGTGGTGTTAAGAGAATGTTTAGGAATCATATGCTTTGGCTATGTTTTGGGGACCTCTGGTAAGTAACGTCTCCCTTAGAGAAAAACCTGGAGACAGAAAAACTTTCTTAGAGCCTCCAAGAGCCTAACTTTATTGCTTCTACATCTGTCTGGTAATGTCCATACCAACCCAGGCCCTTCAGATAGCCCTGAACATGGCTCTGGGAGTCAAGGGAAACTAAACTTAATCCCTTTAAACATTCCTATTCTCCTACCTAAAATTGCTCAACTTGAAGCCTGGGTGATGTTCGTGCAACTGGATATTATTTCCCTTACTGAAACCTGGCTTAACCCAAAAATACCTGACTCTACCATCTCACTACCAGGTTTCAATATCTTCAGAGAGGACAGACTATGCAAGCATGGTGGGGACTGCCTGATCTATTTCATATCCAACCTGCAAGCCTCCAAACGTGAAATCAAAGACCTGTCTACGGACTGTGTATGCCTTGCTACTAAACTACTGATGGGGTGATGTCAAAAATCAGTTGTCCATCTGGCAGTCTATATCCCACCTGGTAAACAACAAGTGGGGATGGAGTCCCTCTCTAGCTGTCTTAGACAATATAACCAGAACTGGGAATTCATAGTAACCGGTGAATTTAATATTAACTGGACTGCAGAATCCAGTACTAGGCACAGAGGTAAGATTACCAGTCTGTTTCTAACACAAATCACCACTGAGCACAGCAGAACTAACTATAAATCAGGCATTATGACACTACTCGATTGGATCCAGAAGCAAATGATTTGATACCTTTTATTGGACCAACATAGATGTAACAAAAAGAACAAAGTGCTTTGATTTTCAGACCAACCCAGTCCTTCCTGAGAAGCTTAATGACAGTTATTTAGAAAATACCATACTTTTAACACCCAGATCATGCAGGAAAAAAAAACAGACAAAATTCCCATTGGTTTAAAATACTAATTTAAAAATTAACAGAAGGAGTATCAGAGTTGTTAAATAGTACCAGTTCAGCTACAGCTGAAAAGGCCTAAAGGTCAGATGTGCATGAAGGAGTGCGTACACTGCACATAAATTAAAATGACTTAGAGATACCTTCAGAGGAAACAAGAACATTTCGAGCATAGTGTTATGTAGCCTAATTAAGAGTGATCCAGTGTGTTTAAGAATGCAGGTCATGAAAAGCAAAACCCACTCGGATTAAATACATGCTAAAATGTAACATGATTGTAAGTTAAAACCAAGCTCCACAACCTAGAACTACAAAAAGTAAATATACATGACATACAAAGGGCTTAAAGTAAAGTTTACCTAAAGTGAGCATTAGTTTCACACTATATGGACTGTAAAACTTAGCTGGAAACATTACCCAACTATACTCTCAAACTGGTTATTATGCTCCATAAACCTTAAAGCATTTAGTGTTGTAACAGGAGTGTATACATGATAATATAAATTTGCAGTATAAGAGCCAAACAAAAAGCCACTTGTCAAGGACCACCAAGAAACTAAGACCACTCGGTTGGGTATTTGTAACTCACAAACAAGATCAAAATGTTCTGCTGGTACAGTCTACCTCCTCCTTGACCAAGAGCAAAAAAAGGATGGGTGCCGGGGAAAGGGCTTCTAGAAGGCAATGCTTAGCAATAAAATGCCTAATTTGTAAATATCTGAAAAAGTTGGAGTTGGATAAATTAAATTTTGTTATATTCCTGTTTCTGCAATAAAATGTTTAAATACAAAAAAAAGATCTGCATTATACTCTCAATGACCACTCCCTGGTGCAAAGCTTGCGGGAAGTAAAACAGCTCAAGCCCCTCTTGCAGTTCATAAATAGCCATGTCATAAGCAAAATGAACGTATCAAACTTCAAATGCTATGTTGCTCAACTAGTCTGGGACTTCTTTGATGCCATCCCTGATATTGACTCGGCCCTAGAATTCTTTGTCATGGAATTCACAACTGCCTGCAATAAATTTGCTCCCTCCAAAAAGTGCAAAGTAAGAGGTACGCCCACTGGTTGGATCTCCCTGGAACTCCTTGCCCTCATGAGAAAGAGGGATAATCTGTGAGCGCTGGCCCGGGAGACTGGGTCCCCAGTCTATCTGCAAAATTATAAGGAAGCCAGAAATAAATGCACTACTAGTATTCAATTGGGCAAATCCAGCTGCAGCAAGGCCCTGCAAACCCAAAACTGAAACAATGGTAAAAGATTCTGGGAGAATGTCTCAGAACTCCTTGGTAAGGGTGACAAAATCTCACCAAAAATGCTCATGGTTGATGGGCATGAGGTACTTGATCCCACCAAAATTGCCAACAAATTCAATGTTGAGTTCACTAACTTTAGCTCTGTTGTCCATGTTAAGCCATCCCTGCTATCCAGTGGAGGTCCTGGTCCTGCTGACACACAACCACTGCACTCAGAGCCAGGATATCCTAAATTATATTTTAAACCTTTCTCAGTAGGGGACACCTCTAATTATATAAGAAAGATACTTGGTAAAACCAGAATCAGGGGTGATTAAATTGATATGAGGATATTTGCCCTGGTTGCTGAGGAACTCTCCTACTCCATTTCCAAAATGTTCAACCTCTGTTCTGCTCCCAGTTCTCCAAAAAGTGAAAGTCCACACTGGTTACACTAGTTTTTAAAAGCAGTGACTGTTCTAACTGTTCTAGTTACAATTACAATTATCATACTCTCTCCTCTCTCCAAAGCCTTTGAGAGAATAGTGTCCAATCAACTAGTCTCATATCTTGAACAATATGAAATGCAGTGTCCTCAACAGCATGGATTAAACATAGCACCAATACAACACTGAGTACTCCAATTTTATCCTTAAGGCCCTTGACAATAGAGACAAGGCTGGCACCATCTATATTGACTTGACAAAACCCTTTGACTTGCTCAGTCATCAGTTCCTTCTCTACAAAATCTGTGGCCTAAGCCTGTCTCTAGGCATGGTCACTTGGTTCCAGTTGTCTCACTAATTGCACTCAATGCATTAAAATTAGGGATGGGAGAACCAGCTGTGACCTGTTTCTTATTCCGACTCTGATCTTTTTCCAGAAGGTTCTGATTTACTCTGATGAATTATAGACCAATTGAAAAATGTAGTTTTGAGTTTTCCCAGGTGTCCAGTGGTCCCCTCATCCTGATCCCATAGAAGTTATATGCCATTCCTTGGTGTCTAGCGGACCCCTCTCCCTAGCCCCATTCCCCTGTAATAGAGTAAGGTACTAGTCCTCCATTCTCTGGTACCTAGCAGACCCCAACCCCCTCACCCCAACAAGTAGTGCCCCACTACCCCGCTCACCCCAACCCTGGCCCCCAGCCGGTGACTGGCACAGCCTTCTACTCTCCACCACAGTCGACCACCATCTAAGCTGTCAAAGAAAGATTGCATGCTTGCACAAACACACACTCATTCATTGACAGTCCAGCTCATGCTCATTCAGTGACAGCTCTGTCAGCAGATGAGACACGAGTGGAGGGCTATGCTGATTCCTGGCAAAGGGTTGGGATGGTGAGAAACTGTGTGATGGGCCACTTTAGTGGCCCTCCACACCATTCCCCCCATCATGCCCCACCCTCCTAGTAACCAGCACAGCCCTCCAGTCTTGTCTTCGAGCACCATGGCCAGCCACAGACAGAGCTGTCATCTTAATGAATGACCATGTACTTGTACAAACACATGCTCTTTCACTGATAACTCAGTCAGTGGTTGGCCATGGTGGAGAGTGGAGGGCTGTGCCAGTAACCGGCTCAGGGGCAGGGTGGGGGGAATGGGGTGGTGGGCCACTACCTGCCAGGGTGCAGGGTGGGGTCTCACTAGACATCAGGAATGAACTAGTATCTTACTTTATTTCAGGGGAATGGGGATAGGGAGGGGAGTCCACTAGATTCCAAGGAATGGTATATAATGTCTAGGGAATCAGGATGGAGGGATCACTGGACAACAGGGAAACTTGTTACCTTATGTCAGACCATTGATTTGGTAGGGGGAAGGACCACTGGACACCAGCATGGAAGCAAGGAACAGAAGTAAAGTGCTAGACTGAAGTGGACCACGCTTCCATACGGGCCAACTTGGCAACCTGAGTAGAGCTGTGAAAGGCTCAGTTCTCCTGGTCAGAGCCAAGTCGACCCGGTCTGGGAAGGTTTGTAAGTGCAGCAGAGCTGGTTCACCCATCCCTAACTCAAATAGATGACTCCTTGTCAGAATTTAGAAATGTATCCATTGGCATTCCCCAGGGCTCCATTCTCAGCCCCCTACTATTTGGCTTATTCATAATCCACCTGCCTGATGCCTGTCAGTCTGCAAATGTTCTTCTCTATACATTTCAGATGATTCTGTTATCTATTCCAAGAACCCTGTTCTTGGCAGCCTTACTTCCATCCTCCAGGGTAATTATTGAGACCCTTGAAAAATGGGTTTCCCAAAACAAACTGGTTCTTAATTACAAATAACAACAAAACTAAGACAATTCTCTTCACAAGCACAAATGAAGAAAAAGGTACTCCATCCCCATCATCCACAAAGATCTGGGACATATACTTGAATAGATAGAAACCTTTGTATACCTAGAGGAGATCCTGGACAATACCTTGTCTTTTGCTCCCCATGTTGACCACCTTGTGTCCACAGTAAACAGAAGATTATTAGCCTTGTACCATAACCGGGTCAACCACACTTTGATGCTAGATGTGTCATAGTGGCAAGCTCAGTACTGTCACTAGTTGACTATGGCTTCCCTGTCTGCACAGTTGCCTGTGTCTCAGTTCTCAAAAGAATAAATTTAATCTGTAATAAGGTTTATTACTTTGTGCTTGGGGCTGTCAAGCATACCCATAGCTACACCCTCTGCACCCAAATAAATTTGTTACCCCTACCTAGTAGAGTTAAGTTCCAGACATGTCTGCTTGCCAAGAAGGCACTACTGGGCCTAACCCTCCCAGCCCTAACTCACTGCTTCTACCCTGTCACCACTCTCTACAACACCAGGAGCTTGGCTCAGAATGCCGTAAAACAGCCTTTTTGCTGTTTTCAGCTGGGAAGCATTCATTTATTGTTAGGGCAGCTGACTTGTTAAATGAGTTCCCTGATACCTTGCTTAATCTACAGTACCTAAGATTGATCAGTTTAAGAAAGCACTATGGGCAACCCTAACAGTTCAGTGCAACTGTAACTGCTAATCATCCTAAATAAGTCCCTCCCAGTATACATTTTGAACTATGTCAGAGTCTGGCTCAGCAGCCATGTACCATTACTATACGTGTTTTATAGTTTTTGCTTACCTACCATATTGTAAAATTGTGTGCAATTAATCTAGCTTATTTACTTGTTCTTGTTCGACTATATTGTACTTGTTTGACTTCATTTCACTGGACTCGCTTATTGCTTTTGTTATGTTGCCTTGTAATCTCTGTTACTGATGTGGAACCTTTGTAAAAGAGCACTCCGAAGCCACAGGTGCAGACCAAAGGAGATTCATTAAGGGTACTAAAGAGGCATGGCAAAACAAAAGAAAACCCACCTGTGCTAACAGTGGGGGCAGAACATGGAGGGCAATAGCAATAGATGCCAGAAGCCTAGCAAACAAAATATCTGACCTCATGACCATCACTGCAGAAGCCAAACTTGACTTAATGGCCGTGACAGAAACCTGGTTCACAGAAAACCTTGGTTGGGACATGGCTATCCCAGGCTACTACCTGTGCAGAAGGGACAGGAAGGGTAGGAAAGGGGGTGGGGTATCATTATATGTCACGGATGAAATCATGACTTCAGAGATTCAGGGGATCCAGGATGAGTCAGAAGCTCTATGGGTGACAGCTGTGTCAGGATCAGAATCAGGGGCAGCCATTAGGATCAGAGTCATCTACAGGCCCCTGTCACAAGTGGATATTGGGGACAAGGAAATGATGGAGACATTCCACAAAATGACAGACAAGGGTGAGACAATAGTAATAGGGAATTTTAACTTGCCAGGCATAAACTAGAAATCTTGTGCAGCATCTTCATCAAGAGGAAGGGACTTTGCAATGGCCCTGCAGGGTGCAGGGCTGAGGCAGCTTGTGGAAACTCCTACCAGAGGTGAAGCTGTCCTGGACTTGGTTTTAACTAACAGCGACAGAGTAAAGGAGGTAGAGGTGGGGTGCCACTTAGGAAATAGTGACCACCACATGGTGGGATTTAAAGTAAACCCTCGTGAACCTACCTGGTTAACTCATTTCCTCCACAGGCTCACTCTGAGATTACACCACTTGCCTCCTGAAACTCCTGTATACTTTTAACGGTGAATCCTGGGCCTTTCTAAGCAAAATCAAGCCATAGTCAGCTTGTCGCAAATAAATGCTAATAGCTCAATAACTGTACATGCTAGACACAAAGTATGAGTGGCAGATTTATTCAGCTCAAAATTGCCTTTCCAATGGTGGCATGCATGTAATAATAAGTAATTTGGTTTTTTTTCTATGCTGGTCAAAAGAGCAAACTAAATTTTTTTTCACTAAAAAAGGGCAACATAAGCCATTTTTTTGTTGGAAAATATGTAAAATATCAACACCAAATTAAGCATACAGACATTAGATGGTGTTTTAATATTATGTTTGTTAAAAAAATATATCATTTTACTATAAAACATAATTTTTCCCCATTTTAGTCAAGGTGCTTTGGTGAGATTTGAGGGATGAATCTCAACCACACACATCATATCATAAACAAATGTGTACAACTCCAAAAGTATACATGATACACACAAAGTATCAGCATGAAAGTTGATGAGCACAAAAATGCCTTTCCAATGGTGCTATGCAACCAGTTGTAATCAATACAGTTTTTATTTTATACCTGCTGAAGTGCCAGAAAAGTGAATTTTATTCAAGCTGCTTAGGTAAATCTTGATGGAAAACATGTCAGCCATACACATCATACCATAAACAAATGTGAATAACTCCTAAAGTATACATGATATACACAAAATATCAGTGGCAAAGTTGTTCAGCACAAAATTACCTTCCCAATGGTGGTTTGCAAATAATAATATGTAATTTTTTTTTTTTTTAAGCTGGTTGAAACAGCAAAAAAAAATATTTTTTTTCACTAAAACAGGCAACATAAGCCATACACACCATACCATAAACAAATGCAAATAACCCTTAAAGTATACAAGATATGCACAAAATATCAGTGACAAAGTTGTTCAGCATAAAATTACCTTTCCAATGATGCTATTCAGTCAATTACATATTATATTCTGTTACACTATATATTAAAATATAAGTGACTTCTCCAGATGTTGCAAGGGCACACTGGGAGTCAGTAGCCGACTTCTGCAGATGTCCTCAGGACACATCAGTGTATTTTACCGACGACTACAGGCATCTGCTAGGAGACAATGAGTTAAAACAGCTCTACAATAATAGCACTGCACGGAACAGAACAGTGTGGTCTATACAGTGCTAACATGGACAGTGATAGGGGAATAACAATGCTATGTAGTAAGCTTTCCCCAGGTTGCTGTCCATGGTACTAGCAGAGACCACAAGGGAAGAGAAAATCAGGAGGCTGGCCAAGCTGCTCTTGTGGCGTGTAGTGCTATAGCATGAGCAGCTTGGCCAGAAAGGTGGTGGAGATTAGGGTTTTAATCCCACTCTCCTGAATTTTATTTTTTCCCCCTTAATCCAACTCTGAGTTGGAGTTGATTATTTTAATTAAGGGTGTTGTGGGGGTACACAGCCCCCCTGCAAAAATACAGTTTACTAGCGGTACCGATCACAGGTTTGCGATCGCTACTAGTGGCACTGTCTTTGCTAGCGGCATTTGTTCCTGCTGCTTTTCTGATCAGTGCTGTTTGAATGGCACTGTTACTGACAGCACTGTCCATGTAGTTGCTATTCAGACCTAGTGCCCTAGTGAAGACATTAGTCATTCCAAGATCAGGGTTTTAGATTTCAGAAAAGCAGACTTTTGGAAGATGAGAGACAGCCTGGCAGAGAGTCTTAGATAAAGGGAAAAGTAAGGAGTAGACAAAATGTGAAAGTATCTCAAAAGGAGCTATCACAGAGGTAACTGAACAGTGCATCAGAAGGGTGAGCAAGGCAAATAAGAAAAGGAAACCCATCTAGTTCTCCAGGGAGATGGCTGCAATAGTAAGGGAGAAAAACAAGGTGTACACAAAGTTTAGAGTGTCAATGAAAGATGAGGATAAGGAAACCTATAAAGTAGCACAGAGGAAAGCCCTGACTAAACTGAGGATTGTGCAGCAGGTAAAGGAGGGAGATAAAGCCTTCTTTAGGTACATAAGGGAAAAGAGGAAAACCGGGGGGGGGGCGAGGCTGGGATAGGTAGACTAGCAGGTAGTGGAGGGAAACTGGTAGAAAAAGATTGCGAGAAAGCGGAAGTCTTAAACTACTACTTCTGTTCTGTGTTCACCAAAGAGAATGCAGGGGATGGGCCAAGCCTGCATAACATCAACACTCAGGCACTGTGGGTTGATACAAGCCCCTTCACAGAGGTTCAAGTATTGGAAGCTTTGAATAAACTAAAGGTGGACAAGGCCATGGGACCAGATGGAATTCACCCTAGAGTTCTCAGGGAGCTGGGGAGTGTACTAGCAGCACACCTAGAAGAACTATTCCCCAAATCACTGGAGAGTGGGACCATACCAGAGTACTGCAAAAGAGCACAATGGTCCTGCTCCACAATGCAGGGAGCAGGGAGGAGGCTGGTAATTACCATCCAGTAAGCCTCACATTGGTGGTAGGGAAGTTGATGGAGACACTACTCAAATGGAGAATCATAACGTATCTGGAATCCAGTGGGCAGCAAGACCCAAAACAGCATGGGTTCATGGCAGGTAGGTCTTGCCAAACTAACCTGGTCAACTTCTTCAACTGGGTTACAAGGATAGTAGATCAGGGAGCAGTGGTAGATGTCATCTATCTGGACTTTAGCAAAGCCTTCAACTCGGTTCCATGCAGAAGGCTGGTAAGGAAGCTGGACCACATGTGGGTGTACAGGGAGGTGACTTGAGTGGGTGAGTAGCTGGCTAAGAGGAAGAAAACAGAGGATTCAGGTAAATGTGTCATTTTCAGCTGAGAGGGAGGTGACCAGTGAGGTAACACAGGGTTCAGTACTGGGTCCCTTACTCTTCAATGTGTTCATAACAGCCATTGCAAGTGGGCTGGAAGGTAAAATGTGTCTGTTTGCTGATGACACCAAGATTTGCAACAGAGTGGACTCCCCTGAGGGTGTGAAGAGTATGACTTCAGACTTGAAAAAACTTTGAGTGGTTGGAAACATGGCAGCTGAAATTCAACACCTAAAAGTGTAAAGTCATGCACTTAGGCAGAAACAATCTCAAAGAGGATTACTACCTGGGCTGGGAGGAGAGAAGCTAGCCTCTGCCAGCCAGTAGAGGGACCTGGGTTCATTATATCAAGAAACTTGAAAGTGGGTAAACAGTGCAAAAAGGTGGCACTAAAGACAAGTGGCATACTGGGCTGCATCAGGAGGGGAATCATGATTTGTAGGCAGGAGGTGGTGTTACCACTCTACAGGGTGCTGGTGCACCCCCCCACTTGGAGTACTGCGTACATTACTGGAGACTGCACCTCAAAAGTTACATAGACAGAATCCAGACAATGCAGAGGAGGGCCACAAAAATGATTCAGGGACTGCACCTTATGGCATACCAGGACAGGCTGAAGGAACTCAACATTTACTCCCTGGAACAGAAGGAGAAGAGGGGCAACATGATTGTGACTGTTAAATATATGAGGGATATAAGGTTACTGTTCAGGAGCTTTTCCAATTGAAAGAGAGCAGAACAATGAGAGAGCATGACATGAGGCTGAAGGGAGGGAGGTTCAGGAGTAATACAAGGAAGTTCTTCTTTACAGAGAGGGTGGTGGACAAATGGAATAGCCTACCCAAGGAGGCAGTGGGGGCCAAACTGGTAAGCAACTTCAAGAATGCATGGGATAGACATAAAGGTAGCATATGAAAAGGCAAAGGAGGGGAGGAATAGCACCAGGTAGGTTCTTGGGCAGACTAGATGGACATTTCGGTCCCCTTCTGCCATCACATTCTATGCGTATATGTTTCTTGTGCTCAAAGGTATTCTCCAAAATTTTCAATAAATACATAATCAAATAAGACAGAAAATTTCCATTTGGTTTTTTTGTAAATCTCTCCAAGACACATGCATTCATTCAACAGCCTGAATCACAGTGCAAAACATCATGGGGGTGCAAATTCTTGGGGGGTAAATTCAATAAGAACTATCTCAACTGGTACTTCTCTTCTGATCATGTCACTACACATACCTTCCCACAGTTGACTCATGCACACTAAACATAACCCTAATTTTCCTAAAATGACAACAGGCTTTTGAAGCTTCAATTAAAGCCTAAAAATTCAGAATAAAACGTGATCAGTTGATTGTGGGTGGAAGATGACTATAATGGATCAACCAAAATGAACAAAAAGAAATGATATAAAACTAAATTAAAGGAATAGGAATATATCAACATGATTTTGGGTGGGTGGGTGCAATGCAGAGCATAGCTACTGAATCAAGAAGAGTTTTTTCTCAGTTTTCTGAGAAGCTGAAGAAACAGAGGCTGTCAGAAAATGTGGACTGTTGCAAGGACCATAATTCATCTTCTGTGTTGAGCAGTAGGTCAGGACAATGAATCAGGCCAGATGTGTTTTGCCTGTTCTAGCCCAGCAAACTAGAATTGTGTTGTTACCTATGTGACTCAGTTTTTTCCTGATTGTGTGCTTATCTACATGGTGGTTAAAAAAATTACTACTTCCATCTGTCCTGTTTGTAAATTAAGTCCCAACCTTATAATTTCTTTTGACTTTGCCTCCCTACCCAGGATACCAGAAACTATGTACTGTAAGGACCTACAGTGACTGGAAGGTATGTCCTACCCCTCATTAACACAAACATGGGTCTAAGTATGGGGATGGGGCAAAGGGGGAAGTTGGTTTACAAAGAGAAAAGTTGAAGGGTGTATTTTTAATTAGTTTTGGGGAAGGTTGTATGGACATCTCAGCACTTTGGGGCCCTAGAAGGCTACAGTGGAGCAAGGGAGCTTTCATTCCTTAATACAGTGTTCCAGTCAATGGTTCCACAAACCTTTTATTAGGTGGAAGGCTTTAGGTACTCAATCTAATTCCAGAGCTGTCTTGCTGCTACCTGCCCTTGAAAAAGCATCCAAACACAAAACCAGTCAGGGTTCTGTGCACCTCTTTTTCCCAGTACAGGCAGCTTCAATGTAATGTAAGTTGAACCATTTTTTTGTATGCATTTAATCTTGCATTTTATGAAATGGAATAAAAAGCCAATTGAACTGTGAACTTATGGTATGGTGCCGATTTTTCTGGACATTACTGCTACCTGCTCTGGCAGTGGCTTGCCCATTTATATTTTGTTGTAGGGAGCTTCTTATTACCCCCAGAAATGCCAGCAAGCTGTCACAGCGTACACAGGAATGTTTAACTTAGGTGCAGACCTCATGTAATTAACTATTTTGCCCATTCCAAAGTGGCCAGCAAAATCTCCTTATACAACATTGTGGCTGTTCTTCTTCCATTTTGGTGTTTATCCTCTTTCCTGATGCCTGTATATCAGGGTTTCTCAAATGGTGAGGCCAGACTCCCTGGGGAGGCCCCAGCATGTTCCAGGGGAGGCTCAAGCAAATCTGAAGAAGTACTGTACATACATTTTGAGTTTTAAATATTTTGTGTGAATGGATGTGGCAAACTGAAAGAGGATTTTATAGTAGGTGAATTTATGTATTTATTTACAAATTGGTGACCAGGAAAGGCAGACTGAGCCAAGGCTCATTTCATATGTACCCTGGGAAGTGTAGGGAGTGAATACAATTCAAAAGGTAACTGCAGAACAGCCAAGCAATACACAATGAGTAATAGAGCAAACAAATAGGGATAATGAACAAATAATGAGAGGTAACAATTGACCAATCAGACTTGTGGCAGAACAACCCAAATACAGAAGATAAGCAGAGAGCCACTAGGAGCAAGAGCAGGAGGGAATAAAAGGATACAGTACCTGAGAAGTTGCTTAAAAGCAGGGTAAGAGGGGGAGAGACAGCAGTGGGTAGGAAGGTTATTTCAGATAGAGGGGAAACTGACAGAGAATGCAGTCTGACCCATAAAGGTACTGCAACAAGGGGCAACAATGGTTCGAGAGTCAAAACAAGGGAGCAAGTAGGCTGGCCTGGGGAGGTGGGTTAGAAGTGGGGGGGTGTTACAATATGCTGAATAAAATGAGAGCCAACTACTCAAAGGAGTTTCACTTTATTCTGCTGTACTGTGGAAAGTATGCAATTTTTCTATGGGGAGGCCCAACATTATTTCAATGTTTAGGGGAGGCTCAAGATCTTTTCCATGGCTTGGGGGAGGCTCACTATGACAAAGTCTGATGACTAATGCTCTATATGACTTCTTGGCTACCTCCAAACTCTTCTATGTATTTCTCCTTCTTAGTGTCCGTCAGTGAGATGCCCCCTTCTTGTTATGTCAAGATCTGGCATGTGGAACAGGTTTGTTTGAGGGGGTATGGAAGTGCTGGTTTTGTCATCATGGTGCATACAGTTCTTCCCATGAGATGTTTTGCCTCCCAACCCTTTCCCTCACACCTCCCTTGGCATTACCTGCTTACATTATTATTGACAAATGTGCACACAGATCCCATGCCCCACGAGAGACCAAACTCCTCTGCCAAATGCAGGGGGTCACTGTGGCAGGGAAATACAGTTCTCTCCCTCCTCAAGCTAGACTGCATTACTGTGGGCAGTGCTTTTCCAGCACTGGCCACACTGGTGTGTGTGACGTTGGTCCATTCCTAAACCCAGGTTACCTGTTTGGTAATGCAACATGCTACCATTGCATCCCCTGGTGGTCAGCATGTGTGTGGCTATTCTAAGCCCTCAGAATATCAATAATTAAGGCTGAAATATTTTCACGGTAAAAATCAGCTGATTTCACGGTAAAAACAAAATTATATTTGAGAACAAATGCGGTGTTTGTCAAATCGTTTAGTGCGTCTCTGTCATCTGCTGGTAGATTATTATAGTGATTAGTAGTGCCTGCATTGTAAGTTATAAGTTGAACACCAGCAGTGAGGCTAGTTCTGGAGAATCTGACAGCCAGTCAACAATTTATTTTAGAGGAGGAATGCTGTCTGTCACTCTCCACCCCCCACCCCCCGCGACACAGAGGAGGATCCCCAGAAAATTAAAAAGAGGCTGACAAGAAGGGGCAGATGGGGTACAACAAAGAGGAAGGAAGAATTACAAGGGCACTAGAAACAAACAAGGGAGGATGCAGCACCAGTAAGTAAAATAAACAACACAGACCAACAAGAAGCACAGCATCACTGTAACGTGATTAATCTTTCCAAGGTTCAACTACAAACATCACAGATATGAGCACTGAATAAAGGGCTAAGCTTTGTGCAGACTATAAGGTACTGTATTTCTTAAAACCCCTACAGTAGGTAGAGTAAGCATGCATCCCACAGTGCGGCTCTGCTCCATCTGCCACCAGCCGTTTGGGACCACGGTTTCCCCTCCCTTTCCTCGATTGCTAGCTGTAAAAACAGAAAAATCTGCTATAATTTTGGATTTGGTGATTTTCACGGGGGACTACCGATTTCACGGTAATCGTGAAATCCGTGACCCCCGTGAAAAAATTTCAGCCCTATCAATAATTGGCCAATTGCCTTGAAATTTGGGGTCAAAATTACCTGTGTATTAGCAGTGCTCATGTTGGTCTGGCAATTATTAGTGGACCATCAAAACGTCTTCCCCCTCCAGCAAAGCATGTCAGGCAGTGGCACAGTAACACTGAACTTTGGTGGGGGGATATTGGAAAGCCCCTCTAGCAAAATATGGGATGTGGGAATTCAAATCTGGGTCTTCAGGTTCGAAAACTCTTTCCCAGATTGCTCTACATTGATTGAGTGGGATCTGAATAGCACAGCAGGGATAGAAAATGAAGCTACTGGTTCACACTGGCTTTTTGAATGCAGTACATCCCAAGCTGTTGTGTAATCTTTCGGATGAGACGTTAAACCGGGGTCCCATCTGCCTGGATTGGTGGTAATTCAGGTGGATGTTTAAGATCCCATGGCACTCATCGAAAAGAATAAGGGAAAGTCTTATTGCCACATAAATCGTACATTAATAAACAAAACAGGATTCAAAAAAAAGAAAACATAGAATAACTAATTTACAAACATTCACGTCACAGCAAAATCTGAGTCTGTTACCCAAGGAAGGGCCTTCCAAAGTTCCAAAAGTGCCGCCTCAGATAAGTAAGTACTGTCATGCATATAGATATTCTTCAAATCTTGTACAATTTTTTTCTCCAACTCAAAATAAGAGCATTCTTTTTGTTGTAATGTAAACAGACACTGTGCCATCCATATATTCCACTTAATAATAACAAATACAAGATTCAAAATGTCAGTATGCCAAAAAGACCACTGAGGGGAAAAAACTCCATATACAATATTCAAATAAGAAACTGTCTGAAACAAGGGAATATTCCATACATGTGCCAAAAAAGACCACCAATTCCTAATGAAAGAACAGTCAAAAAATAAATGAGAAATAGTTTCAGGTTTAGTAATACATAATAATCTAGAGCACATTCGGTCTTGGAATTGCTTGTGTTTATGATTTGCCTTTACGTTGATTCTTTCGTGGCAAGACAGCCAATGAAAATCCTACATATGGGCCGGCACCCTCTTACAACGTAACAAAAACAAAAGTGAAGGGATATATTGGCTTGGGCACTTTTCAAAGGGCACCTGTACGGCACAGACCATCAAAAGTAAATTATTATATAAGAGTTTATGAGAAGAATTCAACAACATCCGAGCCGATATCTTCCATTGTTTCAGATGTAAGAATATATGTTTAACATATATTGGTATACCAACAGTATGTCGTAACACAGTTAGGGAATTACATTCCCAATGGCGAAACCACAATCTACAAGAATCATAAAACCAAGGTTCCCACCCCCTCTGGGTATTAATCAACAAAGGCCTAAAATTTGCTGTGAGAAAAATACATAAAAAAATAACAAAGGATTAATCATATGCAAACCACCTCTTCAATTGGTAAGTATGTCACATTCCTGTTGATTGGGTTCAGCCTACTCCCCCAAAATGCCTGAAAAACAGGCTAAAGACTGCAGTTTCTAATTGTTTAGGAATAGGGAATATATAACTGAAATAAAGGAAGATTGGTATCAAATAAGATTTAATCAAAAAAACACGTTTCTTTTTCCCAATCTGCCCTCTATTCCAGTAAGCCACCTTAAGTTTACCCTGTTGCAGTTTAGCATCCCAGTTGTAAAAATCAGAGTCCAATGTCCCCCCAAAAAAAACAAAATACGAATAGGGCCTACAACCATACGTAAAGGGCCTATCTGGTCTGAAGGGGCTAAAGCAGAGCCTAACCGGATACCCACGCTTTTATTATAATTTAAGACTATGCCAGAAAACATGCCAAATGTAGAACACACCTGAAGAGAGATAACCACAGAGGGCTCATCAGCTACAAGAAAGCAAACATCATCTGCATACGTAATAGCCTTATAAGGCGAGTGCAGGACAGAACTAGAAATAGCATGAATCTGAGGATGGGCATTCAACCGTCGAAGCAAAACATCTAAAAAAAGGATATACAATAGAGGGCTCAAAGGGCAACCTTGGCGAATCCCTCTCTTGATGGGGATCATTGGTCCCACCCAACCATTCACTACTGGTACAACAGTAGCCGTTCTATAAAAACCATGAATCTAGCAAATTAAAACCATCGGTACATGTAACAAACGAAGTGCTTCCCGTAAAAAATCATGGTTGACTGAATTAAAGGCCGCTTTCTGGTCCACAGAAACCACAAGTCCAGAAACCACATCTGCATAACCATGAGAAAATAATTCCCTAAGGAGAATCAGATGGTCAGAGATTCTTCTATTAGGCACCGAACATGACTGTGCAGGATGCAAAACCACCTCTGCTCTAATCACGAGACGCTTCACAATAATTTTCAGCAATACCTTAAAATCAGTATTCAACATACATAAAGGGTGCCAATTTTCAAGGGAATATAAATCCCCTTTTTGTTTATATATATAAATCAAAGTACCCTTTGTAAAATCCAAAGGAAGAATTTCACATGTTACCAAGGAATTAAACATTGATGTCAATTCTGGAACCAAGTGGTTGCCTAGCACCTTTTATAAGGCAGCCGGGAGACCATCCGGACCAGGAGTCCTCTGTAAGGGTAAAAAGGAAATGTCCAATTTCAGGTCCAGCTCTGTTATTGGTAAACATACTTGGTCCAAAATGGACTGTGAAGGAATTGGGATATCAAGATCATTATATAAAATCGCAGGATCACCAGCTACTGCTGGAAGAGAAGGAAATAAAGCTAACGTATGATCTGTTACAATTTGACAAATATCAGACTGAGAGGTACATAAATTACCTATAGAATTAACAAGACATGTCATAGTTTTCTGGGAAATTTGACGGGAATTTGCCTCAAAAGGGCAGACAAAATCATGTGTTCCTGCCGTACTAAATTTATGTTGATAATAAAGTTGTTGCGATTGCCGGGATTGGAAATTCAACATATCATCCTGTACCAATTTTAATTGCTGAGAAAGGTCTTGCCCTGTCGTATAAGCGATTGTTAATAAAGACTGGAAATGAACTCTCTTTTGCAAATAATCCAAATACTCCCTTCTACACTTCTTGCTGCTATAATTTTTCAAGAAAATGACCAAATCATGCTTTGTATCTGACCACCACTGAATAGGGTCCGTATAACATATAAAAACAGATTTATGGGCCTGGAGGAATGACAAGAGAGACTGCATAAAGGTCGGGACTTGTAACAAGGATGTGTTGAATTTCCAAAGTCCAGGGCCTTTATGAAAAGGAGCAACAGATCCTAAACCAACAGACAGCAACTTATGGTCTGAAAATGCAACAGCTTGTACCGTGGCAGAAGTGACATTTAGTACGAGACAAAACACAAAATCAATCCGAGGTGCCAATTTACCCTTCTGAAATGTAGGGGTATGTTGTTTAGTAAAGGACAAATAAGCATCAGTCAAATGGGCAGTACGGACCAATTTCCCTAATTCCTGAGAATCACAAAACAATTTTCTAATAGCTGCAAAAGAACTCTTATCATGAAGACTTAAACCACAGTTAAAATCACCCAAAAAATAACTTGAAAAGAAGTGTGCAAAAATGGACGAAGTAAAGAAAATAAAGCTATTCGCACTGTTTTAGTCTGAGGGGCATAAAGATTAATCACCCAATAAAGACAGGGCCCAATCACAAAATCTAGAATGAGCACTCTACCTGGAGCCACATCATATAATTTTGTAATAGACAGGGACATTAATCAAAATCCCCAGTTCGAACAGGAATCCTAGCCTATGGACCAAAAAGAAGGTCCAACAACCAGTCCTGCTGTGCATGTCGGATTTCTTGTGTGGTATGAAATCGAGTATCCTGCAACAAAAAAAATTCCCAAAGGCAAAGGCCATAAAAGGGAAAAAAACAGTCTCCTCTTTGTCATATGCTTCACACTGTTTACATTAATAGTATGACAAGCAAAATGAGACATAGAATTTAAGCAGGGCAGGAAAACTCATCACAACTTCCTTTTCCCAACCACCTTTTTCCCTTTAAGTTTCACTCTGGCCTTCCACTTCTGAGAGAGACCAGTACCAAGTTGAAAATCAGAGTCAGTGGTTCCATTAGGGAGAGATGAAGCAATGGATGAAGAGTCTGACTCGCCTCCAGCATCATCTAAGACAGGTTGAAGTAGTTCAAAAGGATTAGACAAAGGCACAGGAGAAGGCTCCAGTACCGCTGGAGGGGAAGGTAATACTAGTGAATTGTTCCTCATAGACCTCCGACATCCAATACTGGCAGGTACTCGAGGAGGGGGAGGAGGGGGCATAGTGCTTGGACCTGGAAGAGGGTCAGGCACATACAGGACAGGCTGGACAGATATAAAGGTAGAAGAGGTCTTAACCAGCGTGCTCTCAGAAAAGGAGACCACCGAGGGCTCTATGCTTGGTTCTTCAACAGACACAGAGACCTGCGGTAAAGGCTGTAAAACCGCAGAGGGAGGTACTGCCGATGTGGCTCGAATACGAGCCTTCTGTGCTTTCGTAATAATAAAACGCTGATCAACCCCACCATCATGAGAATCCTGATTGTGAGCCACCCAGTGACAGTTCTGAAATGTATGCCCCATTTCATCACAAAGGTTGCATTTGCACTCGTTCAAACAATGGGCCCCCACATGACCCAATTCACCACATATATTGCATTTCATCTTGTCACACACATTACTGAGATGTGTGGGGTCACCATACCGGTAACAAGCCTTCGGCTGACCCTGGTAGAACAGGACCCCTCTATCCCGACTTATAAAGAAAGAATTAGGTAAGTGTACAGGACCTGACTCAGTAGTGTTCAACAAAACCCTAATCTTCCATCCCCCCGTCCAGATATTTTCAGTATCCAGGATGGCCTCCGCCTGACCCTGGACATTACAGCGCTGTTTCAGCCAATAAATACCATCAGCCACATCAACACCCTCATTTCGGAACAAAACAGTGATGGTCTTAAAAGTCGGTTTAGAAAGGGGGATAGCCTGAAATGGGGTCCAGAGAGCAGTGTTCCTCAAAGCATGGTATTTCAACCAGAAACGCTCCAAGCCATGAGATGTTTGAAAGCTGATATCAAAAGTAGAGTCACCAGAGATGTGAATCATGGCATAGATTTCATGAGAAAAAAATTTTAACGAGTCCTTAAAAAGTGTACATGCAACATATACACAGTCTGGAAGCTCAGGTAACCCCCCCCCATAAACTAAATGAACTGCATTATGTCTCTTCGCAGCTTAAATCGGGAATTTAAATAAGGATGAAAAAGAGCGACTCGGCTCAGTCTTTTTAGACGTTGACTGTAATAAAACTGTACCCGGAGCCCCCTGGGATGTAACAGAAGAAGAAGCCCGAAATGTAAATCCTTGTAAATGTTCCAAAATAGGGTTTTGAATCAATTCCAATCCCTGTGTCAAGCGCAAGGAGTCAGGAGAGACTGCAGCCTTGCCTGATTCATGCTGCAACTTGGGAAAGTCATCAGGACAGGGGGGACCTCACAGGAGACGGACTGGAAATCCATTGCCCTGCGACAGGTTCCTGCACCCAGCCAGCACCCCACAATGCCAAGTCTACAGACCAGGTAAGCATTTCAGAGGAATCTATAACTTGGGGTGTTGCCAAAGAAGGGGGTGAAACAGCAGTCTCCATATCACACACAGCACTCACCATAGTCGACTGGGAGGCAGGGGGCACAGCGGCAACCACAGACACACCTGAAGCCTCCGAACACACCTGGACATCAGTCGATTGGTGAGTCTCCGTGGTTTGTCCTCTGAAACCTCCCGTCGTAACAGGAGAAGAAGTAGTACCCATATCAGCATTGTTTTCTTGTAAGTTTTGAAGTTCTAGACGGAGTTTCATCTTAGTAATCGCAAAACTACGTTCTGCTTTAGCCAGACGTTCATATATCACCTTCTCCGCATTGCAAGTCACTTCAAGATCTGAGGAGGAAAGATCCTCCATTATGTCACCATTAGGCAAGGAAGAATGAGAATCCATACCAGTATTAGATAGCTGAGGTTCAGGCACTTTGTTCTGTACATGTAATTCGGTTACTGAAGTAATACAGTTCTGTTGCAGATCCTCTGTAAATGTGGTTGCAGTCTCCACTAAATTAGAGGTGGGAACTGAAACCAGAACACCCACCTCCATAGCTTCCTCTACAACAGGCACAGGTACGTCCGCCATCTTGAACAGAGGTTCCCCCTCTGAAGAGTAGGAGAATTTCCCTGGTGTCCTGGCCAAATTTCCCTCATTCACTAAAAAAAAAAAAAAGATTACCACCAACAGCTTAATCTGGTTCAAGGTCAGTTGGCATTCATCTGTATCCCCCTCCCCCGGGCCGTGCCTGAAAATAGGCAGGATTTGTCTAGTGCACTTACCCAGTCAACAAAAACTAAATAAATAAATAATTTAATTCAGTTTTTCAGTTAGATGCACCATACATTGTTTCTATATGTCAATTCTTATTTCTGGTTAGGATTCTGACTCTGATTTTCCAAACCAGATCCAGAATATGTGACCCACAGTTCCCCTAGTGTGCTTACATGGATACATTACATCATAAACTATAATGAACTACATAAGGAACATGCTGAAATGTATAGCTGTTGCTCTGAAGATCCATTTCTACATTAATATTCCTTGTAGGTTTGCCATGGGGGCTATCATTATAAACCATTGCCTTGTACAGTATACGGTATTTGTGTTTTCAAATGGAAATGATTACATAACATAGTTAACATTTAAAGCCAACATTTAAAGGAGAGCTACAGTCAGAATTTGCAATGGCAAATGTGCAGATTGCATTGATTTGTGTGTGTGTTGCTCTAGTATATTCTTCCCTTTGTCTTCTGTTAGGAGTTTTTTTTCTAAATTTGACTGTTAGTTTTAAGGTATCTGGGAGTCTCCCCATTGGAATATTTTGTTGCTCTTCTCTTTCCTGCAGTGCCTCCTGTCCCATGTGACAGTGATGCATCCAGGACCACTGATTTAGTGAGCCATATCTACTGCAGTAGCAATCACTGTTAGGAGCCTGATGTTCTGGCCTCAACAGAATAACTATTTCTAATCCAACTTTTTAATTTCTAGGTATGTGTCTAGCTCTAGCCAGCAGGAGTAAATGTTTTGTGTTTTACGCTTTTCATTTCATCAAACTACTTGCAGCCTTTAAAGAAAAAAATCTCAAAATCACCCCAGCTCACCAAATGTTATAATTAGCAAAGGCTCTAGCTGTTTTCATACAGAATAGCCTACTTAATATCTATCAGGTGTTTTCCATCTGTAAATGTTGTCTTCATTATCACCCACTGGATAAGGAGAGTTACCTAAAATCAGAGCTCTACTGCTGCAAACTTGACACAAAACCAGCTCTTGCTGAATTAATGATCATGAACATATCACTTTCACAAGTGACAGGTCCAGTTCTGGAGACTCCATCTCTGCAAGGACATAGACAGGATGGAGGTAGTTCAGAGGAGGGCAACTAAAATGGTGCAGGGTCCGCAAGAGAAGCCATACAAGGAGAGACTAAAGGAGCTTAATATGTATACCCTTGAGGAAAGGAGGAAGGGGGGACATGATAGAAACATAAGTACCTCAGTGGAATCAACAAAGTCCAAGAGGGTAGCATCTTTCAGAAAAAGAGATGTGCAAGAACAAGGGGACAAAATTTGAAGATAGAGGAGGGATGGCTCAGGGGCAATGTGAGGAAGTATTTTTTCACAGAGAGGGTGGTGGACGCATGGAACAGCCTTCCTGAGGAGGTTGTGGGGCCTAAAACTGTGGGAGAATTCAAGAATGCATGGGACAGACATAAGGGAATTTTTGTTGGGGGGGGTAGGAAGAAATAGGCTTTTGGTTAAATAGGATCTGCAGCTTATCCTCTAGGTAGGGAAATGGGCAGACTAGGTGGGCCAAGCGGTCCTTATCTGCCATCAAAGTCTATGTTTCTATGTTTCTGTGTTTCAGGTGATACTATAGGACAGAGGAGAGCAATAAATTGCAAACATGGAGATCCCAGGAGCCATAAAACTAGCAGGCAAATTTAGAACAAAAAAAACTCCTTACTGGAAACAAAGGGAAGTACACACTAGGACTATACATACAAATTCAAAGACTCTGCACAACCTCTGTTTATTTTGTTTTTCTGATTTTGACTGTAATTCCCCTTTAAACTGTAGCTGGATTCATGACCTGATGATATAAGCTCAATGGGCAGGTAATGGTGACAGAAGGGGTATATGGAGAAGGTACAAGAATCTCTGATGGGCAAATTCTTATATTGCTTAACTGAGAGTTGCATGTCACTCATATTAGCTAGGGTTCTCAAGCAGACCAAATGGACCAGAGGTCTTTTTCTGCCTGTAAATTTTGGCTTCTATGACCTAGATGTCCCATTTTGTTTGCTGCCATGAGATATGGGGCTAGACACACATCCCTTCCAGTGGTGTTGGTGTATGTGCATATGTGTGTGTGTGTGTGTGTGTGTGTGTGTGTGTGTGATTCTCTGTTCGTTATATGGAAAACATGTGGCAGTAACATTTGTTTAATCTTGTGTGTATATCAACTTCTCTGGGGCTCTAACATCCATTAGGATTTCTGTACACAGTATTACATGGAAATTAAGTGGTTGAAAGTTAAATTGTTGCTGTAGACTTATATGACATGGTTTTAGATAGGAAAACACAGCAAGTTGAGTTACATAGCAATTAATGATGTTTATAGGAACATAGAGGAAAATAACCATGCATACAGGTAGAATGTTAAACTGGTCTGTGATCCCTACCTTTCATATTTCAACTGCTTAACATAAGAGAAAGGATAAGTCTAGAAGCCTAATAATACTTACAGTATACATTTGAGCTAGACTACTGTACTGTATAGTGAATGATGCAGTTTCATTTATGCATGGCACATTGAGATAATGAAGCTAAACTAGTAAGATGTGTACAGCACAGTACAGTACAGTTTACATTGAACTTATTGTGCAACCAGTTAACAGCCAGTTAACATTTGAGTTGTTAAGGCTCTATATAGGAAATCTGTAAGTCACTGATATCTAATTAATAACTGGTTTCTGCTGAGCTCTGAATGAGTTGCCTGAATACTTTCAGTTGAAAGCCACATTCTACAGCTGATGGGAAAAACACACCAACTAGCTGGCAACTCATTGCAGTTGCATAAAAAAAAGTTCTGGCCAGAGCCAATATGGCTACTAATGCATTAATATGACATGGGATATAGAATTAATGTGCGGATTGGATTTTAGTGAATAGTCAAGCCATGTCATGGAGGAAGGAGGGGCAGTGTTGGAGGGAGAAAGGCTCAGCCTAATTCCTTCCTCACTCAGGTATGCCAACTTCTATAAATGCCCCCCAGCTAGAAAGGTGGCACCAGTCTCCCAACTTCAGACAATCCCAGCTGCCTTGCCAGATGTGTGCCAAGGAGCATAAATAGAAAGTGAAAAAAGTTATTAAAATGTTATTAGGATAATATTAATGAATTAAATAACCACCTCTGTTTTGGAAGCATTTGACTTGTAATACTGTAGTAAGCATTTAAAAAATAAAAGAGTGAGGAGTTATTATTCTCAGTATAAAAAAAAATAAAGAAAATCATGTGGCATCCAAGTTTGGAAGTATGGAAATCAAAACCAATTATGAAAATGTATTTTTTTTACAATTTTTAACAATCAATCTCTGTAGATTAACGACATCCAAAACTTGGGACCTGCTATGTAGTTTGACTTGCAAACAACTGGAATGAATTTCAGATTTGAACACATAGAAGTTTAATTTTCATCTTCTTTTTGGCCACCATTACCTGTACTGTGGAGTCACCCCTGATTCACTACCAGTGACTTAGTGTGGTTCAAAATAACAGCAGTTCTGGTGGGCATTGAACCCTCAGTTTACTAGACTGTTCCAATTCATTTTAATATGCAGAATATGCTAATCATGAGCACTTGGTCACTATTTAACATATGTTGCAATGAGAGGAACAGTTATTATTGTTAGACTGCACTCCATAATTCAAATCAGATTCATACTCTTTTTGCTAGGCTTTGCAATTTCACATTTTTTAATTGCTTCAAGGTAGTAGTGAACTCAAAGGCAATAATTAATGGTATAGTTTTCGTATACACATAAAACTAGAACAAATCATATCTCAGCCATGATCAATAATCATTTTTATGATGGACTAAAAAAAAAACAGATAGCAATGGATTAATTTCATAAGACTGCAGCTTTAAATCCCATTCGTCATTCATGCCTTTCAGCTATATGGTGTCTGACATAAAAATCCATCTGCTTTCTTTCGTGTTATGATTTTCACAGATCCCAACAAAAAGAAAAAGAGGATACGCCACTCAATATGAGTTGGATTTTCTTGGTGATCAGAACACACATGAGGAAATCAGAAATCTGAGATTGCTGCTGTCTTAAAGCAATTAAAAATGTGAAATGGGTAATCATAGCCCAAAGAGTATGAATTTAATCTGAATTATGAAGCACAACCAAACAATAATAGTTGTTTCTTTCATTGCCACATGTGGTACACTGTGACCAAGAGCTCATGATTTGCATGTTTTGCATATTGAAATGAATTGGAACTGTCTAGTAAACTGTGGATTCAAAGCCTGCCACAATCGTCGTTATTTCAGACCACACTAAGTCATTGATAGTGAATCAGGGTTATGATAAGCTGCAGCAGTGTAAACAATTTATGAATGGCAATGTGCCTAAGATGCAGTAGGAATTTTGCGTTAGTATTAAATAAGCATGTACTATTTGGTCCAGAGCCCACTGTGACCACTGTTATCTTGAATAATCTCAGAACTGAATTGGGGCCACCATGAACTGCAGTGGTTTAATACAGTATATAAATGAAATATAAAAAGTAAAATTGGCAGTTAAAGTGTGTAAATATATATATATATATATATATATATATATATATATATATATATATTGGGAACACCTGGATAAGACATTGAATTTACAACTAAGTGACAGTTTCACAACGGCAGTGGTAGTTTAGCATAGCTTGCACATTGAATATGTGCTGAAAAGCTGAATGACTATATCAGCTTCAAATTATTGTGGAATACTATGCTAACCATGATTTTAAAGGTAAGGCACTGTGCGTGTATATCTGTGAGGGATGTCAATGTGAATTGTTATATCTATGTGCCCCTGATTCCTTAGATCTTTGTTCATGAAAACAGCTTTTTCAGAAAGATGTGGCAAGTGATCTAAAAAATGAAGAAAATTACAGGACCAGACAAAAAATTCTCTCTCTCTCTCTCTCTCTCTCTCTCTAAAATGCACAGTAATGCCATACAATAGATACAATTGCAGGCAGATATATTTAGCCTCTAACAATGGTGAGCTGAAATGAAAATGAGGGGGGCAGGGGAAGTAATATACGGAAGGCTGCAAACTTATTAAAACGCAAACAACTATACAATTAAAAGGTCCAGTGAAGGTGAATGTGCAAAACAAAAAGGTTACGTTATGGCCATTTACTAAATACATCAGTATTGTAATACTAGTAGCCTTGCACGCCACCAGTCCTGACTTGTCAATAGAATTTACAGTCAGATATGTTTAGCCACTGAAAATAGGGGCAGAACAATATACAGAGAGTTGTAAACTTTTTTTACATGCAAGCAAATCCAAATAAAGTGGATATGCAACACTAAAAAAACACATTGATGACTGTTTATTCAGGGCAGTTAGTATCACAATATGGAGGTATGGAATAAATGGCCACCAATGTGTTTTTAGTGTTGCATATCCACTTTACCCTCTGTATATTGTTGTGCTCGTCCTCCCCCTATAATACTGCTCCTCTCCATTTCAGCTTAATAGTTTCAGTCACTAAATATATCTGCCTGTAAATTCTATTGACAAGTCAAGACTGGTGGCATGCAAGGCTACTACTATTACAGTACTGAGGTATTGAGTAAATGGCCATAATGTAACCTTTTTTGTTTTGCATATTCACGTTCACTGGACCTATTAATTGTATAGCTGTTTGTGTGTTAAAAACTTAGAAGCCTTTTGTATATTACTTCCCCCTCCATCTCAATTTCAACTCACAATTTTTAGAGGCTAAACATATCTGCCTGTAATTTTATCTATTTTATGGCATTATTGTGCATTTTAGAGAGAGAATTGTTCAGTCTGGTCCTGTAATTTTCTCTGTTTTTTAAATCACTTGTCAAGTTTATCAGAAAAAGCTGTTTTCATGAACGGAGATCTAAGGAATCAGGGACACAATGAAGGAAGGAAGAAATGCAGAAGTAGATTTGGTAGGGTGAGGGTCAGGAGACAAAAAGCAGCTGGTTGCTAGGGAAGGGGAAGAGAGAGAGAGAGAGAGCACACTGCAGAAGTAAATCTGGCAAGGGTAGGAGGTGAGGGAGAGGGGATGTCAACATTGCATAGTTATATGTATGCATCCCTCCTTATGGGTTCTGGGTGTAAACATCACGGACAATATATTGTGGCACATTACAAAGCAGCCAACATATCGCCATCTACAATGTCGACATGTAAAGACACCGCCGACCCAAACCCCGTGGTCAGTGCACTGGACATATAGGCATGATGACCACTGAGTCCCCCATCCCACTGAACGATGGTCCCAGAAACAGTAACAGCAGCCAGCCACAGTGTGATGGCTGGTACTCCCCAACCCACCACCGCCACTGATCGCCTACCTGTGTCCCATGACACAATGCAGTTTATTAAATCCCTGGTAATTATTTGGACCCCCCACCCCGCCACCCCAGCAGGTAGATGCCATCCCATCCCCAACATACTCTGACAACAGGCAGTGGCCAGCACAGTCCTTCACTCACTGCCATGGCTGGCTCAAGACATCTTAACAAACTGAATGGCGCATACGTGTACACATGATCATTCAGTTTGTTCAGTTGAGAGGCCTGCCCTGGCTGTGACTGAGGGCTGTGCTGGCCACCCGCCCATTGTGTCAGGGTATGTTGGGGGGTGAGGGCATCTACCTGCTGGAATGGAGGGTGGGAGTCCACTTAGACACCAGGGATTTAGTGAACTGCATCTGGGCGTTGCGATTACAGGTTGGTGATCAGTGGTGGTGATGGTGGGTTGGGGGGGACCGGCCATCACATTGCGGCTGGCTGCTGTTGCTGTTCCTGGGGCCATCGTTTGGTGGGATGGGGGACTCAGTGGTCACCATGCCTATTTGTCCAGTGCACTGTCCAAGGGTTTGGGTTGGCGATGTCTTTACATGCCGACGTAGTAGACGGCAATGTCTTGCCTGCTTTGTAATGTGCCATGATATATTGTCCGCGATGTTTATGCCCAGAACCGATTCCTTAGATCTCCGTTCATGAAAACAGCTTTCTCTGATATGGCAAGTGATCTAAAAAACAAAGAAAATTACAGGATCAGACTAAACAATTCTCTAAAATACACAGTAATGCCATACAATAGATGCAATTACAGGCAGATAAATTTATCCTCTGAAAATGGTGAGCTGAAATGCAGAGAATCAACAGGTGTGGTGAAGATGATTGTGCAAAACAAAAAAAGGTTAGGTTATGGCCATTTACTCAATACCTCATTAGTACTAATACTAGTAGCCTTGCATGCCACCTGTCCAGACTTATCAATAGAATTTACAGGCAGAAGTATTTAGCCACTGAAAATACTAAGCTGAAATGGAAAAGAGCAGGATGATGGGGGGTGAGGAGCAGAACAATATATGGAGTGTTGTAAACTTTTTTAATTTAATTTTTTTTTACTAAATTTTGTTAACTGGATAAGCCCACTGGGCCCTGAGGGTCCCTTTTATAGGGGTGACCCGGAGTTAGTTACATAGAGCCGAACAAGCACAATCAAGAGTAGGACATTGCGTACAGGTGTACAATGCAATTGTACAATAATCATTGGACATACAACTCAACAACAGTGGCAGCTAAGGAATGGCATGAACATTACTGTCAGCAATCAAAAGGCACACCCCTGATGCCTGTCAATCTGTACAGGGTGGGATGTTATGGTTAGAAACCCTAATGCCTCGGGCGTTTGTTAGTATTTGCACTACAAATGTTCAACATGGCCTTATTGTGACCCACACCTCATGAAAGCAATTGGGACCTCTTCTCATGAACAGTGGCACTGTGATTTTGTTAATGTATCCCAAACTTTGAGTTTCCACAGCTACCATGCCATTCTTCACCAGATGTATGAAAACACAGATCTGGCAGAATGTGAAGAATGACAACTGTACTACTCATTACAAATTCGCAGTTATGAGGCAGCATGGAAATGGCATGCTTGTAAAACAAGTCATTTTTTGGATTTTTTTCACCAAATTTACAACATAGGCTCCTTGAGGGCCCACTCCATGAACAGTGGCACTGTCGTTTCACTAATTGGTCCTGAAAGGTGATTCCACGCAGTGACCACAAAATCAGCCTTCAGGACTGAACAAAGCCACAACAGTGACTGCATCCATGAGGAGTGGTCCCAACAACCCCACGTTGAAAATTTGGTGGCAAAAGTAAAAAAAATGGCTGAGATATCCACATAAGTTGAAAAAAAACTATTTATGCCATTATACAGCTTATTGGCATTTCTTCAGTTTGCGGTCGGCTTTCAAGAGTGCAGACGTGTTTCCAGTCCACCAAAGACATACAAGCAAACCCAGTTTAGGTGAATGTGCAACACTAAAAAACACATTGGTGGCCGTTTATTCAACACCTCTGTATTGTGATACTAATTGCCCTGAATAAATGGCCACCAATGAGTTTTTTAGTGTTGCATATCCACCTTAACTAGATTTGCTTCTATGTAAAAAAAAGTTTATAATCCTGTGTATATTGTTCTACTCCCCCCTCCATCCATCTCCACTCCATTTCAGCTTACTATTTTCAGTGGCTAAATATATATGCCTGTAAATTCTATTGACAAGTCAGGACTGGTGGCATGCAAGGCTGCTAGTGTTACATTATCCATTTACTTATCCGTCTGTCTGTCTAGCTATCTGTCTGTCTATCTACCTATCTATTATGTGTGTACCACACCAGCACTGAACACATCTGTCTTTTGGTGAAAAGGATTTCAGCTTAGAACATGACAGTGATTTATATCATTAGGAGCTCATGTATCCTCACAAACCTGGTATGGCTTTCCTAATGTACTTATGGCTTATTCCCACCTGACATAGAAATCATCTTCTTTGGTAATAGGGAGTGACTTTACATCTGTTACATACATACCCACTATAAATATGTATACATTTATCTCTTCCCCCCCTTCTATCCCAGTTCTACATGCAGCTTTAAAAGTGATTGGTACTTTACCGACAATATATCACTCGATGTGGTTTAATTGTTAATATGGGTAATGCACATTTAAAACAACCTATAGAATTAGATAGCTAAAACCTTCATTTTCCGGAAAGAAAAAACTTTTAGGACTGTATGGCCCTGTTTAACAAAATTGTCCTGAGCTTTGGAAGGCTACCAACAATACAAAATATCACAAAACATGTGCAACAATACAAACTATCATACAACATCATACATACAGTACAAATAAGCACCCCCTTCCCCCGGCAGTCACCTCTCTGGACAGATCCCCTCAAATCACTGTCACATCTTACAAACACTTAGGAGTGTGGCTGGACCCCCAGCTAAATTTCTCATTCCACACCAATGCCATCTCCTCAAAACTTCACCCTAAGCTAGGTATTTTATACTGTAACAAAGAATCATTTCCACTATCTGTGAGGCACAAATTGCTAGCCAAAATGATAACCCCCATCTTTAGAAACATAGAAACATAGAAGTTTTTGGAAGATAAGGACCGCAAGGCCCATCCAGTCTGGTCATTTCTTTTTCTACCTTATGAATGTGCCATCGGCATTTGTGCTGTCACTGGCCTATCTATTCATACTTATCTGTATTGCTCCCTTATGCCTATCCCATGCCTGTTTGAAGCCCTGCACTGTATTCATATCCACCACTTCCTGAGGTAGGCCATTCCATGCATCCCTCTAATCTCATTCTGTGTCCTCTTGTCCTGCTATTTTTCTTATATTGAAACATGTTAAATTCTTTCACCTTGTTAATGCCCTTAAGGTGTTTGAATCTGTCCTGATATGTTTTCTGATGCAGTCCCTGCACCATTTTGGTTGCCCTTCAATGGACAGTCTCAATTTGGTTAATGTCCTTGTGAAGGTGTGCCCTCCAGTACTGCATGCAGTACTCCAGATGGGGCCTAACAAGTGTCCTGTAAAGAGGGATGATTACCTCTCTCTTACGACTTGTGATACCCCTACTAATACACCCCAACATCCCCCAATCCTTACCTACTGCTTTAGTGGTCTGCTTGGATGATTTCAGGTCATCTGTGATGATGATGCCCAAGTCTCTTTCTTCCCTTGTGACTGCCAGCAAATCCCTCCCAACCTATAGGTGGCTTCAGGGTGTCTCTTCCCTATGTGCATGATCTTGCACTTCTTTGTGTTAAACCCCAGGTGCCACTCTTCTGAGCATTTTGCCAGTTTATCCAGATTTCTTCTCATTCTACCCACCCCATCTGGATCATCTACTCTGTTGCAGATCTTGGTTTCATCTACAAACAGACAAACAGTACCTTCTTGTCCATCTGCAATGTCACTGATGAAGATATTGAAGAGGACTGGCCCCAGGACTGATCCCTGAGGTACCCCACTTGTGACTTATATCTCTTCTGACTATATACCATTTACCACCACTCTCAGTTTTCCACCAGTCAACCAGTTTGCTACCCAGTTGACCAACTTCTGACCCACCCTGAGCCTACCCAGCTTATTAATCAATCTTCCATGTGGAACAGTATCGAAAGCTTTGCTGAAGTCAAGGTAGGTGACATCAACTGCTCCCCCTTGGTCCACCACTCTGCTTACCCAGCCAAAGAAATCTATGAGATTAGTTTGACAGGACCTTCCTGTTGTAAACCCATGCTGTCTTGGATCCTGTGCTCCTATGGATTTCAGGTGTTGCACTATCCTTTTCTTAAGGAGTGCCTCCATAATCTTGCCCACTACTGAGGTAAGACTGTCCGGTCTGTAGTTCCCTGCCTCCTCCCTGCTACCACTCTTGTGGCGCGGGATCACATGAGCCCTTCTTCAGTCTTCTGGGACCTCTTCTGTGCTCAGATACTCACTAAACAGTTCTGATAATGGCTCTGCTAGTTCCACCCTTAGCTCCCTTAGTACCCTGAGATGTATGCCATCAGGTCCCATTGCCTTGTCCACCCTGAGCTGTTGTAGGACCCTTTCTTTTGTGAAGAGATTAGCGCACACCTCCCTCCCCCCGTGTCCATGGTGCTGAGCTGTGGGCCCTGCCGTATCTCCTTTGATCTTAGCAATACCCCCTGTGGACTTTCTCCTTTCACTAATGCATCTATAGAAAGACTTGTCACCTCCTTTTATTGTTCATGCTAGTGTTTCCTAGGTTTGGGCCTTTGCCTACCTTACTACCTTCCCTGCTTTCCTTAGGGAAGTTTGGTATGCCTCCCTATCTTCATCCCACTGCGTTCACTTATATTTCCTAAAGCCCAGCCTTTTGGCTCTGACCTTTTCTGCTACTGTTTTTGAGAACCAAAGTGGTTTCCTTCTTCTTTTGCACTTCCTTTTCTCTCTCTCTCTAATGCAAAGGGATGTTTCTTCAAGTATGGCATCCTTAATACCTGCCCACTTTGCCTGTACCCCCTCACCTGTATTTCTTCTTGCCAGGGCTAGCTTAACTCTGTTGGCCATCTTATCAAAGCCAGCTCCTCTGAAGTCCCATATGTTTGCCTTGGAATGGGATGATTTAGTTCTAGTGGCCAAATTGAACTATACCATGTGATGGTCACTGGCCCCCAGGTGACCTTCTACCTGGAGATATGTGATCCTTTTCCCGTTAGTCAGTACTAGATCTAGGATAGCCCTATCTCTTGTGGGTTGTTGTACCAGTTGTTTGAGGCCATTTACCTGCAGGGAATCCACTATGTGTCTAGTTCTGGCAGATGTTCCTGCTTGTATTGACCAATCTGTATCTGGCATGTTAAAGTCTCCCATTATCAGAACCTCTCCCTTAGCTGTCATGTTTTGTATATCTTCTAACAGTAATGTGTCTATGTCCTCCCCCTGGTCTGGAGGCCTGTAGACAACCCCAGTTCATATGGATGTCCCATTTCCTGTTTCCAGGGTGACCCACAGTTCTTCTGGCTCCCTATATGTATTCTGAATTTCTGTAGCTTTGATATTTTCATTGACGTAAAGGGCCACTCCACCCTCCCTTTTTGCACCTCGGTCTCTTCTGAACTGTACATAGTTGGGTTCTGAAGTCTCCCAAGTGTGGTGACTGGTGAACCATGTCTCTCAAATGGCTACTATGCCCAGTTTAGACTCTGTCATTGTTGCCTGCAGGTCAGGGATCTTGTTTCCCAGACTGCGTCCATTTGTGTACATGATTTTCCATTGGCCAGATTTTGATGTGTTGGTTGTTGGGCGAGGTCTGGCATTTCCCCTGTGCATTGTATGGGGAGATGGACCTTTTTCCTTACCTGGTGATGCAAATGAACTACAAACGTGCTGAACTCCTGTTTGATCACTAGCTGAGGGGGGAGGAGTGTTCTTCCCATTCGACGTTTCGGGTGCTGCACCCCTCTCCCCATTTGCTAGTTTAAATATTCTGCAAAGACATCAAACTTCTGCCCTAATGCACTGACTCCCTCCTTAGTAAGATGCAGTCCATCAAATTTAAAGATCTTTCACTCCTAAAACTGTTGCCAGTTACCTACAAATGTGTGTCCTTTTTCCTGGCACCAGCCATTAAGCCACATGTTTAGCTCCCCTATCTCCCCTTCTCTGACCTTCTGTTTATCTGCTCCCCTCTCTCAGACAGGCA
The DNA here is from genome assembly GCA_016271365.2 of Neoceratodus forsteri. Taxonomy (NCBI): domain Eukaryota; kingdom Metazoa; phylum Chordata; order Ceratodontiformes; family Ceratodontidae; genus Neoceratodus; species Neoceratodus forsteri. The sequence goes on from CM028133.1 coordinate 638,795,209, forward strand.
GGATCTCAGAGAAAGAGATGCCCAACTAAATGGATGATAGTTTGTCACCCGGCCTGGTCAGGTGTTCCTTGGTCTCCACAACTGACCAGCTGGCGAGATTGTTAGTCCCTATGTGTACCAGGACATCGATGTTTTCTCCTGCTTCCTGTACAATTTTAGCAATGTGGGCAGTGTCTCTCCACGCTGATGTACCTGGGAGACATCTGACCATTACACCTGGCTGGAGATAGGTATCAGCTCCTCGAATCATGGAGTCTCCATGATCAGAAGTGTTTTGGATTTCCTTTTTGCTTTTTTGTTTTGGTTCCTGTTTTGGGTGAGTTTTGTTGTGCTAGCTCCTGTGCTGCAGTGTCCTGCTCTGCAGTGTCCTCTGTACCTTTGCTTGATTTCGGAGATAGAGGCAGATACCCGTTTGTAGTTTTTATATGGTTTGTGGAGGTGATATGTTGGAGAGCACCAAGTGATGGGGCACCTGATTTGCCCCTCCTAGCCACCTACCAGCCTCCTGGAACAACTACCCTCTGTGGTCAAGATGCTGCTGTTGGATGTTGGGGAAATGGCCAGTGGTTCTTTTAATGTATTTCCTCCTGAATATGTGATTTGAGGTGTGCAATCTCTGCCCATGCTGCCTGGAGCTGAGCCCTTAGATCTCCAATGGCCCAGCATGTAGGACAGTGTCCTAAACCTTCTATGACTGCCCATTTGAAAAGTGCCCCACAGTACCTGCAGTTAATAATATCCATTCCAGATAAGTTGCTGGGTTTATAACTTGGTCAGAATAATTAGAAGGAGGAAAATGAAAGCAAAAGTTTGATTTTGTGTTTTGTTTGTTTTTGTATAACTTGTTATAACAAGTTAAATTACTTGTGCCCATGTAAATTAGGTCACTGTGTGGATACCCCTCTGATCCGCCTCTTCCTGCTTTGCTACAGGAACTGTCACAACTGTGCTACCCTATAAAAGGAGTGTAGTATGGAGTGGTTGGGGATGGGGTGGGTGGCTGGACCCTTCACCTGCCAAAAAGGAAGAACCACTGATGAAAGAAACAAGGAGATAAGAGCAGAAACAATCAGTTAGCAACAAATGCAGTAGCCCTGAAAGCTTAGCCTAATGATGGATAAAACTGTAAAGCCTGTCAAACACCACCTCTAAGAATTTCACAGAAGATATACCCTTTAAGAAACACTGCTACAGAGAAAAATAAAGCAGTAACAGAAAATATACCTTGCAAAAGACAATTTGAATCAGAAGATTACAGCAGTAATCTGTAAGCACACACCTGTAGGCACACCCTGTAATAATGCAGCAGAAGGTTTACCCAGCAACAACAATATTAATCAGAGAAAAATGAAGCAATAAAATGTTAGCAACAAACAGTAACTATCCCTGTGAATACAAAAGAAAATAACAACACACAGTAAATCTGCCTAGCCAAAACAAACCTTAATCCTTTTCCTTGCTCTGGTAAGGTTCTTTGCTCTGTCCTTACAAGCAACCTAGAAGAAAAGAGCTCAGGTGAAGCTATGTACCTTTTGCTAGCAAACCAAGTCTTCCTAGTATGCTGCACTGCACCCTGCTCTTCTTTAGGCAGAACAGACTCCTTCTTTTATGCTTTCTGCTGCTTTGCCTCAAACTCTCCCCTTGGTACCTACCACTGCTCTCTCCTCGCCACCTCGATTTATCACCTCTGTCCCATCGACGTTTCATCCACTCCATCACCCTATTATCCAAATACTGGTTTATCCTGCTCTCCAATTACCTGTCTGAGAAGCTAACACCAGCACTTACTTCGCCATACACTCTGTGCTCTAGGGATTCTAGCTCCTTCTCACTCTCTAAACCCTCCTCCTTGACAGCTGCCAAATCTGCCTTCACCTGTAGGCTCCCTTCTCTATGGAACAAACAATTGCCTCTCCTAAGAAACTCGCTCTCACACAGTTCTATTAAAAAACAACTATGCCACCTGCCACCCCACCTGCTCCTGCCCCATACCAACAAGTAGCATACCTCTCAGCTCTACCACCTATTTTAGTATCTACCTACAGTACTATTCTTTTGCTATTAATTGTCCAGTATTCATCCTGCACTTTACCACCATGGGCACATAGCATTGTTTCTACTTAATCAAACAGACCTATGCACCTATATGTATATATCCTGTAATTATCATCTGCCTACTATGTATTTATATATATATATTTGTGTACTGTGCATCATAACTGTATTGTGTGTGATAATCCCTTCCCCATACCCCGATGTCGCACCTAGAAATGAACCTCGGCTCAGTGTGCCTTTCCCGGTTACCAAATGTTTAAATAAAAATAAAAAAGTAACTATATGATTTTTTTTTTTAAGAAATATCACAATATTACCAGCGCACTAATACAAAACCCCACAACAGATAGTAAAAGCAGGGAGAAAATCCAAACACCTTCATGCAAAACAAGTACAATTGTCAATCCATACAGTATCAATGTTGGCCCTGAAAATCTTAGAAGTCTTAGCATTCTAAACCTCTGGTACAAGTTCATTCTATATTTTTGGTAGATAATATCATCTTTGCATTTTACCATAGGAATTTTTTGCTTGAATTGCACCAATAAAAGCTATCAAGTAAGGAACCAGCTGACATAGAAGGACTGGATCAAGCTGGGTAGGCTATTATGTAAATTTGGGATCCCCTCACCCCCCCAATTTGGGGATTGCAGTCAACCCTGCAAAAAATGCATCAGGTACCCATGCAAGAAGCTTGTACTGCAAGATTACTGAGCCTCTACAGTGGCAGAAATGCAGGCTCCATCTCCTCCTTAACAAATGCATCTACAGCACCCTCAAGTCCCCAGTGCATCACCTCTGTCAAGGCTCTAGTGTACTGACAGTTTTGGCATTGCAATAAAATTAATTATATTGCATCAGTATTATTCTGAAGGAATGTTATACTCAGAGAAATGCCAGTCATGTACCTCCCAGTAGTGCATCCTATAAGCTATACCCACATTTCTTTTCTTTTAAATATTTCTGCTTTTATTGCAATATTTATTTCAATAAGTGGTGACTTAAAATAAGTGAAATGACTGTGATACTGTTCCATTTATCTATACATTTTGTCATTAAAAAATAAGTCTCAGGTGCCATTGTAACCAGCGTGGGGGATGAGGCAATCGATGTGCCAAAAATATAAATACAAATGGCTGGCTGTAAATAGAAAGATAAATTAAAGGATCAGGTTTCAAACCTTAGCATTTAGTAGTGAGTAAATTTTTTTGGTTAAGCTTCTTTTACATTACGAGTCTTCACTTTAGCAGAAGGATAATGTTTGTTAAAACTTCATGAATGGGTACTTTTCAAAGTAAATAGCACACCAACTCCCACTCAAGTAAAGCTAAAATGGCACTACAAAGTTTGTCAGACTTGTGCAAGAAGCACCTGTTATTCTGAAATATGTCCAGTTACATCAGCTAACAATACTGTATTGTATACATCAAGGTGTAGGGATGATCACAAACTTACATGCAACAATCAGCAACAAATTCAATACATAGTGTCCCTTCTTCATGGTAAGATCCCCACTACCAGTCCTCAGTGAGGGCAGTAATTTCATATAACAAAGTGCAAATGCTGCTCACCAGGCCCTATGTGAAGCTTTATGAGTGTGCCTCTGCAATTATTGTACTTCTTTACATAGAACAGGGTGCGGTTGCATTAACATGTACCAGGAAGAGTCATCCTACTTACTACCTGCACAATTTCCTATTCTATTTTTGGAAGTGATAAAGTGATAAACGAACCCAAAACATGGAGTTTTATGTAGATAATCCCCACTCACTGAAGATGTGAGTTACAGTTTTGAGAAGGGTGGTAACCAAAAGTCAACCACTGAGGCCAATTTAGGTTTTGGAAGTGACAGAAGCATTTGGAATTTTATCATTGTGCGTGGCTGAATACATCTATTTACTTTTCACTTTGAGGTGGGAGACTGAAAACAATAATCATCAACATGATTTTCTTTTGTTTGCAAGCTGTGGGAGCATCTTTGCTGTTTACTGTCACCTGTTATCTGATGCCTGCAGCTACACTGCATATTATATTTAACTGTTTTGCATGGGTGCAGTTTTAGGAGCATCTGTGAAACTGAAGTTTAACCTGATTGATAGCTCTCAATCAGACATGGTGCTGCAGGATTCGCATACTTTGCACACTGGACTCCTGCACTAGGTCACATTATGTGTTAAGGTTTTTTACAGGAAGACGTCAAATTCACAACAATCAGAAATGGAAAACCCCAGTTAAGATGGACCACTCTAACATATTTAATAATTTTACTGAAAGATGAAGCTGTGATTCTGAGCATGCACATTGGCACCAATGCTAATGCACATGCCCAGAGTCATGGCTTTAATTTTCAGTAAAAAAATAAATTAAATAGGTTAGAGTGCTTTGTTTAAACTGGGGTTTGCTTTGAAAAGTGCAGTGAACAAAATAGTACCTGACACACTGTTTTGTTTATCTACAGAAAAATATGTCTGACTGCTTGAGAATGAGCATTCCTGGTATTATATTGCCAAAGTGGCAGTGAACTTGAAGTGAGCACATGGAGGAATAAAATAGTGCAGGGAGGGGACCAGCATTGTGGTGAATGTAGAAGAGGCACAGAGATGTGGTCCAATTCCACTCAAAGCACTCAGTGGAAAGACACAGTATAGGTATCTGGTCATGTGATTCCAGAGTCCCTTCTTTCTCTTCTGTCATAGCAATATGTCAGCCTGGCTCCGCACATGCGGTCATAAAAATGGGTTGCCAGCTGGCTGCACAATATGTTTATTGTGAACTTTACTGTAGGCTACTTTAAGAGGTGGTTTTGTGTTATTTTGAAAGGTTCGAAAAAGAGTGTTAAACAAATATGTAAGGGCAAGGCACTCAATCAATGGGTGGCAGCTGCAATTTTTAAACAAGTCAGATTAGAGGACCAGCATGACAGGTTGTTTGTGTCTGTCTTGCTTTGGTGCCTAAATAACTGTATGTATTCTGTTAATAAATTCTACTAAAAAAGGATAATGTTGATGCTTTTAATTCATTAATTAAAATAAACTTAAAATTACCTTACTGCTTTTAAAAGTTTTCCTGGAAGTTCCTGCTCCTGACTTGTCATTACTTGTGTGACTCCTTACCTATCAGCAGGTCAGATAGCAAAAAAAGAGCTGCTACACTATTGTATTTTTATTTTGCTTTTGTTCACAAGACTTCTACCTGTGCCTTAGATATTGCTGGTTATTGTACCAACATGTTACTTTTATCCTCACATGTTTTATTGAACTAGTCTGTGCTATGGGCTGAATAGAATGATAACAATTGTTACAGTATGCGTGTTATGAAGATTATTCTATATTATAAAATGGGCACAACATTTCTTGCATTCTTATTGGCTGAAGCAGTTTTCCAGCCATGACCTTATTAGGACATAACTTTACAACTGGCACCATGTGTGGCAACCTGAGCTCCACAATGCAAACATATCACTGTGTCACCCTCAGCAGCCATCAGAAACCTACACTAGTCAGCACTGTCACACTAGAAAGTCAACCATGCTCTTCAAAGCCTTTCTAGTAGTGGAACTGCTGTCCAATGTGAAAAACATCCACTCCCCACCTAAACACACAAACTCTTTCTTTCTCTAGCAAGTGCACAGCATGATACGATGCTGATAAAATGTTTTTAAATGAAACTCTGATCTGTAGTGCTTCAGTTGAAAAAGCAAACTGCAATGAACAGACCATTGTGGGTGCCACCGCAAAACATTTAAAATCACATCAGAGACCTGCTCCTTCATTATCTGTTTTAATGTCCATTTCTTAAAATACAGGAAAACATGAGCCACTCACTACAGCAGCTCCTGAAGGACACACCCGCTCCCTAGAAAGTCAGCAGCATGCATGGAATTACAAAGGACACTGTCAGACTTTGTTAAAGCACAAAATACAATATCAATTAAAAAATGAATAGTAAATAAAATAGCCTGTCTTTGTGTTGGTGGTGGTTGTGTTGTGTGGTGGGGGGGCTGACAAACTTATTAAAGTACTTTAATAAGGGGACTATTGTTTTACTATTTCAGCTAGTAAAACATTTTTTTTGTGACTGTTCTTTTTTTATTAAAATAATTACTTGGGGGCCCCTTTTTTTATAAGTGCAACATGACACTGCAAGGTGTGGCTTATGGCCTGATAAGAATATTTCCCAGGTGCTAAAGGCACTCAGCACAAGCACTTCATGCCTCATAATGCACCTGGGGTGTGCTCTTATCAGGCCATAACCTACACCTTGTCATGTCTTATTGCTTGCATATACAGTATCCATATTATAGCCTCAATTTCTTCTTATCTACTTACTTCCTATCACTTTTCCAGTCTGTCTTTTAGAAGCACCATTCCACAGTCTCCTCCCTGCTGCGTGTCACTGATGCCATCTTCTCTGGGATGGACCAGGGGCTCATGACCGTAGCAAGTTTTGTCAATCTGGCCAAAGCCTTTGACTCTGTGACTGACCCACTTCTTCTGGACAAGCTGAGACATGCTGGCCTCTCTGCCCCCACTGTTGCTTGGTTTAACTCTTACCTAACTGGCTGTCTACAATTAGTACAGGTTGGTGGTTCCCTGTCACCTCCCCTTCCTATCCAATCTGGGATTCCACAGGGCTGCATCATTGGACCCCTCCTTTTTTCAGTCTTCCTCAATAACCTCCCCTCTTCCTGTGTCAAATCACATATGCACATATATGCAGATGATACAGTCATCTTCACCTCTGGTCCTTCCTCTGCAGCTGTAGAAAACCTGCTCCAGTGGGAGTTCAACAATGTCCTCCACTGGTTCCGGTCTAACCAACATAGAGTTAACATTAAAAAGACAGTCTGCATGACCTCTGGTACCAGTCAAAACTAACCAGGCTCACTGCCCCTGTCTTCACCACTCTGGGTGGCACCCCACGTGAGGTGGTTCAGTCCTTTAAGAACCTGGGACTGTGGCTTGACAGTAAGCTTGATCTCTCAGTCCACACTAATTTCATCCATGCCAAACTTGTCCCAAGCTTGGTGCCCTCTATTGTTACAAAGATTGCCTATCTCTGTATGTTTCTATTAATATGTATACCCTGGAGGAAAGGAGGGGAAGGGGGAACATGATAGAAACTTTCAAGTATCTCAAGGGAATTAACAAAGTACAAGAGGGTAGTATCTTTCAGAAGAAGATATGTGCAAGAACAAGGGGGCACAATTTGAAGACTGTGGGAAGATGGCTCAGAGGTAATGGTAGAAAGTATTTTTTTGCAGAGAGGGTTGTGGATACATGGAACAGCCTTCCTGAGGAGGTTGTTAAGTCAGGAACAGTGGGAGAATTCAAGAATGCATGGGACAGGCATAAGACAATTCTTGTGGGGGGTAGGATGAAATAAGCTGTTTATTAATTAGAATCTGCAGCTTATCCATCAGGTAGGGAAATGGGCAGACTAGGTGGGCCAAGCAGTCCTTATCTGCCATCAAATTCTATGTTTCTACGTTTCACAGGAAGCTGATTACCAAAAGGGTGCTCCCTGTCTTTGACTATGCGGATGTAGGCTACAGCTCTGCCACCTCCACTTCCCTTGCCAGACTGGATGCCCTCCTCAACTCCTTCTGCTGTGTTGCATCTAACTCTCCTCCACACACACATCATTGCTCACTTTATTTCTCCCTTTCCATCCTCCCTCTGCCATCTTGTCATCAGGCCCATTGTGCTACATTTATCTCCAAATATTGGTTCAACACCCTTCCCTCCTACCACTCCTCGCTACTATCCTGAATCCCCTGCCTCCCACTCCCTCCATTCTATGGACCATTGCACTTTTGCCATTTGTCACCCACGCTCCTCTGTTGGACAATCTGCATGCTCCTATAGGCTTCCATTTCTCTGGAACAAACTCCCCTCCTCCCTCCATCTCTCCCTATCCTTTAACTACTTCAAATGCCCACTGAAACTCCAACCATCCCCACTCTCTTGTTCCTGCTACACTTCTTGCAGTTACACTTGAAGTCTTGATTGTAACTCATACAAGTTTTTAGGTTGTGACTCTAAGCACTGCTAAAGTTCACTGCACTTTGTTTAATTGTGATACATGCAAATTCTCTTTATTTATTCTACTACTGTAACTCATTGCTCATCTGTCTGTTCAGATGTTGTTTTGCTATTGTGTACTGCTGTTTTGCTCCATCTCCCCCTTCCCTGGATTGTACCTGGAAATGAGCCTCAGCTCAGTGTGCCTTTCTTGATTACAGAATTTTAAATAAATATGTGATCTTTGAAAACGACCATCTCCTGAACTATCACAATTGAGGTTTTCTACATTCTGGTCTCTTAAAGGCAAAAATCTTTGTTAAATGAAGCTTTGATGCAATTGTTGGGGATGCTTTACACTGTTCCATCTGGCATGGGGCTCAAAAGTGGCTTTATATCTAGGTGTAATTATTTCTCCAACTATTTTGTGTCTTTTGTGGAAGATATAGACTCAGGCATGGCTGTTACTGCTGCACCAAATAAATGGTCATGTATAAAATGTATAAAATTCCCTCCTGGGGGGGGAATGCTACAAGTCTCGATGGCTGAGAGGGACCTGGGGGTGGTGGTGAATGTCAAAATGAACAACTCAGAGACTTGTAGGAGGGCAGCAGCCAAGGCCAACAGGATGCTGGGATGCATCGCTAGGGGGATCACCTCCAGAAGGAGGGAAGTGATGCTCCCTCTGTATAACTGCTTGGTGAGGCCACACCTTGGGTACTGCGTGCAGTTTTGGAGGCCACACTTAAAGAGGGACATTAAACTCCTGGAGAGGGTCCACAGGAGGGCAACCAAAATGATTTGGGGCTTGGGGGACAGGACCTATGAGGAGAGGCTCAAAGAGCTAAATATGTACACATTGGAAGAGAGAAGGGACAGGGGGGACATGATAGAGGTCTTTAAGTACATGAAGAGGGTAAATAGGGGAGGAACAGTCAGGGTGCTTCGAAGGAAGGAGGAGGAGCCACTAGAGGGCATGGGTGGAAGCTGGAGGGGGGAAGAATCAGGGGAGAAAGGAGGAGGTTCTACTTCACTGAGAGGGTGGTGGAGCCATGGAATGCACTGCCTAGGGGGCTGGTGGAGGCAGAGATGGTGGAGGGGTTCAAGAGGGGCTGGGACAGGTACAGGGGAAGGGTTCTGGAAGCAAAATCCAATGCAGCAAGAATATCTAAAACTGGGAAGGGAGAAGCCAGAGAAGGCGAGGGGGGCAGCAAGGTCAGCACCCAGGGTGGGGGCTGACCAATCGAGCAGACTCGAAAGACCGTTAGGCCTATTCTGCTGGCATTTTAGTATGTTAGTATGTTAGTATAAAAGGTCTTAAGATAGCCCATCATTTTTTAGAAGATTTTATCTATCATGTATGACTTGACCTGGCTTTCTGGATCAAAAAATGAAATCATGGTCTCATAATTTTAACTGAAAAGTGGCTTTCAAACATACTTTCCATTTTGATGGCATGGTGTTCAGAAATTTGTTTTTTGCATCCCTGAAAATTCTGTACTATGCAGGGTACAAATATATGCTCTATTTTTCAAGAGTGTCATTTGTGTCACATACTGTATATGTGTATTATGTATTTATTTACTGGATTTTGTTGACTGGGTATGCTCACTGAGACACAGGTCCCTTTTTCAGGAGTGACCTTGATTAATTACATACTGCACAAAGAATAAGCATACCAGCAAGTTTCAGTGGTCAACAGCAGACATCATAGAACATAAGACAGTCAGCAGTAGCAAGTGAGATCAACCTGTACAAATGAAGGACTGCAACAAATAGCAACAGTGGTAGTCACAAATACACATGCAATAGATGTACAACATAAATAATATGTTTACATAGCACAGGTCAGCAAACAGGAATTAGGCAAAGGTTCATAAACTATTCAGGGTGAGCATTTGGGGCTGCGCGGTGACAGGAGAGTCAGCGGAGGCAAGTACAGTGGCTGGTGGGGCATTGACATTCTTTGAGCTGGTTTTTGAAGGATTAGAGTGATGTGCTGTTCTGTATAGGGAGGTAGAGCTCTGCCAGAACTGGGAGGCTTTATTGGACAAGGTATATTGACCTCCTGTGGTCAGGGCCCTGGGGACATCCAATAGCAGGAGGGATGATGAACAGAGATGCCTCCTATGAGGTTTATGGACTAGAACATCTCAGAGACTGGGGAAGTAGCCATTTAGGTTCTTATAGGCAAGGCCCAGGGAAAGATAGTCATGGTAGAAATCTGCAGGAGCTCCCTACAGTTTGAGCCAAATCTCTTTGCCCCAAATAGCATGGCCTTGGTGGGTTTTATTTTCATTAAAGACAAGGCACTTTGATGTGAGCAAAGCTTCCCATTCCATAAAGTCCCTGTTAAACTTAAAGTTTATGACATTGGGGTCCCAGCTGAATCTGTAAAGTGCTGCATCATCAGCATAGAGCAGCATATTGACTCCACCACAGTTAGATAGGAGTTCATTGATGAATATTGAAAAGAGTATGGGTTCCAAGATAGAGCCTTTTGGTATGCCATCTGTGATTCCCCACTGGGACAAGAGACAGATAACCCACTTGACTGACTGTGTGTGGCCAGAAAGTGAAACCAGCTGCAGGATGGGGGTCAAGGCCCATGTTTGCAAGCTTGACCGGAGGAGTTCAGGGTCTACTAGGCCAAAGGCCTTGAGTAGATCTATGAATACTTCCCCTACAGGTTTTCCAGTGTCAGTGGCCTGCTGAACATGGGAAGTGAGGTGCACTAATACAGTATCAGTGCCATGGTGTTTGTGGAAGCTGTGTTTGGCATCATTGAGGACAGAGTGTGATTCAGTGTGGGCTAGGAGCTGGTTGTAAACTAGTCTGCCTTATAATTTCATCAGGGTCCTAAGGATGGAGATTGGGTGGCAATTTTTAATGGCTTCACAAGTTCCTCCTTTGTGGATATGAACCACATGTACAACCTTCCATTTTTGGGGCACCACCCCTTTAAGCCAGGACAGATTGGATACCGTGGTCTGGGGTATGCCAGGATGGGGACAGCAATTTTTAACAGCCAAGGTTCAATGCTGTCATGTCCAGCTGTCTTATCCGTTTTTTGTTTTTTTTATAATTAATGTTTATTGAAATCATTATACAACATTAAGCAACTATGAATGTTACAGCTCCAAATGAAAAGAAAAAATGAAACAGTCACAGCCCAGAGGTTGTTACAATATCAGAAACTACAGCAAAGAGGAACATTAAACTAAAAGCTGACATTAGATACAAAAATGACAAGAATTGGTTATAAAGTCTGTTAAATCACCAATATCAATAAAAAGGGCAAGACATTCCTTTACTCTTATAGGCTGATTTATAATGAGCAATGATTTTGCTCCCCATGCAATCTAATTCAATCTAATCATAGTGTATCACCTATGGGAGAAACCAGGGATTCCATTGAATCTGATAAGCAACCTAGGGGCCCCAAATCTCTTCAAAGATAGGTAATCTATTTAAAGTTTATACATATTCTTTTTGAGGCTGTAAGTAAAATTAACAATGTCCTGACATTGGTGTAACACAAGGGATTGAATTGTCCACCAATGTTTAGTAATGGCCTCCTTAGCACAAACCAATAGGGTTAACAGCAACTTGTTTTGACATGGGGGAAGTTTTGGAGTGGAGGGGAGGATATGTAGAAAAACCAATGAAGGAGATAAAGGAAGGTCTGGGTCAACTATCTGGGCAAGGGCTTGAGAGACATTGGTCCAATATTGCTGAATGTGGGAACAGGTCCAGAAAACATGAGCTTGATCTGCCTGGATTTCACCAGTGTCTCCAACATCTCCTTGCCAAGGGACCCTCATATCTTGCGACCCGGGCTGGTGTTAAAAAGTAACAGGACCTACATTTCCATGCAGACTCCTCTAAGTATGGGGTGGATGAGGGGTTATATGTAGCTACAGCATGTCTTTCCAAGTCCTGAAGGCTGCAGCGAACTGATAGCTCCTCAGTCCATTTGGCCAATATGGATGAAGTCAATTCCTTTGACAAGGAGCGGAAGGTGGAATAAAGGATTCCTATTAAGTGCTCCATGGCATTTCCCTTCTGGACTGAGATTAAGAATGCTGTCAGGAGAGAAATCTGTGAAGGGAATTTATGCATAGAAGCTGGTAAAGTATACATATGAAAACAAAGCTGCAGATTCCTGAAATGATCTGTGCAGGAAAGTCCGTACTGTACGTGCAAGTTGATGAAAGTAGTAAAGCCATGATCATCTAACATTTGATGAAAATAAGTCAGTCCTGACCATGCCCAATGGTGAAGAAAGTTATTGGTTTTATTAAAAGTGTTAGAATGATCCCATGCCATGGCAGTTAAATACAATCTCTCATATGAAGGGAAACGCTTCTGAAGTTTATGCCACAGCTATAATACTACACCTGAGAAACAAAGAAAGTGACAAAAAGGAAAATAACTAGGGGGGATGCATACATCATATACAAAATATCATACAGATCATTTATGGCAAATTCAATGTCATTTCAATAGGGAAAATGCCATGGGTTAGACCAATAACATAAAATTCTAAAAAGATAGGCTTCTGCATACCGCTGGAAACAGGGAAAACCTATGCCACCCTTTGACTTCGGTAAATACAAGATGGAGGCATGAATTCTAGGTTTGTTTCCTCTCCCAAGAAAGCAAAGATAAAGCCTTTGCCATTCTCTTATGTAAGATGGAGAAGGCATTGATGGGAGAGTCTGTAGAATGAATTGAACTCTCAGAAACACATTGATCTGGATTGTTTCAAGCAGACATAAAAAGGATAGAGATAAAGCTGACCACTGACAGAGGTCATCCAATATTACCAGTCAATGGTTCATAATTCAAAATGTCCAGCTGCTCATGAGATTTAGTAATCATTATATCTAAATAATTAAGGAAATTTCTATTCCAAAGAACTGGCAGTATCCTATAGATTTCTGGTGGGGGAGAAGAATGGAACACTAATACATCTGTCTTTGATATGTTTAAGCAAAATCCTGCAATGTGCTCATGTGAAACTAGTATTTTGAATACCTCCTGAAGTGATGCAGTATGGTTGGTCAAAGATAAAAGAATATAATCAGCAAACAGGGCTGTATGATAGTCCTGTCCTTTCAGTGGGAGCCCTTCTATCCAAGAGGAATGAAGAATATGTGAAGCCAAGGGCTCTACGTATAAAGCAAACAAAAGAGGTGAAAGATGACAGCTCTGTCAGGTGCTTCTACCTAACCTAAATAAATGAGAAAGCAAACCATTACCTTTTACAAATGCAGTGGGAGCCTTATATAAAGCCTATAGCATATTAATAAATGACAAAGGAAAGCCAAAAATATGCAAAGTTACCCACAGAAAAGGCCAAGAAATGCTTCTCCTGATCCAGGCTGGCCAGGACTAGGGGGATAGCCTGCTGGTGCACATGTTCCAATAAAAGAAATGTTCGATGTACATTGTCATGCACCTGTCTCTTGCAGACAAATCCCGCCTGGTCCTGGTCCAGCAGAGTAGGGAGAAGACCCTTGAGTCTAGAAGCAAAAATAGACATAAAACATGTATAATCAGAGTTTAATACAGAAATCGGACGATAAGATTCTGGCTTAGTAGCATCTTTATCCAGCTTAAGAAGGGCGATGATCACCACATAGTTCTACGATAGTGGAGGCTTTGAACCTTCTTGTATGGAATGTAAAGCCCATAACAACAGCGGTTCAAAAGCCTTTCGGCATGCCACCACCTTGGAGAAATCAGAAGGGAAGCCATCAGCGCCGGGACTTTTACCAGGTTTAGCTCATTGAATAGCAGCCTGCAATTCAGAGTGAGTGATTGGTCCAATTAGTAAATGCACCTGTGCTGGAGATATTTTTTAGAGCCCTGCTTGTGGCAGAAAATAATTAACTTGGGCTTCTGATGGGAATGATGAATCAGAAGAGTAGAAAGTAGAATAATAAGCACAGAAATTAGAATTTCAGAACTAAAATGAGTAACTTTACTCATTTCAGGGTTTTGTAATTTAACAACCGTAGCTGCTGCTCAATGAGATAAGAGTCACCGTACTAAATATCTGGTACCTTTCGGGCCCCCAACAAAGAATTTTTGTCTCAGACAGAAAAGAGCATGGTCCATCTTGAAATCTATATAATTTTGTAATTTAGCCTGGGATTCTAATATTGTGGACCAGGTGGGATGGTCTCCCCCTCATCCAGTCTGTCTGCAAAGTATGCCAGGTTCTGTATAACTCCAACATCCATTTATCATGGGCCTTTTGCTTGGCAGAGGCATACACAATTAGTTTGCCCCTAAGATCAGCTTTTGTAGTGTCCCAAAGTATACAGGGAGTAACTGGTTCATTATCATTATGTTCCAGAAAAAGTTTAAGCTGAGCTAACAAATACTCAGTTAGTGACTGTTCCCTCAGATGGCCCAGAAGAAGATGCCTTAAAGAGCGGGAGGGCAGCTTATCAAGCATAAGTAAAAACAGTACCGGTGCATGGTCTGATAAATGAATAACTCCATGCTCAAGCTTATGTACTAATCCCAGATGCTCCACAGTAGTAATATAATAGTCTAGATGAGCAAAGCACCCATGTCACGCTGAGTAGTGGGTATATTCATGGGTCATAGTATGAATAGAGTGTCAGGCATCCACGAGGCCTAGGAGCTGAAGAGTACATCTGACATATTTATTTGTGCCCAAATAACAATGAGAGGCTGGCTTGGAAGTGTCTATGTCTGGGTTTAATGCTAAATTCAAGTCGCCCCTCACATCAACTGCCCCTTTAAGGAAGACATTAGAGTGGAAAATAATTTAACAAAAACTGCTTTATCCGTACCTGGGGGGAAATAAGAATTGACTATTGTTACCTCCTGGCCATACAATACCATGTTCACAGTGACATATCGGCTAGCATCTTCAACAAGGCTCGAGTGGACTTCAAGCAGGAGCCCTCGCCAACATAATGTTAAAACCACACAGCGATGGCCTGAGGGGTGAGAGACAAAGTAAAGCTTATCAAAGCAGAATTTTGAAAACTTCATATGCTCCTCTGGAGATAAATGTGTTTCTTGTATTAGAATTATGTCAGCTTGTTGCCGGTGAAAATACTGGAGCAGGCAGTAGCATTTCACTGGGTTGTGAATTCCATTAATGTTAGAGGAGATGAGTTTAGAAGCTAGTGACATATCTATAATAAAATCCCTGTAAGGAAATAACACCTAAACAGAAAACATGAAAGTACCGTAGACATTCTCCAGAATAGTTAATTGAGAAATGCACCACCTGTCAACACTATTAAATGGACAATGCCAGAAGTATGCATAGCCAGAAAATAACAAAACCCCACTTTTAATATGGAGAGGTAAAGAAATAATAGGTAACCCCTTGCCCCAGAACAATACTATCGCAGAATGCTAGAGACCAAAATGCCTAGTGCACTTCACATAAAAATCTGCTTATTGTCCGGTATTAATCCATGTAATATTGCTGTGCATATTAATATAATTTTAGATAACCTCTGGGTTTTCCATAGGCTCATTAAAATTATATAAAATAGTTTAGAGTGCTGCATTGAGTAGTGAAAACGTATGTTGCCAATTATGCAAAATAAAAAAGACTAGTAAACAGTGACCAACAGTAAACTTGAAACAGGCTTCCAACGTTGGGAGCCAGAACAAGTGTATGGCTCCTAGGTAGAGCCAAGATGAAAAGCTGCACCACAGGACAATAAATGATGGTACTCCCAAACCCCAAGTTCCAAAAGAACCAGAACAACATGACACGCATGATGAGCCACAAGATGATTAGGGGCTCCTACAATGCCACCCTGAAAATCCATAAACCAAATACAGTAGGTGTTGCAGGGTAGACTGTTTACAAAGAAAATACAAGCTCTGTACATAAACCCTAAGACCTTTGAAATCCCAAGCTATAGATGAAACCTTAATTTCCTCCCCTTTCAGCACATCTAGCCTCATAGGCTATGTTGAGATCCACGGAAACCCCCAATAACATAGGGAGAATTTTAAAATAAACTCTGAAATTACAAACAGAGGAGTCTATAGAACAGTAAAAAAAAAAAAAAACCCAGCTCCATTAATCACTGTGCAAAGTTAAAATTACTGACACTTACTGTACAGGAGATGAGTACTGAAAATGAAAAAAAAACTTATAAAAACATAACACTGAACCTTGCCACCAAGGGGCACTACCAGCATGCCATTCCATTAAAGTATCCCCTAACAATAGAAACATCAGGAAGACTAGGAAAAAAAAATCTTGGGGCTAGGAAATTGTAATGGAGCATAGCGATCCAAATAGCCACTATTACTGCTGACTCCCCACTATGCCGATTGTAAAACAATCCCATTTTCAATATAAACCATTTAATAAGAAAAAAAGGGGAGAGGGGGAATCCAAGCCACATAACCAGGTTATAGCATTGGTATACAGCTTCGCTATGAAGAAGGTTGCTGTTGGAGAAGGTTCCAGGAGAGGAAACCTCGAAGTCCATCTGCTTTGACTTGTCTCAAAAAAATGTAAATTAGGAAGGGGAAGGGACCAAGAAGTAACACAAATGACAACTGAAATCACAACTGAGACCACAGCACTTAAAAACCAGCAAAACCAGAAAAACAGATAACCAGAATCAACAAAGTAAAATCAAAAAGCTCATTCAATTAAGCCTGTAGCTTAATGATTAGAGCACTGGAATGGCATATCAGAGGTCTGAGGTTCAATTCCCAGTGGGTCACACTTTTTCTTTCTCATTTCCATCCTTGATTTAACAATATGCCTTGCAGGGGCTAAACTGCACTGAGAGAAGTTTGTATTTCTGATGTGTTCCTAGTTACAGGATTACACAACATACTTGATAAAAAGAATGAGTGGACTTAAAGAAGTCCTCAGACACTCTGACCATGTGAGCCTGTAGATTAATGGTTAGACTGCTGGAACAGCATACCAGAGGTCTGAGGTTCAGTTCCCAGTGGGCCACACTTTTTCTTTCTCATTTCCATCCTAGATTTAAAAATATGCTTTGCAGGGGCTAAACGGCACTGACTTCTGTTCAGTGTTCACAAGGGAGATGGATGGGCCCATTCCTGCAGGGAAAGGGAGTGCAGGCATGGGGGTGAGGCAACTACAGAAGGGGTCATCATGGTGGAAAGGGTGCTGGAGTGCCCTAGGTCCCTGAGGGTAGACAAGGCACCTGGACAGGGTACATTCCAGGGTGCTGAGGGAGCTGACAGAGGTCCTGGCAGATCCACTGGTGGATCTGTTCAACACTGCACTAAAGATGGGATGTCTGCCCAGAGATTGAAGGGAGACACATGTGGTACCTCTCCACAAAAGTGGGCCCAAGGATGAACCAGGGAACTACAGGCCGGTGAGCCTCACCTCAATTGTGAGGAAACTGATGGAATCTATCCTCAAAGAAAGGCTGGTGCAGTTTCTTATGGATAATGATCTGCAAGATGACAGACAGCATGGGTTTGTCACTGGCAGATCCTGTCAGACTAACTTGCTTGATTTTTTTGACTCGGCACGAAGGCACAGGACGAAGGCCATGCAGTAGATGTAGTCTACCTGGATTTCAGCAAAGCCTTTGATTCAGTGCCACATGGAAGGTTGATCTGCAAGTTGAAGAGTCTTAATATAGGGTGGAAACTAGCCTGATGGGTAGAAAAGTGGCTGAGGGACAGGCAACAGAGGGTAGTTGTGGGAGGGGAGAAGCATCAGAGCACAGGGCAGTGACAAGTGATGTCCCACAGGGATCAGTACTGGGACCAGTCCTGTTTAACATTTTCATCACAGACATAGTGGTTGGTATCAAGCAAAAGATCATCCTCTTTGCTGAAGACACCAAGATCTGTGCTGAGGTGGATAGGGAGGAGGGTGGCAAATTACTGCAGGAGGACTTAGCAAGACTTGAGGAGTGATTGCACACCTGGCAGCTTGGGTTCAATGCCAAGAAGTGCAAAGTGATGCATTTCGAGCCAAAAACCCCAGATACAGCTACTATATGGATGGTATCAAACTGTCCACATCCAACGAGGAGAAGGATCTGGGGGTACTGGTGACCAGGGAACAAAACCATTCAGCCCAGTGAAGGAAGGTAGCAGCTATGGCTAACAGGATGCTAGGCTGCAAAGCAAGGGAGATTACATCCAGATGTAGTGAAGTCATATTGCCCTGTACAGGTCCCCGGTGAGGCTGCACTTGGAGTACTGCGTGTAGTTCTGGTGCCCGTATTTGAAAAGGGATATCAAACTACTGGAGGCAGTGCAACAAAGAGCAATAATGATGATCCAGGGGTTGGGGGATAGAACTTATGAGGAAAGACTAAAAGAGCTCAACATGTATACCCTGGAGGATAGAAGGGAGCGAGAGAGAGAGAGAGAGAGAGAGAGAGAACATGATGGAGACCTTCAAGTACCTGAAGAGGATGAACAGAGTAGGCTTCCAGGGTGGGTTCACTCTCCAGAATAGAAGAGATACTAGAGAGCACTCCCTGAAGTTAAAGAGAGGCAGATTCAGGAGGGAAAGGAAGAGGCACTACTTCACTGAAGGAGTAGTAATGGGGTGGAATGCACTCCCTGAGCAACTCGTATCAGTGCAGACTGTGGAGTGTTTCAAGAGGGGGTGGGAAAAATGAAAGGGGAAAGTACATATAGGGCAAATGTGGGAGGGAAGAGTTAATAGAAGGGGGCAGCTGCAGTCTAATGGACTGAAGTGCTGCACACTCGAGCAGACTAGATAGACCATATGGCCCATATCTGCTGGCAATTTCGTATGTTCATATGAGAGAAGTTTGTATCTCTGATATGTTCCTAGTTGCAGGATTATGCAGCATACTTGAGAAAAGGAATGTGTGGATTTAAGGAAGTCCTCAGGCACTCTGACCATGTCAGCCTGTAGCTTAATGGTTAGAGCACAGGAATGGCATACCAGAGGTCTAAGATTCAATTCCTAGTGGGCCACATTTTTCCTTCTCATTTCTATCCTTGATTTAAAAATATGCCTTGCAGGGGCTAATCTACACTGACTTCTGTTCAGTGTTCACAAGGGTGAGAGATGGGCTCATTCCTGCAGGGAAAGGGGGTGCAAGCATGGAGGGTGAGACAGGCACAGATGGGGTCATCACAGTGGAAAGGGTGCTGAAGGGCCTTAGGTTACTGAGGGTAGATAAGGCACCTGGGCCAGATGGGGTACATTCCAGGGTGCTGCCAGAGGTCCGGACAGAGCCACTGGTGAATCTGTTCAACACCTCACTAAATATGAGATGTGTGCCCAGAGATTGAAGGGAGGCACATGTGGTACCTCTCCACAAAAGTGGGCCCAAGGATGAACCAGGGAACTAAAGGCTGGTGAGCTTCACCTCAATTGTGAGGAAACTGATGGAATCTATCCTCAATGAAAGGCTGGTGCAGTTTCTTGTGGATAATGATCTGCAAGATGACAGACAGCATGGGTTTGTCACTGGCAGATCCTGTCAGACTAACTTGCTTGATTTTTTTGACTCGGTCAAGAGGGCACTGGATGAAGACCATGCAGTAGATGTAGTCTACCTGGATTTCTGCAAGGCCTTTGATTCAGTGCCACATGGAAGGTTGACCTGCGAGTTGAAGAGTCTTGGTATAGGGTGGAAGCTAGCCTGATGGGTATAAAAGTGGCTGAGGGACAGGCAACAGAGGGTAGTTGTAGGGGGGAGAAGCATCGGAGCACAGGGCAGTGACAAGTGGTGTTCCACAGGGATCAGTACTGGGACCAGTCCTGTTTAACATTTTCATCACAGACATAACTGTTGGTATCAAGAAAAAGATCATCCTCTTCGCTGATGACACCAAGATCTGTGCTGAGGTGGATGGGGAGTAGGATGGCAAATTACTGCAGGAGGACTTAGCAAGACTCGAGGAGTGGTTGCACACCTGGCAGCTTGGGTTCAATGCCAAGAAGTGCAAAGTGATGCAATTCGGAGCCAAAAACCCCAGATACAGCTACTAGATGGATGGTATCAAACTGTCCACATCCAACGAGGAGAAGGATCTGGGGGTGCTGGTGACTAGGGAACAAAACCATTCAGCCTAGTGTAGGAAGGCAGCAGCTAAGGCTAACAGGATGCTAGGTGCATAGGAAGGGTGATTACATCCAGATGTAGTGAAGTCATATTGCCCCTGTACAGGTTCCTGGTGAGGCTGCACTTGGAGTACTGTGTGTAGTTCTGGTGCCCGTATTTGAAAAGGGATATCAAACTACTGGAGGCAGTGCAGCAAAAAGCAACAAAGATGACCCAGGGGTTGGGGGATAGAATTTATGAAGAAAGACTAAAAGAGCTCAACATGTATACCCTGGAGTATAGAAGAGAGAGAGGGGACATGATAGGGACCTTCAAGTACCTGAAGGGGATGAACAGAGTAGGTTTCCAGGGTGGGTTCACTCTCCAGAATAGAAGAGATACTAGAAGGCACTGCCTGAAGTTAAAGGGGGGCAGATTCAGGAGGGAAAGGAGGTGCTACTTCACTGAAAGAATGATAGGGTGGAATGCACTGCCTGAGCAACTCGTAGCAGTGCAGACTGTGGGGTGCTTCAAGAGAGGTTGGGACAAATGTACGGGGAAAGCACATACCGGGGGCAGTTGGGGGAGGAAAGAGTTAATGGGAGGGGGCAGTTGCATCTAATGGACTGAAGTGCTATACACTAGAGTAGACTAGATAGACCATATGGCCTGCATCTGCTGGCAATTTCGTATGTTTGTATGTTCATATGAGAAAAGTTTGTATTTCTGATATGTTCCTAGTTGCAGTATTACGCAACATACTTGAGAAAAGGAATGTGTGGATTTAAGACATCCTCAAGCACTCTGACCATGTGAGCCTGTAGCTTAATGGTTAGAGCCCTGAAACGACATACCAAAGGTCTGAGGTTCAATTCTCAGTGGGCCACAATTTTCCTTTCTCATTTCTGTCTTTAATTAAATTAGGGAATAAATAAATCTCTATAAAACCAACAAATGCCAAGGGAAATCAACACAATAAAGAAATTCTCAGGGAAAACCAAAACAATCAATGGGACTTCAAACATGGACTCAAACATAAAACCATTATCGATAAGCCATACTGTACCAAGGAAAAAAGACAGAACATAGAAATAAACATGGATAGAAAAAAAAAGAAAAAAACTTTTTTTGCTCCATAAGCTACTACACCATAGTGAATCCTTCAGTGTCTGAGCAAATAAAATGCTCCTAAAAGACAGAAGCCAGGATCAGATAATCAGTCCAAGACCAGTACAATCCTAGTGTTTCTGAGTCCAGACAATACGGTAAACAGGAACTCAAATTTTCCCTGCACTCAGGTGGATTCGTCCTGGCGATAAGCTTGAGCCATGGCCTGAATTTCTTGTAGGGAAGCTTCAGTGCGATGCTTCTTACTGGAGGGTGATGCTCAAAATCATTTATTCCTTTGTAATGCTCCTTTGTCTTTGGCTTCCAAAGAATCTATGGGCTTCTCAGGAGGCAGAAATTTGCAGCTGTTGAGCTCCTAAGCGGCTGCTGTACGGTCTTCAAAAACTTTAGTGCCATCAGAAAAATTGACCCTGAGCCAGGTGGGGTAAGGGGTGGAAAACTTAATCTTGGGGCTTGGAGGGTCCTGAGAATTGTTGCATATACCCTCTGTTTCACTTGCAGTACTGGAGAATAATCATTTCTACATAAAGTTGGGCGCTCTTGTACATAATAGGTCCACTTCTCCAGGCTCTCAGTAAAAGCTCCTGCTTAATAGCATAATTATAAAATCGGACTAGGATAGAACACATATACTGTTCTGAGGAGAGGGGCTTCTAGCTAAGTGCCCCATGAGCCCTTTCAACTGGTGAAGGGGTTGATCAGAGATGTCAAAACTAAAGAGAATAGTGATTGCACATAAGAAGTCATGACTATGAACCCTTCTTCACCCTCTGGGACCCCATATAACTGCACATTATTCCATATTGAGTAATTTCCTAGATCCTTGCTCTGCTCAGTTGATGGCTGACAGTCAAGGAGAATGCGTCAAAGGATCCTCTCCATGCAATCAATACATAAGTCCAAATCAGATATTTGTTTTGTAGTCTCACTCACCTTTCCTTCCAGGGAATGAATTGAAGATTTGAGTTCAGTATGCATAGCATGAGTCTCTATTCTGAACTCTTTAAGCTCCTGAAATATTGCCAGTATTGTTGGGTCAGTGGTTGATGGTGTTTGAGCTCTGTTGCTCAACATAGCTGCAGGCTGTGGCTTTGCCTTTTGTGCAGCAGTAGTATTTATTAGGGGAACAGCTTCAAAAAGAAGGTGTTTCTGTTTTTTTGTCTTGCCCATAAAAAAAAATGTAAACACCTCTAACCGAGATAGACCACAATAAAACAAAGTAGACCAAAACTGAGAGGAAAATAAAGTGGCTCTGTATAGACCTGACACTTTAGCCTGCCATGCTGTATAAAAGTGGTACCAGAAGAGCGGCATTATCCATTTTAATGGTTAGTAATTGCCTCAGGATCTCCTTTTTTGTAATTAGCCAGAAGTGAAAGTTAGAGTGAGCAGTTGGGGGGAACCAAGGGCGGGAACAGGGTGGCCCTTATGGGACTCCAAGTCTATGAAAAACATACTGAATGCTTCAGCAATCTGCCGGGGTTCACTGAGCATAGTACCATTATGAAGAATTTCATGGTTGGGCACTCCAGTCCACCCTTTGAGGAGACTGTTAACCTGATTTTAGAAGCATTTTGGGTTCTGCAGGTTGTCAGACTGGAGGCCCATTAGGTGATTTATTATGGCCTTTTTTAATTTGGACTTGCCTAGATTTCTGAGCCATCTGTATTCGAGACAGTTCTGCAGATGGCCTGAGGACTTGTGGAGGACTTATTTTCTTTAAGTTTTGCAGTGCAGGGGTAAGCTATTTGGAGTAGATTCCTTTAACTCTTCTGTGTACTTGGAGTATGCTTATTCAGCACATTTGTGAAATTATTGATAAGAAAGTCTATTGTAAGGTTAACATCCTGAAAATACCCAATGGCCACCCAGTTAACCCTGGCAAGATCTTTGAGGAAGACAGAGTTATCCAATTTTAAGTAATCCCTAGTGCGTATGTTATGGAAGGGATCTTGGGGAAAGCATTACTCCAGGTGCACTACACAGGGGAGTGGTCACTGCAGTCTATTAAGGAGTGTCTCCCAGATTTGGCATTAAGTTGGGTGGGCTCCCCAATGACCTGACACAGATTAGTGTCCCTGAGTGCATTTTAAATAGTATGTTGCAAGATTACACAGAGAATGTAAAATCCTAAACTTAGTTTGGAGACTTCTGGAGATGATAATTCTCCGTTTTTGTAATGTAAAGGCTCACACAAAATTGGTAGTGGATCTCTCCTTCTTAAAGCAATGGAAGTGATTTACAGTTATTCAATCAAAAGTACTGTATACTGTAGTCTGAAATACAAAGTGGTCAGAAGTGCTTTCTTGTACATGCATGCAACTTGTCTTGTCATTCATTGGTCTAAGCAGGCCTTATTACAGAACAGCATGTTTCAAAAAACTGGACATGTGAAAAATGTGTACTGTCATGAAATTGAAAACATTTTGGGTTAAAGTCAGATGTCATAATCTTTCTGAATCCTGGTTCTAATCTGTTCAAAATACTTTGTGATGACATTTTGTAGTTTGGAAGAGAAAATGGCTTTTTATATTCAAATTCAAACTGATCTGATTAGATTCCAGTTTAGCAGATTTTCCATTCATAACATGTTTTTTTATTCCCAAAGTAATGAACCCCAAAGTACGAAAAGATTCATTTTACTCTTTGCTTCAGCTTTAAAAATATGAAAGATAGATCACACATGTCATAAATGAGAAAATGCAATTGATGCAATTCTCTGTTGCAAAACACAAGATTTAGCACTGGGGCAAAAAAATAATTATTTAAAGGTTTTACCAGAAAGTGCTACCAAACTGAGTGCAGTGCATTTCCAGCAATGCATCCTGTGTGACGGGCATTTGTAGGAACAAAACATATGCAGTAACAACAGCAGTGATACATCCATATAATTCTAGAAGAGAAACATACAGAAATCTTTTTGCTGGTCTGTACAGTATGCTTCTTTCTCTAGGTACTTTGTACACTGCTGATGTTATTACTGCCAAGAAACACTTCCCGTTAAGGGACAGTGGTTCATATTTTGTTAATTTACTTCACACTGTTTGCATATAGTTTTATGTTGTTAGAAATGTCCTTAATTACATTTCTTGTGATTGCCTCACTTAAAGTGATTTATGCAAGTTTCCAAAAAATGACTTTTTCACATAGTATGCCATTGCCAGCCATGCTTCAGATGTTGAAGTTGCAATTTGTTTTGTTACAAAAAATTTGTCATAATCAATTTTTTTGATGTTTTATCAGCACTTTTTTCTGGTTGTCCCCCAGTTTTCTCTGTGCAGCCACACCCCCAGAGTGATGTCATGCAAGGTAGCTGTCAATGTTTTATATACAGCAACATGGAATTCTGAGTAAATTATCAAGTTGACTTAATTGTTCCTTACTCAAAGGTGCAGTTTCTTATTTTGATAGTGGTGACTGCGTTATGGCACCTAATATATATAGATCACATAGCAAAGCATTGCGAGTAGAATAAAAAGCTGTTTTCCACTTTCCTCACTGTGAAGTACAGTCTCCTACCTCTGTAGTGGCTTCAACAATACAAGCTGTCATATATTTATTTTCAAAACAAGGCATTGTGCATACAGTATCCAGCTGACAAGATTTTATTACTGAAAGATGTAGTCTTCTATTTCTGTAGTGAACACAAAATACTAATTTACATAGTGAGGCATTGTGGGTACAGTAAATAGCTGATTTTTCTATCTCCCTAATAAAAGTGTAGTCTTCTATTTCAGTAGTGTTTACAGCAGTACAAAAAAATGTTTTTGTGATGCAGGTAGGCCAAAAAAGATAATTTGTTATTCTTTGTAGATGTTGCTTCGCTTTTACTGCCTGCCAGTGATAGCTCCTGTCAGAACGTGGGAGTGTGGTGAAACCTTTCTATGTTTATGTTATTGGGCTTGAATGGCTCTAAGTAGTTCAGGAGTATAATTTTGGGTCAATGATTACACGGCTCAGAGCTGCTTTCAGCTAGTCAAATCACTAGAATTGTTCTACAAGTGTTAAAATGCTAGCTACAGCTACTTGCAAACAATTTAAAGAGTCAGCTGAAAACTGACAGTGTCCCTTTAAAAAAGTTGTTTCTTTTGCATGATGTCATGGTTGGGGGTTTCAGCACTAAGAAAAAAGGGTCAGGGTTATGCAAATGAAGCAGAACACTTTTTGGCAATTGGAATGGTAGGAGACTGATTTACAACTCCTACGGGTTACTACTCCTTTCTGTAGTGTATACCTGTGTAGTTTGTAGAAACAAACAACATTTCCCTCTCTTGTATCCTCCTGATTTCATCCTAATTAAATATAAGTGAGGTTGCATCACTCTGTTTTGCCCTGGTGTGAAAACCTGTTTGTCTCCAGTGCAAAGGTCATGACATCGCATATGTAAGGCATTGTGGGAGTTGGTGATGTGCATCTGCATAACCCAGCAGAAGTTATACTGTCATTCAGTTGTTACATGAATTGTGAAGTCCCTGTATTCTCTAAAAGCATATTTTTCTAACTCAGATACACTTTAAACTACAGAAAACAGCAAGGCACTTACTGTGCCTTGAAAAGTTTCATGGCTAGCATAAGACAAGAACATGGGGACTGCAGAGGACAGCAACATGTACTGACCAACACAGTGATGCACACAATAGGTGATTTGATATCTTTTACAATTTTTTGACTACCACAGTTTAACTACTGTGGCTTTAGCACTAAAATATCATAAAATTCCATGATGCCTTACATGAGTCTGGTCATGCCCTTTGCAATGGAGTTAAGTTGGTTTTCACACCAGACTTAAGTACCTTCTTTTACATTTAAATCCTAACGAAATTAGGAGGATGCAATAGAGGCAATCATTGTTTATGCATACAAGTTATACAGCTAAACAGAACAATAGGTGGAGGGGACCTTCTCTATAACTCTGTGCTACTGAGCTACTGGTAAGTAACAATTTGGTGTAGCCCTTAAGTCATGTTATCAACTGTGTCTTCCAAAGCAATTCCAGTGAAAGAAGTGGACAATGGCCATATAGTCAAATACTGTATCCTTTTTCGCTGGTTAGTTGGTTCAATATTGTTTGGCACCTCAGGCTACATTTATTTTGACAAGTCACACATATAATCATTTGATTAAGTGGGAACGCTGTCAGAGTTGCTGACATTCTGAAGATTTCTTTCTTTCTTTCTTTCTTTCTTTCTTTCTTTCTTTCTTTCTTTCTTTCTTTCTTTGTTTCTTTCTTTCCTACAGTGTCCCTAAACCTATATACTTCACTGACAGCCTCAGAAGCACTTAAACATGAAAAGAATAAGCCACAACAGGGTGTGCATTATAGGATTATAATTACTGGTTTCCCCTATTTCCCCTAGGGAAACTGTGGTGTAATTTGCCATAATAAAGGAGTGTTTATTATGGCAAACACACATGCAGTTTCCCTTGCTGTATGCATGCACCTGCCATAGCTCTTCCTCTCAGACCATTGCCGCTGGTCACATTCTGTTTCTCTGGGACACTAAACCACCACTCAGAATCAGCGGTAAGTAACTTAGCACAGAAATCTCCTACAGAAAAAAAAACCCTGGGCTGCCAACTAAGGAAAAAGAAACGCTGTAGGCAAAACCACGCACTGAAACCTGACCACACCAGAACTTCTTTACTTTTATTTTATATAATTGCTGAGATGAAAAAGGGAAACACAGCAATTATATAAAATAAAATATGGGTTGGCATGTGTAAACTTGAAGTTTACACACACATGAGGGGTTAGATGCTATTCATAAACCCCTTGAGCTTTGCTCTTGGGATTTATGTAGCATCTAACCCCTCAGGTGTGTGTAAACATCTCATTACACACACCAACCCATACTTTATTCTATATTAATGCATGCCTTGTGGTGTGGTAAGGCATATGGCCGAAGGCTGAGTGTACTTACACACCTGGGAAGTGCATTAAAATCATAGATGCACACCCTGAAGGGACTTATTGCACTTATAAAATGGCTCTAAGTTTGTTTTTGGGGGAGAAGAATGTGATTTGGCACCTGACCCTGTTTTTATAGAGATTTAATGCACAGTCAAGTGACGTCTCTTGGCCAGTGAAATTTCTGTATTTTTTCTTGCCATTTTATAATACCTACTAATAGTTGCTGAAGAAAAAAAATGCCATGCTGTTATGGATTCAACACTGTAGTTTCTGTGTCACTTCTGCTAAAATTGTGACCCAGTGAATTATTGTTTGTCTTTAAACTTTTTTTTAATACAAAAAAATATATACAGCATGTTTCACAATTATGACAAAACATAAATTAGGAAATGAGATGTAACTGGAAGGAACAATAATTAAGAAATAACATATTTATACAGATGGTGATCTGTCCCTGTCTTTTAATCATAAAGCAAAATATTTTATTTTCAAGCTATAATGGAGACATGTCACCCCTATCCAATAGAATATAACCAAGTGGATCATTGTTCCCATGGGTGGGCATGTTGCAGATGTTCAAAATCCAAGATAAGTCTAGTATTTAGGATGTAGTTCAAAATGAGAGACTAATAAAATATTCAGGGCTCAAATGTAAGGGCTGTATAGTAAGATCAAGAGACAATTGAACTGTAGCTTGTTACTTTATATTATTGAAGATACTAGAGTTGTTTAAGTCAAAAATGTTCCTGTGCTACTTACAGTTAATTGTTTGGGAAGCTCTATCATATATTACAACTATAAACAGCCAGAAGCAAACCTGATATGATTAAAGAACCAGCCATACGGTCATTACAGGGCATATAGCAAATTAATAAAATTCTGTTTCTCAGGAAACTTCTTTCCATTAGTCATTGCAGGATGTGATGGGTTAGTCATCTTCCTTGGTGGAAACTGCTGCATTCAACACTGTTCATGTCAAACAGTACAGTCCTTGACAGACAGATGGTTCATTAATAATAAAGGCACTAAAGTTGTACAGGAAAATGGATAAGAGAAAATTGTCACCTAATTTTACAATCTATGAAACAGAGCTATTACCATCAAATAGGATACCTAGCTAGTTAGTATCCATTTATTGTTTTAAATATATTAATACAAAGACAGTAATTTAATCTAGCATCAAACAGCAATTCTTTAAAGTGACAGGTATGACGCATTTACTGGAGTTCATTAGATTTTCTCTGGTGCATAGAGGCAGAACGAATGGATGTGGATGCAATATAGGTACAAAACACTGTTTAATTATTAAATGATATTTTATGTCAGCCTGAAGACATTGATTATACATGTTGTTAAAGTTTTATGAGTGCCTGCAAAAAATGCATCCTCATAATTAAAAAAATAATGAAGCATCAGTTTGTTGGACTACAAAGTAAGCTTCTTAGAGAATTTATACAAGTACTAAATTATTCTGGAAAAAGGATACACTAAGCCAACTAAAATGCAATGCTACTGTATGGTTAGTACCTCAAAGGCATACTGTAAAGGCTATGAAACGTATAGCAGGCAAATCCTTGTATATTCAATTTGCTTAAATGTACTGACCATTTGAAGATTCCACTGCATAACTAATAATGCAGATTTCATTTCCTGTTCTGTCCAGCTCTACACTAAGCATATCTTAATGATAGGGTTGGATGAAGTATATATGTTGTTAAAGTTTTATGAGTGCCTGACATGTCCAGGGGGGACTCGCAGCCAGTTGCGAGGAATGGGTAGGACAACTCAGTGACACCCAGTGGTGAAAGCAGGAGGAAGGCAGTGAAGAGATTTCTAGTTGTAGGGGACTCAATGATTAGAGGGGAGGAAAAGGTGGTGGGAGGAGGAGGGAAGGGGAGGGAGGCAATTAGATGCCTTCTAGGTTCACCAGCCATTATGTACATGGCTAGGATTGGGTGGATGGCTGAGGAGAAGGAGAGGGAGTTTGGGAGCTGGTACACTTGGGTACCAGTGATCTGGTGAACCAGTCTATGGAGGCAGTGAAACACAACTTTCAAGGCTGAGAGGGCAGATTGAAGGTACATCCAGCTTCCATGGCCTTTTCTGAGGTTCTCTCTGTGTGGGATAGTGACAATGGGAAGGGAAATGGCAGAGTGAAGAAGGCAGTGATTGAGAAGCTCAATGGGTGGTTGAAGTGTTGGTGGCAGGTGGAGGGGCATTAGGTTGTGGGTGACTGGGGATATTTCTGGAGCAGGAGGCTCTTTAAGGGAGCTGGCCTTCCCTGACAAGAGAGGGTGCTATTGCACTTGAGAAGAGGTTTGATGTCCACACTGGCAGATACACACAATTAAACTAAGCAGGGGGAAGCTGAGACTTCAGGAAGCATAGTGGATGGAGATCAAAAGGGGAACCTAGCTAGGACTCCCCCCAAAATGGGGGCTAAGAGCAGTGGAAATAAAAGCAGCAGGGTAGTGGTCCTTCAATACAGTGGAGCCAGCCATGATGCAATGCAAGAACCTGCAGTAAGTGACATGTCACAAATACTACATGACAAAAGGACTTAATTGCCATTGCGTTACACTGTTCCCTGTAGCATATTGCAGCATTTGGTAATGTACTGCAGCATCCTGGGTGGTGCTGCTGTAAGTTAAGAATAGGTAATAGGGAGTGGAGCTCATGGGCCACTAGGAACAGAAAAAAATCAGGAAATTATGAAGGAAAGGGGGGATAAAGGGAGAGGAGCTGACTAAAAGGGAAATGGTATAGGCATACACTAGAAAGCAGTCTGCCTAAATGCCAGAAGCCTATGAAACAAAGTTTGTGAGTTCCAGGCAACAGTGGCAGATGTGGGGTTAGACCTCGTAACCATTTAGGAAAGATGAACAACCAGGAATAATGACTGAGACCTGGCAGTACATGTGTGCACCACATACAGGCAAGATAGGGGTAGGGAAAAAGAAGGTGGGGTAGCCCCCTGTGCCAATGAAGGCAGATTGGCAGTAGAGGATGGAGCCATCAGGGATAGGAGTGAAGTTTCAGATTCATTGTATGTACAGTTCACAGCACAGTAAGTAAGAAGCTGTGCACGGTGGTGGTCTATTGACCACTTGAACAAGGGAAGAGGCTGAGAGGGAGAAAGGAACAGAAACTGAGATGACAGTTGCAAAGTGGGATGTAGTGGTGATGGGGATCTCAATCTACCAGAAATAGACTGGGACATTCCAGCAGCTAAGAATACCAGAAGTCAGGCAGTGCCAGATGAGATGCAAGACTGCATGCTGGTACAGTTGTTCAGGAAACCCACAAGGCAGGCTGCCATTCTGGATGTGGTACTCACCAACTAGGAAATGTTATGCAGAGTATGGTCTATGGAGCCATTAGGGTACAGTGACCGTAAAACCATATGCTTCAATGGGGCCCCTGCTTACTAGTATTCCCTCATCAAAGGCTATGTTTCTGGATTTCAGACAGCAGGCTTTGACTAGATGAGGGAATTAGATGCCACACACATTTGCCACACCCTCACCTGCCATGGGTGCAAAAGAGAAGGAGCCTCACAGTGGCTCAGTTCTGAGGGTACAGGAGTACAAGGAAAGCAGTTAAACAGCATACAAGTAAGAACACATTATTGCTCTAAAATGTACATGGACTACTTGATGTGATAGGCTTAATGTGGCCAGGAGGTTGACCAGACCCATAGCAGGTCAGCATGAAAGCTGTTTTGATAAGAATCATGAAGCTGACAGTAAAAAATGATAAGCAAGAGAAGCTCCCAATTAGGGAGCCAGGTATTAGTTTCAGCAAATTCTTAATTAGTTGCAGTGAATACTGTTTTGAGTAAAAAGTAGTTGAATGAAAGATTTGATGTAAGAAGTTTTATCAGTCCTGATTAGAGTAGTTGCAAGCTGTCAGCTCACACAGCGCATACATCACTAAAAGTTTCAACTGGGAGTTTAACCCCTATAAGCTTAATACAAGGGAGAACCACAACTGTGTTTCAAACAATTATTCAGCTTCTTAAAAGGTGGAATTAAAATTCTTAGACATTTACACAGTATTTGATAAATGAAGAAGTACAAACGTATTTGATAAATGAAGAAGTACAAACAGAATGCTGTGTTCATCATTTGACAGCTTGCATCAGAATGAAATATGTAACATAGTGAGCTGCTGATTTTGCTGTGCTGTTTGTAATGTTTAAAAGCACCTTAGACTGACTCGCTATATCTGTTACACTGAGACAAAATTGTTTAGATATGTTTTTATGTTGCACAGATAGAGAGTTCTAAAAATACTGTTTGCCTAAATCTTTGTGACAGTATACTGTAGACACATTTATCACATCTGTTTGGGACCATAGAGAACAAAGCACACAATGAGAGGGTCGATTTAAAGCACATATGCTTGGTGACAGTGCTTGCAAAACATTGAGTAAGTAAAATAAATTATCTAGTCATTTAAATATAACACTAGATTCATGAAAAATTAATTGAATACTATGGAAATTTCAACCTAGGCATTCAGTGCATGATGTCTTGAGGTACTTAAACAGACAGTATGCTCATTTAAAGAACAATCTACAGGAATGTGTTTTATGTTACTCATAGTTGGAAAAAGCTAGTATATGATGAAATAAAGATTTTGAAACCTTTCCCCCACTGAAAACCAAGCAGACAAGCCAAAGATGTTGGTTAACAGTAGTATGTGCAATAGCACGTGAGTGGCACAGAAAGATAGTTGGAGCACAGGGTGTTACATTAGCTTGCATATGTTTTATCTTATTAGAAAACAGATACCAAATACTTTAAGTTCTGTCATTTATCTTGCAGCCTTAGAACACACAACATAGTTGTGTTTCAGCCATTTATAGGTGGTAACATACAAATATAAGTATGTTTAACTTTCTGTATTGTACATTAAGCTTGAAATATACTTTTAGATTACTTTGCTTTAAAATCTGTAGTTTTGTTTGCAATATTTCAGAATTTCCCTAGAAGAAGCCATTATCTATTTGAGGGAATGTTTGGGTAGTACAAATAAAGAAGAGTTTAAGCTAAGGACTTGTGTAGTGGTGTTCTTTAAGCCCAGAGTGGTCCACCCTGCCCCCCTCAATTTACTACAAGACATGTTCTGCCAGGAATGACTCCATACCAGAATACTTGCAATCAAGTGATTTCCACACAGCTCTCACTCTTTTGGAGATTAATTAAATGGGCTATTCTCAAGGCAACTAAGTCATGCTTGAGAATGGTTACCAAGAGTAACAGGCAAAAGAGGCAAATCTGGTTTTCTAAAAAAAGCCAGGGAGGCAGTGAGGACCAAAATCCTGTAGAAGAGGTTATTATTAATGCAAAAAAAATGTTTTCACTATGTCCGTGCTTTCATTCAGAGCACTTACAAATAATGACACTGGCAGAACATGTCTTGTAGTAATGTACTCAATCATAGATACATAGAGTTTTTCAGCAGATAAGAACCACTTGGTCTACCTACAGTAGTTTGCCCATTTAACTCTACTAAAAGTATCCCTGCAGACCCTATTGATCTGCAGTTCTCTCACTCATCCCTCATTTCCTTCCCCTATGTTTCTTTTGTGCCTATTCCAAGTTTTCTTAAACCCTTCCACTGTTTTCACCCCGACTACCTCAGTTGGTAACCTGTTCCAGGGATCCACCACTCCTATGAAGAAGAACATTCCCATATCTCTCTTGAATTTAACCCCCTCCAGCTTCATATCATGCCCTCTTGTTCTTGAGCACATTTTCTTTTGAAAAATACTCCTAATCAGTACCTTATTCATCCCCTTTATATATTTCAAGGTCTCTATCATATCCTCAGTCTCTCTCCTTTCTTCCAGGTTGTACATATTGAGTTCCCTCAGTCTCTCCTCATACAGTAGGTCTCCTATTGAAGGCCACACATCATTTTAGTTACCTTCTTCTGGACCACCTCCATTCCATGTCCTTTTGTAGATGTGGCCTCCAGAAATGTAGACAGTATTCCAGATGAGGTCTCACCAGTGACATATATAGAGGTAACACAACCTCCCTGATTTTGCTAGGTATCCCTCCCCCTATGCAACCCAGCATTCCGTTAGCTTTCCCAAGTACCTTTTCACACTGCTTGGCTACCCTAGGTCATTCAAGATAATTACACCTAGGTCTTTCTCCTGCTTGACTGTGGTCAGTATCACTCCTCCCATTTTGTATGCAGCCGCCATTGGATTCCTGTTCCCCAAGTGCATTATTTTGCTCTTTTTCACATTTAACCCAAGTTGCCATACCATAGACCACTCTGAGTTCTCAGGTCTCTGTTCAACCTTTCCACCCCCCAAGTGTTCACCCTGTTACAGATTTTGGTATCATCTACAAAGAGGCATACTTTCCCCTCCAGCTCCTCTGCAATGTCACTTATAAATATCTTAACATAGAAACATAGAAGTTGACAGCAGAAGGAGACTGCCAGGTTCATTTAGTCTACCCAGTGTTTTAGACCTATCCTGACACTCTAGCTGCCCTTTGGTGTGAGGGCTCCTTTGTGTCTATGCCATGCATTCTTGAATCCTACTAAGAGTACTAGTCTCAACATTGATCCTTACAGTTCCCAACTGGTCAATCTTCCATCATCTGAGTGAACTCTATTGACTGCCACTCTCTATCTCCTATCCCCTAACAAATTTCTTACACAGTTTAACACCTTTAGACCCACCCATAAGCTTCCTGGCTTGTTTAATGGTTTTCTATGTTGGATGGAGTCAAATGCCTTATTAAAACCTGAGTATGCCACATCCACTGCATCACCTTGATCTACCTTCTTCATCACTCATTCAAAGAAATATATCAGCTTTGTTTGACATTACATCCCTCCTGTGAACCCATGTTATCTCTGATCTTGTAACTCATTTTATCCAAGTAATCCACTATCCCATCATTTAACAATGGTTTCATTAGGTTTCCCACCACCAAAGTCAGACTGACGGGGCTATAATTTCCAGCCTCCTCCCTGCTACCACTTTTATAAAGAGGGACTACATCTATCCTCCTCTAGAATTCTGGAACTACACCTGTTTCTAGTTAGCTGTTGAAAAGGGCTGTCAGAGGTGCAGTCAGTACCTCTATGAGTTCTTTCAAAACCCTAGGGTGTACTCTGTCTGGTCACATTGCTTTGTATATTTTCAGACTGGCAATTCCTTCTAGTACCCACTTCTCTGGGAAAGGACTGGTATCCATTTACCTCATCACAGTGTGCTTTTTTTATAGCCCCTCCTCTTCTTCCTCCACCTTGAACACTGAATAAAAATATTTATTTAGTATGTCTGCTTTTTCGGGGTCTCCCTCTGCACAATCCCCCACATCCCTTTTTAATCTTACAATTCCTCCCCTAGTCCTCCTCAGTTCACTTATATGCCTAACAAATGCCTTGTCTCCTTTCATTATTCCTTGGA
Source organism: Neoceratodus forsteri (assembly GCA_016271365.2). Taxonomy (NCBI): domain Eukaryota; kingdom Metazoa; phylum Chordata; order Ceratodontiformes; family Ceratodontidae; genus Neoceratodus; species Neoceratodus forsteri. Next base: position 638,829,823 of record CM028133.1, read on the forward strand.
CTAGCCTCACCAGTTTTTGCCTTTGCACTCCTCACTGATTTTTCTCCTCTCTGTTTCTGCAGATACACTTCTCTATTCTCACTCATCTGTGTCTCCTTATATCTTTTGAATGCCACCCATTTAGTCTTAACCTTTCTAGCCACATTTGTCGAGAACCACAGTGGTCTGTGTTTCCTCTTATTTTTACTCACTTGCCTGACACAGAGGTTTATAGCCATCAATGCGCTACTGTTTAATTTCATCCACTCTTCCTCCATCCGCCTACTGTAGGTCAACTCCCCCTGCCAGTTCACCATTTGGGCATTCACCAATCTTTAAAAACTCTGCCCTCCTGAAGTCCAGGACTCTCACCTTAGTGTAGGTGGAATCTGCCTTTTTCCTTATCTTGAACCACACTGTATGGTGGACACTTGTACCCAGGTGACTTCCCAACCTGACATCTGCCACACTGTCTCTATTTGTAAGTATTAGATCCAGTAAGCCTCATCACGAGTAGGGTCATTGATTAGTTGTCTAAGGAAAGCCCTGTGTAGAGAGTCTAGGATTTCACTGCTTCTAGTAGAAACTGCAGCTGGAAGACTCCATTCTACATCCAGTATATTGAACTCCTCCATGAGCAGTATTTCCTCCTTTTCTGCCATTTTGCCAATGGCTTCCACCAGTTCCTTATCTAACTCCTCTCCCTGTGATGGATGTCTGTATATCACACAAGTGCAAATAGTGGCACTATTTCCCTTATCCAGGGTGACCCACAGTACCTCTTTCCCCTCCTGTATTCCCTGTATCTCTGTTGCTTTAATGCTTTCCCCTACATATAGCAACACTCCCTCCTTTTTTACCCTTCCTGTCCTTTCTAAACAGATTATAGCCTGGTATGACCATACCCCAGTCATGGCTTTCATTACACCACAACTCAGTAACAGCTGCTGTATCTAGGTTGGCAGCTGGCATAAATGCCTCCAGGTCTGAAATCTTATATCCTAGACTTCTAGCATTTGCACATATGGCCTTCCAGATTTTATTACCAGTCTGCAAATTTCTATTTTTTCTTCTCTCTTTTTGTCCTCTCTCTTCACCCACTCTGCCTCTGATTGCTTCTTTCCTTAGCCTTTGGGGGATGGCTGTTTTTGCTTTCCCAAAGTTTGCTTTCCCAAAGTCTTCTTCTCCCTACCTCAGCTAGTTTCAGTGTTCACTGAAGTAACATTTAAACTTTCCACTGAGGACTGCATTCCTCCTTTTGGATAGATAAGGCCATCTCTCTTGTATAGATTTTTCTGGCATAGACCAATCTTAAAAACAAAATGCTATTCAGCACTATATCTTTAAGATTGGGTTAGATACATCCAGTTTCTATGTGAGTTAGTGAGCTGTTCTTCAGCCTTCTGGGGTCTGCAGCAGTAACTGGTAAGGCTGTAAAAAAATATCAATCTATTAGAATGTATATACATACTGTAGAAGTATTGTTTATGGTCACAACAATATTATCCATACCATATTTAGTGACTTTGCATTTGCCTCTGATATCCCTGTCAGTTCAAAAACATAAATGCAGTCCTTCTTTCAGTCCTGAAGTCTCTGAAAGGCACTTACAAGTCACTATGAATGTTTCAATTTCACTTTCATGGTGCTCATACTGAGGTTCATGCTGATGTGTTCAGTTAGTATGCCTCTCATACAACTCAATAAAAAGATCCTTAAGTTTGTCTTTGTGCAACTTGTTGATAGTGATATCTAGTGACTGCAACTGATCTGTGCAGGAAGCATGAATGAATGTTAAGCACAAGAACTCCACACAGTGTAGTGTAGGACTGTGCAGATCACCACCAAAAATCATGAGACCATAGTCTCCAGAGTTCATCTTTATTAAAGGAATCAAAAACTAGAAAAAATTGCAACAAGTGCAACAGTTTGCAGTGCACCCACATACAGAGATATGTCTCACAGCATGAGCAGGAGGCAAACAGTTTCTGATGCAATCCTCTGACTGAAGTGCTGGTGTGCTAAACGTCAAGCAGCACCACATAAAATTGCAAGTTACAGCAGAAAAACAATGAAAGTCAACAAATAAACCAAGAGAGCCTCACTCATTGGGCTTGCTGACCCAGTGCCACAGTGGTCTCTCTACAAGATGATATTACACTGCTCAAGTTTGCCAAAGGCTGATTTTGTAGTTTGTGCCCAAAACAAGTCCATAATAATCATTGTCCTTTGTTCAGCTGGCAACTGATTTTCAGTTTTTATGCAGCAGATACAGGGTATGATAATCTGGTTTAAGTACAAGAGCACAGTTGTTTTGTTTACCCAGTGGTTCTCAGAGTGGGTGGTGTTCCAGGCTAAGGAAAATTCATAGTTTGGGTGGTAGTTTGTTTTTTTCCCTTGGTAGCTGAAATTTGGGGGCAGATAATGTCCAGACAATGTTATTGAGAGTGCCATTGAGACCTGTCATTTATAACCCAGTCTTGTCACCAAAACCTGCTTGGAGCTACTCACCACTTTCATCCACTTGGAACAGGGAACAAGATTTACTCCTGTCACATCCATGTTGTGATAAGCTCAGCAGGGGTTAATTCTTGCATGGCAGTATTAGTAATTCTGTTTAGAAAAGCCTTTCTCAGCTAATCACAATCCTGTGGGTTTTTTCTTCCAGCTTCAGTGCTTTTATGTTTGCAGTAGCCAATCCTGTTTAAAAACTGCCATGTCCACTGACTGTTAGAACTCAAATTACCACCATATTTCACCAGCACCTGAGGGTTACAAACTTTCACTTCACCAACTGCAACAGCAGCTATGACCCTCATATTTATAACAGCTCCCTCTCCCCTCTAACTTTATATTATTCTTTGACGCTCATTCTTGATGTCCTCTACAAGGAGAGCTGGACATCCCCTAGGTTTAGTAGGCATCTCTAGGATCATTTTACAGGGGTCTGGAACAGTTTTAGTCTTTCAAAATTTTCTTACAGTACTCTCATTAATGGACAGGCGACTGTATTTAGCTGTGTAGTAGCTGTGGAATACTGAATAGCTTTCATGATACCATGCACTGCTGTATATCACCCTCCTGACTTTAATCTGGACCTTAGCGGTATAGGTGTTGTACTCAGCTCTCCTATGTTTAGCGGGTGGAGTGGCAGTCTGTAACTTCCTGACAACACTATCAATCACCTTCATGGAGACACTAGCACACTCTCTAAGTCCTTCTGGAGTAGAGATGTTGTGAAATAAAATTTTGTTGGTGAAAGTGCCATGAAATTGGCAATTCTGCCATGTGAAATATTTAGCAAATCCTGCCATTCCATGAAGTATTTTGTGGAGTGCAAACTTGAGAAATTTTGTCATGAAATGCAAAATTTCACCCAAAATGGTGAAATTATGCCCACGAGCAGTGATTTTTGCCATTCTGTGGGTGACTTTTTGCCATTTTTGTATGAAATGTTGCATTTCACACCAGCAAAATATTTCACAAAATGCAAGAAATTCACAAAATATTTCGCATCATGAAATTTCTTAATTTTGCACAACATTAATCTGAAGTGACCTCACTAAGAATGGAAAGATCTTATTTCACTAGTTTGGAATGCTGTAGCCATGAGTACAGGGACATCCTTACAAGACAAACCAACCAACAACAACTGAACCTTGCAGTGTGTGAAAGGGTGGTTAAGTACAGTTGAACCTGTATTTGGTAATTGGAATTTTATTAATTAAGTGCTGCCCTACAGCTGATTAGTGTGTATCACTACTGAACTGTCAAAATACAATCAGCCTGTCATCAGTTGTCAGGCACAATTGGTAATGCTGCCCCCACCATCACCACAGCTGATAACAGGCTGATTAAAGTGTGAGCAGCAGTCAGAATGAGCTCAGAATTAGCTGTTTGCTGAATCAAATCAAAATAAATTCCAGATCTCTGAAACCATGCATTTAACTTTGTGCAACTGCAGGCAGTGACATGAAAGCATGATATTTAACAAATGTGCATATTAATAGATCCACAGTAGTGTCTTCTTCAGTTACAAAGAGAGACTATGGGCTGAGGAATAGAGTGAATACCAAGCAAAGTTGAGAAAAGCCAAGAAGGCAGTCAGGGATACAAAAGCAGACACTGAGCTGAGTATTGCAGAGGGGTTCAAGGGAAAATAGTTTTTGATACACTAGGAAACAAACTCTGGCCAGAACTGATAGGGCTGCAGTTGAGAATTTGGGGAAAAGTATTGTAAATGTGTTTTGTAATATTTTTACACCAAATTTTCAACATAGCCTTGTTTTGAAAACAGGTAGAGAAAATGTTAAACTCCTGGCCTAAAGTTGATTTTGTACAAAGACTGCAAAATCAATTTTCAGAATGCTAAAACACATTTTGGGCAGGAGTTGAAAAATGACAGCTGTCACATTCATGAGGTGCTGTAAAGAAATGGCTATGCTGAAAATTCAAGGGTAAAAATATTGAATATTACCAAATGTATGAGCCTGCATTCAAAAAATTCAACATAGGCTCTTAACTTTTTTGAGTTGTAATATTTTTACACCAAATTTCCAACATAGCCTTCTTATGACCCCACCTCATGAACAGGAGCAGAGAAAAAATTTAACTCCTGCCTGAAAGGTGATGTTGTGCAGGGACCACAAAATCAACTTTCATGATATAAGAAACAATTTTGGCAAGGATTTCAAAACTGACAGCTGACACTCTCATCAGATGCTGGTAAGATATGGCTATTTTATAAATTTGGGGTAAAAATATTGAAAATTACCAAAGTTATGAGGCTGCATTCACAAATTCAACATGGGTTTATAACTTTGTTGTTTTGTAATATTTTTACACCACATTTTCAACATAGCCCTATTATGACATCACCTCATGAACAAAGGTAGAAAAAATTAACTTCTGCCCTAAAGGTGATTTCATGCAGGGACTGCAAAATAAACTTTTGGGATGTAAAAAACATTTTGGCCAGGATTTGAACAATGACAGCTATCACATTCATGAGGTACTTTAAAGATATAGCTATTTTATAAATTTGTGGTAAAACATATTGACAAATGCCAAAGTTACGAGGCTGTGTTCGCAAAATTCAACATACTGTAGGCTCATAACTTTGTTCTTTTTAAATATTTTTTCACCAAATTTTTAACATAGCCTTCTTATGACCTCACCTCATGAACAGGGGCAGAGAACATTTCCAACTCCTTCTCAAAAGCTGATTTTGCCCAGGGACCACAAAATCACCTTTCAGGACAGATTTGCCTAATGACAGTGACATTGTTCATGTGGCGGGGTCCCAAATAAGGCATTTTGAAAAACTGGGCAACAAATATGCACAAATGTTCAAGTTATGCCTCTAAGTTCAGAACCCTATTGAAATACATCGAACGGCATACCTTTTTCTTTATTTCAAGGTTCAGGTTTCAAGAGTGAAGATATGTCTGCAGTCCAGAGATGATTATGGTGTTGGACCACTGATGGGTAAGTAAGGGCATGGGGTGTGTGTGGAATGGTGGGTGCTGAGTGGGAGGGTCAGGTGGGGGATCAGAAATGGTGCATACGACATCGATGGATGGTTTTCTTGTTATAGGTTAAAACAAAGTAAACAAAGAACAGGAAGAAAATGTTGATCATGACATTGGGGGACTGGACACCCCCAGTGTCACTGTTATGTATCTGGAAGAGGGGAAGTGGGGTGATGGGTGCTGAGAGGAGGGTCGGGTGGGGAGAAAGTATAAAAATATCTGTTAAAAAACAAAAAATCACGAATGCGCATGTGCAGTAGAGAAAGGGGTGGATTGCTCTGAAGTTGTAGTTCCCTTCCTTTTTAATCAAGCATTTTTAGTGACATAAATTATGTTAAATTTTATTTTTAATATAATGTTATTTATTATTGTGGTTTTAATATTGTATGTAGGATTTTGTAAAGTCGCCCTGAGCTTGGGAAGGGCTCCTTATAGAAATAAACATTTACTTACTTACTTACTTACTTCCCTGCTTGTGACATCAAAATTTGTTGCTATAAAAATATTTCTGCTATCAGAAGCAGAAGATTTTTACTTCAGAACAGGGAACATCGGGAACCGATGAAGGGAGATGGCAGCACATCTGTTTTCCTGTGAATGTCCTTAGTACTACTGTGCAGAATTAAATATCCTGAAATTCATGTTTTCAGATGGTTATGAGGTTTGTGACCTGATTCCAAATGCAGTTTTTGGTAAGAAAGGACAGTCACTGTAACCTCACTCAGTCTCTCAAGGATATCCATGTGTTTGTCTTTAAGCTGATATAAATATTAATGATGTCTAAACCAGTATAAGAGGTGCTACTTCATATATATCCCACATCTTACAATTGTTAAATGGGCAGACTGGGTGGACCAAGTGGTCTTTATCTGCCATCAGAATTTTTGTTTCTGTGTTACTTTAAAACCAAATCCCTTTCCATGCTGCTTCTTTGGGTATACTCTGGAACACAAAAGAACACACTGCAGCTTTATTAATTAAAATATTAAGGCAGATAGCCTTACACAAGTCTGCTGAAAAAACTGACTGGGTACTAACAAAGGATAGCCATCAGTGCCAAATCATATTCCGAGAGGACTTCATCTATATCTTTCAGTAGTAACATGCCTCTTCCTGACTGTTTCTTTAAAATAGCCCAGTACTTGTTTTGTGCATGTGCTTTTTTTCTCTTTTCTCTCACTGGCTTAATAATAGTATGCAATTTCAGGATATGAAATAACGGAGGGGGGAAGTAAAAAAATAGTATAATGAATAACCGCGCATGCGTGGTGGGGGGGATGAGGATGCCTGCACTGGGGACTGGACACCTCAGTGCCACTGTTAAATTTTGGGGAAGTGGGTTGGTGGGTGCTGAGAGGGAAGGCTTGTGGGAAGTAAAAATATATGTCAAAACAAACAAACAAACCATGCATGCGTGGTAGTGGGGGGGATTTTAATGATCAGGACACTGGGGGATTGGGCACCCCCAGTGTCACTATTATGTTTTTAGGGGGTGGGGTGGAGTGGTGGTTGCTGAGAGGGAGGGTCAGGTGGAGGGGTTATGTATTTTGGTGGCCATGGACTGCCTAATGTAAAAAAGACATAGTGCGAGCACAGAGTGTTCCCATATGGATGCAACTTTCTTGGCACTCCAAGATGTTGTTGGTTCACAAGGAATGCAGGAGTACTTTTTTTCAAAGCAAGAGGTCTGCAGGGCTCTGCTCACTGCAGCCCTAAAAAGGAAGATGAGAGAGGTAATTGTAAGGTGGCAGGAGGGGGCAGGGTAATAGAGTAGGTTGAGTGGAAGGCAGTCATGCTTATGACTACTTCTACTCTGTACTTTTTGTGGAGGATAGTGGACCCTTGCCATGAAACAGCATAAAGGCTGCTGCAAGGTAGAATCTCAGAAATGGAGGGATGTGGTAATCTGAGGAGAAAGGGTAAGAAAAAGGCTTACTGCCCTGAAAGTAAATACAGTCCCATGGCTGGATGGATTGCACCATTGGTGCTCAGGGAACTAGCATTGGTTCTGGTTGAAACCTTGACAGGGCTACTTAGTAGCTCAGTACAGTGAAGGCTAGATCTGAAAGATTGGAGTGTAGTGAATGTGGTTCTGCTCCATAGGAGAGGAGACAAGGAGCAATGGGGTAACAATGGTCCTCTCAGCCTTACTTTTATTGTTGATAAACTGATGGAGACACTAGTCAAGAAGGACCTAGTGGACTACTTAGAGAGAATTGGATTTCAGGATAGTAAGCATCATGGATTCATGGTGCAGAGGTCTTGTCAGATCATCTTGATAGTATTCTTTGATTAGGTAACTAAGGCAGTAGATACTGTAAGGGAGAATGAGTGGATTTTCTCTACTTCAACTTTAGCAAGACATTTGACTTGATGTCACATAGAAGGTTTCTGAATAAGTTAGAGGATCTGGGTGTAGAGAAGGACTTAGTTGGATGGGAATTTGGTTGAGAGGGGATAGCAGATGGTGGCAATAACTGGGATAAAGTGAAGAGACAAAGATGCCACAAGCAGGGTGTCACTAGGGTCAGTCTTGGGACCAGTCCTTTTCGATATGTTCATCAGTTGCATAGGAGAAGAAACACTAGACAAGATGTGTCTCTTCACAGATGAGAATAAGTTCTGTGGCAGGGAAGACAGTGAGGAAAGGGTAAAAGAGATGTAGAAGGACCTGCAGGTTAGAACTATGGTCCAAATTCTGACAGTTGAAATTCATTGCCAAAAAGTGCAAGGTGATGCACATTGGGAACAAGAACCTCACAACAGAATATTGTATAAGAACCTCACAACAGAATATTGTATGGGGAGTTAAGCTGGGCACTATTTCTAAGGAAAGGGACCTGGGAGTTATCATAAGTGACTCCCTAAACTAATGTTGCCAATGTAATAAGTACATAAAGGTGACCAGAATGTCTGTGTGTATTAGGAGATATTTCAATAGCAGGGAGAAAGAGGAAATACTACCACTCTGTAGATCACTGGTGAGGCCACATCTGGGATACTGTGCACAGTTCTGTAATCCCCATCAAAGGAAAGACAAAGACAAGCAGGAGGCAGTGCAGCATAGGTAACCAAAATGATTCAGGACAACAGGGCAGATCCAATTTTTTTATTCTCTGGAAATTGGATAAGACCCACTAAGCACAAGTGCCTGATATCAGGGGTGACTCAGAAGCACTGAGGAGGTTAAGTGACTTGCTCAGAATCACACAGTATACACACAGAGGTTGTGGGAATCAACTCAAGGTCTACTAGATGTACCAAGCTCATTCACAGCTCATTACTCTAACATCTAGGCTATACTGCCAGCCTCATGGCTATCCTATGAGGAAAAACTTACAGCACTGAACAAGTACTCACTGGAGGCCTGAAGGGGGAGGTGAGACATGATAGAGAGCTTCACGCTCCTGAAAAGAATGAATAAAGTACTCTGTGAGGAACTATTCAGCAGGAGTTGTGAATCAAAAGCACAGGGACCTGAGTGAAAGATGATGGGGGTTTGGGGTGAGATGCAGAAAGGATGTGAGAATGTTTTGCTTTACTTAGAGGGTGGTTGAGCTGCGGAACAGGCTACCAGCTAAAGTGCTGGGCACAAAAATCATCAATAGCTTCAAGCACAGCTGTGACAGAGTTAAGGGATTAATAGTTACTCGGGGGTAGCAGTAAGGCAGGAGGTAAGTGGGACGTGAGAGCATAAACATCATTTAGACAGTAGGTCTCAGGGTCGCATTGGCTATAATGAGGAAGACCTGATGGTTGAATGTTTTTTGTCTGACAACATTGTCTCAGTTTCTGTGTTTCTTTTTTTTTTTTGCAATTAAGTTTATTTTTATTTTATACACTAATACAACCACAAACCAAGAAACTCAGAATAAGTTGTACATTATAACATAACAAGGTACATAGATAACAACATACTGAAATAAACCAGGTCAGATAATCCATTATTGAGCTTTGGTACAGAAAATAAAATAAAAAAGAAATAACAAAAAAAAAAAGAAACCTCCCTCCCACCTTCCTCCCTCTTCCCCCCTTAAAAATCCCAGCGAGCACACTTCAATTGTCAGGTAAAAGGAAAACACAGTAATAAAACTAAGGTAAACTCTAACTCATAGGAACAGTCATCCCCATCAAATCATATTGCAAGCATATGTCACTTAAATCAACGTGCTGCAGATAGGTATATAAATTCTGTGTTGAATGTAAGATAGGTATGTTTAGAAGGGGGTGGGTCAAGATTAGTAACCAAATTTAGCTTTTAAAGCAGTAAACAAGGGACTCCAACAGTTCTGAAATCTAGGCCAAGAATTATTAGTTCTAGTCACACTCCTCTCTGCATTAAGAACGTTAAGAAATTCTGTCCACCATTCCTGAAGAGATGGGACCCAGGTTTCCTTCCAGTGTCTAAGAACCAAACGTTCCTTGACCATGGAAACCATAGCTATCTGTGTCTTAAGAGATAGTGTGGGAACAGTAGAATAATGCCCCAAAATGCATACATTCTCTTCAAAATATGGAAGTAGTGGCAACTAGCCACAGATGTGCTGTTTAACCAATTCCCACAGAGAAATGATTTTTGGACAAGACCATAATTTGTGGCCTAGAGAAGCATTAGTGGCACCGCACCCTGGAGCTGGTAATAAGCCCATTCTATATAATTTATTGGGCATATAGTATAGATTGTGTAAGACATTAAACTGAATACCCCTCAGTCTATCTTGCTTAATTAGTCTATAATTATCCAACCAAATAGATTCCCATTGAGATTCAGATAGGGAGGTGGCCAGGTTGTATTTCCAATAAAAGGCTGTAGATGAGCTATCCTTCCAGCAAATATTGATAAATGCTTTATACAGCCTAGAGACGAGTTTTCCTTGTCTTATATCAATCAAATAGAATCTAAAAAGGTTTCTATGTTGTTCATCCATGGGGGTTTGCCCAAAAACTTTTGAAGACAATGGCGGATTTGGGTGAAATAAACCATGTTTTTGTTGGTGAGTCCAATTTAATTTTTATTTGGAAAACTGCAAGAAGTGAGGTCCTGTGTAATAGGTGTTTCAGTTTTACATCAGCTCGCACTTGAAGAATCTTGGAATCAATGATTCTGTTAGCAATTTTTAAGTTAGGGTTGTTACAGAGGGGTTGGGAAATATCTGTTCTCTGGTGTATCTTGAAATGCATACAGAGCTGGTGGAAAGCTCTAATGCTCCACCCTACAGAGGATTCTTGAATCTCTCGAGGAACTGCTACCCAAGGGCAGTATAGGAGAGCTTGTAAAGAGAGATGCTCAACTTTAGCACACTCGTGGTTGAGCTGAATGCCAGGAAGGGTTGTGAGGGGTTTTTCCCATTGGGGAAGTCCAGAGCAGAAACTTGCTGGCATGGATAGCTAGATAATATGAAAAAAGATCTGATAATTACAGACCGCCTTTATGTTTAGGTCTTGAGAACTTCCAATAAGCTCTGCATGGGGGTTTCCCATTCCAAACAAAGATCGAACACAAGTTGTGCAGATTCTTAAAGAAGGATTTAGGGAGATACAGGACTAGACAATTCAGGGGATAACAAATTTTAGGTAATATTATCGTCTTCAAGATATTTGTCCTGCCCCAAAATGAAATAGGAAGTGTTTTCCATCTTGTCAAGTCTTCCTTAATTGTCTGCACAAAAGGATCTAAATTAAGAACTTTTAGTTTATCCTATCTTGGATAAATTTTATACCTAGGTAGTTTATAGCATTTTTCTCCCATTGAAGGTCAAAAGTTGCTTCTTGTCTACCATAATTGAAAGGGGATAAACAATAGTTTTACTTTCGTTAATTTTATAACCAGAGATCTCACAGAATTAAGTAATAATTTGGAAAGCTAAAGGAAGGAATAATCCCAATTAATTAAGTGGAGAAGCAAGTCGTCTGCAAAAAGTGAGAATTTTGATTCATATGATCCCAGACACAGGCTCTCAATCCCCGCCTCCTTATTGATAACCTTTGCTAGTGGTTCTATGTATAAGTCAAAAAGGTAAGGGGACAGGGGGCATCCTTGTCTGGTTCCGCTCTTTAAAGGGAAGGCAGCTAAGAGTTGATTGTTGCACAAAATTTGTGCTGAGGGACATTGGTAAAGGATATGAATCTGTTTAATGAAATTATCTGGGAGACCAAATTGGGCAAGTACTGTCAATAGATACATCCAACTAACTCTGTCAAAGACTTTTTCTGCATCCAGGGACACCAATACAGCTTTTAACTTGGGGTCCCTGGATGCAGAAACCAAATGGCCCAATTTATGAAAATGATCTGCCAAGGAATGGCCCGAGATAAACCCCGCCTCTTCTGGCCCAATTAAGGGAGTCCAAACTTTGGTTAATCTGGTGGCCAGAATGTTAGCATAAATTTTAATATCTATGTTAATCAGAGATATTGGTCTGTAATTGCCAATTTGCATTGTGTCCTACCCTGGTTTTGGAAGGAGAATAATCCTTGCTTCAAGAAGAGAAGGATCACTTACTGGATAAGATTCCCAGAATGTGAACAACTTATATAATAGAGGGACCAGTTGAGTTTTAAAAGTTTTGTAGAACAAGCCAGTGTGTCCATCTGGTCTGGGGGGGGGTTGTCTGGCTTGAATGAGTCTATCATTGAAGCAATTTCCTCCTCTGTGATAGGCTCATCCAAGAAGTTTTTTTCAGATTCTGGCAGGCAAGGGAGATCTACTTTCCAAAGGAAAGCACCCATCAGTTAGAACTGAGAATCTGACACCTGTTGGGAGGAGTAGAGATTTTGGTAGAATTCTCTAAAGGATGTCACCATGTCTTGGGGGTCTTTAGTAATTAAATCAGTGTGCGGGTGTCGAATTGCTGTAATCCATTTGGCCGCAGAGCGTTGCTTTAATTGCCATGCTAAGAACTTGCCAGCTTTATTGCCTTGGCCGATATAGGTTACCTTAATCTGAGATGCAGCTTTCTCCACTTTTTCCAGGAGAGAGATCTAGGATATTGGGCCCTAAGTTGAGCCAGTTCTAAATGTTTCTCTGGAGGAAGTTTAACAATGCCTTGGGGTTCCAAGTTACGAATCCTATCTAAACACACATTTAAATGACATTGCTTTTTCCTCTTAGCCACAGTCGCAGCTCGAATAAGCTCCCCTCTCCAAGTTGACTTTAGGGCTGCCCAAACTTTGTCTACCTCAGGTATAGAATCCATAGTCTCTTGAATGGTAAGGGAAAGGTAAGCTTGGAAGCGGGAACAAATCTGAGGGTCTTTCAAAAGAAAGTTATTTAGAGACTAGGTATGGGGTCTAAAAGGTGATCCATGAGTTTCCAATAAAAGCAAAATCAGTGAGTGGTCAGATATCACTCTAGCATAGATCTGAACATCAAGAATGCCACAGCAAAATTGTTGGTTCACTAAGAAGAAGTCAAGACGAGAGTGGCCTTATGTACTGATGAAAAAAGGTGTAATCTTTAGTTAAAGGAAAGATAAGCCTCCAAGGGTCTACCAACCCTAGTGATGACATAAGATCTAGTAAGGCTTGCTGGGCTGGGGACAGACCAAGACCTTTGTGGTAAGTCCGATCAATATCATTAACTTGGACAAGGTTCCAGTCCCCACCCAGAATAATTGGTAGCTGTACAAAGGGAGCTAGCTCAGAAGAGAATTGGGCAAAGAAGGAGGGACAATCTACATTGGGACCATACCTTGACCCCAACACATTGACCCCAATAGTAGCTCCTGATTGCCCAACACACCGTGAACCAGAATGTAGTGACGTTCCAAGTCTCTCACCACACGGGTAGCAGAGAAGGGCACCCCTTTTGCCAACAGAATAGCCACACCCCTTTTACGAGAGTTAAATCTGGCTCCAAAAACTTGGCCCACCCAATTTCTTTGCAAGAATTTCTCTTGTGCAGATAAGAGCTGGGTTTCTTGCAAAAAAATAATCATAGGGCTGTATTTTGCCAAATGCTTTAGTATAACATTTTTTTTTAATTGTCTCTGCCCCTTTAATGTTCCAGGATAGAATTTTCAAGTTAGACATGACTGAAAATACGAATACCATTGATAAGGGGATACTGAAGAAATAAGAGTACCCACTCCCTCCCTCCCTCCACCCTCTCCCCAACAAAAATAGAAACCAGCTTAACATAAACAAAGAAAGAAAAATCTTACCAAACCCATCCCAAAACAATGTCTAATCAGCCCATTAACCAGGACCTAGGCCTACACCTCCTACTATGGGTCCTGATGCTACCCAAAGGTGAGCTGTCTCCCTCCGGTACCAAAGGGACTTATTGATGCAGCTTATCACCATGCAAGATAAAATAAATAAAAGCTGATATTGAGAGGCAAAAACCCTCTTTAGGGCAAGATTATCACTAGAACCAAGAGAGAGAAAGGGTATTTTAACAGTAAAACTCCACCCCTTCTATATTAGTCACCTTCTTTGGCACAAAAATACTAAGAGTGGAACTAAATCATATACTTTGCCCAAGTTAGGCATTTGTCAAAATAAAAGCCTCTCACACTTATGTATTCAGAGAAACCAAAGATGTAAAATATTTAGTTAAAACATATTGTTGAGCTATAAGTAAACTTTCACAACTCCTAATATTATAAAAACTGTTTTTACCGTTAAGTTATACTATTAACTGAATAGAATTGTGCCATCTAGTGGACTACATAGAAACATAGGAATTTGATGGCAGATAAGGACCGCTTGGCCCACCTAATCTGCCCATTTCCCTACCTAATGCATAGGCTGCAGATCCTAGTTAACTAACAGCCTACTTGCTCCTACCCCCCCTCTAGAATTGCTTTATGTCTGTCCCATGCATTCTTGAATTCCTCCACTGTTTTTGAGTCCACTACCTCCTCAAGAAAGCTGTTCCACGTATCCACAACCCTCACAGTGAAAAAATACTTCCTCACATTACCTTTGAGCCATCCCCCCTCTGTCTTCAAATTGTGCCCCCTTGTTCTTGCAAATCTCTTTTTCTGAAAGATGCTACAATTTTGGACTCTGTTGATTCCCTTGATGTACTTGAAAGTTTCTATCATATCCCCTTTTCCCTCCTCGAGTGCATACATATTAAGCTTCTTTAATCTATCTTCATAAGTCTGCTGGTGCAGACCCTGCACCATTTTAGTTGCCCCCTTCTGGACAGCCTCAATCCTGTCCATGTCTTTGTGGAGATGGGGTCTCCAGAACAGGACGCAGAACTCCAGATGGGGTCTCACCAACTGTCTGTACAAAGGGATAACAACTTCCTGTTTTCTACTGGTGATGCCTCTCCCTATGCATCCCAGTATCCCACCAGCTCTTCTTACTGCCTCGAAAACTTAGAAATGCACGCTCTGTAGCAACTTTAAGAGTTGCCCATAGCATCTATTAACTGATCACTCTATCAGATATTATCAACAAAACAATTCCCTCTGAACTTAAACGGTTGATACCATCCAACAAGGGAGCAAATATATAAGAAAATGTAAATAATATATAAAAAAAAAGAGAAAAAAATTATATGCGCTTCCTATGTTAAGAAAGGGCGAAAGTAGTTCAGCTGTATATCAAAGCAAGTTACATACTGTTCTTGCTTCAGTGGTCCCCAAGTGAAAAGGATGGCAGTCAAAATGTGTCCTTTAATATTATTTAGTTTCAGCACTAAAAGAAGAGATGGTGGTTTTAATATAGTCAAACCTATAAAATACAAATTACAGCATGTTAGCTAGAGTAAACACAGAAGAAACGTTAGAGTACTCTCAAGGAAACATCATACTCAAAAAAATGCTCCAGTCTCATGCGGGAAATAAATCCGGGAGAGTCTTCTGAAGTGCCTTCAGGGAATCTTCTGCCGAGCCAAAACGTTTAGCATCATCTTCTAGAGTGACTTCCAGTTTGGCTGGACATAACATACTGTGATGAATCCCTGCTGCCCACAGCTTTGAAGTAATTGGCCTAAAGGTCACATGTATTTGCTTAGTTTTAAACATCGGGTCTGGTACCAGTCTTAGTTTTTTACTCTCCCATAAAATTGCCAATAACTTCCTTGCTTCTTTCATAATGAATTCTCAGTCCAGAAAATTCAATAGCTTAAAGATAATCGGTCGAGGGGGGTCAGCGGATGAAGGCCTGGCCCAAAGCGAGCACTGGACTTGCTCAATAATATATTCAGGGCCATTAGGAGAGGGCCCCACAGTTTTCTTCAAGAAGTTTTGCAGAAAGAGGATGGTATTGGGGCTCTCCTCCTCTTCAGGTAACCCCAGCAGAACCAAGTTATTTCGTCTGCTCCTTCCTTTGAGGTCATCAATACGCTCCTCTGATTTAGTTTGGGACCTTTTCAGAGCGATGATCTCAGGCTCCATTTTATCCTGCTTCTTCTCTACCAAACTAACCCTTGCCTCGGAATCAGCAACTCGACAAGAGAGCTGGGTAAGTGCTGGTTTAATGTCAGCAACATTGTCGATTAGTTTTAAGATGGCTTCTTTAATTGAAGCAAGTTCTGTGCAAATATATGCTGAAGAGGTATGCAGAATATCCTGTAGAGGCGAGCTGCTGTGTCGGGGACATTTAGCTTCTGACTCCTGTGTTGTAACCGCTGCAGAGGCCACATCCAAGCTCTGGGGAGAAGGGGAGGAATCCATTTCTCTGTGAGTAAGATTTAGTGATTATAATCTTCTACCGCGCTCTCTTAAATTGTTGTGAAAGTCAGTAGTTTAAATACCAACAGTTTGGTGACTTTTATTTGCAAGATGTACGGGGGGGACAACGGAGCTCTTCTACCCACATCCTACTCCTTTGCTAGCATCACGTGACTCATTTTCTGTGTTTCTATGTTTCACTGTGCTTTGGGTAGTCTCACAATGAAGTAAATAAAACTACACAAATTTCATGTTGTCTTCACCATGAAACAGATGGAGGCAATACTCCACGTAGTTTCATAATGGTGAAACTTCACCAACAAAGTCCATTATGCTTTACTAAGTGTGTATAGGAAAGCAGATCACATGACAGATTTATTGTGCAAAAAGATGGTCACATGGTACACACTGTAGCAGGAATATTACCATGTGACTACATGCCTAAGTCTGTAGTCAAAGAGCAGTAGTGGTAGTAGTTGTAGTAGTTGTAGTAGCAGGAAGTGTCTGTATATTGTGAAAGCAGTCATTCATAATACTATAATTCAAAGGGTCACTGGGCACCTATGAAGGTATGGTTTAGAATTAAACAGAAGGGAAGAGTAAGTACAGTGCTGCCCACCAGGATGAAGTGCATTAATGGGCATATGTTGTGCATTACAAAACTGCCTTGTGAGACATTACAGAGCCTTACCGCAGTGATTACATTCTGTAAGTTGACCAGCAGGTGGTGAGCATACACTTCATGATCCATGCTTGCCAATCACCTAGGTGATTATCACTGCCAGTTACTAAGGGTAGGATGGTCTTGTAAGGCTCTCAGGACTTTGAGAATGCACATTGTACAGTAAATATCCTCCCTTTAACATTCTGGGACACTGAAAGTTGCCTGTTTTTAGTTTGAATTCCTGGGTTTCAAGTGGTGTGTGGAGATTATGATGACTGTGACAGGGGTTGCAATTAAAATGTTTTTTAGCCATTTTTGTGACATATTTTACTTTATCTTGCATGTTTGGATACTGTGCCACTTTACATGAAGATCCAAAGATGGTGCTTACACACAGGGATGCCTATCAGACTTGGTGCCTTTGACAGAAACTGCTATTAAAATGTAAGTTTTATAAGGAAAACCATAATTTGCAGGCCCTCATAAATGACTTTGTGGGTAGGTGGTAAACATGTGTATCTGCTTTCATATTCACTGTTGAATCATGGGTGTCAAATACAATTTTTTTTAAATACTCTCAGTTCTCCTTGATCTTAGTTGAGCCAAAATCTATTGTTTTTTGACAAATCTTTGGATCCAAAGTTTCATTCATATATATATATATATATATATATATATATATATAATATATATAATACAATGGCCTGTGTTCAAATATGCCATTTATTTCCATGAATGAGGGGGCGGGACCACAACGCACAAATGGCAAAGCCATGAGTGAGTTATGAAAGTCCCACCACTTCACGAATGGAAATTGATGGCATATCTGAACACAGTCCATTGTATGTTCTATGTTTACAATATTTGTGTTCTGTGTGACAATTAAAGGCAGATTCATGGTGGGATTTGCAGAATGGGATGTTAATCAAGTTGATTGTGATGTAAACAAGTGAAAAATAAGCAGTACTATTTGGCCATTGGGTGAATAACATTGTTTATCTTTCACTTGGGTCAGAGTCTTGGGAAAGTAATCTATGTTATTTAGTTAGTTAATTAGTTAGTTAGTTAGTTCTTGGATATATACCGTTGAGCTGGAATCTCATTTACAAAGCTTCCACATTATTTAAACAAAGTCAAACAGTACAATACATGGGAATGGAACAATAAGTTTAGAAAAAGTGCTTAAATTATTACACTTACATAAGGAAAACATATTTGCCATACATAAAGTGAGATAGTCAAAATATTGAGCCTTGTCAGGAGATGCAATAGGAAGGGAAGATTAGAGAAGGAAGGGGAGAAGGGGAAATAAGTGCAGCATTGGTAAGTGGAGAGGGTATGGGGGAAGGAGGGCAGGGAATAAGGAGTAAGGGTTGGGCAGGCAATCGTGAGATTGGGAGGGAGTAGGGCAGTGAGGGGGTATAGCAGCAGTGGAGGTTGGGCAGGCAAAGGAGGAGTAGGGAGGGAGTGGGGCAGTGAGGGGGTATAGCAGCAGTAGGAGGGTAGGCCAGGCATGGTAAAGAAATTGTAAAATAGGTGTAGTGTGGCTGGAGGAGCAGGAATGAAGGGAAGGCAAGACAGAGAGGAGGGGTAAGTAGGAAACTGGCCAGATGTGGGTGGTGGGGGAGGAGGGGGTAGCGGGGCAGGGAGAAGGAGTAATGTAGAACTGGCCTGGGGTGAGTGGAGGGGGATGAAGGCATAGAGGAGTAGTGCCGCAGAGGGGGTAGGTCTGTGTAGCAGTCACAGTTACTAAGAGAGGTAAAGTGTTGATGAAGTTTTTTTCTTGAATGGCCCAAGCCTGTGTTCACTGGATAAGTCAGAAGGGAGTTCATTAAGCCAGCTCGGAGCTTGGTAAGCGAAGGACCTCTGCACTTGTGAGGTTCTGAGGAAGGAAACTTGCAGAGAATGTGTGGCCATGCTCCTCGTCCGATGGGGTTATTTACCTCATATAGGAGAGCCTGGGTGGCAGGAGGGGTTAGACTGAGGCTTGCTTCTTCCATAAGAGACCTATTTAAGTAGTGTAATCCCTACATGCATGGTACACACACACACACACCTATATGTGTGTGTATACACACACACCCACACATATGCTTTTTTAGATTTTGTTTTTATGGTCTCTTTCACTGCGGACTAAAACAAGCCAAAGATATTGTAATTTTTATATTACTTCAAGAGCAGTTCATATTGAGGTGCCTTTGACTGCTATAAACTCAAGGGAGATAAAGCACATTTTAACACAGTGTCTATGTCCATCATTAACATGCTAAAGTTGCAATACATACAGTACATACAGTACATTTGATTATTGTAACAAGTGTTCCATCTCTTACATTTCAAAGTCGGGCACTCACCACCTCAAATAAGACAGGCACCAGTCTGCAATAGTTTCAGACTTTGCAGTCCATTTATTCAATAAAAAAAACACATCATGCAGACAATAGATGTGCTTGCCTGGCACGTTTTGACTATACAAATCCTTTATAAGATTTGAATATCTGAAATATGTCAGGCAGCCACAACTATTGTCTGCATGATGTTGTGTTTATATTATTGAATAAATGGACTACAAAGCCTGAAACTGTTGGAGATTGGTGCCTGTCTTATTTGAGGTGGTGAATGCCCGTCTTTGAGATGTGATTGTGCTTAAATGTATCAGGAGCACCACCGTCCCAGTTCAAACTCTACTGCTTGCTTCTTGTTCTATCTCTTATTTCCACATCTGCAAAAGCACTAGCATGAAACTCCAAAAGAACTGTCCCCAGAAAATCAAATCCAAGAACCAAATGCAAATCTAATAATGAGCAAAAGGAGATTTATTGTAACTTGGAGATTACAATAAATCTTTTGCTCAATGCTAAATTTGCATCTGGTTCTTTGATTTGTTTCCCCAGAGGGCAGTTCCTTTAGAGTTTCAGGTTACATTCAGCACCTGTCACCTGACACTACATCTCCATGCTGGTTCTAGGATCGCTGCATTTTTGTTTTAAAAGTCACAGAATAAATAGCACATATATGCAAACTTTGGCCTATACACTGCAACTCCATGTAATGCCTTTTTCTGTCGTGGAGCACGTTTAATCAGAGGAAGGGGAGGAGTCTCTCCACCCATGCCCAGACTATCCTTCCCCCACAGTAGCCGACTGTACTATTTGTATCAGTAAAATTAAAAGTCTAGTCCTAGGTGTACCCTGCCTCACCCACACCTGTGAGCTATACTCTCAGACGGGGTGCCTCAATCTTGATTGCTGCATTCAGTATGAAGTTTGCCTTCTCACCAAGAAATCTACTCTTGGACTTACCTCTCCAGGACTGCAAAGCCTCCTTAATTGGCCTAACACCACAAGATGCATCAGGGGGGTAAACAATTTGACCCTAAGCATCCCCTTCCACTGAACCATGCAAGGTCAACAGTCCTATGAGTACTGGGTGCTGCTATGGCTCAATACGCTTGACATATGCATTACAAAAGAAATAAACCTAGGACCTCTGTACTGCCCTAACCTCAAACAGCAACTGTGATTGTGGGACCTGATTCCCCTCCCATCTCCTCTCCTCTCATCAGTCTTCCACATTCCTACTTGCCCTCTAATCTTGCTCCTCTCTCCTCCCTACTTTCTGTTCTACCCCCCCCCGGCTCTCCTCCTCCTCCTCCTCCTTCCCTCTCATTTTCACCCTTTCCCCTCCACCCCACTGTCCTGTATACCAGTGACATTCTTATTTCCCTCATCCCTCTCCTCTGCCTCCCTGTGTACCTCCTCCCCTGTTTCCTTCCTTTGTTTACCCTTCCTCCCACCCCATCCCCTCTCTGCCCTGGCTTTCCCCATGATCTCCCATCCTCCCACCCCTCTCTGCCCATAGTCATTCCTTTGCCCCTCCTTCTGCCCTCTCCGCCCTCCGCCTCCTCTCTCTATTTTCTCATTTCCCCTGACCCCTCCCCATCTCCCTCAATTTTCTTTTGTTATCCCTCTCTCTCATTTTTACTTTTGTTCACCTCCCCCTCCCACCCTGGTAAGTCAGTCCCTCCCATAGGCTTCAGGGTCTCTGCCTTGTCACTTCTCATCCTGGTAACATGAGCCTCCCTGCTGTTTATTCCTATTAGCACTTCAGACAATAGAACTGATGCTAGCTAAGTGTTTTCATAGCTTACCTAATTTTAGTTCTGACACTCACTGTGTTTTCCGAAACATCCTATATTGCTAACTGCCTTATTTTCTTAACTGGGCCAAGTGACCTTGTCCTGGATATACTACTGTGTGATACCCTGACCCCAGTACAACTGTCTATACCTGCAAAAGTGCATAACTTTACCAACTGAACCTGTTCTAGCATTTTCTGCTCAGTATTTTGCACTCCTCATTTGATACTTTTACTGGTAGTAACATTGCTTTACTGTAAACTGAAAATTTGATGATTGTGTATATGTAATCTCTATATTTTGAATTTGTACATATTGTGATTACTATGACATGGAACCTTTGTAAAACAGCCTTTGGCACTAAGGTACTTTCCTAGATAATAAATAAATAAAAAAAATAAATAAATAAAAACAGGCAGTAAATTATTGCAACTCCAGCAGACTGCCTCTTGATTAGCATGGGTCAAAATTAACTTCTCAGATGGCAGTGACTTTTTCACCATCATGTTTAGCACTGATCAGTGGGATTGACTTGTTGCCTTTATAGCCACTGTGTGATGCAACTGTGCATTAGAATCAGCTGACTACTTTAATGTCTGAGCCAACAAAATGCAGATGTTCAAAAAAGCACATTTTATTAGCTGTTCACTATTCCATTAATATTGATAGAAGTTTCTGAAAGAAAGGATTTATTTCTTATTTTATCATTATGCCACTGATTCTGACTGCTAACGACCATGCTTTTACTCTCAGACAGCTTCATAACCAGTCTCATACAAGAATTATGTCTATCCTATTCTTGGATACTGTTGTTTGCCCCACATAGCAGATTATATTAGTAATAACGAAAATTTATTGTGTCTACATTTTTTTGAAATCCACATTATGAAAATGGATTTAATCTTCTTAAATATTTGGATTCAAACCAACTTGAGAGTCTCAATAAATTAATAGTGTAAACTACAGTTCACAAATATCATGTGGAACATGCTGCTGCACCCAGAACAGTTCAGATATGTATACTGTTGATGAAATACGATGTGTGTACTGTTTTCATCATTATAAACTCAAGTGCTCTCTAAATTTATGTTGCAATCATAAATGAATATGCATTGTATATATCTATATGATGATTTTCTTATTTATTTGTAAATGACATCTTATCTATCTGTTATAAATCATGATGTTATGATTACAGTGCAAGTTTATGATGTAGATAGCGATGTCACTATAATATTTTTTTTAAAAATCCTCAAATTTTGGTGTTTTGATTACTTATGTCTATGTTGACATAGTCTGATAATATGAATCCTATAACCATCAACAGCTGACATTAGAATAATATGTAACAGTAGGGAAATGCAATGGCCTGCAGAGTATGTTCATTTATATGCTGTAAAAGCTATGAACTCTGTTTGGTAATTCTACTATCTTCCATATTCTAAATAAAATCAAAGGTGACTTAACGTATTAAGGAAAGCAGTTGCAGAAAAAGTAATTCTAGACTGTAAATACTCTACCACCCATTCCAGTGTAAAATTTCTTCAGATGCACCATACAGTTTCTTCTAGTGCCACATCCAACTCTTCAGTCATTAAATTAACAAAAAAAAAAACGCAATCACATTGAGTCAGTCATAGCAGCTTGAGACAGTATGGACTGACATATCACAGAGGTTACAGCTGTGAGATGTGAATGCAATTAGTATACGCAGCAGACTGGGTTTGATTCCTACATCAGCGAATAGCCCACTGTATGGTCCTGAGTTACAGTAAATGTCACTTAACCTCAAGGTGCTCCATGTTTACCCCTGGAAATATGGTTAAAAAAATTAGAAAGTGCATACTATGAAACCGGTAAGCAAAGCTGAGTTAAAATCATATTGTCATGGTAAGCATTAGTTTTTTGAAGGGGTGAGGACAAAATACCCAGAATATCCTTCAACATTTACAATGTTTTGAGGAAGGTAGTATTGAAAAGTATTTGATGTTGAAGGATAGCGTCAAAACCTGATGCCCTCACTGAGATGTTGGCAAACAACTCATCATGTCGCAATTCAGCCCCCTACCAAAATGGGAAGAATACACTGTCCTATGCATGAGGTCTCCTATGCTACCACAGCAACTGGTATCTGCAACATTACCCCTGTGCCTGGCACCTGCTAAACTGTCCCTGTAACTGGAACCAGCTACACTTCCACAGTGCATGGCACTAACCATTCTGCCATGATTCCAGACATCTGCCACACAGCCCTTAAGCATGGCAATGGCAACACAGAATCTGAACCTGGCACCTGTCTCAATACTCTTGCATACAACATGACAACTGCTATACTGCACATGTGCCTGGTACCTACCACATTGTCTCTGTGCATTGGGCCCTCACTCTATTGGGAAGAAACACATTCTGAAGGGAAACAAATATTCCATTTGAACATAAATTATACAGGAGTGTGCAGTAATAATGACTGTACTTACAGCCACAAGCTCAGCGATTGCCAATGTTCATAATAAGCCTCCACCTCCCTCCCAACACCACATCTACAATAAATTAATTGAGGTGGTATGACAGCTCTCATTTCCTGCCCATCAAAAACTCTGTCTAGGCTAGTTTCTGAACCATTAGACACACAGAATTACACTGCATACCATAGGTATGTAAATGATACAATGATAGATTACTTGTTTAGTTACTGTGTGCCTTTAATGTGGAATTCTCTTCCCTGGTGCCTCTCTGAGCAGTGTCACAGCTGAAATCAGCTACTTTCTTCATGGTTTTTATCATGCAGCATGGCTGTTTTTACTCTGATCTCCATAGGTAGGAGAGAGAGGCATGACCATTCACATGGCAGCCCCTTCCCCCATGATAACACTTCTCTAAGATGCAAGATGAGATCAGCTGTTTTCTTTTCATCTTTGTTTTAGCAGCAGGCTGGGAGATGTGAATGTGTGACTCCATGCCGGTTTGCACCTCCCCAGTCAATTATAATACTTTTTTACTTACTCACAGTCTTCTGAGATTCAGGGTGGTTGCAGACTCTTATGGTGCTGGGTCTTTAGAATGTACCTTGGAGATGATAGGTGCATTCTATACCTTTAACTATTGCTTTGATATGAAAAATACATGTACCTTTGACACTTCTTATCATGCCGCTTGGAGTCATGGTGGCACGACGAGAAATGAGAGTCATGGTAACCAAGTACCAACAATTATTTTCACTGTCTTATACCCATTCAGCTGAATTTGTTACAGTGGTATCTGAAATCAAAATTCATAACTTTTTTTTATTATACACACAATGAGAAATGAGCAGCTGAGTAGCTGCTGTCCCCATGGTAACAATATAACTGGTATCAAACATTGCAACACTTTCTGTAAATTACTACTGTTCCAATGGCATATGAGTTACCTTTCTTTACCCACAACTCACTGAATTATATTCCTCAATACTAATTTTCATTAGTAAAACATAAACAGAAATTACATAATTAAACTTAAGACATTTTAATTGCAGGTATTTCAGAGTGTCTTGACTTCACATACACTGGATACAGCATACACTACCCCCTGAAAAATGTCTCGGTTTTAATAACCAAAGACCTCTTTACACATTAACTGTGTGCCCCCTGAATGCATTTACAATTGTATTGTTCTTTCAGACAGATGTACTGTATTGCAGTTATAATTCAGATGCAGCAGTTCAAGTCTATACATTAGTACATGAGGGGTGTAAAAAGTGCATACGCTGTTAGTGTTTAAAACTCAGACTGCATCACTCAGTGAGACAGTTACAGCAAGGTGAGATGTAATTGAACCCCTTCTCAAAAATTGATTGTTACAAGTGAACTGCTGAATCAGCCTTCATGCATATATCTATATGATTCTATGTGGTGTAAATATTTTGCTGCTTTTTGCAGCTAATACTGAATTATAATAATTGTAACTTAGCTCCCAGTATAGCTTACCCATGATAAGTGAGTTTTGCTTTCCATGCTGGGGCTGGATAAGCCATGCAGCATGGTCTAGGAAAGGGGTTCATGAACTAAGTAACCTCTGACATGTTTGATATTGACTGCAGTAAAATTTTAATTAGAAGTATTTAAAATATGAACTATTGTATAGATCGAAAACAAGCTGGTGCTATCTATCCAGTTGTGTCCAGCTGATAGATTACTGGGGTACAGCAGCAGTATGCACCTTCTTTGTGAAGTGGATACTCAGAGCCAGAAATCCTTCCAAGGGAAGGGATGAGAGGGGAAAGCTATGATCTAGTAATGAGGTGCTGCTGGTCAGGCTGTCTGGAGTCATGTGTACACAGAACAGTCCAGTCTCTACTAGCTGATCAGTGCTATATGCTTTTTTTTTGTTCTGCCTATGTTCGCACAAAACAATAACAAAAATATTAACCAGGCATACAAAATACCATTGCACAAACAGCGTACTGCTTTAACAGTGAGCACATATGGGTGAATCAATTGTCCAGTTAATTACAGCAACATGCTGGCCCTCTCTACAAAGAAGTGTACTGGATGACTATCCCTGTGACTACTGGAATTGATATCTATAATAATGTATTGCATTGTTACTGTACCCAAGACACAAAGAAATAATATATGAAGTTATACCTAGTACTTTAAAGAACTGTGTCTACTGTACTTGCCTTTCAGGAAATGTGTTCAATCATCATGCAGGTTCATTCCTCTAAATCTCAAGTCACCCAAATGTGGGACTTAGTCCCATAAAATGTGAGCAAAAATCAGAACAAAATGTCATGTGTCTGCAAATGATAGAGACGGGGTGGGGTAGGATGCTGTAAATTAGTGCTTACGTGTTTGCATCATTTGCTGTGCATTTATCGACATGCACTAGGTCAATATGGGTTTCTGCTTTAAAGGCCAAGTGATGAGAACATAACAGCACTCAGTGTGGGACAGAGAACATGTTTTTAGTGGTAAAATTCCACACAACAAAGTAAAGCACATATAGTATACAGTATACTGTGGCAGGCACAGCAAGGTGATACACTGTTGCAAATGGCTGTCTTTGATGTTTGAAACAGTGAAACATTTTCAGATAGTAAGTTGCAAATCACAGATAATAAATACATTGTTGCAAACTGTTCTAGAAAGATGGAAATATAGAATTTGATGGTAGATAAGGACCACTTGGCCCATCTAGTCTGCCCATTTCTCCCTACCTACACTATTACCGCAGGCCATTCTTATCTCAAAGAGAACCCTATGCTCCAATGTATTACCTTTCTGTGTCTACTATATACATATATATATATATATATATATATATATATATATATACACACACATATACAATAGTGGTGAAGGAATAACATTCTCAATAAATAGTTATTTCCACCTCTATTGAATATCACTGAGCTGATGTAGACACTGTGGAATAGCTTAACAAATATTCCACAGTGTCTACATTGGCTAGTGATATTCAACAATGATTACATCAGTAAGGCACATCCCAAACCACATCAGAACTTATTTTGCTACTACTACAAAATTAATTAAATCAACAACACCTGAAGCCAATCACATCCACAAATAACTTGTGCTACCTCTACTATTGGAGACACTGCATTCCTGCTTGACAAACTGTTCTCTCACAGACACTGCTCACAGCCACTTAAAGCAGCACAATCCTCCAAAGAACCTGTAAAGAAAAGAAAAAAACAACTATCAGAATGAAGAACACAGCTCAAACACTGAACAAATCTGAAGAACATCTACCTGACCACAAAGAACAATAAAAAGAGTGGATTAATAAATTAACATTAAGAAGATCTCGCTGTGAAGTTAACATTTATAAAGAAATAGAACTCAGCTGTAGTCAATTCAAAGCTGACCTAGAGCCACTCAAAGATCCATCCTTAAAAATACCAAACTGATACATAAAAAGTAAAACAATATATCAATTTTCACCAAACAAAAAACAGGAACTAGACACAGAAATGACAAATTCATTCATTAAAAGCACTAAAAATGAAAATACAAGAAAAAAGATCAAAAATGATATCAATCATTTCCAACAATATTTGTGGGAACAACATGGCATAACTGAATTATTCCACTACATGCCTCCAGACAAACTTAATATTCTATTATGCCAGTACTTCATGTCTATGCACTAAGCAGATGGAAATGAATATGAACCTTTAACCATCAGATCAAAACTACAAAGCATAGAACGATATCTAAAAGAAATGGAATATCCACAGTTGCTTTTAATTTCAAACTATTTTATGAAAACAAGACAAGTTGTTTTATCAAAACAAAACATCTTGAAAGAACAAGGCAAAGGTAATCAGCCACAAGCAGCTGATGACCTCACTGACACAATCATAGAACAACTACATGACAAAGACATTCTTGACCCCAAAAATCCACAGTCACTACTGAACACAATGTGGCTTGTCGTAACAATTCACTTTGTGTTGAGAGGAACAACAGAAACCCATAATCGCCAGTGGGGAGACATAAAACTAGGCAAAGATGAACATGGCACGCTCTACCTAGAGTATATATGAGAAAGACAAACAAAAACTCATACGGGAAGTAATCCCAAAGACAAAAGACAATGAAAACCTAGAGCCCAGCAAACCAAAAACCAAAAACAATTCCCAGTCAACAACTATTTAATCTTTAAAAGCAAATGGCCTGTCAATTGCAACAATGACAATACAGCATTTTTCTTAGCAATTAATCAAACAAAATCACAATATCCAACACACTGGTATAAAAACCAGCCACTTGGTATCAATTACATCAGCAAAATAGTAAAGAACATGACTGATACTGCTGGCATTCACACAGAAAAATGCTTAACTAACCACTCAATATGTAAACATTTAGTGCAAAAGTTAAGCGACCCAAATGTTCCCACAAATGAAATCATTCAAATATCAGGACATAAGAAGATCCTATCTATCAATCTCTATTCCAAAATAAGTGATGAAAAGCAAAAAAAATATATCAAACATACTGAGCAACACAACTGAGCCTGTACCATCGACATCTTCTGAAGAGTACTACGAAAAGCCACATACAAGCAGAAGCTTTTCTTCCACTGACAAACAACAGCCAAATACCAGCTCTTATTCCATTGAAAAGCCACATATAAGCAGCAGCATTTCTGCAAAAGACTACAGCTGCAAAACAAAGCCACAAGAAACCAGCACAATCTCATTCCCAAACAGTATGCCAGAATGCTTCAACTACCCCACTATACGTGCGGAGAAAATGACCTTCAACATCATACAAGGTAAATAACTCAATTCTACATAACCCAGCAAATATAACCCCCTTAACGTACACAGAGAACAATAACATTCTGGTTCTCTTCTCTAACACAGGAACACAGCATGACAAGAAAAGTAAGTGCAAAGGACCTGTGATATCATCAGATAGCGACTCAAACTAAAATCCAACCAGCACAAATTCTGAGCAAATATATTCCAACACAAAAAAGTATTTCTTCTGCAAACAATGACTTTATCGCAATACAGACTTTAAGTTAATGTTTTGTTGAATGTTAGAAAAGTTGAATAAAATGAATGAAAAAGTTAAATTCAGCAGAAAACTGTGGAAAACAAACTGTGCAACTAATAAATAATGAGTATTTCATTATGACTGCTAAATTAAGCAGAACAGAGTAATAAAACATATAAGAACACTTGTATGACTTGAACACTTACAACTATGTCCTAAAAAGAAATGTATATGTTTTGAAGCACAAAACCACATTTACGCAATGAACCCCACAAATGCGGAAGTAAAGTACATACAGCGCACAACATATCCCAAACATGAACTGTGCGCTACATAACATAAGCATGAGTGTAACCCAAACCACTAAAATAACATACACTCCATTAATATTAAACCATGAAAAAAATTAAAACACATACGATGTATCTCGCAAGCCAACCTACATCAAACACTGAAACTCTGCCCCAAAGTGAACTCCATCCCAAACCTAAACAGCTAATGAAACACAAACCAGCATGCAACTAAATGTGCAACAACCAGTTGACTATCTCAAAACATATCATTCATGGCATTCAACCAATAAAAATAGCAACCTTCACCCACATCAACCAACTGAAATGCACAAACATCCCACATATACCAGAACAACATCTACTTCATTTATAAAAACTGAACAACAGCAGAAGGACACAGGAACACCACATAACAACACAGCAAAATAGTAGACATCTACAAACATGAAAATACAGAACCTTATTGTATAAATAGCAGACATGATGTGTGACTTGTGGAATATGGATAATATTAGTATTCATGAAATTACCGCAGTTCACTCTGCATTTGTGCTAATATTTTCCATATTCCACAGTCGCCCATCATGTATCCTCTATATACAGATATATATATA
Source organism: Neoceratodus forsteri (assembly GCA_016271365.2). Classification (NCBI taxonomy): domain Eukaryota; kingdom Metazoa; phylum Chordata; order Ceratodontiformes; family Ceratodontidae; genus Neoceratodus; species Neoceratodus forsteri. The sequence continues at coordinate 638,859,184 of CM028133.1, forward strand.
TATATAGTCTTTGCAAAACTACATTAATGCACCAGTTAGACTTCAAGTTAATGCTAGAAAAGTATGGAAATGTGGCTTTAGGGTACTCTAGCTCCCCACTCCCACCACCAAGCAGCAAAAGGAAAAAAATGTTAGTGTTTGGGGTCTCTGGAGTCTTGGCAAATCACTGGTGGGGTCTTATGAACATATGAACATATGAAATTACCAGCAGATAAAGGCCTCATGGTCTATCAAGTCTGTTTGATTGTGCAGCTAGAAGCCCCTATACTGCAGCTGCCTCCCTCCTCCCTCCCCACCAGTGACCCTCACCTTTACCCTGTCCCATCCCCTTTTGAAGCAGCCCACTGTTTTACAGGATACAACTACCTTTGGCAATGCATTCCACCCAAACACCACCCTCTCCATAAAAGAATGTCTCCTCATTTCCCTCCTGAACATCCCCTTCCAATCTCAGATTGTGCCCACGAGTGTCCCTCCCCCTCCTTAATTTGAAAAGCCCTTCTATGCCTATTTTATTTATTCCCTTCATGTACTTGAAGTTTTCAATCATGTCCCCCTATCCCTACTTTCCTCCAGGGAGTACATGTTCAACTCCCTCAGCCTACTCTCATGGGTCATATCCCCTAGACCCTGGCTCATTTTTGTTGCCCTGTGCTGCACTGCCTCTAGTAATCTAATGTCCTTCTTCAGGTATGACTGCCAGAACTGTATGCAGTACTCTAGGTGTGGTCCAACCAATGACCTATATAGTGGCAGGATAACCTCCCCCTACCTGGAGGATATGCCTCTGAGAATACTCATTATAAGAACATGTGTCTAAAATTGTTGGAAAATCCTCAAAACTATGCAAAGTTGGCCCATGGTTGACAGAGATACTTAAAAGAGATCTGTATGAATTGACAGAAGAATTGACTCTTTCACATAATTTGAAGGAATGGGAGGAAGACTTCTTTACACAAAAGCATCCTAGAGTACCTGTTTTCTACACAATTCCTAAGATACATAAAAATGCAGAAGACCCTCCAGGTCACCGAATAGTTTCAGGAATTGCCAGTTTATTCTAACCAGTGTCTAATTACATCAATTTTCATCTACAATCTTTGGTAGAAAATATATTGACCTAGAGTATATCAGAGACACATCACACTTAATTAATATCATACAATACGTACAGTTAACCATGCAAAAATATGTTATTGGTCACTTTAGATTTCTTGGATCTGTATATCTCAATACCACATGATGATGGGGTAGTTGCCATGGGTAGCCTGTTGGATATGAGGAAATCTTATGCCCATCCCAAAATTAGCACATTACAAATGCTAGCAGAATTCATTCTAATTAAAAACTACTTCAGATTTGAAAAAATGTTTTTGAACAAAGCAGAGGGACAGCCATGGGATTGACCATGGCATCCAGATATGCTAATGCATACATACATGAATTTGAGAGTAAAATACATCTCAAATGTGCAATACAGTCCATTTCATGAACATATAAAGATCTGTAAAGGATACACAGATGATTTGTTCATTTTCTGGACAGGCACTTATGAAGATCTTGTATGTTTTCATAACTATCTGAATTCATGCACGCAGCATTTAAAATTTACATTAAACTCCAGTCAGGAATCCATACCATACCATACCTGGATGTTCTGGTCAAATCTGGGGGGAATGGTTTGATAACAACTTTATATAGAAAAGAGACGTCCAGAAATACCATCCTCCACACACACAGTTTTCATTTGGAAAACCTTATCGACAGTATCCCATACTCACAGTATTTACATATTCGAAGAAATTGTAATAATGAATCCAATTTCAAAGAAGAATTGGATAAAGCCATAAATAGGTTCCAGCAAAGAGGGTACAGTAGAAAAACCTTAATCAAAGCAAAAGGACACATGGTGGGTGGGCAGAGGGGGACAGTGAAAAAGCAAGGATACTGAACGAATATTTCTGCTCAGTAGTCACAAAAGAGGAGGGGGAAGTGCCTAATCCAATTAACAGAAGCACTCTTGATAGGAGGGTCAATCCCAGCCCTTTCACAGAAGAAAGGGTTCTACAAGAACTCCTAAAACTGAAGGTGGACAAAGCAATGGAGCCTGATGGAATTCACCCCAGAATTCTAAATGAATTAAGGGGGGAACTAGTGAAACCACTGGCTACTCTTTTTAATAAATCATGTGAGGATGGTGTGGTACCCGAGGACTGGAGGAAGGCGGATGTGATTCCCCTTCACAGAAGTGGGAGCAAGACAGAGGCAGGAAACTACAGACCTGTCAGTTTGACCTCTGTGGTAGGGAAAGTGATGGAGTCACTTCTGAAAGAAAGAATAGTTGAGTACCTAGAGGCCAGTGGGGTACAGGACCCAAGACAGCATGGGTTCACAGTGGGAAGGTCATGTCAGACGAATCTAATAGATTTCTTTGATTGGGTGACCAAACTAGTAGACCAGGGAGGGGCTGTGGACATGGCCTATCTAGACTTTAGCAAGGCATTTGACACAGTTCCACACAAAAGATTAATAGTCAAATTAACCAGCCTGGGAGTGGGTCTCTGGGTGGTAGCCTGGGTAAAACATTGGCTGGACAACAGGACACAGAAGGTAATTGTAAATGGAGTCCACTCTGAAGAAAGAGGGGTTACTAGTGGGGTACCACAGGGTTCAGTATTGGGTCCAGTTCTTCTTAATGTCTTCATAAGTGACATTGCAGAGGGACTGGAAGGAAAATTATACCTCTTTGCAGATGACACAAAGATCTGCAACAGGGTTGATAGACAAGGAGACGTGGAAAGGCAAGGTTGGAGGAATGGTCAGAAGTATGGCAGCTAGGATTCAATGCAAAGAAGTGCAAAATAATGCACCTGGGAAGCAAGAACCCAGGGGAAGATTACACAGTGTGGGGGGAGGTAGTAACAACAACAAAAAAGGAAAGGGACCTGGGGGTAATCATATCAGATGACCTTAAGGTTAGCAAGCAATGTGAGAAGGCAGTAGGGAGGGCTGGGGGGATACTGGGATGCATAGGGAGAGGCATCACCAGCAGAAAACAGGAAGTTGTTATCCCTCTGTACAGACAGTTGGTGAGACCCCATCTGGAGTACTGCATCCAGTTCTGGAGACCCCATCTCCGCAAGGACATAGACAGGATGGAGGCAGTCCAGAGGAGGGCAACTAAAATGGTGCAGGGTCTGCAAGAGAAGTCATAACGAGGAGAGACTAAAGGAGCTTAATATGTATACCCTTGAGGAAGAAGGTAGAGGGGATATGATAGAAACTTTTAAGTACCTAAGTGGAATCAACAAAGTCCAAGAGGGTAGCATCTTTCAGAAAAAGAGATGTGCAAGAACAAGGGGACACAATTTAAAGATGGGGACAGTTCCGGGGCAATGTGAGGAAGTAATTTTTCACAGAGAGAGTAGTGGATGCATGGAACAGCCTTCCTGAGGAGGTTGTGGGGTCTAAAACTGTGGGAGAATTCAAGAATGCATGGGACAGACATAAGGCAAATCTTGTGGGGGGTAGGAAGAAATAGGCTGTTGGTTAACTAGGATCTGTGGCCTATCCTGTAGGTAGGGGAAATGGGCAGACTAGGTGGGCCAAGCAGTCCTTATCTGCCGTCAAAGTCTATGTTTCTATGTTTCTATGTTACAGAATGTTACACAGACCCAGGCTTTAGAAGGAACAGTTAGAGCAGAAAAAGAGTCAATAATATTGTTTCCCATTAAACGCAATCATAAGATGGGGGAAATTAGACAGATTTTCAATAATCATTGGCCAATTCTATGAGATTATCCTATGGTGAACAATGTATTTCAACAACCACCCTTGGTGGCAAAGAAGAAAGTGCCAACTTTAAGGAACAAATTGGTGCACACTGATTATCCACAGGGTAAACAACCAGAAAGCAGACAACTTCTACTAGGCCCTTTGATCCCAGGGATAGTACCATGTGGACACTGTTTGGTTTGTGGTCATACTAGCAAGAAAGGCATATATGAACATCCATGTACTAATAAAGAATATCAGATTAAACAATTTATAACATGTGACATGGCTGGGGTAGTATGTGTATTACAGTGCCCGTGCAATAAAATATATATATAGAAATGACCACACGTTCACTCAAACAATGAATTCAAGAACATACATCCAATATTATAAATAAAGCAACCAAACCAGTAGCAGAACATTTTGTATCAGCAGGCCACACGGGGACATTACTGAGGTTCTGGGGGCTAGAAGCAGTTAAACCACCTGACAGAGGGGGAGATTACAATAAAATGGTGGAAAGTGTGGAAACACAATGGATTTTTTAAATGGGAGTGCTAAACTCTAATGTGAGATTAAATAGAGATATCAATTGAAATTGCTGTTGAAGATAATAAACAGCCTGTGTATAATACCTTCTTGTGAAGGAACACAAGGAGGTATGGATGTTTATACTGGAGGTGAAAGTTTTAGGATGTTTATGTTCAAAACTGTTTTTTTACATATATCCTGAATATCATTCTAGAAATAACTTAGGATGTTGACTACCGCCTTTTGCCTGGGTCCTTTCCCAACCCAGTCAGGTTTTACAAATGTACAAGTAGGATTTATATTTTGTCTAGGTGCAGTAGGTTTCCAAAAAAGTGGGAGCTGACTCTTTTCATTCCACCTCAACATGTGGTGGTGGTGGTGGTGGTAGTGGTGGTGGTGGGGGGTTATGAACATTTTGATCACAATGCCACTAAGTTCCCCAAGATATTTTTTATGTCTGGCACTGTCATGCAAATATTGTAACCCTTCCCCTATTCCCCTTTACCGCAGGTGGGGGTTTGTGAGTGAAGTGGATCAGCTCTTAATGCAATTATCTTTTAGATTTATTGTAAAAAGGATTAATTATGAATGGTGGTGGGATTCATGTCTCTAAGAATCTGCTCCATGTTTAGGGCTGAGCAACCAGTTGTGAACAGCACATTTATTTTTCTGATGTGGTTTAGGATATGTTCAAATTGCCCTGTAATGCCACGAACTGACATGCCACTGAAGACAAGCCTTCAAAAAGCCAACAGGCTATAAAAACATATAAAGAGATCAGGAGCTGTGCTTTCTTCATTGGAAATACTCATTAGGGAAGACCATTAGGTGAATCTTGCTCGTGGGATGGTTCCTTTGGCAACCAGACACACAGAAAGATAGACATGCGTATGACACAATAATGAATGGTCGCTCAAAGAAATAAAACGTCCACACATTTGAAAAAATCTAGGGCAGTTTTGTTTGGCATTCTTGAAGATGCAGACACAGTAGGAATACATCTTTTAACATAATATTGTATGATAACAGCATTTTGGTAGTTGCAATAACATGAAAGGTGGGGATGCATTGAAAATTCATCAATTGTTAAGCATTACGGACATCTGTAGCACTAGGGAATGCTTAAGGAAGTTTGAATCCAAACACAGCATTCCACCTAGTAACCTGAGATACTTCATAGATTAAAGAATATATTTATTTAGCAGAGACAGAATAGATAAAACATTTTAAGATGTGTTAAAAAAATTTTATTTACAAGGAGAGAATTTTATTGAATGCAAGTAATCTCACTTACCTGTTGAGAGTTTGTAGCAACCTATTGAGGGGCTCTAAAAAAACTTTAGAGAACATTTTTTTGAAAGAAGTGATAGAAGTGACTGCACATCATTTCATTTGTACAATGTGACTGTATTGTGCGATGTTTTTCACCATAACTCAAAAAAAACTTTTATTAACCATAATGTTAGGCAATAGTATATAAATTCAGCAAGCTGGGTAGGAACAGTAATTGACAACACAGCAGCATGATACACTTAACATTTAGGCATTGTGCATTTGGTGGTTTGTGAATATGTGGTCTTTGTGGTGAAAAGTTTGATGAGCACTTTAATTCATTTTTAAAGATTTGGAAGTACACTATAAGCATGTGTTTTGCACCCTATTGGAGACTATTTGGTGGTGGTACCATATTTTATTATAGATTATAAGCTATTATGCTTATGGCAATTGTTTTTATTTTAGAAATAATGAACTGTGCATAAAACAGTGATTGATACAAGAAAGTTTTGTGTATGCACCACATCATGTGAGTAGCAACATTTTTCAGACAAAAAACTTTTAAGCTACTTTGGATATTATACGTGAGCAGCGCATTGATTTGTATATATTTGTATGCTTATCAGGTGTTAAAAGATATCTTCTGACTTCGTAGGTGAAATGTCAATATGGAAAAATAAAAGTGCATTTTTCTACTGTTTAAAAAAGCGCTGTCTACACCTCATTTATTGTGCCCCCCACCCCCATTTTGATGCAGAGATCTGATTCTTGCACGCTTACATTGGGGAAGCAGCATTGAATCAAGAAGAAGGCTCATTTCCCATGGACTTTCTGTTTTTTACCAGAGACTTGTGTGTCTGGCAATACAACCCAGCATCCTGTTGGTCTTTGCAGCTGCCTTTCTACACTGTGCTGAGTTGTTCATTGCTCCCATTATAATTATTCCCAGATCCTTCTCCTCCTCTGTCTTGGCTGGTTGAATTGCCCCTAACTGGTAGCTCCTCCTTGGGTTTTTTTGCACTGAAATGTAGCACCTTACATTTCTTGCCATTGAACCCTAGTTGTCATGTGTGCGACCAGGCCTCCAATTTTGCCAGAACATCTTGCAACCCCTGCCACCCTCCTAAGTCATCCACTACTGCTCCCATCTTGGTGTCATCTGCAAACAGATTGATCTTGCTCTTGATGCCTATTGAGATGTCTGCTTTGAAGATCTCAAACAACACTAGTCCCAGTACAGAGCCCTGTGGCACCCCACTTGTCACCGCCCTGGGAGGTGAGAGCTCCCATCCCACCACCACCCTCTGCTGTCTCCCTTGCAGCCAGTTCACTACCCATCTCACCATCTTTTCCCCACCCCGTGCCTTCCAGCTTATTTTCTAGCCTCCTATCTGGCACCAAATGAAAGGCCTCACTGAAGTCCAGATACTAGACAGCCACTGCATGGCCCTTATCTAATTGCCTGGTTACCCAGTCATACTGCTCCACTTGGTTGGTCTGACAGGATCTCCCTGAGACAACACCATGCTGTCTGCCGTCCTGCAGTCCATTATCCTCTAGAAGGGAAACCAACCTCTCCTTCAGGATTGTCTCCATTAGCTTTCCCATGATGGATGTGAGGCTTACCGGTCTGTAGTTTCCTGGCTCATCCTTGGAGCCAGTCTTGTGGAGGGGTACCACGTGTGCCACCCTCCAGTGCTAAGGTACACTCCCTGAGTCCAGGGAGATTTTGAACAGGTCTGTCAAGGGTTCTGCCAGGACTTCTACCAACCCCTTTAACACCCTGGGGTATATACCATCTGGCCCAAGTGCCTTGTCCACTCTGAGTGCCCTCAAGCCCTCCAGTACCCTGTCCACTGGGATTTCCCCATCTATCACCTCCTCCTCCTCCTCCTTCTCACCCCATGCCCACCCTCCCATCCCCTTTGGGTATAGCTCTTTCTTTAGTAAATACTGAGCAGAAGTACTCATTCAATGCTTGTGCCTGTTCTGCCCCTGTTTCCACCCACCCCCCATCCCTCTTGATCCTTCCTATCTGGTCCTTGCAACTTCTTTTCTCCCTTTAATGAAAAAAGGACATCACATCTGATATTGTTTGCTCAGGGAATGGGGAAGGAATTACAGTTGTCTACCCCAAGGAAGACCCCACCACTGATTCGCCAAGACTCTAGAGACCCAAAACACTAATGTTTTGTTTTTACTTCTTGGGGGTGGGGATTTAGGGTTGGAAACCCTAATGCCACATTTCCATACTTTTCTGGCATAAACTTGAACCATTACTGATGCATTAATGTAGTTTATTACAAACAATTTCCTTTCATTTTGATCTCTTTTAAGTTAGTTTTAGAAATCATATATACAAATACTTCTTCTGCTAAAATAATCCTATGCATAAGTAAGAGAGATGTCATGATACAAGAGTAACATTTTATTTATTTTAGGGTGATTGCTATAAGCATGATCTGCCATATTAAATGTGAATTTATCCTTTTAGAAACATAGAAGAGTACAATTTGGCAGCAGAAGGGAGAGGGGTGTATTGCGTACAAGGAGGGAGGAGCATCATAACTTCCAGGTTGGTACACCATGAATGCTAAATGCTGCAGCAGCTCCACCCCCCCAAAGCAACTCCCCTGCTAGAGATAAAACAATAAGGATATGAATGTATTGTTTGAACCTTTGACCACAGAAGAAGAAGCAGCTGAAAAGAACTGAAAACTCTTCCACTCTTTTTGAATGGTGACACCCAAAAGAGAAATTAAAAACAATCCTAGTGGTACGAGACCAAAAACTACAAAGTCAATTTCAATGGCAACAAGGAAACTGGCTGCATTTCAAGCCAAGGTTAAAAGCTCAAAAGTTGCCGTTGAGAGCTCTACTCCAACAATAAAAGCCAAGGGTAATACAAACCTATTTCCACTCTTTCAAAATGCAGATAAGTAAAAAGATCAATGAAAACACCTTGCGAGAAAGGGAATTGATAAAAGGAACAGGGGTCCATTTGGATGCACTTGCCAAGTGTGCTGGAATACCCCAGATGATGGAGACTAGTGTGGAGACTAGTATACAGCCAGTTCCCAACTGGAATGCAAAACCTACAAAGCAAAGCAGACTCATGCGTTGCTAGGAGACCCTAGGGACATGCCAGATTCTGCTGTTGAATATTACTCCAATTCTGGATGAGAATCAGTCAGTTCCAATAGTACCAGATTAAACTGCTGATTCAACGCTGACCTCTACTCTTCCTGAAGAAACACGGCAACACACCAACAACATGCCTACAAGGATAAGCATTATTCCTTTACTTGATACAAAGTTGTCAAATGATTGTCAACTTGAGAAAAATGCTAAAGGCAGCATCAAGGCCTTGGCTTCAGATACTGGAAATTAAGTCTTTAGTGACTCAAAATTACATTCTAGCAATGATAATGATTACTTTGATGATTTTGACAGTTTAGATAGCCAAGAAGATGAACCACCAGGTTGGGCCAAAGCTTCATTTATGCAAATGGAATCTATCTAAAAAAAAAGAGAAAAACGTTAAACCTACAGGATAAACTCGATTCATACTTTAACCTGACACAATCTTTAATAGCAGAAAATGCTGACCTAAAACAAGAAATGTCACAGATGAAAATGGCTTTAACTTCATTGCAAGCTGAGGCAGTACCAGTATTTAAAACAGTGAAAAAATCAGAACTTTCTAACAATGGCTTAAAAAACAAGTTAATTGATTTTGAGTCAAGAGCCCACCATAAGAATGTTAGACTAATCAGAGTACCTGAAATTTGGGACAGTAGTAAGAGTTTACATGAAACCTTCAATCAGATTGCAACTGCATATTTGGATACCAGTCCAAGTATTGTGAATATCAAAATTGACTGTATCCACCAGGTCCTTTGCCGTAGGCAATCCAAATTTATTCCCATTAAAGGAAACTACCCCCACCACATCTGCTTGAAGGCTGTTCCATAGTTCCACTACCCTCTCACTGAAGTAGAATCTCCTCAAATTTCTCATTTTTTCTTACAAATAGGATCTCACCATTTACATTGTTTATTCCTCTGAGAACATTAAGGACCACATCAAAGGTGATTGTCTTTCGACAATCAATACCAAACTCTATAGGAATGTGGTCACTGAGGAGAGTATAAAAGGGATCTGACAGAAGACATGAAAAAGTTGGAGTGGTGACCTGTAATCTAGCAACTATGCTATAATGTTAAAAAATGCAAGGTGATGGAAATGGAAATCAGGCTCTGTGAGTCAACTCAGAATCTCAGCAGCAATGTCCACAGTAGTACACCCCAACAGTATATAATGTAACCCTACCCCAGCCTATCCAATTCCAAGTAAGGAGTGGACCCATCCCCCCCGATCCTGTTGGCTTGTGGCATAGCAGGCAACTTTTAAAAAGAAAGTTTTATTATTTTAATAGTACAAAAGAACCTCAGAGCAAATGTCCTGAGGCATGGGTTATCCCGGAGGATATTGGCCATACAGCCAAATTTTAAAGAAAACACGATTGCACATATCCCAATAACACAACGCATCATGGGAAACATATGCAAATCCCCATGAGAGCATTTGGAGTGGCTCAACTTTAAGCAGAAGTGCATGGTGCCGGAAGGCCTCACAGTGCAATCAGCAAAGGCTAAGAACAGCAGCCTCATATACATGTTTCATCCCCATTTGGACTCATCAGTGTGCCATATCTGTATCTTAGCCCAGGCAGAGCGAGTCAGCCACTCCTTAAGGGGGATGTTATTTGTTTGGGCCATGGGGAGCCCAAAATAGAGAAGGAAAAGAACTACAAAAGAACCCCAGAGCAAATGTCTTGAGGCATGGGTTATCCTGGAGGATACTGGCCATACAGCCAAATAAAAAAAAAAACACAATTGCACATATCCTAATAATGCAAAGCATCATGGGAAACATATGCAAATCCCCATGACAGAATTTGGACTGACTGTGCTTTAAGCAGAATTGCATGGTGCTGGAAGGCCTCACAGTGCAATCAGTAAAGATTAAGAACAGCAGACACATACATGTGTTTTGTCCTCATTTATTTTAGTAGTGCCACCAGATGACTTACAGTTCACTCGTGCACCAGTTCACACAGTTAGTTTGTAATACATTCTGCTCCCACAAGTCTTGATTCTCCCTAGTGACCTGACTGATGTGGTAGCCAACCAAACCCAAGGGTTAGACACCACCAGACACCTCAGTGTATGCTGTAATGTGGTGGTCTAACCTGTGGCTTTCTTTATGTTGACCATCAGGCAAGTCACTAGGGAGAACCAGGACTTTTGGTAGTAAGAGGTATTACAAATGAATGGAACAGGGTCAGAATGTTGCAAGACATTATGCCTCAGCAATGTACCACACTGCCAGTACAGCGTGATATATTGCAAACAGCATAAGTCTTGCTTTTGCTGAGAGCTCTGCTCCCCCACTTCCCATTATGGGAGACTGCACTCCCTGAACCCCTCCCAACTAAATTATCTAAGTCAGGGGTGGAGGGGTATCAGTAAAAATCGCACAATGTGTGAAAAAAGTAAAATTCCATGCATCTGGGACTGGGAATTATGTTGTTTGTTATGCCACAAGCCAGCAGGATCAGGGAAAGGTGTCCACTCCGCACTTGGGTTCAGGAAGGCTGTTGTGTGGACTACATGTAGGAGGGGATGGTACTACTATGGATTTTGCTGCTGAGGATCTGGGTCAGTTCTATATGTGCCTCATATGTGCTTTGCCTGGATCATTCTTTTGGTTGACCACCAGTCAGGTCACTAGAGAGAGGCATCTGGAATTGACAGGTTAATCACTGAAATTGAATCCCTGCTTGTAATATACACAGACGTTTGAGCTGATGAGTGCAACAGAACTAGAGAACATGCATGCAAACTAGTGGGATCAGGACGGAGTATATCAGAAAGCATTCATTTACACAGAGGGAGGTTAACATGCAGACAAGATTACTGGGTCAGGTTGAGAAAGCTACCCTGGTTTAGGCTTTCAATTATTTTTGAGGGAGCATGTCATTCAGGATTACACAGCATAAGTGGGGGTAGCATTCTGGCGTTAACATAGACATGCCTTGTACATTGCCCCCAATACACATAACCCACAAAACATACATACCACTATCAACCTGTCACATAGACACATATTGTGTACAAAGACTCCTCACTCCTGTACAGAAGCACCCACAAAGCCAATATCCCTGCATACAACACCCACAAATCTGTCACCCAGAACACAGCAACCTCAAATTTGTCACCCAATAGCCTGTCAAATAGACATCTTGTACACATCCCAAAATATATAGCTCACACATACCTGTCAGCCCCAAACAGAGCACTCACAAAACTGTCAACCCTGTACACAGTACCTTCAGACTTGCCACCACATACAGTACACTGCACCCACAAACCTGTCACATTGGCACCCCCTGTACACAGCGCCCACCCAGCTCTGTGCACAAACCTGTAATCCTATACAGAGAACTCACAAACCTGTCACCTCCTACATATCACACACAAAACTGCCACCACCAGATTCAACACCTACAAACCCCTGAATACACCACCCTCAAACATGTCACCCTTGTACACATAACCCACATGCCTGTCACCCACATACATAGTACCCAAAATTTTTACACACAGACCCCTCTCCCCAAGCTCCTTCATAACTCCACTGCAGTCTTTGTATTCTGATGTCCTGCTTTGGTCCTATGTAACAGGGATTGTTGTTTTCTTCTCTAAAAGTTTTAAAATTCTCTAGCCCATTTAATCGGGGTGGGGGGCTGTCACTTCTTACCAGGAGTGAAGGGAACCAGAGCAACAATCCTACATGATTGGCATATAGTTTTGTAACATATCTAGTGGTTAAACTGGAAATGTTCAGGTGGATGAATGCTCCCATCTAGATTTCCTGGTTCTTGAACTGTCATTTCTTGGTGGTGGAACTCTCCTATACTAGTCAGTAGAGAAAGGTACCAAATGTGGTGGAACTGGTGAAAGAGAGTTCTTGTCCTGCCCAATTTAACTCCTGAAGATACTGTCTTTTGTCCTGGGCTCTGCTCCCCCCCCCCACCCCACTGTACCACAGATCATTGATCCTTTCCTTTACCAAGGACAAATCCATAAATTCATTGCAGGTTCCATGCCCCACTATCCCACTCTAGTCACCTTTAACAGGGGCTGTTCCCTACCATATATAAGTCACTAATCCATTTACTCTGAAGGAGAAGAGGACTGTTTCTCCTTCCCAGAGGGAGAGAGTGTGTGTGTGACTTCTTTCCAGGAGGACAGCATCCCTCCATCCACTGCAGACTGAAGCACCACACATTCGTGGGGTGACAAAGGAATACTATGGAATACTGTAACATATGGGGCCCCACAGTAACCATTCCAATTCCTGGCCAGGACACTGCTTTCCCCTCCAGTACTGTACCACCAAGTACATATGACCTCCCTAACTGAGGTCATCCCTAGCTCAGCTCTGGGCTCCATGCCCCCAGTGTCTTTGCTTCCAATGACCCTGATAGTACTTTGTATATCCAAGAAAATGGAGCAGTGGCCCCTCAAGCTTGAAATAAGATGACACACCAAAAGCATTCTTAAAAATATATTTCCTTCATTTTCTTACAAGTCCCTAATGTTTCACTATGTGTGGCTTCTTCTGGGGAGCTGTAAACACAATATAAATATGATTTTTACAAACAGTTCCCTAAATTAAATTTTTTATAACATCAATTTTCTGAAAGCAACTAGTCTCCATGTTAAACACCAGTGTAAGTTCACTTTTAAGACTATGTTAACCAATTTTCTTTAAAAATTAGGGTGAAACCTTACTAAAAAACACTCATTTATTAATATTTATTGAATATTTTTGCCTTTTACACCACATAAACTGGCAAATGGTACTCAAATGTGTACATAAAAAAGTGATACCTACTTTTTTAACTGGCCTATTCAGCTTCCCCTGTCTGCACTGATCTGCGCCACAGTAGTTAAACCTTACATGTGAGATAAAAGTTTTAATGCAAAAAGTTTAATACAGTCTTACAGTTTTTATCTCCCAGCATTTTAATGCTTATATATTTCCTTAACCCGATTTTATCTTTTTTCTGTGTGTTTACTGTATGGAAATGCTTTAGACTGTAGCCATAGGAACTTCAGTACGCTCTAAGAATATGCACAAAAAAAACTTTTAGACAAAGTATCATCACTATGAGACATCTTAACTCTAAATATGGTATTCAATGGCATGTGGTAATTAGCGCATTAGCACATGAAACAATGCTGCAGTGAAAATAATGTACGCTGAAATAAGGTTGGACAATATTGCGACCACAACACAAACAGCACACACCATTAAAAGTAATGACAATGTTTGTTGTTTTTGTGGGGAGCACTGCCTCCTGCACCCTCTGATGTGGGGGACTTGCTCCCCATAGCTCCCGGACTGAAAATAACTACTTCTGAGGGTATGTGGACTTAGGGGATGGGATGAAAGTCAGGAGCAGGAAAAATAATTTTTTTTTACATTTTTTTAAAAAGCCACAACACAATGGGATCTGGGGGTAAATGAACTGCTGCCCCAGGCCCCTATTGCCACCGGGTGCTCTAGCCACTCCACCACGGGAGCGGATCTACCAGGCACTGCACCAGCAGCCTCTTTGGCATTCCCCCATCTCGCCCTGCAGTAACAGGGGTAGCGGTTATTACCAAACACTGTAAAACCCTTATTGCTGTAGAATCTATAGTGTTATCTGATGCGCAGTTATTGTTGAGCTGTTCAGGTAGCACTATATTCTCCTGGTACCGTATTTAATACACATCACACATTCCTAAAGCTATTATTCTAAGCGATAAACAAATGCTGTTCACCATTACCATACAAATGTATACCTGTATGCAGGACTCCAGATAAGATTTTTGGGGGATGAGTACTGTACTCCTCATTTTGAAAGGGAGGTGAGTAAAATCAAATTCAGATGCTTACAAATGTTTGAACAGAGTGGAGTGATGAGTACCTTTTTAAGAACAATGTAGTTTTTTTTTCTAGATAAGAACTGATCAGGTGCCAACAATACTCTAGATAATGTTGGCAGGTAGGAGTAATTTATGCACCAATTTTAAAATATAATGAGTAAAACAAAATTGGGATGGGTACAAGTGCTGTAAATCTGGAGTAAATACTCCTTTTGAAGTACCAGTTGTAGTATGAAGCACTGTTCTTTAAAGTGTGGCGTATTTACAAATGTTGGGTGAGTATCAGTACTCATTAAAAAAATTGTCTGAAGAGTATTTCCTAAAATGAGGTGAGTAACATAGATTGGTTCTCTTCTCATCTTGAGCCCTGCCTGTGTGTGAGCTTTCTTAGGCTGATGATGCTATGTTGTGCTGCAAAGATCCAATAAGTTAGAAACAGGTATAAAAAATATTTTCAGAGCATGTGACCAATCTTAAGCACTAACAGAAAAGGGGAGGTGGTGATGCCACTGTACAAAATGCTGGTGAGGCCTCATCTGGAGTACTGTATACAGTTCTGGAGACTGCATCTTTGTAAGGACATAGGGTGGAAGCAGTCCAGAGAAGGGCAACAAAGATGGCGCAGGGCTTGCACCACAACACATATGAGGAGGGATTAAAAGACCTCAATATGTATACACTGGAAGAGAAATGGGAAGGAGGGGTATGATAGAAACATTCAAGTATCTTAAGGACATAAACAAAGTACAAGTGGGCAACATATTTCAGTGTAGGAGATGTACAAGGATGATAGGACATGATATGAGGTTGGAGGAAGGCAGGATAAAAGGGAATGTGAGGAAGTTTTTGTTCACGGAAAGGGTGGTGGATGCATGGAATTGCCTACCCCAGGAAGTGGTGGCAGCTAGCACAGTGGGGGGGATTCAGACATGCATGGGATAGGCATAAGGGAGCCCTAGAGGTGCAGTGGAGAGGCAAAAGCCAATGACCAAGTAGGGTTAGTGGCCACTATTGCAGGCAGGGAATACGAGCAGACTAGGTGGGCCTTGCAGTCCTTATCTGCCATCCATTACTATGTTTCTATGTTACTGCTGTACTAATATGTGAATTTAGGTTAGCATAATAAACACAGTTATTATCATTTTTAAAAGTAATAGACAAATGCTGTTCACAAATATACGCATGTACCTGTGAATGAGCTAATGAGAACTTTGAAGCAGAACACAATGCTATACGTCTAGGAAAACTCGATGCACAGCAAGGCAGAAGGCATTATCTGAAGACAACCCAGTGGGCAAGGCAGGGAGGCGAGAGAGAGAGAATGGGAGAAAGAAATATAGAGAGCAGCAAGAAGAGCGAAAGGCGGAGAGAAGAGTGCTTTATGTGCTGGGGGAATCATCTAGCACTTACAAAGAAAAGTCCTAGTTATGCTTCAGGACAGTGAAGTCCTGAAGAGGATGCTGAAGATTGCAGCATGTGGAGCTCACCATCACCAGGGTCACTGGAATAACAAACACAAAACGTGAGTGGCTGGTCCTATCATCGAAGGAATCTGCTTCATCTAGAGCTGCTGTAGGTTCCTGTTAAGGGGGCTCAAGCCCTTATGATCCTGACCCTCTTATTGAGTAAGAGACAAGACTGGCCTTAGCAAATGGTGAGGGGTCAGTACCAGGGATATGAAATTACCGCTGGTTCATCCACAAACTACCGAGTGACAGAATTCAACTTGTTTTTTCAGTCCTCAAAGAATTACTATAAATAACCTAACAGTGTTGTTATCTAAGCACATGCCTGAGGCTAATTGAAACCTTGACTTTTAAACTTAAATAGCTAAAAAACTAAAGAAGATATGAGCTTTTATAATTTTTATCAACAAGTAGACAAAAATTTAGGGACACAAATACCAAGTTTCATTCTAAAGACTTGAAATCCTTCTGCACCTGCTGCACATTAAGGGCCTGAAACTCTACTGCACATGTGACATGTTAACTCCACTTTCTGATTTTACCTGCCAACAGCAATTGCCAAAACATGATATTTTAAACTTAAGTATCTTAAAGAGCTAGTAGAGTGAGCTATTTTCTAGGTCTATATTTATTCGAATGCTCCTATTAAGATAATAGAGTGGCTCATTTTTTTTATTAGTATAATCTTATCTTCCCATGCCTTCCCAAACTCAGGTATATGCTTTGGCTTTACTACATCAGAGCAGCATCATGATCAAGCAGTTGGTGCCTGTTCAAACACAGGAAGTGACGTCCTGGGGGTATCTGCAATACAGGAGACATTACTTGGAATATATGCAAATCTAGCAGTTTGACTTATTGACAGTCCTGTAGCTCTGCAAAGAAAAGTGTGTGGAACTCTATGAACTATGTTTTTTAAATAGTAAAACCTGAAGTATGTTCTTCTGATGTTTAAAAAATAGCAGTCTCACAATGACTTTTCACTGACAAGTCACTGACCCAATCCCATGCAGTTCCCACTGTTACTGTGGATCACATCCCCAGCTCACATTACGTTGACTCCACATATTTTACTTTAAATTAAATAACTACTGTATTTTTAAGTAATTCTATGTGAGACAGTGTTACAAGCAGATTCTATAGCTAGTAGAAAAATGTAAACCTATGTGTCTTTTTTTATCCTGTGTCACCAAGTCTGTCTTTGATATGTGGCTTTATTTCAGTGATGGTAGTATTTGCTTTGGCTGCTTCTGATTCCTACAACATTTTGAACAGATATCTAGTACTTGTCTGAAATGTTCTTCTCGAGTCTCACACAAATATTTGTGTATTTTACTGTGAACTAGTCAATATGACAAGAGTCTTCCCCATGTATAAAAACATGCCTCATCCCATCATCTGCTGCATCAGTATTACTGCTTGCTCCCTTCCAAAACCCTGGTCATCCCCCTCTAACCCACACATGATCATGAAGCAGGACATTTGTGTAGTTGTCCCTGGGGTCCAGTGTTCCCCAATTCCCTGGTAGCCAATCTGTCTTTTAAGTCCCTGGCATTCAGTGACCAACCACCACTTGTGGGGCTTCCCAATTGGGTCAACTGCCAAGTCCACTCTGCAGTGTCCATGCCACTTCTGGCTCTCTTGCCACGGCTGATGCCCACTGTAGGCATGCCCACCTACTGAGGTGACTATCCAGTGCAGTCCCTCTGCACACCTCCATGGTTCACCATCATCTGATTGGCAACAGTCTTGATCAGCTACAGACTGTACTGGTAATCGGGCACTGTAATTCAGACTCGGCTGTGGAGGTGTGCTTAGGGAATGTATTGGTCACACCAGGGGGGAACCTGAAATGGGTGGTGGTCAGGGTTGGGTGGAGCCAGGGTGGTTTGGAGTGGAGTTGGCAGCGGATGAGATGGAAATGTTTTGCTGGAAGGGGGTGGGCCTCTGGACACCATGGACTTCATGTACAAGACAGACTGGTGATTAGGAGAGCAAGACGGGTTGACATTCAGGTGAGCGGGGAGCACTGGACACAGGGGACAACTGTGTAGATGTCCTGTTTGGCAATCATTTCTGTGTGGGGGGGGCCATGACTAGGGTTGGTAGAAGGGGGAACTAGGAGTAGCTAATGTATAGTGGCATGCTGCAACTGGGGTGGGGCTTCAGATTGGGGATGGACTGAGTGACTCAGGAAGGAAAATAAAGCAGACAGATGTGTTTACATTGTTCAGCTGCAGAATTGGTTTTTAATACTGTCTTACATTCACCACAAGCAGTGTGGTACAGGTAAAAATGTTCTGTGTAAAACAAATCCTCATCAGATACAGTGTAATCAGACAGATCACTCCAGGTAAGTAAAGCCATGACTCGCCCCCCCCCCCCACCAATGCACCACTTTCACTCTGCACTTCCAAGAATGGCACTGTACAGCCTGAGAACCCAGAAAATGGAAAATGTGCCAAAAAAAATCTATGCTCTTGTTCATGTAAGTACACAGATAGCATCCTGGACCCTATTCTAAGCAGATAATAAAAACAATAATTAGTTAATCCAATCCACTAGCTCTTTAAAACATACAAAACTCTCAAACATCAAACCCCCCGCTAGGAAATCCTTCCCTATCAACCTACACAACCATACAAATGTCACAATTTAAAGATTAATAGATTTTTATCTAGAAGAGAACAAACATTCATAAAAAAATTGAAATCAATGGGAAAATTCTATATTTTTTCACACTTTAATATCTCTTAAAATACATATCTGATTTATATGAGACTTTCGGGGGTTGTAGATTCTGACATGGACAGCACATCCTGAAAGTTTCATATAAATTTGTAAAAAAAAATTTCTGCAAGCAGCAAACAAATAATCGACTTTAACATAGAATTCACAGCCATCCTAATTACAGGAGCGCTACCATGCCTCTATAATATGCTCAACCTGTAGCAACTCTATTTGAGAGAATGCTAATTGGTCTTCTGAATACATAGAGAACAGTTTCCACTGTTAATGCCGGTATACAGTACATATAAAACAGATACTCTGTATAAGATAGCATTGCCCACAGCAACAGCATATCAATATTAATGTAACAGAGTCCTGCTCTGAAGCAGAACACAGAGCTGTGAACATGGAGATACAGGTTTGAATCCAACAGCTACTGCTTCCCCACTGTGTGACCTGGAGCAAGTCATTCTGTGTCTACCCTCTCTGCTAGCTCTCTCTCTCTCTCTCTCTCTCTCCCCCCTTTATCTCTCTGGGGGTTGGTGTCTCCAAATGTTTAGGGATTTCTAATACCGTGGCAAGAATGGATCCCATTTGTTAGCCAGGGCATATTCAAAACTCAAGAAATTAGTACTGTATTAATCTTTGATGTTTGCTGAGAGCGCTCTTCTCAGCACACGGAACGTCCCCAAAATGGCTTCCTTTTGAAGTTCATAAGGTGTCACAAGTATTGGTAACATATTTAAATGTGCCTGAAAGTTCTTTTTGCTGTTTGAATCTCCTAGTGTGCCTGAAATGAGAGTAACATGCTGTCCACACACCATTCCCCAGATTGTAAACCACTCAAGATACTGTTTACATGAAATATACTGTACTATATAAAACCAAATTTCCTCCTTCCTGAAGTAGCCTAGGTTGGAACAGAAACTGCAAGCACAATATGGCAAAGGAAAAATGTTATACTAGGTTGCAATTATGGAGAGACTGTAAACTCATCTCATGCTTGACACTTGGTGGTAATCTTTTTTATGACAACTGGCAAACTACCAGGCTGTTTGTCAAAAATGACAACTAGCTAACTGGCTAAATGGCTAACTGCTACATTTTCTGAGTTTTCCTGTAAAACATACAGTATAAATTGCCCTGTCCAAATTGTCCCCATTCACAAAAAAATAGCACAAACAGTGTAATCTGGTTCAGTGTGAGTTGATTTCTATCTGTATCCTTCCATTCCTAGGACAAAGCTAACATAGGCAGAATTGCCTAGTCCTCCTTCCAGATCAACAAAAGATAAATAAACTTGGGATAAAACATATAAACTTGGGGTATTAGCAGGTTGAGTAATGTTTGCTATGAATAAACACTTATGTGTCATATCCACACATAAAAATGAAGCTTTGATTTGTTTCTAGGCAGATATGAAAACATGACATGCCACCGTGGCAGACTTGTAGTTTGCTGTGGTGTGCCACATTTCTCAGCAATGCTATATGCACTTAATTTCTAAACTGCAGCTAGGCATTGCAGGGAAAGGAAATGTAACACACTGCAGTGATTCTGGGTCCACAATGCTGCCTTAAAGGAGATAGGAAATAAATAGGTTGTTTCATAAGCTTCTGGTTAGTATGGGTGGTGTCTTTGTTAGTTTTTACAAGTTTAATCATGAACTAGGAAAAAATCATTATTTGCCTAACTAAAAGCATCTATGTGTTTTAAAAACAGATGTTCTATGTTATCAGATCTGTGTGTGTATGTGTGTGTTTGTGTGTCTTGACTTGAAGGGGTGGGTGTTGGAATATGTCTTATAAGAAATGCTCTTCCTGTAAATTATACATTAGTACATTAGAGTAGCTGACTGGGAGGAAGAACACAGAGGGTTCAGGTAAACAGGGCATTTTCAGCTGAGAAGGAAGTGATCAGCGGGGTACCACAGGGTTCGCTACCGGGTCCCCTACTCTTCAATGTGTTCATAGCAGACATTGCAAATGGTCTGGAAGGTAAAGTGTGTCTATTTGCTGATGACACCAAGATTTTCAACAGAGTGGATTCACTGTGGGTGTGAGGAGTGTGACTTCAGATTTGAAGAAACTGGAGTGGTCAGAAACATGGCAGCTGAAATTCATTGCCAAAAAGTGCAAAGTCATGCACTTAGGCAGAAACGATCCCAAAGAGGATTACTACCTGAGAGGAGAGAAGCTAGACTCCACCAGCCAGGAGAGGGACCTAGGGGTCATTATATCAGAAGACTTGGAAGTGGGTAAACAGTGCAAAAAAGTGGCACTAAAAAAAAGCAGCATTCTGGGCTGCATCAGGAGGGGAATCACTAGTCGCAGGAGGGAAGTGGTGTTACCACTCTAAAGGATGCTGGTGTGCCCCCACTTGGAGTACTGTGTACAGTACTGGAGACTGCACCTCAAAAGGGACATAGATGGAATCAAGACAGTGCAGAGGAGGGCCATGAAAATGATTCAGGGACTGCATCATATGGCATACCAGGACAGGCTGAGGGAACTCAATGTGTACTCCCTGAAACAAAGGAGGGAGAGTGGTGACATGATTAAGTCTTTTAAATATATGAGGGGTATAAATAAGTTTAACATTCAGGAACATTTCCAATTGAAAGAGAGCGGGAGAATGAGAGGGCTTGACATGAGGCTGAAGGAAGGGAGGTTCAGGAGTAATGCAAGGAAGTTCTTCTTTACAGAGAGGGTGGTGGATTTGTGGAGTAGCCTACCCAAGGAGTTAGAGGGGGCCAAAATGATAAGCAAGTTCAATAACACATGGGATAGACATAAA
Organism: Neoceratodus forsteri; assembly: GCA_016271365.2. NCBI lineage: Eukaryota > Metazoa > Chordata > Ceratodontiformes > Ceratodontidae > Neoceratodus > Neoceratodus forsteri. The sequence goes on from CM028133.1 coordinate 638,880,764, forward strand.
GGTAGCATACAGAATGGCAAAGGAGAGGAGGTGGAACAGCACCAGGTAGGTTCTTGGGCAGACTGGATGGACCTTGCAGTCCCCTTCTGCTATCACTTGCTATGTTTCTATACATAGGTATCTTAATCCAGAGTACATGTCAAGAAACATTCAAATTATACTTGGTGTTCAGTGAAAAACCTAAAACCATACTGTTTAATTGTATTTAGCATTGTGCTGCAATGGTCATTTTTTGAATTCATTTTCTTGCTTATGAATCATTGTGCAGATGGGCTGATTTTAGTAGAAAGCATTAGACACTGGAGCAAGAGACAACATTTTCATTTTTTATCACAATTTATAAATGGGCCCTATGCATGAAAGTGCAGTTTGCTTATACGCCACTTAGGTGAGGTGTGTCGGCAACCCTACATGTGAATTCCATACAGTGGGGATTCGGTAGCATTCACTATTGGTGTGCCAGAGAGTTGGGCACTGAAACTCCTGGCCAACTGTGCCACTGTGCACCAGGGGTGAGTGGGGCTGTGTCAGAGGTGTGTATGCACTCTGCAAAATGCACAACGGCACAAATTGCCATGCACTGGGGTGTGGGAGTTATGGCAGGGGGACCCTGCCATAAGTGCTATGTGTGCAACCCACGTGCACACATAGGTTCACAAATGGCACAGGTGATGGGTAATGACCCTTACCAGTGCATGCCTACAGGCATCACAATGCATGCCACCCAGCAGATCCAGAGTACCAGGGACATTCCAGAGTGTACCGCAGAAACATCCATGGCCCCTCTCACATATGGCATGTATGCCACATGGAGTAGCATAGATGTCCATTATACAGTATGTCAGTCAGGTGCTATACAGTCTGGTTCTCAATAGGGTATGGCTATGTACACAATGTGGTGGTTTGTACACTGCATCTTGTGCCACTACTACTATGTCTCTCACATTTGTCTCTGCGTAAGGCAGTCATTCCTAATGGACAATGCAATGTCTGCAGTGTTCATGGCTGGGGTTCACAATGTATGCCATGGTGGCATGGGCCACTGTTGGGGATGGTGACTGGCTGTCCCTAGGATGGGATGGTATAGGGCAGGGCATGGTGACATGGGGCAGGCACACCCGTGACATTTGGGCAGGTGGTCTGCGAATGCCCAGTGCCCATCACACCCCCAACCCCTGCCACATGAGTCAGGGACAGGGCTGTACAGTACAGCATCAGGACCATAGAACCCACTGCAGGGACACCTCATATATATCTGTATCAGTCCCACTGCCAGTTGAGTGTGTGAGGGGCTCGGTGTATGATGCAACTGCTGTTGTAGACCACATCTGTAACTGTACTGGTTACCATCAACTAGTGCATGTGCTCCCTACTCATCTATCAGGCAACCAGCTGTGACGTGTGTGGAGGCATGGTGCAAGCACAGTCAGGGATATCTCTGAACAGCAGGGGCTATTGTGTGGTATAGTGCCTGGTGTCAGTGTGACACCACTGGTAAGGTGTGGTATGCACTGTCTCCCCAGGATGGCATACAAATGCTGCGGGTGCCTCCATTCACCCATACAGTATGGCACTATTGTACTCAGCAGTCCTGGGCTGCATGGTCCTATGTATACCCATACTGCTCATGGGTGCCAATGGTGTCCCTGTACATCTGTGGAGTTCTGAGCCTTCCCATGCACCCCCTGCATGGGACATAAGGGATCCACTCAGGGACCCAAGACAGGCATCTCATTGGTTGCCCTCCTGCATCCTGCACTCTGCCCCCAGGCAGCCCAAGCATGCAATGAGCGGCTAATTGTCAGGGGGTGGGGCCACAGACAGGTGGCCGGCATTAGTGAATACCAACCCATGCGTACCTGTCCACAGGTGCAGAGCTGCACAGGTGGGATAAATACCTATTGCACATATTTTATGCATTTTAGTGCATAGGGCCCATTGTAGCTTAATTCAATGATTTAAATATAGTCTCAGAAAGTGGTGTAGCAGGATTTGAACTTTCAGTCTTCCAGTGTAAATCATTCAATTTCATAAAACAAACAGATACAGTATGCTATGTGCTCTGTCTGTGGTGATTGAAAATCACTAGCCTCATTATCTCATAATCTGAATGCAGTCTTAGAGGAACAAGAAATGTTTATTCTTTTCATGGTCACATAATAAGGGATGTATGTATGATGAGATAAAATACATTCTAAAATACAGAAGTATAGCCAATTTGAAACTGCTTAGATTAGTGCTGATATTAATAATCCAACTAATCCCTATTATATTTGCTGCTAATACTTATTCTCATCTCAACTCCACTCCCATTTCCATAACTTGTATTAGATCACAAAATGTGTTTGGACACAGATAAGAGCAAGCTGTGAAGATGGCTCTGCTTTATCATAAATGTGACTGTGAGTGGATTGGTGGGGGAGTTGTGAGGGTCTGATGTTGAATTAATATATCCGTAATTTATCAATCAGTAGGCAAATCCATAAATTGTAATGGGAGCACACTGGAATATAAAATCATAGTACCTATGAGCATAAATTATGTAATGTCCATGTAATTTTTTTTGTATGGTTTGTTTGCCACAAATCATTGTGCAGGGGGCTGGTTATAGCCAATATGGTTTTGTTAAATGAGCAAGACAACATTTTCAATTTCTTTCCCAACAGGTAATGTAGTTGCCACTACAAGACTTTTATTTAATGTTAACATAGCAAATAATCTAAATTATATAATCTGTGGTATACAGTAATGACACTTTGGTACGTGAGGCCAGAACACATTTAATTTCCATGTATTATTTATTTACTTTTTTTTTGCATCACCCCTACCCTAAGGGATAAATGATTCTGCTATGACATGTAGTACTATAATATCAAGGGTATGTAAACACAGCCATTAGACAGGTTCAGCTAAGCTGCATTATATTAAATTCTCCTCTGCTCTCTCTACCCTCCCTCTCCCCATCCTTACCCTTACTAGTTACCTTGTTTTCCCGTGTCATCACCTCCTCCTCTACCTAGATCATTTCCCTATTTTCCTACCCTTGTACTCCAGCTCTACTTTCCCTCCTCCTTACCCTAGTACAGAGTAACCTTGGTGTGTGCCTTCATGTCACCATTTGCACTTAGTTTCTCTGCTTTTCTCCATACCCTCCCTAGCACCCTTGGTGTGTGCCTCTGTTTACCACCTCTGGCACCTAAATTCCCTGCTTCCTCCCTATTCATCTCCATCTAGGTATTGTTGCTTGTTGAACTGTTTATCCTACTAAGTGACAGTGGTACAGTCTGTTTACCCTGTTTCAAATTAGTATTACTGCATGTAACTGATTTTTTTGTCTGCTGTACAGCTAGTTATCTGCTTTCATCGGGCTTGCAACTGTACATTGTTCAGTTACTTCTCTGGATCATTGCTTATTATGCTATGTATATTTCCTTTGTGACTTGTGTCTGCACAGCTTGTAATTTGCTACTCTTATTGGATTGTGAATTATTTTAACTGTTTGATTATGTGCCATTGTTTGTGGCCCGGGTCATGCCTGAAAACGGTCCTTGGATCAGTGCACTTACCCAGTAAACAGAGACATACATACATAAATAAATAAATAAATAAATATGTTGTTATTCTGTCTACTGCTGATTTTCTCACAGGTGTGATCTGCCTGCTCGCTCACCTTACATCCTCACTTATTAAAATCTCAGAGATATGCTGCTTTCAACACATTTTGCATGAGTTTTGTCACCATTTCTAGCTTGCTGCACATATTTGTGAGTTTTCTCACTTCAGAGCTCTTGCTCCAAGCGTGATCACCTCAGCATTCAATTAGAAGGATATTAGTAACAGACTATAGCTCCGGTAATGAGCAACCTCTCTTACTATGTCTCTTTCAAGTCATGTCCAGTCATCTCAAACTTTTGCTCTGCTCTGTCCAGGATTATATATAGTGACATGGAGCATCAGTCTGGCAAATCCAAGCTTGATTAGAACAGAGCTGTACAGATCCTTATTTGATGTCCCTGCCTGGTTCAGAGACAGTACATGGGCACAGACACATCTCAGATTCTGATTTTACATGTACTATACATGGTAAACGCATTTTTTTCTTTGTCTGCCCTGCTTCTCTTACCATTTCCAAGAACCATCTCATATGTTTCATATTTCTATAAAGGAAAGGGCAACATACACATTACACATTAACTGGAGCAAAAAATGAATTTAGTAATAAAACTATATATTGCATTCTGACATGTAATAAGTAAAACCATTACTCTCATTAGCAACTGTGGTAGCACACTTAGGAATACCACTCTTTTTCATATTTATCTTTTTGTAACCACATGCTCTGGCAATGTGAGGTAAGACTAGAATGTGATCCTTGCAAATAACAGTTCTGTCAGTAGGCTCCCATTTTAAATCCCATTCACAAAACTTTTTTTCCAGATTTCACATATTTTCCTTTTTTTTTTTTTAGCCTTGGGAAATATATAGAAAGCCTTTCCGCAGCCATCAACATTTCTGCATCTGGAGCAACACACCATTTTTATAATGGTGGACATTCAATAAATAGTGAATTAATATAAAGGTATGAAAACAGACAACCATGCAGTTTTGATTAGACTGACATATATCAAATGGGATTGGGGGTCATCTACATGAAAACATACTACTAACAAAATCATTGAAACTGCATCAATTGTAAATAGGACTTTGGTTTTCAAATGGCATGCTTTACAACTTCAATCAGCCAACGTTAGCATTGGTGTGATTCACCAGTTATAAATTAACACTATATAGACCAAAATCCAACTACACTGATTAATCTGAAACCTTTTTTTGGTCTCCAATAATCAGAACAAACTTAGCAATATAAAAATTAACCACACTTAACAAACCCTAAAAGAAATTCAAATACTGTCATACTCATTGAAGCTGCAGAATGTATGAATTCTAAAGGTTTACCCTATGTTTCAATGGTGGGCTGCCAGACTCCTCCCCTTCCCATCTATTTAATTCCTTACAATCCATCAGCTCCCTCCCTGCCTCTTTCTCCGGTGCTCAACTCTGGTATGGATCTTTGGCTATAACTTTTCCTTTAGCCTGAAGGATTCTCTCCTGACACCTCTTCTGAAGATGGAAAACCAGAGAAAGAGAGAAGCCAATGTATCACAACAGTTGCACAATCACTACACACACTGGCAGTATGCCATTGAATAACCATCAATTGACAATGGTAGAGTGTGGGACTGGAGACAGCTAACTGAAAAACAATTGCTGTCAGAATAATGAAGCTGTGGATTTCATGAAATATATATTTTTTTGTTTTATTTATTTAAAATCTGGTAAGATCTTGTGCCAAGAGCAACCAGAACATTTAACAAATGCTCAAAAACATAAATTGACAACTAATGAAAACAATATAAATATACGATTACACAAATTAATACATCTATCCAGGGAAACATTTACAATGTCCATTGTAACAAGTTTTTCAGTGCATGTCTGAAACTGGTTACATGGTTGTTAAGACTGGATAAAGATATAGGTAATGAATTAAAAAGGACAGCAAATTGTAAAACATGGTTTTTTGACCAGTGGAGGTCCTCATCCTAGGAACATAAAATTGAAAATGCAGGGAATACCGAGTAGAGACAGTGCTAAGGTACTTTTTAAAGGTGGAATGGAATCTGTGATCACCTATTTTGCAATGATGCCTATTTGTAATAAATACATCTGTTCTAATGGAAGCCAGCCTGTTTGTTTATACAAATCACAGTGGTGAGTGCAATATGGCAACTGTGTTGTAAATCTTGCTAGCTGGTTTAGGAGGGTCCTCACCCTGGCCAGCAGCTCCTCACGAGCTGAGTAATCCAACAGAATACCAGAAACAGAATTAGACAGAGATACACAAATTGATGATGTGGGGAAGGGGGGCTATGTACTTGAAAAGCAGTGGCTGATGCAATAGTTGAAGCTGCATACTGCATTTTGTGAATATGACAATGATCATCAAAGACACTCAATGATATATAAAGCAGTCAATAATATAAGCTGTGTGATTTAGTACACCTACAAAAATTAGCAGACTGTGCAGTGCGTAAAAGTAACATCCTGAATAATTGCTTCAAGAAAAGCAGCTGATCACTGAAGATGCAGAAATTATCAACATTGCAGCAATTTTCAGGTTGCCACCCTGGTCTATTTCAAACTGCAGATGTAGTCTGTGGACTTTACAAAATATTGATAAGCACAAGTAGCACAAATAAAACTGCATGGCATATTCAGATACATTTTTCTCCATTCAATAAGTGCAATTCTCTTATAACAAATGAAACACTCAGAAAATTGCAATGTGCTGCAGTATGTCACATTTCTTCACAGTGCTGTACTGCACTTCTAAAGTGCAGCTAGGCACTGCAGGGAAACATGACACAGTGCAGGGATTCCCCATTTCTCACATCCTATTCATATTTCTTCTTTTGCATGTTTCTGAGGAGACGGCATCACAGACTGCAAGCAGAACTGGTTACCTTTCAATAATTGAAAATACAACATAGCTCATGGAATCAACATATTCTTTTCCATCTTGAACCTCAGTTGCATCTTCATAGCCCCAAAAAAGATTTTGCAAATCATCAGTATGTATGACTCTTCATTTGTATATAAATTCAGCTTTATTAAATTTCACAAGACATTTCAAGTAGATTACTGTCCACATCAATATCCATGTACTACTGAGCACAGAAGAGTGCTTGCTCCAACAGGGTGCTTTTTCATGTTTCAATAATGCTGTCACTGGGATTTGGGGCTGGGGGGAGATGGTGGGTGCACTCAATAGAAGATGGAAAAGTGAGTGGAGTTTCAGTTATGGTTTGAGCGGACGGGGTGTGGGGAGGTGGGGGACACTTACATTTTTTGGTGGGGCATATCATTTTAAATGATCTCATGTTAAACTCAGTCTAAAATGGCAAAATTAATTAGCTTGCAGCTGAAGAGGAGAATGGCATATAGTAGGAAGCAAGGTACAATATCATTTTTTGTCATTTATTGTTTATAATCCATAAGACATCCCCACCTGTCCCCAGAAATAAAAGCTGAACCCTCTCACTTCATCATCATCTAATGAGTACAGCCACCCTCTTCCCCAAAAGGACCCCGAACCCAAGTGAAAGCATCACTGAAACATGAAAAATGCATGACACATGTTGGAGCATGCATTCTTCTGTGCTGAGCCGTATATGGATATTGATCCTTCCCTCTACATAATGCAGTGTTTTCCCACCTCCCTATACCCATACCCATAAATTATAATTAAATTCACCCCTCCATTCACCCTCTATTGGATACACCCACTCTGTCCCCAAAGCCCTCGAACCCAAGTGTCAAGCATTACTGAAGCATGACAAAACAAACATCCCACACTGTAGTGAGCACACTTCTGCACTCAGCCATTTATGGCTATTAATCTCCCCCCCATAATGAAGTATCCCCAACAGCTTCCTACACCCCATCCCCTCAAATCACAACTAAAACACCCCACCATTTTACACTCTCTATCAAGTACCCTTTGCAGACTATGTGAGAGGCTTTTCAGCACCACGCATTCAAGTACAACCACCCTGTTCTCAAGCAAAGCCCCCATACTCAATTGCCACAGCAAACATTAAAATACATTTCATAAAAACAAAAAACTGTTCAATGTTGCAGAGAGATGGCCTCTCCAACTGGTAAGTATTGGGTGGATGAATTGCACTTTTGCCTATAGTAAAATCTGACTGGCTGGGTCTAACACTTATCTGGTGAAAGGGAAATGTAGTTAATTTATGTAAAAAGTTTAATCACAGCAATCAGCATCTGCCGATCACCCTAGAGATGCCACATGCTATCCAACTGTGGTGTTGCAGAAAAGAAAAAAAATAATAGTTATTTGCTGCAGGATAACATGATTTTCTGTGCACGTCAGTCTGTTATCTGATGTTCAGATAAATGTTCTGTCATATGGTAGATGTTCTATCATCTATCATATGAGAAGAGTTTTTATTGTGTTTAAGTTTATGTCATGTGTATGTACACACACACACACACACACACACACACACATATATATATATATATAGTACATAAAAAATACAACATCACACATGCCCCCATGATGCAAAGCATCATGAGCTGCATATGAAAATCACCACAGAATATTATGCAGGTTCAACTTTAGGCAGAAAAGCATGGTGCCGAAATGCCTCTCACACAGTTTGCAAGGGGTGCCAACAGAAGACACAGACATGTGTTTTGTCCTACCAGGACTCATCAGTGTGCCTCGTCTGTTTGACACCCCAGTGGAATGAACCAGCTACCCTAAGATGGTCTATCTGGGTTACATTGTGGTGAACCCAATTAAAACAAAAAACAAGTTAAAAGACAAAGAACCACAGTGTGCAAGCACTAAGGCAATGGTTACCCCAAAGAGCATTGTCCGGGAAACCAAGTTTCAAAGAAATACAACATCACACATGCCCCCATAATGCAAAGCATCATGGGATACACTTTAGTTTGTTTTTTGTTTTTATTGGGCTCGCCACATGTGACAACATTGGAAACAGTAACCGCAGTAATTCCCCCCAAAATGGCAGTACCTGCTAGAGATTTCAGCATCTTATGGGGTGCTGTAGTGGAGGTCTGAAAATTTAACACATCAATGAAAAATCACATCGCTTTGCAATGTTCGCGCTGCCAGCTATATACACGACTATGCACAAACAATGATTTCAAACAAAATGACAGAAATGAATGGCTAAAACAAATCATTATTACAATTAGACTTATCACAATAATGACCTCAAAACTGTTCATTTCCTGTCGATTAACAACCGCTCAGGTGAGATTGACTGCCATGCCTCGGGCCACCCTTCCCCCCCCGCCGGTTGTTAATCTCCAGGAAATGACCGACTCTTCTATCATTATTGCTTAATTTTTGCAACTTATTTCCTTACCTTTTGAGATAGTATAATAGTATCCTTATTTTACTGTGGAAGCACAGGTTCCCATCCTTTCATAGATGCATATATGTATGTAGCCGTGGAAGTACAGGGCCCTCAGGGCCCTGCACTTCCATTTATAGGGCATCAGTGACCAAATTTCCAGCATAGCCATCATATTACCCCACCTCATGTACCCGGTACTGAAAATTTTTGAATCCCCACCAAAACGTAATTCTTCAGAACTGGAATCCCATTATGTGCCACAGAAGCAAAAACACATTTTGGCTAGGATTTGAAAAATGACAGCTATGACATACATGAGGTGGGGTAATAAGAAGGCTATGTTGAAGATCTGGGGTAAAAAGCATTTAACATTTCCAAAGTTAAGAACGGGTGTAGCAAAATTGCAATGAATGGTCATAACTTTGGCATTTTGTCATATTTTGACTCCCAATTTTTTAACATGGTCTTCTTATGACCCCACCTCATAAACCCCATAGGTCAAAATATTCAAATCTGTGCCAAAATGCCACTCCACACCACAGGTGCAAAAACGTTTCAGACAGGATGTGAAAAATGACAGCTGTACTGTATATGAGGTGGTGTGAAAAAATGGCTATGCTGAAAATTTGTACTAAAAATATTGAAAATTACCAAAGTTATGAATGTGCGTAGAAAAATTTCAATGAATGCATAATTCAGCCATTTTTAGAATTTTTTTTCACCAGATTTTAAACATGGTCTTTTTTGGGAAACCACCTCATGAACACTAGTGGTGAAATTTCGTTATTTAGTCCCAAAAGGTGATTTCATGCAGTGACTGCTAAATCACCTTCAAGGCCCAACTAATGAATTGACAGTTGCGGTGTTCATGAGGTGGGGTCCCAAAAAGGCCATGTTGACAATTTGGTGAAACATTTCCGAAAAATGGCATAGTTATGAACATAAGTTTAAAACACCTTTGAAATACATTATACGGCGCTTACCTTGATTCCTCAGTTCACATTTTAGCTTTGAAGAGTGCAGACATGTCTCAGTCCACAGAAGATGACAGCCTATGACCTCCAGTGGTACATATAGGGTTAAGGGTGTATGGGGTGGTGGGTGCTCAGTGGAAGGGTCGGGATAGGGAAGGGGGATGATGGGGACAATGAAGCACTGTTTTCTTTTTTCAGGTGAAAAAAGATGTTGGGGATTGCTTTCTTTTTACAATGATTTAAATAAATAAATATTTCAGGACACTGAGGTGGGCTTCAAAGTGCCCCACACTGCTTGGGAGGGGGAGACTTTACATGCCGACATGGGGATTGGGCCCCCCCGATGATGACTAAGTAATAAAATAAGGGGCTGCGGGAGGGGGGCTTCTGACACTGGGGCTGGATGTCCTGGTGTCGGATTATATCAATAAAGTAAAGAAGGGACTGGGGGATGACAATTGGAGGGTGGTGGGTGCCACTAGACACCAGGGAATGTATGGGGACAGTGATCGAGGAGTGAGGGGTGCCACTAGACACCAGGGAAAATGGGAGCTCAGAACCGGCAGCAGGAAATCAGCTGTAGCTGCAGAACGAAATAAAATCTGCTGTTCTTATACAGAGAATGTGGCGTAAGGCTCCTCTTGCTAAGCTGGCCACCCAGGATTTCAGGTGCCCAGAAAAAATATTTTTAGAGAAATTGTGAAAAACAAGCACCAGACTATAACTAAACAGGGCATGTTTAGCTAGGTTCTTGTATTTGTTTTGCAAAATGACAACATTTTTATGTATTTTCCATGTTTTTTAGTTGGTGAGAAAAACAAGATGGCTTCTCACAAAACAGGATTTTTTCCTCATGAAAAATAATTTTTTCCTCATTTTTGAAATTCAGTAAACTTTATTAGTTTTTCACAAAGAAGGATTTTTTTCTCATGAAAAAGGAACAGATCTCACAAGAATGAATCCTTTTTTCACAAGATCAAATCCTTTGTCAAACTTTTTACCTCTATCCTGAAAAACAAACTTCCCATAGGAAATAATGGGAACCGAAACACTGAAAAACTTTGCAGCAGGTTAAAATGTGCGTACCAAGCACACACTGGCAGTTCTGTTACCCAAGTTATTTCTACCATAAAAATCATGCCAAAATTCCACACTGTCTGGGTGCAAGGTGATGAGGAAAAAACTGCAAAAAGTGGTGACTTTTCACTTTTTTACATCCCCAGATATGAACCACAACCACACCATTTTGAAATCTTTGGATGCTCGTTGGCAAACATATTTATTAATTCTATTGGTACAATCCATCCATCTACACTTCAATTGTCATGTCCAATCAAATACATTTATCATAACCTAATTTAATCTTCAGCATTCTTTTCCTTCTGGCCTCATCTTCCTCCTGGTTGTTCTCGTCCTTCTGTTCTTCCAGGTTAAGACACTGAATCCGACCTCTTCCTCCATCACCAGAACCAGGCCAGTTCCCTGTTGAACCCAGGCCTCCCCTTCCAGGCCTGGACACTCTGTATCCAGCACCCAGACCTATTCCCCCATCCCCTTCCCCCTTTTAATCTATGCCTGGGCTCCTTGCCCCAGTCCATAGTCCTACCCCTCCCCACCTCTAACCCCCTCCCCTTTTATTTCATCCACTGCCCCAGCTCCCACTTGCACTTGGATGGTGGGGCTCCCCCTGTGGGGTTAAAACCCCAGGCCTTTTTTGGCTATCCTCCTCCCTAGCTCACAACTCGGCCTTGGGAATAGACACAACCAGAACTCAGTCAGGTGCACCCCATCCAATCTGTAGATCATCGCATCCTCATATGTTATGTCCCTGTGCTGGATGTGTACCCCCCCCATCTCTATGATCGCTCTCGCCACCCTTCTGTTGAGCTGCTTCCTGACTTTTTCTCTAAGCTTGACATCCTTGGCTCCCCTCCATACCTTCCTGGACATGATCTCATACCTTCCGATGGTCATGCCTGACCACCACCCTCGAATGGTTTCAAAATCCCCCAACATTTGTTGCCTTAACTGCCCCCAGGGTATCCCACTCAGGTCATTGCCATCCAGATGTACCACTATGCACTCTGGTCTGCCCCATGATCCCTTCAATTCCTGCAGGAAGGGCAACAGCTGGGCCCATTTCATACCCCTGATGCCTTTCTATTGTACTCTGGTGCAATTTGACTTTGGGTGCAGTTGGGTTCCTCTGCCCATGGTGGCTGCAAACTGTTCTGCCTGGTACACAAATGAATGCCCCACGATCCACACCTTCCATCTGGTACCTGCCATGGGAACAAATGAAAATAGCATGAGTCATCATTTGTTAGCACCTGACATACCGTTTGTAACTGTCTGACCTCCAGTGGCTGATTCCTTTCAGTTTCTCCACTGTGTCTTCCCTTTTCGCCACCTCCAAGGCCGAACCAGTCCTACAAGAGTGTGGGGCAAATTCGCCCAGCTCTTCCCCTATAAAGGCCAGTGTCTTCCTCATTACTGCTCCCACCTGGAATGCCATGACTGGCGTTCCTTCCCCATGCCAGAACATTGCCCCTTCAGCGCTGCCTCTGTGGTTCTCATACTCCTCCGTGCAGCCTCCACACAGCTCGGCACCCCGGGCTTCCTGTGCAGGGTCACTGTGGCCCTCCTGCCCCTTCTGGTCCATTTTTGAACAGGCCAAACTGATGGAGATGGTGTACCCCTTGACCTGTACACTTTCATGTTGTAATGAGAGTTCAGAAACCCCTTTTGAGGGGCATCACCTCCCCCACCCTAAATGCCCCAGCTGCCATTACCATGAAGACCACCCTGAAGAGGTGAGCCTCCTGGCAGGAGTGAGTTGGGCATGCGCATGTGGCCCTCAATATCTTGTCCAGCAGTTGGTCCCTGATTGGGCGCCTGCCGTCCTTCCTGCTTCCCTGTCCCCTCTGCCATCTGATGAGCTTCCTCTTGATCATCCTGCCTGCCTTGGCATCTGGCCACCCTCTGTCCATGCATGCCCAGCTCACTCCTGCTAACTGAACCACTATAGTGGAGTGTGCCTTCCCCAATTCCAATTTTTCTACCACAAACCTCTCGACCTGCTCGTCTGGGACTGATTTTGTCCTGTCCTACCCCTGTCTAGCTCTAAACTCCTGGAAGCAGGCCCAACCCCCTTCGTATGCTCTCAGGGTCCTGGTTGCCCAGGGGCCCCTGTACAGCGCCCTTGCAGTGGACCTCCAATCACTTACATCTGGTCTGGGACCCTGGTTCTGTGTGTTGCTGCTTGTGGCTACAGACTCCGGAACCTATCAAGGTGTAAGAGGGAAAGACTGTCAGCCAATTCGTTCTTGATCCCTGGGAAATGCTATGCTTCAAACAACACATTCAGCTTCAGCCCCAGCAGTACCAACCTCCTCATTACTCGGCTCACTGTCTCCAAGTTCCTGCCCTGCCTGTTGATGACCTCTACCACCCCTTTATTGTCGCACCACAGCAGGATGTGTTTTCCCCACACCTCCATGGCTGCCCAAATTGGGAATATTTCTAAAAATGTGATGTCTCTCAACAGGCCTTCTGCCCCCCATTGGCTTGGCCAGGCCTCCACCATCCATTCTCCCTTAAAATATGCTCCCATCCTGAACGCCCCGAGGTGTCGGTGTATAGCTCTAGGTCCGTGTTGCGCTCCCATTCTGTCTGCCAGAACGTTACCCCATTATACTGGTCTAGAAATTCCTCCCAAACCTTGAGGTCCTCAAGTACTCCCTTTGAGATGTCCACCCAGTGGTGCAGTTTCTTCACCTTCCCGGTCACCCTCCCTAGTCTTCTTATAAATGCCCTCCCTGGGCTGATCACCTTGCATGCAAGATTAAGGTGCCCCAGCAGCTGCTGTACTTGTACCAGCAACACCCTCCACCTTCCTATTACTTGTGCCAGTAGCCCCTGTACCCTGGCCACTTTGTCTCCTGGTAGCTGGAAACAACCCTGCTCCATGTCCACCTCAATCCCCAGGAACTCCAGCTTATGTGGCAGACCCTCAGTCTTCCCTTGTGCCAGCGGGATACCAATCTGCTTGCACATCGCCATGAAATCCCCCAATATGCCCTGTGTCTCTGCACGGCTTCCCCCTATGATCAGAAAACCATCCAGGTAGTGTACTACCCTCCTGTGGCCATATTTCTCCCTGAACACCCACTGGACCCATGATCTGAAAGCCTCAAACATCAAACAGGCCACCGAGCAGCCCATGGGCATGGCCTTGTCAACATATATGTCCCATTCAAACTGGAACCCCAGCAGGTCCCAGTCAGCCAGGCTGACCAGCAGCAGTCAAAAAGTGGACTCTATGTCCATTTTTGCCAACCAGGCCCCCTTTATTGCCCTGACCAGCTCTACCACTTGATCTAACAAGGCATAGGATACAGTTCGCAGGTGGTCTGGAATGCAGTCATTCACTGATTGCCCTTCTGGGTATGACAAATGGTGAATCAGCCTGTATTCACCTGCCTGCTTCTTGGGGACCACCCCCAAGGGGGCTATCTAGAATTTGGGGCATGATGGTGCTGCCAGCAGCCCCTCCACCAACCCCACCCTTATCTCTTTCCTTATCTTTTCTCTGACCACCCCTTCCTTTCCTCTCACCGACCCCAGATTCTTGGCCGTCATCCTTCTTCATGGCCTGTGGAAGCTGAGCTGGAAACATTCCATAAAACCTGCTTGGAGGCTCTCACCTGCCTCACTGTCTGGGTACTCCCAGGTCCACGCCTCCACCACCTCCCATACAATGGGGATGCAGGCCAGCGAGTACCCCCACCTCTCCCTTTTCTGCTCCTGTCTAATAACCATAGGTGGCCCCCAGACCTCCACTGTTATGCCCCCCCACCTCTGCTGAAGCCTCCCCCATGCTCCCTCAAAAGAGGTGCTCCTGTTGATGGCCACTCTCCTGTCCTCTCCTCTTCCCCCCTTGCCTCAGGTTGTCAGTGGGTGTGCTCTCCCACATCTGGAGCAAATATGCTTGAATTTACAGTACACCCAGTTGCAGTATGCCTTGTTAAACCCCCAACAGCTTTTTGCACCTGTGGCTGGTGTGGTCCACCTCCCAGTGTCTCTCCCTCAGTTGGAGTCCCCTGGCCTGACATGGACATGGTCTTCAACCATAAATCGGAAATGGTACTGTCCCACCTCAAGTCTCCCCTTGCTGCTAAGTGCCTCTGGAAGGCCTCATCGTATTTGAGCCATCCGAAACCCCACTTGGCCTTGTCTGCATCCTTGATGGTCACCATGTAGGTCAGTGGTGGGATGGCCAGTTCCAACCTCTTTTCCAGGACTATGGCACTATATACCCTGATCCCCACTTGCCAATTATCCAAGGTTTTCCCTTTCCATTTTGCCACCTCTGCCTTGTGGCCCACCAATGCGAGTGCCACAGCCATCTCTGACTTTCCCACCGACTCCTTCTGCTCATACTTCTTGGCAGTATCCTCATCCACCAATCTGAATATGTCCACAAACTTACCTTTCCATATCCACTCCTTCAGTGAGGCTATCACGTAGTCACCCAACATGAGTTCTGGGGGTCTGCCGTATTTCTGGCCCCTGGCTTGTGCCCCCATCCCCCTGCCCCTTCTTTCCTCATATGTCCTGGAGTGCTTTTTCCATTTTGCCTATCCCTGCCTCCCCCATGTCCCCCAGCAGCCCCTCTAAGTACTCCTTGTGGTTACCATCTTTGGAGATATCCACCACGTCCTTACCCCCAGCCAGGCTTTTGTTATCCGGCTCTGGCCATGGAACTGCTGCTGGCTCAGGGTTGGCTCTCGCTCCTCTGGGCTTCTTGGTTGGTTGCCCTTTCCCCGCCCATTCATCCTGCTCCTTCCATTTCCACTGCACCTCCTCCTCCTCTTTCCATTTTGCTACCGCCATAAGCTCTGACATCTGTCCCATCAGTTTAGCAGCCTCCTCCATCATCCTCTTGCTGGCCATCTGGTTTTTCTTGGGCTCCATCTCTGTAAAATTACTATGGGCAGAAATAAGAGAACATGTCAAACCACGGTCCTACTAGTCCTCTCTCTACCAGCCCACCCCGCCATTATGCCTCTGGCCACAGCCAGGCTCACCTCATGCTGGGGGTTATTCACTACTCACCCTGGTGCTATACCTCTGGCCGTAATTGGGTTTGCCCCATGCTGGGGGTTGTCTGCAACCAATGATCAGCCCCCCAAAGCTTGCCCCATGGCACACAGAGCCTAGGCCACCAAACCAGGGCCTTTCCATGTGACTGGTGCCTAAAACCCACAGCCAAGGGGGGCCAGAGCTTGCAAACTACCTGCATGTGACACAGATTTGACCTGAAGCTCCCCTAGGCACTAGGAATCTACCCTTGTGCTGGACCAATTAAAACTGGTACTAAAGCTCCTGACAGGCATGAGAGAGGCCCATGGCCCCATCACTCAACCTACCCATTTTCCAGTGGAACCATAGGCAGGTAGAGAAATAACAAGAGGGAGCCACTACAAATTCCAAAATAAATCCTGCGGCTACATTCAAAACATAAACCAGGCAAGACATGCTTCACACACTGTCCCCACACTAGCATCACCACACTAAAGTCCTGTCCTAAAACAGTATCAACCTCTACAAATAATCCCACTGCTCAGCTTCAATGCAAAATGCCAAGCAAATGCCTAGCATGAACTCCAATTTATAGTGTAAATGCTATTAAAACGCCATTCCATCTAAAACGCTAGCATCCAGCATACCAAGAACGCCTTCCCAAACTCTGTGAAAAAGGAATGCTCCATTTTTCAACCAGCAGTAACCAACTAATAAGTCACTACAAGCTTGAATTTGCTTCCCCAGCCCCTAACTACTCATCCTAAATACCCACAAATTTTATCTTGTTTTTTTAAATGCCTGTTATTGTGCATTTTTTAAAATGCTGAAAATAAACATTATTCTTGTTAAACACAATTCTTAAAACCAGTCAAATGCCATATATACTTTATCGGGCATGGCGTGCCATGTGGGCAGCAGGCCCCAAAGCCTATATTTTCTTATTTATCTTTATTACTCCTTTAAATAATTTACTTTCTAGTCTCCACCAGGCAAGACAAAACCTCTCAGCAAACCCGCTTGTAATATGTCTGTCGCCGATGCCTGCTTTAACCTATTAATCAGCAAAACATAAATTCTTAAATCACTTGCTTTTTTTGTTTTGTTTTTTTACAACAGCTAGCAAGCGGTGGCCAATCTTCCAGCATATGTTTTCTTTTTTGCAAATCTTTGAAATACATATCTTAAACCATGAAAAGTCCATTCTGTATTAAAAAACTGGCTCTCCCTTGCTCTAGCAAAACTTCCTTACAAAAGGACTGTGCTGGCTACCTGAACCAGAGTACTGGGCCCTAAGTTCCATATGGTCAGCCATGCAGCCAGCAGGACAAGACAAAAACCTCTCACCAAACCAGACTGTAATTTGTCTGTCTGCAATGCCTGCTTTAGCATATTAATTAGCAAACCGTAAATTCTTAAATTGACTTTTTTTTACAACAGCTAGAAGCAGTGGCTAATCTTCCAGTGTATATTTTTTTTATTAAAACAAATCTTAGAAATAATTACTTTAAACCACAAAAATTCCATTCTGTATTAAAACTGGCTCCTACAGCCTGCTGCCAGACCATGCTCTAGCCTCTGGCTGGCTTAAGAAACAAAAACCACAGCAGTTACTACATTCTTTATTGCACAAATACTGAAAGACAATTCCTTAAAGCAACAAAACCACAACAGTTGCTAACATACTTCTTAAAACCAATCTTGTATCTGCATGACTGGCCCTTTTATAAAACATGCAGTTTCTACTGGGGCTAGCCATGCTACCACCACATGGCCTGTAGAGGCCTAGTTAATTAGATTGTGCCTTACCTTGTTTGCCAATGAATGTGCTGAAACTGTAAAACAATCCCAGCAAAAGAGGGCTAGCTGCTTGTGAGCTGCCCTTAAATAGCCCATTAGGGCCCCAATCAGGACCCCTGATGGCCCCTCCTTCTGGCCAATCCCCAGGCCCCTAGGCTCCTTGTCATATGATGCTCACCCTTGTCCCTGGCCCTGCCTTTTGATGTCACTGGCTCCTCCCTCCCCCACAGCCCTTGGCTTCCTACCTTGATTTCTGGGAGGGGCCTGGGACAACCTGGCTTGTCCTTTAATTTGCAAGCTTAACTATCCACATCTCAGAATCTGCACATCCAACTGGAACACAATTTTCCACATCAAGAAATATACCCCATATGACAGAGCATATCAAATTTTGGGCAAATCTGGAAAATGGTTGCAAAGTTATTAAAGTGCAAAATTTGAGGTTTAACATTAAATAGGCTACTCAACCTATTGACGCCAGTTCCTGGTTTCCTCAACCCACTAGGTCAGGGACCTGAGATTCATGCAGGTGGCCCTGGAAAGCTTCATAATGAACCCTGGGTACTGGAACAAGGGCATCCTCTTGGCTTTGATTTATATTCTGGCCCAACAATGGACGGATTGGCTCATTAGTAATGCCAACTGCCCCCTTTATGCCCGTGGGGGCGGGGAATGCATACGGCAAGTCACTACAGCTGCCCCTCCTCCAGGTGCAACATCCCTCTCTTAGTGGCGTATGAATTCTCTAGGAAAGGGATCCTCTATCGATCCCTTCTCCTCATTAGGAGCCTAACCCCATGCCCATGCCCATCCATACTGGTTTTATCACCTCTGACCCTCACTCTTCGGTGCTTGCTAGCAGCGCTACTACTACTGGTGGGAGACATCCAGCCTAACCCAGGCCCAGGGACACCAAATGTATCTATTTCTTCCCCATCAGATAAGGCCTGGGATGGAGCCAAGGGTCTGAGGTTGGTGCATATGAACATCCGCAGCCTGAGACCTAAGATTCACAAAGTCCAAGCATGGCTAGCTGTCTACAAACCAGACATACTAGCAGTCTCGGAGACTTGGCTAAAGCCCCACATTCTGGATCATGAGGTGGCGGCCTCTGGATCGCCTTCTACAGAAAGGACAGACCCTCGAGAGAGGGGTGGGGTTCTGGTATATGTAAGGGGCACAATTACATCCTCCCTCATTAGCATGCCCCAAGGCATGACCCTGGACATAGAAGCAATCCTTATATGGCTCACTCTAGGTGGGGCTAAGCACCTCACAATAGGTTGCGCATACAGCCCCCCCACCAATGCGCTCGGTTCTCTGGGTGCGCTCCTGAAGAACCTAGCAGTAGTATCTGCTTCTGAGCTTATCCTACTGGGCGACTTCAACCTAAACTGGGCCCTTGAGGAGAAGTCTGCCATCAATGGTATATTAAATGACTCCTGCCTCACCCAAGTCATCTCCCTACCGACCAGAATGAACCACGCATCAGGAAAGCACACCATAATCGACTGGGTCCTGGCTTCTACCCCCAGCAATGTAAAAATGGCAGGGACCTTGGCTGATGCCTTGAGCGACCACTCGTCGGTATTTGCCATCTGGAAGAACTGTGTGAATAAAGTCCCACCTAGGATTATTACCACTAGGGACTTCTCTAACTTCCTCCCTGACCAATTCATTGGGTACTCAAATGGGATCGACTGGAGCAATATAAGACACCTTCCTAACCTGGAGGATGCCGTTAAATTTTTCCAGACATCCTCACTAGAATAATTGACCTCTTAGCTCCTATGAAAACCCACAGAGTAAAGGGGAAGCTGCTATAAGTGGATCTTGCCTCCTAAAAGCTCTGATGTTCACCTGGACAAGGCCTGGAAAAGTACAGGAAATCAATGCTACCGGGGACTTAGCCAGTTACAGAGCTCTTAGAAACCAATGCAAAAGGCCATAAAGTTAGCTAAAAGACTATATCACCAACCTTCAAAAAACTAGCCTAGGCAATCCCAGGCTCTTCTGGTCGACATTAATGAACTCCTCAAAGGGAAGAAAAAACTACACCCAGCCCAATCCTGGCTAATGGGCAATTCATCGATGGGGATCTCATTGCTGAGTCCCTTAACAGTTACTTCACGAACCTGGATGCTTACAAGACGGGACCCCTGACAGGAGGAGGTGAGCCGAATGCTCAACAGCCCCTGACCTTGACCGCCCTTTGTTTCACCTGAGGCTGATCAGGAAAAGGAGGTTTTGACCATCCTTAATACCCACACTCGAGAGGATCTTGGGGAACCGATGGGATCCAAACCAGAATCTTCAAGGAGGGGCCCAGCATTAGCTAAGCCCTAACCTGGCTGATAAACCGGTCTATCATGGAGGGGTCTGTACCCAAGCTTTGGAAACAGGCCTAGTAGTTCTATACTCAGGAGGGGCCAACTGAGCCCATTGAGAACTACAGGCCCCATCTCTTTGCTGTGTGTCTTTGCAAAAGTACAGGAGAAGCTAGTCTAATCCCAACTCCGAGAATACCTAGAAATCCACGGGTAATCTCACCATCACAGCATGGCTTCAGAGCCAAGCATGGGACAGATACTCTGCCTAACTAAACTCTCCAGCCGATGTCTTGAGCAATAATGACGCAGGGGTCAGCACAGGGGCGGTCTTTATTGACCTATCTAAGGCATTCGACTTGGTAAACCACAACCTCCTACTACAAAAGATGCGCTCACTTGGCCTTGACTCTCATTCACTGGGATGGTTCAAGAGTTATCTCTCTGGATGCACTCAGAGGGTCAAGTGGGAGGATAAAGTCTCCAAGCTAGCTCCACTCAAAGAAGGGGTACCTCAAGGGTCAATCCTCGGCCCCCTTCTCTTTACACTGTTCATAAATGATCTGCACACACACTGTGGGAGCAGTAAGTTATCCAGTACGCGGATGATGCGGTCATTTACAGAGCTTCCCTACTTTACCGAGTTGGAGACAGCCCTCCAAGAAGACATCCTTCAGCTGGAGGACTGGCTCACTCTGAACAAAATGGTTCTAAACACCAACAAAACAAAGGTAATGCTCTTTGGTCCTAGATCCCTGGGATCTGAGAGGCACATCTTCTACAACTCCAGTCCGGGGGTACAAAACTTGAGGTGGTCTCCTCTACCAAATACCTTGGACTTACCCTGGACCAAGGCTTCACACTAAAAATCACGTAGACCAAATCACCCAAAGCCATCCATGGAAAACTTGGAATCCTTTATAGACTAAAGGACCAGATTATCCCGAAGCTAGGTAGCCATTGCCGCCAGCGTACTCCTCCCAAAGCTCACCCACGGTCCCGATTCTCCAGGTGTGGCCTGACGGAGTTAGGAGGCTACAGACCTTGTACAACAAAACAGTCCGCTTGCCACTATGTCACACCGAGGACTCACCATTATGAGGCCCAATCGAGGCTCAGGTGGCCGTCTCTGGAAGCCTCGCCTCTCCTACTCAGCCTCACCCCTTACATTTCAAGCTACTGGGTCCCACACCTCCCCCAGCCTGAATGGTCGTCAGGTGAAACCCAACCCACGGTGCCTGCGCTCATCAGGCCAAACTCTCCTCATGGTTCCCAAGACCAGGACAAAAGCCGGGTCCAGGTCCTTTGCATACACCGCCCCTTCCACCTGGAACAACCTCCCCTTGGAGGTACGGGAGGCTGGGTCTGTCACCAGCTTCTGGACAAAGCTCAAGGATCACTTGCTCATCAGGAGCACCTGTCTTTGTTACAGGACTTGACCACGTACAGCCATCCGGGTAGCTCTTCAGATCCGACCTTGCATAGCCTACTGGAAGCATAACGGACCTCCCCTAAGACGGTGCACTTTGTCCCTCTCATCCCCTTCAATATGCCCAACAGAAGCTAACCCCAGGTCTTTAGCTTCTGCTTGTCTACCAGAGCACTTCAACCTAATTCACCTAACCTGGGATGAATAACGGTCTCATTATGTGTAACCTCTATGTCCTTACTGCCTGCATGTTGCACTACCTGCACCGGTATACCTATGTATTTCTTACTGTTATACTTTACAATCACATGACTGTACTGATCCGTTACCTGTAATGTTGTTGATTCACCGGGTAAGCCCCCTGAAAAAGGGACCTCCGAAGGCCCAGTGGGCCTACCCGGTCATCAAATTCAATAAATAAATAAATAAATAAACTATAGGGGTACGACCATGCTCCTATAACATATAGATAGATAGATAGATAGATAGATAGATAGATAGATAGACAGATAGATAGATAGATTATACATGTATATATATATATATATATATATATATATATATATATATATATATATATATATATATATATATATATATATATATATTATGGTAGCACTGTAGTGATACCATAGTTGGGGTTGAGGAACCATTTACATGTTAAACCTAAAATTTAGCACCTTAATAACTTTGCAACCATTCAATGGATTTGCCTGACATTTGGAATACACGGTCAAGAACCATACATCTTGGGATCTGCCAACTTTCATACTGTTCAGATATACAGCGGAGTTATTAAGCGTGATCTGCGCTTGTGTTTACGCTTTTTTTAATTCTTTGCTAGTCCCTACAGGTCGTGTGGTTTGCACGACCAGTCCAAAACCTTTAGGAAATGTGCAGCCGGGTTCCCCGATGTGCCTTTTGAAGATTTTGTAAAAATATTAAGCGGTTCAAAGTTATTCAAAAACAATTTCCAATTGTAAGTCAAGGGAAAGTTAACAAAAAGTTCAACACTTTCTCAAATGCAGTTTTTACTTTCGCAAATCCACCATTTTGTTTTCAGTTGGTGATGAGAAAAATGCTTGGCATTTAAATTTGGGACTCTCTAGCAACACAATTATTTTTGTGTTTACCTAATCGGACCCTGAGGATGCTAGGCATGTCTTTATTTTGAGGTTAAACACCATAGAAATATGTTTTCGAAAGTTTCTGGAAAAAGTACTTTGGCAAAGTAGTGTTGCACTCATGAAAGTGTCGCACATTTTTGTGAAAGCTTTCGAAAATTGCGACACTACTTTTCCAGGCTATGGCAAAATGACAGCAATTCTTTGCCACCCTGCTGCAAAAGAACAGTTGGGTCTTTTCGGCTGCAATTTGGAGGGAACGCAGTCAACATCTCCCAGATGTGCCTTTCAGTATTTTGGTGAAAACATATTACAGGGAGGCAAAGTTATGGCACTCCAAAATTGATGCTTTTTCCCATAGGATAACATTACGGCATCTGCCGCATTACAGGAATCCTTTGCGGCCCTGCTGCAAAATAACAGTTTAGTTTTTTGGGCTGAAATTTGGAGGGAAGAAAGTCAACATCCCACTGATGTGCCTTTTGGTGGTTTGGTGAAAAAATATTACAGGGCGGTACAGTGGCGGTAGCAGAAGTTAATGCTTTTTCCCATTAGATAAAATTACGGCACCCATCGCGCCTTTCGAGCCCTGTATCTCAGAAACGGTGCGAGATACTGACTTTTCATTGTAAAAATGCTTAGGGGACTAAGTACAAAACTAGCCAGGAAAGTCATAATTCATATGAAATTTACATTTTTTTCTACGTCGTACGGTTCCTGAGATATAAGCAATTTAATATTCCAAGTCCTCATTTTGTGCTCCAACACCCATTGTTATGTATACATTCTTTGTTTTCACTGTGTTTTCCAATGCATTTTTGGGGAAAAAGAAGGGTGCATCCTTTCGTTATTGTTCCAGTTAGTGTTTCCAATTGCGTTTCCGTCACCATTTGTGGCACCATTACCGTCTACACCACTGTGTGTGTTATGGTTTGCATTTTCACTTGCTTTTCTGTGTGGTTTGGCGTTATTGTTGCTGTTACCATTACCAGTTTCATTTGCAACTGCGGTACCATCCACATGCATTATGGTTTGCTTTTTCATACACGCTTTCATTTCTGTTTTGTTTCTGTTTCCTCTGGCATTATTTTTGCTGTTACTGATACCATTTGCATTTACTATTGTGGTACCATGACATGCGTGTAATGGTTTGCGTTTCTGTACTCATTTGCATTTCTCTTTCCTATGGCATTATTGTTGCTGTTACCGTTACCATTTGCATTAACAATTGCAGATCCATGACCATGCATGTTACGGGTTGTGTTTCTGTATGCGCCTCCCTTCCTGTTTTCATTTCTGTTTCCTTTGGCATTATTCTTCATGTTAACTTTACCATTTGCATTTACTATTGTGGTACCATGGCTGTGTGCGTTACGGTTTGCATTTACGTGTGCACTCGCGTTCGCGTTTTTGTTTCTGTTCCCTTTCGCATTCTTTTTGCTGTGACACTTAACATTTCCATTTAAAATATTGAAAATATTTAAAATAAAATACTGCTGCCATCACTGTTCATGTTACCAGTTGTGTTTTTGTATGTGCTTCAATGTCCCTTTGCACTTGCATTTCTATTAACATTTCCTTTACCATTACCATGTGTGCCACTGTTGGCACTTCTGTTTGTGTTGCTGCTCCTGTTACTATGTCACAAGACATCACATGGCAGGAGCACGGGGCCCAAAGGGCCCCGTGCTCCCGCCGCTGCATTACTTTCACTATTTGTCGTTATCATTCTCAAAAAGGAGGGAAATTAGAGGTAAAAAACTCCATTTAATGCATCAGTTAGGGTTGTTCCACAGCGACAAAAGTGAGGAAATTCAGTGTTAGGGTTGAAAGCCCCCCCTTGGACCCCCCAGCCCACCCCCCCAACCAGCATTGGGGTGTGCATTGGGGTCGTCGGTCCTAACTCTCACCCCATTCTCCTATACCTCTGCTTCTTTACACATGTGATTGGGTGAGAGTTAGGGGCTGATGACACCAACGTGCACCCTGATGCCAGTTGGGGTGGGCTGGGGACCAAGGGTTTTCAACCCAACACCGAATTTCCTCACTTTTGTCACTGTGGAACAACCCTAACTAATGCATTAAATGGATTTTTTGCCTCTAATGTGTGTGTGTTATATATATATATATATATATATATATATATATATACCCTTTTCTTTCTATTACAAATCTAATAAGAAGTACTGGAATAGCGAGAGCATGAACATGCCTCACTGATGCATTAGAGGTTTTTAATAATTGTTTTTTACCTTTATTATGCATGCAAGCATTCTATATTCTCAGCAGGGCTCCGTGTTTGATTGGCAACACATGTATTATCTTTTTTTCTTTAAGAATAGCATGTCTTATCTCTCACAATTCTATATCCATTTGGTAATGCAGCTCCAAAGTGCAAAATTTGATTCTAACCACTGTATTGTATTCAGTGTGTGCCCTAGTATTTCAGTTCTTTTTATCCCACAACCAGCAATAAAACATATGTTGCTTGTGTGCTGCTTTGCTGCTTAAATACAAATGGCTTTTCTGGCATACATATCGTCAGGATCAAAATAAGGTCACTTCACATGTAGAAGCAATGCAGAAATGTTGAATGTGAGTTGTGAACTCTGGTTCATTTTATGTGTTCACATAATGGGGACAAGCAACTAAAAACAGATGTCACCTGCTATCTGACTGTGGCATTGCAGAAAAAAAAACTACTGATTTTCTGCAGGGTAACACAATTTTCTGTGCACTTCCCTGCAACATTCCTCATGCAGAATGCTGTAGCAGCACACTTCATTCTGGTGGGCAGCACTGTATGTGACTGCTTGTGCAACTTGTTAAACTTAGCTTACATTCTCTGTCCTGCTACAGCAACTACCACCCTGTTGGGATTCCATAAATATACATGAACCCCCAAGAAAGGTTTCCAGCCCCTCAATCACATACAGTGCTGCCCACCAGAATGAAGTGTGCTACTACAGCATTCTGCATGAGGAATGTTGCAGGGAAGTGCACAGAAAATTGTGTTACCCTGCAGAAAATCAGTAGTTTTTTTTTCTGCAATGACAGTCAGACAGCAGGTGACATCTGTTTTTAGTTGCTTGTCCCCAGATCTGCAACAGAGTTGATGCACAAGGTGGGGTGGAAAGGATGAGAAGGGACTTGGTAAGGTTAGAGGAATGGTTAAATGTATGGCAGCTTAGATTCAATGCTAAGAAGTGCAAGGTAATGCACCTGGGAAACAAAAAGCCAGGGGAAGAGTACACAATGGGGGGTGAGATACTAACAACAACAAAAATGGAAAGGGACCTGGGGCTAGTCATATCAGATGACTTAAAGGTGGGCAAGCAATGTGAGAGGGCAGTAAGGTGGGCTGGGGGGATACTGGGATACATAGGGAGAGGCATCACCAGTAGAAAACAGGAAGTTGTTATCCCTCTGTACAGACAGCTGGTGAGACCCCATCTGGAGTACTGCGTGCAGTTCTGGAGACCCAATCTCCACAAGGACATAGACAGGATGGAAGCTGTCCAGAAGGGCAACTAAAATGGTGCAGGGTCTGCACCGGAAGACATATGAAGAGATACTAAAGGAGCTTAATATGTATCGCCTCAAGGAAAGGAGGCAGAGGGGGGACATGATAGAAACTTTCAAGTACCTCAAGGGAATAAACAAAGTCCAAGAGTGTAGCATCTTTCAAAAAAAGAGGGTGTGCAAGAACCAGGAGGCACAATCTGAAGATGGGGGGGGTGGCTCAGAGGTAATATAAGGAAGTATTTTTTCACAGAGAGGGTTGTGGATGCATGGAACGGCCTTCCGGAGGAGGTTGTGGAGTCAAAAACAGTGGTTGAATTCAAGCATGCATGGGACAGTCATAAGGCAATTCTAGGGGGTGGGGGTAGAAAGAAGTAGGCTGCTGGTTAACTAGGATCTGCAGCTTATCCATTAGGTAGGGAAATGGTTAGACTGGGTGGGCCAAGCGTTCCTTATCTGCTGTCAAATTCTATGGTTCTATGTAAGCTGTTCCAGGGATAAGGTCCCTGAGACCAAAAAGCACATTAGTGAAGAAAGCCCAACCCCAGGAAAGAGAGAGAGAGAGAGAGCGAGAGAGCGTGAGAGAGAGAGACCTTTGGGATAAGGAAGGGACGATGGTGGCAATAAAATCCAAGCATGCATGGCTTAAGTACCACTCAGAGGGTGGCGTGATGTGTGTCACCCACTGCCCTTCTGAACTGCATGCTCAGCCTTTCAATTGAAAGGTTCAGCAGTCATCTATGATGGATGGTATGTTTTAAGACTGAACAAGAGAACTGAGTGGCAATATGTGACTACTCATGCAAGGTGTTGTACTTTAGTATACACTCTTTTTGTCCCTGCTATGGGGACTGTCAACTATTCAGGGTGCCATTAAGGCACAAGAAGCTTTAGGAAAGGTTCCAACCCCTGAAGCTTGTCTTTTTAATAATAAACAATACTTTTTTTAATATTCTTTAGCAACACTTATTTCAGCTTAACTTGTCTTACACACAGAAAAGTAAACTGTTGTCTACCACTCAGACTGCCTGTCTGCTCTCACATACTGTCTGTCACATGCACTAGTTCTCTGTCCATGTGCCTGAGAGCACAGTAGGTATTTTTTATAATGAATATTCATAACCTTCCTTGATGTCTTATCAACACATCTGCCTTTTTCTAAAAGCCTCTCCCCTTCACTTCCAGTCCTTAGATTCCAGCAGAGGCACCTTCCTGCTCCCCCTGTCTCTGTAACCCCCCCCCAACTTCTCTCCCCATCACTTCAGATCCCTTCTTGCTTTAGACCCTCCAAAACTCTAGCCAGTTTTCTCCATGCCCCCATCTAATTGTGTATCCCACTGCACTGACACCCTCCACAATAAGCACTTGTACACTTTGATGTATTCTTGTACATTTGTCCACATGTCAATTGCATTGAACCGTGCTGCTATTTACCTACCTAGCTACAAGTTAACACTGCTATTTCACCTGCTAAGACTGCCTATGTAGCCACGCTCCGGTATTTTATTGGTTTTCTTGTTTACTCTTCTGTACTCCCTACTCCCATTCCCCCTCTCCCATGGGTTGCACATGGGATTGAGCCTCGGCTCAGTGTACTTCTCCCTGTTAGCAATTTTTTAAATAAATACAGTAAATAAATGAATAACTAAAAAAGGCTGTATTATATTTTTCTCTTGCCCTCTAATATAAATGGAAACAATGTTACAGTATCTTTTTTCTTTTGGAAAAAAAAAACATTTCTCAACACATGATGATATTTAACATGATTCAATGAATCTCTGTGGCATTTCTTTTTATAACTCTACCACATCTAGATGTGACCAATGGTCCAGTACAGTATCCTTAACAGTAACAGTTTGTTTGGACATCTGAACACCAGGCTGCAGTTCAGTATTTTCTTTAGAACTTGCTGGAGACACAGGTAAAGTCATAACTGGTAAACCAAAATCTCTTTCTTATTCAGATAAGTCAAATCTGCACATTTCACTCTCAGGACACTGTGGTATACTCACAGGTTTTCAGGTACATGCATTGTTATACTGTAGTAGGTACATTCAATGGTGTTGCAGGTAAATGCATTGGTGTGTTGGACACTGGCATCAAAAAGTCTCATATTTTGCCCTTATCAAGTTCCCTGATTCTGTTAGTACTATATAGGATCTTACCCCGAGTCTTAGTACAATTGCTAGTTCACCCCAATAACATACATACTAACATACTAATTGCCAGCAGATTAGGCCTTATGGTCTATCAAGTCTGCTTGAACCTCTGATCCCATGTTGGGAACTGGGGTCCTCCCCCTCCTTGTGTACCAGAAACCCCTATCATCCCTCCCCACCCCTCTGGGCCAGGCCCTCATGTGATACATCCCCTTTCTGTATCTGTGCCACCCTCTTTTGAAGCCCTCCACCATAGAAATCTGAACCAGCTCTCCAGGCAGCGCATTCCAAGGATCCACCACGCACTCAGTGAAAAACCTCCTCCTCTTTCTCCCCCTCATCCTTTCACCTTCCAACTTCAAACCATGTCCTCTGGTGATACCTCCCTCCTTTAATCTAAAGATTCCCTCCATGTTTATCTGATTTATTCCCTTGAGGTACTTGAAGACCTCAATCATGTCCCCCCCTGTCTCTCCTCTCATCCAATGAAAAAAAGGCCGAGCTCCTCAAGTCTGTCCTCATATGTCAAATCCCTCAGTCCTCATATCATCTTGGTAGCCCTCCTCTGTACCCTCTCCAGGAGCTGTATGTCCCTCTTCAAGTGTGGTCTCCAGTACTGTACACAGTACTCAAGGTGTGGTCTAACCAGTCCATTGTACAGTGGCAGTATCACTTCCCTGCTCCTAGAGGTAATCCCCCTTACGATGCATCCCAACATCCTGTTTGCTTTGCTGGCTGCTTTCCTGCACTGCTCAGAGTTATTCATACATGCATCCACTATGATCTCTAGGTCTTTTTTCCCTGTTGAGGCCTTCAGCGCCTCCCCTCCCAAGGTGTATCCAT